>CM042025.1:30825000-32075000 GCA_023525975.1 Smallanthus sonchifolius
TATTCTCATTCTTTTTGTATTTTTCTCAGTTTTTTTTTTGTTTTTTGTTTTTCTCTTATTCTCTTTTTTTTTAAACAAAACAAAAACATCAAACACTATGTACTAAAACTACTAAACTACTAAACCGGGTCTTCTCAAACAGGTAAGATATTTTGGGCGGTAAGCATGGGTTATCAAATGATAGGCAATAAGCTCAAATATGGTTACTAATGGACCAAACCCCCGCCCCTCTCGCTACCATGCTCATATGTGTAATTTATGAGGCCCAACCCCCGAATCCCACACTCACACACATCGTGACGAGGCTACCTAAATGCCCTTATCCTTTTCACATACATATCAAGCTAAGCCCTCAAACCGAATTCAAGCACAAGTTCTAATGCACCCCCACCCATTGCCACTCTCATCAAAGAAAATATTTCTAACAATTCAAAGAAATGGCTCAAACTCTCACCAAGAAAAAAAAGGAAATATGGGCTGCCGATGTGTCATGCGGTTTAGTACTTAAGTGTTCAAATTTTGACCATTTTTTCGCTTAATTTTCAAAAATTTTCAAAAAATTTCCCCCATCCCCACACTTGGGATACATTGTCCCCAATGTATGGCTTTGAATAGAAAGATCGCTCAAAACACACCAAACTTTTTTCTTTTTCTTTTTTTTTTAACAAACAAACAAACTAACTACCAAAATTTCAAGGCTAAAGAACATGACAAGTCTAAGGAAAGAGTACATGGACCTGATGAAGTTTGACACAACAGGTGTTGTAAATGATCCGATTTCCTATCACCACCTTCACACAACTATCCGCACATCTTCCTCACACTTGAGTGTTGCCATAGCCCTGAAACATAGAAAAATAAAGAAATAACAATGTCAGTGAAAAACCTCGGGCGCTAAATTTTCGGGTCTTCAGCCAGACCGTGCCACCCCCGTTTATGGTGGCTCAAAGAAACGATTCCGGCCATCTCCATCACTACATCGTGCCATTGAGTAAAATGCATCCGTCCCGTTTCGATTCGGTGGGTAATCAAATACACTCCTACTTGATCCCGTATGCTTTTCTTCACGATCCGGTGGGTGATTTATTTTCATTCTTTGGCACACTTTTGTCATACAATCACTAGACTCACCACCCTTCCCCTCATTGGATTCATAAATAATCACTCTAGTTTGAACATCAAATGATAACTTACAGTTCTTTTTTGTCATGGTAATAACCCCGTCTCTACAATTGATTTGAGCATTTGCTGTGTATAGAAACGGTCGGCCTAAGATTACCCTTTGTTGCGCTGCCATTTTAGTAGAAGCATAGTCTAGGACCAGAAAATCCACTGGGTACTCAAATTCTCCCAACTGAATCTTAACATTCCTAACTACTCCCCGTGGACGCCTCCAACTTTCATCTGCCAAGCTCACCATGGTGTCTATATCTTGCAGTGGGCCAAAGTCATACATGTCATACAACTCGCCAGGTAGCACGCTCATGCCCGCCCCATAGTCCAACAATGCATGAGGAATTTTTAATTTTTCCACTCGGATTGGCACGATTGGTGCCCCATGCTCTTTGTCATTTTCCGCCTCGGCCTCCTTTCCTATACCTGCATTCACTTGACACGAAGAGGTTAGAAATGTTTCATTAAATTCACTATTGGGAACGGTACTTACCACATTAATGTTCAAGCTTTTGATGTTCTTGGGATTTGTCACTGTGTCACTTGGTAGTTGACCTTTGTTCTTTTTTAAAAGGGCCACCTCACTTGCAAGTTGACCCATTTGGGTAGTCAAGGATTGGATGGCTTTGTCGCGAATTTCATCTTTTTGCAACCGAGCCTCATCCATTTGATTCCTCCTTTGCATATCTTGTTGCATCATCCGGAGCATATCCATCACTTCATTCCCACTTGAAGTAACTTGACCCGAATAGCCACTTTGGTCACCACCCGGTTGTTGAAATTGCCTTTGGAAGCCTTGATTGTTGAATTGTTGGCGAGGAACATAATTTCCTTGACTTCCTTGGAAATTCGGATTGGCTTGATTAGCCGGGTTTCCATAACACAAATTAGGATGGTTTCGTAACCCGGGGTGATATGTATCCGAGTTCATGTTGTAATTTCTACCACTGCCCCCTGGCCTTGACCTTTAATTGCATTGACTTTTTCAAAATTTTCTTAAACTCCCAAACAATTATCCGCTGAATGGCCCAATTCATTACAGTTAGTGCAAACATCATAAACTTGATTAGTAGTTTGCACATTACCATCCTCCACCGCATGCAATTGGGTTCTAGTAATGGCCGGTCTCGCTCTCCTAGATGATTGAGCCTTCCTTTTTGATGTGACCGCCATTTGTTCCAAAAACGCCAAATCGTCTTGCTCGTAATTAGTACCGAATGTACCATTCGTGATAGACATTAAGTCACGAGCATCTTCGGAATTCAACCCTTCATGAAACGCGTTCAACAATTCCCACAATTCGATCCCATGATGAGGGCAATTTTTTATCATCAAATTAAACCGTAAAGCTTCGTGAAACATTTCACCTTGTTGTTGTTGGAAGCTTCTCAAGCTTCTTCTCGCATCGTTGGTCTTTTGGGCCGTGAAAAATTCTTCTAAAAATATTTGTTGCATCTCCTCCCATGTATAAATCGAAGCCGATGGTAAAGTGTAAAACCATCTCTTCGCTTTATCTTCCAACGAGAATTGAAACAATACCAACTTTACTTCATCCGATGAAAATCCTTGCCCACCGATAGTATTGCATATCGAATCGTATGCCTCCAAATGAAAATAAGGTTCCTCCGTGGCTAATCCCTTATATTTCGGTAAACTTTGGAGGGAATTAGTTCTAACTTCGAACGTCATCCCTTGATTGTTTTGAGGAATAACTACCGGTGAAGGATTGTTAGTAATAACCGGCCTAAAATGTGCTTCAATACCCCTCACGGCCTCCCGATTATATCTTCTTGGCACGCCCAACGGTACTTGTGGTGGCAAACCGGCTTGCCTAGGCATTTGTCTTCGAGGTTGAACTTGTCTAGGAATTTGTTGTTGAAATTGTGGTTGAGGTTGAAATTGTTGTTGAGGCACTTGTTGCTCATATTGTTGAACTTGTCGAGGTTGACCTTGTGGAGCTTGCGGTATATCTTGCGGTCTTCGCACAAATCCACCCCCTCCTTGAAATCCCGTTTGATTTCCATTACCCCCAAGGGTATATTCACCTTCATCATACCCCTCATAATCATCTTCATAACCGTCATCAAACCCATCATCTTGCACTCTCATAAACGGCATCGCGGAAGATTGTTGATATTGGAACCTCGATGGTGGTTGTTGTTGTTGAACTGGGGTGGTAAAGGTTATAGGTGGGTCTTGTTGAAATGGGAATGGTTGACTCTGTTGGGAGGAAGATTGACCTTGAGTCGGGAAGAAATGGCTAAATGGTGGAAAGGTTGATGCCGTTTGGTAGCTCAATGGATTTGGTGGAAGTGTGCTTGTAGGAACAGTGGTGTTTGTGGGTTTGCTCTCACTTGTTATAGGACTTGGTGGAATAGGAGGTGTGGTGGTTGGTAGTGTTTGACCCATCGTGAGAATTGGTGGATCCATGATGTTTTTCGGTGTAGTAGGAGACCCAATGACTTTGTTCTCCCTAAGTAAAACTCGGTTCCGTGAAAGTGTCCGTTCAATTTCCGGATCAAATGCTAATGGTGATGACTTTTTGGAGCCTCTAGTATGCATACACCTGTAAGTACCTGCACACTAACACAACCAGCGTAAACCCGAAAATAACAAACAAAAAACTACGAAAGTTAACACACGTTGCGCACTACTCCCCGGCAACGGCGCCAATTTGATGTGAGGTCGTAGTCACACTTAAAAATAAACCAATTACACTAAATAGATAGTGGTAAGTGGATATCGAACACAGGGAGTTTGTGGAAAATGTGCTTACTAAGTAGTTCGGATTTAACTAACTTAAAATAAATTGCAAGAAATGTAAATTCACGATTTTGATTGTTTGGTTTCAAAAACTAAGATCAACTAAATAAATTGCAAATCAAAGATTAGTTTGTAAACAGATTAAGAGAAAGCGATCATCCTAGGTTTCCGGTTTCAATTGACATCCATGTTTAAATCTAACTAGAAAGAATCACATAGACATGATTCATGCGTGACCACTTGTTTGTGATAAAAGGGAACTAAGTACTCGGATTATGAAAATGCGAGGTTGTTACCCGATGACCAATTAACCAATATCCAACCCTAATCCCTCCCGTGATATCTCGATTGTCAACGACACCAAGAACGTACGATTTAGATTATGATCAAAACATCAATCAACAATTTACAAACAAACATTCACACACTATAATAAACAAACAAACATTGCAAGTCTATTATTCTAGAAATACGGATAAAAACACAAATGTCTTAGACAAACCTTCAACCTAGGATGAACACCACAAGTTTAGCCACTCATGCCTTGGTGCATCATCATCACACAAAGATTAATGTTCATATGAATCAAAACACAAACCGAATTGTTTAGAGATTGTTTGGAACACAAGAAATCTCCAATTTTTTCGCCCAAAAACCGCTCTAAAACGCCTGCAATCATCAGGTAATGAAAAGCCCATTCGAAAATTGATTTTTATGGGCAGTTACACTTTATGTGTCAATGTCTACCGTAAGCTACGGTATCTACCGTAGCTTACGGTAGCTTTTAAAGTGCTACGGTGGGTCTCTACTGCCTTACGGTGGAAGAAAAGTGCTGGGGGCTACCGTAACTTACGGTAGCTACCGTAAGCTACGGTAGGCTTCAGCATGCAATTTTGTTTTCTTCATAACTTTTTCGTTTCAACTCCGTTTTCTTCGCCGTTTGCGCCCACGTTCTCGTAATTTCTTCCTCTATCATGTTATCTTCTTAATTCTTCAATTCAAAGAAATTATTTTCTTCACCTATGCTCCGTCTTTCACTCTCCAATCCATCCGCGTTTATTCGAACCTTCATTTCCACACTTTTAAGCTCCGAATGTACCTGAAACACAAGCAAACGTAGTCATCTAATTATAGACAATTACTCGATTAAATGTAGGATTAAAATACCATTTATAGCTCTTAAGGGTCGTCCTACGGACCACCCGTCAGGGACTAGTTTTGGATTCGAGTTCACGATTGGGGAAGAACACAGGGGTGTTGAATGTAAAAACCAAACAGAACCAGGTCTTGGATGCGATACCCTAGCGGGCGGGACTGGTTAATGTGTTGTACTGTTGTGGGTGAGACCCGAGTTCGAGTCTCACAACTCGTTTTTGTTTCTGGTCATTTTAATCTGTAACTGGGTGAAGACACGGTCGTGCCTCATACCTAGGCACGGTCATGCCTCGTGTCTAGGCATGGTGGTGCTTCAACCCTATGCCCTGGCACGGTCGTGTGTTACTCTTTTAGTCTTTCAATTTAAAGGGAATTTTGAACAGAATACACCCCATGTTAGATTAATTTTATAATTAGTTCTAAGTATTATTTTTATTTAAAAATAATATATTTATTATTATTATCGCTTAAACAATTGTTTCGTTCACAAAATCACAAAGATTATTATTTAATATTTTTAAATCGTGTTTAGTGGTGTTTCGCACATACCACATCCTTGTTAAATACCGAACTAGGGATTCTTTAATCCCGATGACAAGATTGTCTACTCGTTAATTATAAGTGTGTTTTAGGACATCCGACCTTTTCCCGTATCGTCGTCACAAAATCCTACGTGTTCCCTAGAATCGTTTGTGGTTTTGTTGCATCCTTGTGTGGTGCTAATTACTACATTCTACACACTCAGGTGCAATCCATTTGTGGTTCCCTAGAAAACGGTCGTGCCTCATATTCTAGGGCGTTCGTAGACTGTCCGCGTGCAATCCATTTGTGGTTTTGTTGCATCCTTGTGTGGTGCTAATTACTACATTCTACACACTCAGGTGAGTTTCACGGCCCCATTTACTGTTTTAAACTAGGGGGAGAAAACATGACGCAAACATATGACTACTGTAATTCTTATATTATCACTTGTTAAGACTAAGCGTAACGCTCTATCATTAAAGTCCTTACACATCGAACCGTTTAATATGAACTTAGCGAGGTAATCTTGAGTAGTACTACTGGGTTTGACAAACCCCACCCGCATTAGTCACGCTAACTCGACTGGAGGTCGAACGAGTGTAATATTGACCTAAACACATCACCACTGTTGATAGACATGGTGGGAGGCATCAAACACAACAAACAGTCAGATTCGGTTATGAGCGCTTTAGTAACATGAACATAGGTTAGCTACCTATTGATATATATTGAATGTACATGATCTGGCAAACATTATTACGAAACTAAAACCTGTGAACTCACCAACCTAGTGTTGACACATCTTCTTACATGTTTTCTCAGGTTGCTAAGGCACAGGTGCACATATAGGACATGCATTGGAGTCCTCTTTAGTTATTTCAAACATTAAACATTTATCCGCTTTTATTAAACTTGACTTTTGGGCGCGTTGTTTTGCGCATTAAATACTTTAATTATCGCTTCCGCATTTACTCTGAACATTAATGGTTTTTATTTAAATACATACAGTGTCGTTTGACGTAACTAATGACTGAGATCCTGGTTTGTCACACGCTTCGCGGTAAAACTCCGTTAGTGGATTTTGGGGGTGTGACAATTAAGACCCTGATTAGTGCTGCGGTATCCACCGGGGGTGTAGTTGATGACGACGTTGGTTGAAACGAATCTGACACAGTTGTGGTGATGGTGGTATTGTATTGGGAAGTGAGAGAAGGTCGAATGATAAATGGGAGACTGCCGATATCCGTACTAGGTCCTTCTGTTTCCGACCCCGAAGTGAACTGTAACTTCGTCTTGACCTCCTGAAGGCGCTGCTCATGCTCCTGCTGAGCCTTCAATTGGCGAAGAAGTTCGTGATTTCGGTTAATGAAATCGAGGGTAAATTCTTCCATATCACTAACATCAATAATCGGGCCTGATGCCGGAGCATGGACAATTGACGCAGTGACGGATGTGACTATGGACACTGGTGAGGTACTACTTACAAAGGATTCCGAAGAAATGACAGTATTACTCGTAGAGGTCGTCATCGGAAAAAAAGGAAATCAAGCTTGGTGAAAAATTGGAGACGGATGGTGCCAATGAAGAAGTAAATAGCGGCACCTACGAGGGGTGCAAGGGTACTTACTATCTTTTGAGAAGGTGAAAAGGGATCATGACGAGAACTATCAATTGGAAACCTCCAAAATAGACGACAAACCGTTAGCCTCGTTACAGGAGGAGGGTTTCTCCTGTAACCAAGCTCCGGCGTGAGAATCAGTGAACTGTATCAGAGAAGGATGAGTAAATGGGGAAGAAGGGAGAATGGCATTACCTTTACCAGGAGATTTTATGGGTATTTTTATACCCTTTGGGTGGTGTCAGACCCTAAAGCATGACTCTCATGGGGTCCACTATGTCAGGAGTTTGTTACATAACTAACTGACTAGTGGGTCCCTTCCTAGGAATCGTCAAGTTAGGGATGGACATTAGCGACGGACCTCGGAGTGTTAGGCTCTTACCATTCCTTAGGTGAAGCTTGGGTTTTGGTATTACTGGATGACCGTGATGCTGTTACGGTTCGTTGGGTGATCTGCACCGTTGCAATGATAGTCTTGTGGCCTTTTGGTTATGGGTCAATTGCTGCAGCCTGTAGGGGTTATACCCCAGCACAAGGTGTTAGACAAAACAAGTTATAAATTATAAAAATAAGAAGGGGAGCAACAACATTATGACCAAGACAACTTATGCAACTCAAGTAATATAGTAGTAAAATTCAAGAAATTATTGGTGTAGATTTTTTTAAGGGCAATTAAATGCATATATCCCCCTAAAAACTTTATTAATTACAAATATACCCAGCTCAAAGAAATTATTGGTTTAGTTTTTCAGAGGCAATTACATGCATATATCCTACTAAAAACTTCATTAATTAAATATATACCCAACTGAATTAGAAGCGACGCTGGATGTTGTAATCGATCAGAAACGGGAATCAGAAGGTTAGGGATGGGATCAATGGAATAAGAGTAGTCGTATTTCAAGAACTTTTAAAAGGGTAATTTTATAAACGAGGGGGATATATGTAATTTAAGTTTTAGATTGGGTATATATGTAATTATGGTTGAAAATAGGGGGATATATGTAATTCTACCATTTTTTTTAAGTTCAAAGACAGGAAATGTTGGCTTGATGATGGTTAAAAGTTTAAAATGCTAATTAATACTTATAAAGGTAGAGTGTTCTATAACAAAATATTGATTTGGAGTAGAGTGTTATGATAACAATATTTTAGTTTCCTCAAATAAATACGAATACCTTTTTTAGCAAATGATAACAATATATTGATTTGGAGTAGATTGCCGTTACTTAGACTTTTTATTAGGTTAAAGTTTTCAAAAAATTAAATGGGTAATGAGTTAACTATATGTGAGCTTAATTGTCTAAATGAGTAATAGTTAATGTGTGTTTAATTGTTTAAATGACTAAGTTTTAGTCCAATTTAAATTATTAGTTTAAACAGGGGTTGGTGTTAGAAATTAAATTTACTTGGGTCGGTGTTAAAAATTAGTTTTTCTTAGGGTCAATCAAAATTTTATAGGGGTCGGTCGATATTATACCGCATATATAACAAATAATTATTTTTTTCATCGGGGTCGGCCGACCCGCCTAGCAATAGCTAGGTCCGCCAATGATTGAGGGGCTAGAGACAATCTTTTTTTTAGATAATCTCGATCTCCCGAGTCCCGTCTGACCATGACCCTAAGTAAAATTATATTTTTTCTAACATAAGTAAATTTATTAGTAAGTAACATGAGTTTTAACTTGCAGATAAGTTTATTAATAAAGAAAAGTTATATTGAAAGCATTTGATTTACTACAAACAACAATCCAAAATAACATGTCTAAAAAACACTAACAATAGCTTAACCACTTCTAAAACATGTGTTGCAATATAAGCATTCTTGTGTTTTCATAGAAATGAATGTAAACAAAACCAAAGTGACACAACATCCAATCTAAGATTGTTATACGTGTGATCCGTCAATGTGAAAGATAGTAATATAGCATTTAGAATTAACGATTCTTACATTAAATGCAATATAACACTACAAAAATCACGTGTTTTTTTTTTATATGTGTCTCTTTTTAAGGAAAATCTTGTGTAATTTGTCTCTTTGTTGTCCTTTTTCTAAACCTCTTTCTGATTCCTGCGTAGTGCTATAAAATCTGAAGAAGAGAAGATTAACTTATCCTATGTTATTTATTGTATATTGTATATTATACATTTGTTAATTTTTATTTCGTGTTGTCTCGGAATGAAAATAAACTTTTTTCTTGCACACCGGTAATTAAATTAAGTGTCATATCTTTACTTTTCTTTTAAACTCGTGCCGGTTGCAAGACTCACGCAATTATTTGGAACATGAAACACATTATAATAATAACTAAGATTTAAAGGACAACCTAGGTTAACAGTGGCTGCTCCATTCATTGACTGACGCGTGATTTCATTATTTATTTTTATTTTTTTTACATTTTCAGTTTCAACCTTATACTATATATAATATACATTTTAGACTGTTTCATTTTCTATTAATTTCGTTTTTTTAATAACTTTCGTTCGTTAACCTTTTTTCAAAATACGGAGGACGCGGCTGTTTTTTATTTTTTTTGTCAACGTTCCGATATAACTTATTTTGAAAACGGAGTTGTATTCAAAATCGAGATTTTTTTGTATCGTTGCCTATAGCGAGTACCGTTACCATTATGATATCGTGATGAGCCGAACCTATTCTGAGCGAACAACATCATTGTCGATACTTGTATTATCGTAACCCGTATCAGCATTACTTTTATGGTTTTCGACGACCCGAACCGGTAAATTTGTTTTTTCTTTTTTTATTATTTAGTTTTATGTTTCTCTTTTATTAGCATTATTTTTACCGTTGCGCGTACATTTTCATTTATATTTTATTAACGATGGGCCCGACACCCGCCGCAGATCATTTTCAATCCTTATATTATATATAATATACGTTTTTAGCCCGTTTTATTTTCTATTAATTTTCTTTTCTTTTAATAGCTTTCGTTCGTTAACTTTTTCAAAATACGGAGTGCGCAGCTATTTATAATTTTTTTTGTCAACGTTCCGATATAATTTTTTCTTAAAATGGAGTTGTATTCAAAATCGAGTTTTTTTATCGTTGCTTATAGCGAGTGCCGTTACCATTGTGGTACCGTTACGAGCCGAAGCTATTATGGGTGAACAACATCATTGTCGATATTGGTATTATCGGAATCCATATCGGTATTCTCCTTATGGTTTTTGACGAACTGAAGCGGTAATTTTTTTATTTTGTTTTTTTCCCTTTTTTATTATTTAGTTTTATGTTTCCTTTCTATTAACATTATTTTTACCGTTGCGCTTACGTTTTCGTTTAAATTTTATTAACGATGTGCCCGACACCGTTTTCTATGATAACTATCGTTCGTTAAGTTTTTTTAAATAACGGAATGTGCCGTTTTCTTAAAAAAATTTTGTCAACGTTCTCGACTAAGTTCTATTCAAATTTAGTGTTTTTTTGGTATCGTACGTTATAACGAGTCTGTGATTCGATGTAAGTTTTATCCACGCAAACGAGTCAAACCAACCCGCCGCGAAGCGAGTGGGGTAAAAACTAGTTTTATTAATAAAACATAGAAATACACGTCAAGAATTAAAATTACATAAGTGTAGTATTACACATCTACTAACAGCATAATTTATTTGAATTCTTATTCAAATGATGACCGGCATAATAGACCTTGGGTCATGAACAACTTCTGAGGTCTTCTCCCACTTCTGAGAAATTATCATATGGACATAGCTTCAATGAAGAAGGATTTGATATGATCTTTGATGTCTTCTCCCACTTCTGAGAAATTATCATTATATTTGTACAAATAATACAATGTCCGTACGTAGTTGATCACAACCATTATCAGAGGCCTTGGAACATCTTTACACATGAGGGACTCTCGGTTTATATCTTTCCATATGTCTTCAATTTGCTTGCGTACCAAGTCAATGGCATGCTCCTCACTGACATCATGTTGCTCCTTGTAACATTGAACAATAGATGGGAAATGCTCTCTCTCTTGCTCTTTCTACATTTTTATCAACAAGAATTATCAGCAATTAATGTTATCAAAACTGAACCGGCCATCTCGCTTGGTTCGTTTCATAAGCTCGTTGAAGCAGCCAGTTTTTTGTGCTTTTGAATGGTCACACCGATATTTTGATAAGTTATTTTATCCTTGGTTGACTGATTTTTAGTGAATATTAGAAGATGATGTACCTTGGAGCTGACAATATCATTTAGGAGTCGACCAATGGCGGATGAAGCCTTGAAAAGGGGAGGTTCGGTGATAGCCCACTTGATCGACTCGTTTGTGATTATATCACCCATGCCAAGATAACATGATGATATCAGAAAGCCGCCACCACCAGTCGCGAATGCAATTGCCTCATGCTCATCTAGTTTTGGTATGTGCCCCTCATTTACCCATTTCGCCTCTACCATGTAGGCTTTAACAGTGTCTATCATCTGTAAATGAAAATATGTACTCTATGGTATGTTAAGTTTAACTGTTATTATGAGTGGAAGGTGTTGAAACTTACAAACTCTTTTGAACGATTAAAAAGAGGTGTTATTTCTTCTATTTCCATGATTGGTTCCATTTCTTGGTATAGATCTAGTAAAACTTCGTACACCAGTTTCATATACTCCGGAAGCCCATCTAAGCTTGTAATGCTCCACCTGTGATTCATTTACGAGTTATTTGATTCGTTTGATCACTAGATTTTGTTATTTGGGCGAAAATTGCTCATATGAATGTGGGTAGAGCTGAGATACCTTTCAACAGCTTTCGTAAAGATTTCAAGTTCTTCATAAGTACCGTAAGCATCATAAGTGTCATCAAGAACGGTCGCCATTTGAATCACTTTAGCTAAGAAAACTCTAGCAAGAGAATACTTTGGCTCAGAGTATACACCAAATGCCCAAAAGTAGCATTCAACAATTCTGTCTCTTACATAAGGCAGATTCTTCAGGGCATCAATACCTTTCCACCACCTACATATAGTAGATTAATATGATGTGCAAGTCTATGAAAGAAAATGTAATGAATAATAAATATAAAACATGAAAAACAAAACATACTGATAAATGAAACCAGATGTCATGAGTGTTAATAGGGTTATATGTGAATACTTGGAAACATGGCTGAGCTCACTCTTGTGTAGTGACTGAAGCAAATTGAACCCTAACTTGGCCAGTTTAAGTAAAGACTCATTATGAGAAGCTTGTTTTTGGTAGAAACGAATGTAGCTCAATGCTTCTAGTCATGGTATCCTTTTATGCAAAGGTGTGTCTAGTGCCTCCTGTATATGGGTAGAGATAGTCGAGTTGCTACGAAGAGGATCTTTGGCTATGTCAGCAAGACGAGTTCTAGTAAAATCAAGGGCTTCGTCTAGTACAACTTCGCCTTGTACCCTCAAGGATGTTGCCTCATACAACTCTAGCATTTCTTCAACATCATTGGTTAATGATTTCTTAAAAGCTCCATGTTGGTCCTTATATTTGTCAAAAATATCTGTTGCAATAATATATAAAACATATTCTTTTACTTTGCTTTGCACATTTAATATATATACATACACACACTTTATGGCTACTGACCACATGAAACATAGAAGCCTTGTTGTCGTAGGAGTCTAAACCAAATGGATATGCTACCGCCATTCCAGTCATCACCATATGCTTCATAAAGACGTCGTAGAGCATTTGCAATCTCTTGTTCAAAATAATAGGATATGCCTAAGCGTTGGATTGCATCGAATAACTTTAACAAATTTGTGTGTTCCTCCGGATTTCCTAAAGCCACTGCTATACCTTTCCTCACTTGTTCTTTCAAGTCTTCGACTATTTGTTCTACGTCACCTAGCTCTGCTTTCTGCATTCACCCATGAAACATAATCAAAGTTTATACATAATCATAGCATTATAATTTCTATTAACGACTAATCAACCTTATCATTGCTCAGAAACTTATCCCCCCAAACACTTGGAGGATGGCCGTGAAAGGGGCGGGCAGCTTCTTGTTTAAAAGACATGCTTAATAATATGTTTGAATATATGTATTCAAATTGAGTTGCTATAGCATAAAAAAGCCGAGACTATTTATAGATAATAAAACTTGCCCCTTCTATAATAGTACGTGTACAATCCAAAAACATAATTAAAATTAGTGCTTTGACGTTGGTGGCTCACCTAGTACTGTACTACTGTGTACATTTTGTCAAAAAACAACAATAAAACTAGCAGCCCATATGTTGAAAAGGTTTATCCTTTTTTTATTTTTTCTTTTTTGAACGGAAAATTTTATTATTATATTTTTTTTTTCTTGAGGAAGGTTTGAATTCATAACCTCTTTTTGGTTGTGAGACTTCACTCTTACCTCTAAATCCCAACCCCCACCTCATTCTTTCTTTATTTTGAACCGATAGAAATTCTTATCCACATTTTAATGAAAACATCAATTAAATTATAACAAAAATACGTGGATTAGTGTAACACCCTAAAATCCTAGAGAAATGAAAGTAGGACTAGAATGGTATATAGTCAAATCTCAGGGGCTAAAAGTGAAAAATATGAAACATCAGTCGGTAGCGGATTGCTACCAAGGCCCTCGCGGTCCGCTACGTGCTCAAGGAAAGCGGAAATAACAGGTCAGCGCATGTCAAGCTGACTCGCTAAGTAGGACGGTAACGGACCGCTACCACCTTACTTAGCGTTCCGCTACATGTCGACCAAGGAAAAGTCAGCGGACCCTTTGAGGGATACCGGTCCGCTACGGCTATTCAGTCCATAAATAGAAGCCATGTTGAGTTCATTTGAAATCATCCCACATACCATTACACCTTCCACACACACACATACACACACACTCGTTCTAAAATCCTATCACGAGCCCGGTTCGTGTCCCCAAGTGTGATTAGGCCACTCTTCATCCGTAATATGTAGTAGATAGTTCGAAGGTAACGTTCTGCCCACTATTTATGAGTACGTTATTTACCACTAAGCTAGATATGATTACCTAAGTAATGCTATAATGACTTGGGATCTTGAGCCAAGTATTGTGTTATTTTAATAGCAAAGTAAAGTTACCAAGAAAGATAAGGAACACTAGAGTGAGTTCTATGATGTCCATTTTTAAATATTTTACATGTTTTGGGTAGATATACATGGTTAAAAATTTTACATGAAAACTATGAGACCCTTGACTTAAATACTATTTTAAAATGCTTTTGGGTCGGTATGCATGTTGAAAGATTTTATGTCTTGAACAAGGCTTTGTTTGTAAACACTGCTTTGTATTCAAAAGGAAAGATTGTAAAAACGATTGTTTAAATTGATTTTTAAACAAGGGAAAGATTTTGTAAAGAGAAATGGTTTTGACAAATAAAATGTTTTGAGGTCTTTTCATGGTTTACCATCATAGAGATAGAAAGAGGTATTGGCATAATTTGCCTTGACAAAGATTTGAAAGATCTCTTGGCATGATTTGCCATGACATAGAAGAGAAAGAGTTTTGGCAAGATTTGTCATAACTAAGTTAAAGAAAGAATGTTTTGGCCTAAAGGGCCTATAAAGAAAGATTTTGCCATGTCTGGCCAAATGACCATATGATTTCTTGCAATTTGGATATGATTAACAACGCAGAGGCAGATATATCACTTTGTTGGACGAATGGAAAGAGTGATTGTACGTACAGTCATGAAAGAGTAAATAGTGACGACTACTTAGAGGTTAACGTGACCTCATAGACTGAAGTTCTTAGTGCCTTGGTAGGAATTGCAATGATAATTATTATGTGTGTGCAAGAAGTTAAAGTGATGATTTTAAACATGTCATATAAAACCATTATGTACGAGAAAGAGGTCAAGAACATTTTAAAACTTAGTAAGCTAATACACTTTAGCATGTATATCAGGAAAGAATATAGCTTCTTGTAGCAAGTGCAAGGAGCTGGGATAGAGGCATCAAGGAATTTTATATGGCATCGCTTAGAAGACCGACATAGATGATATACTGTAATATGTACTTTCCGTTAGATTGTACAAAGACAAGTTTGAAATGAAATGAAAGTTTTAAATTCTGTTGCGTACAATCTTTGTATTACTATATGTTCACGAGTCAATCCAACACGTGACCGACGTTCGGGCCATACTGGGATGTGGGTGTCACAAGTTCGTATCAGAGCTACAGTTTAAGAGATTTAGATACTTGCCCAAAGTATTTAGACTTAAACTAGACCCAAGGGACCAATAAGATGCCAGTATAAATGCCAGTAAAGATAGCATAATGTCAAAGAAAATAGAAAGGTATGAGTATTTAGTAGGAAACATGAGGGAAGATAAGTAGAACACCATATAGTGGGAGCATATTTAGTGTTTTTTCCATGTTCTCAGAGAAGAGCCTCTAGCTAGGTTAATTCTGCAACTGTGACAACTAGAGCTTTGTATTCTGACTCTGTGGACAACCTGGAAATAGTATTTTGTTTACATGCGGTCCAGGATATAAGGTTAGATCCCAAATAGATAGTGTATCCCCCATGGACGACGGTCATCTAGGCATCCGACCCAATCAACATCAGAGAAAGCTTGAAGGGGAGAGGTTCCTTACCGGTGAACATCAGTAAAGGCTTGAAAGTTTGAACCGAAATTGTGACGAATCAGTAAACCATGATGTAGGGTGCCCTTTAAGTATCGAAGAATATGTTTGACTACAGACCAGTGATGATCGAAGGGTGCATGCATGTATTGACAGACTTTGTTGATAACAAAAGCAATGTATGGCCTTGATAGTGTAACATTTTGAAGCGCACCAACAATTTGGCGATACCACACGGGTTCAAAGAATAATGCATTGTCCGTGAGAAAAAAAAAACACCTGAGAGGAGCTTATGGGAGAAGAAACTTGTTTTGAATATGATAATTATGCTCGTTGAAGAACCTCTGAAATGTATTTTCTTTGAGACATGAGAATGTCAGATCCCCGAGGGACAATTTCAATACCAAGGAAATAGTCAAGAAGGTCGTGATCTTTTAGAGCAAAAGCATGACTGAGCTGTTTGATGAGAGTATCGATGACCCTGGTATTGTTACCGGTGATGATAATCTCGTCCACATAAACGAGAGTGTATAGAATTGTTTTGCTAGACTTGTATATAAACAAGGAGGGATCAGTTTTGGATCCTTGAAAGCCAAGCTTGTGAAGAGCCTAGGACAGACGATTAATCCATGCCCTAGGGACTAGCGAAGACCATATAAGGACTTATGAAGCAAGCATACATGATCCGGATGTTTAGGATCAACAAAGCCTTATGGTTACCCAATGTAACAACCCCAAATTTAGGATCAATTTGAACTTTTTATTTTAGAATAGTTATAGAAGGTGTATATCTTTATGTAGAAATTGAAGCCTTAATTTAATTTGATCCTACAATAGAAGTAGTTATGCAAACATAATTCTAGTATATGATGGCCCATTATATTAATTTATTAGCCTAAGAAGTCAAATGCTTTTTCAAAGTCCACTTTAAAGAGGACAGCTGATGACTTTGATTTCTTTAACCAGGAGATAATCTCATTAATCATAAGAGGGCCATCAAGGATACTCCTCCCGTGTACATAGGAATATTGGGAACTAGAGATGAGACTCGACATCACATCTTTAAGTCTAGTCGCCAATACCTTTGATATTACCTTGGAGATGCACCCAATCAAACTAAACGGTCTATAGTCTGATAGAGCAAGAGAGTCTTTCTTCTTCTCGATTAGGGTAAAAAAAAGATGAGTTGCAACCCCTACTAATAACACCCTTCGAACGAAAGCGATGTAATATGTCCACAAAGTCCTGTTGGAAGAGATCCCAATAATTTTTTAGGAAGGCAAAATTAAAGCCATCTGGGCCAAGAGATTTATCTCCACCACAATCCCAAACCGTTGCATTGATGGAGAGAATGGAACTATTAAGGACTCGTCTTGGGCAGGTGAAAGACGATTAAACCCAGCAGCAGCAATGGAGGGACGGTTGCACGTGTGAGAGACAAATTTAGAGGAGTAGAACTCAAAGATAGTGCCCTTCACTGTAAGAGGGCACGTTTGCCATTGGCCACCAATCATAAGGCAATGAATTCAGTTGCTAGATAAGTTCATGTTCATGGATTTGTGGAAGAACCCTGAGTTTTCATCTCCATATAAGAACCAATTGAGTTTTGATTTTTGTTGAAGCTCTATTAGCAGTCTCCACTAAATTAATTTTGTAATCGAGTCTAGCAGCAAGTTCCTCCTCAAGTAAAGGACGAGATTCACCAAGTCCATCTAATTTATCCATGTCACACCCTAACCGACGGCGGAAACGTCGGGGCGGAACATGTAGACTGTTCATAAGCTCATGGTTTGCTAATGTTGTAATAATTAAACAATAAGTTTCATTTCATAACTCAAGTAATCAATTACATAATTTACAAGAATTAAAGAATACATAAATCTTCATATTAAAATTTAAGACTAGGTCCTCAACCTTAAGTGAAGTAGCTTGAATCTTAACTCAAACATTTGCACCTGAAACATGATAAAATGAGAGGGTCAACTATAAATAGTTGGTGAGCATACATAGGTTTTGACACACAACCAAGTTTAAAGTATTTTATACAATTCATACGATACACGTGCATAAGGCATTTATGGAGAATCTATAGTTAAACTAAGTGTGTACAATCAAACCTTGTGACTGAGGCATAACACGCAGGTTACCCTAATGTAAAGTCGGTAACAAACACCCTAACCGGGTGGGTTTGTCAGACACAATAGATCTATCAATGTTAACCGTTGGCTTGTACGGAGTTAATGATTGTACTAATGTCATGTATATGTAGTCTTAACTCATAGCATTCAAGCATAAAGCACATAGCACATAATATCATATTATTGAATTGTACTTAAGTCTATGCAAAAAGTTTCAAAAAGTAAATCATGTTTCACCACAAAAGTATAAAAAGATAAAAAGGGGGCTATGTAAACTCACATGGATCAAGGGTGCAGTTAGCACGTGAGACTATGTAGTAAAATGATTCTTGTAACTCACCACGTTAACCTAGTGTGTAATATATATCAAATTAATAATGTGTACGATAGTCTAGGTCTAAGTCTCAGATTTAATTGAGTGTGTGTACAAAGAGTGGTAGTATGTACAGGAGTGTAGGAAACTGTGGTTTGTTCTTGAATTAGTTTTGTATAAAATGGAAAATTTGAAATGAATAGTTTTAAAATATTTTAATTGGGGTTTGGGTTTGAGTAACTAAATAATCTAAATAATTGATGTTTAGTTATTTAGTTATGAAAATAGTGTGTGGATTATCTTAAACATAAATTAAATAAATAATTTTGTTTTATTTATTTATTTATAAAAATGTGTAAAAATAATATTTATTTATAAAGATGTAAAAATGATATTTATTAATAAGGATGTGAAAATGATATCTATTTATAATGATGTGAAAATGATATTTATTTATAATAAATACACCTTTAACCTTTTTTTTGTAGTTTATAATAAATAAACTTATTTATTTATTTATCATTAAAAATAAGTATTTGATTTAAATAAAGTTAAAATTTTATAAACTATATAAAAACAAATATTTTATTTGGAAGTTAATTTTATTTAATTATTTAAATATCTAAATTTTTGTTTTAATTATTTAATATACAATTTGAACAACGAAATTTGTAATAAAACTGAATTTATATTGAAAATTTACAAATCTGGTTTTATTCTGTTATAAATATTGTAAGGTTTATAAAAATATTTTTTATAAAATTTTTGAAGCTGTAAAACTGGTTTTAAAAATTAAAACAGGCCACCCGGCTCGAACCCGGGCGGCGCCTGTGTGGTTAGTTCGCTTGTACCGCTGGACCAGAGGAGCTACTCGTGTACCAGTCCGGTTCAATTTGATATTAACATGAAGGGCGGAGGAAACCGGGCTTGATGTTCAGGACATGTGCAAAAAGGCCGACCGGATACGGGCCGTGGGTTTCGAACCCACACCACCCGGTTCAATGGTGCAGTGTCTTAACTAGTTGAGCCGGATGGTTTGCTGGTTTAAATGGGGCGCCGTTAATTCAAATATGAAGCTTGAGTCCAAGCCTGGTTAAGGAACATGCGCAAAAAGGGCAGACCGGTTTAGGACTTGGGAGGGGGGTTTCGAACCCTGGCCACCTGATCTGATGGTGCAGTGACTAAACCATTCAGACGAGGTGGTTTCGCTGGTTAACCATGAAATCTAAAAAGGTTTATACACAACATAGATTAAGAATTAGTTTCAGACTTTCGATTTAAACCGGTCACGAACCCTAATTCCAAAATCAAATTCGATTCCCTCTTCCATCGAGAATTGGCAAAGGGCTTTCGATACTCAATGGTTTACGAGTCTAGTGATCTAACTCGTACCTGAAATGATGAAGGATCGAGTGTGCACGGAAGAGCTTCAGAGCCCGATGATCTTCGAGCTTGATCGAACTCCAGGGGTGATATGCCGATTAGTTTGGGGTCGAGAGAGTTTGTGTTAAACGTTACGAGCGTGTATGTAACGAACCAAAATCCGGGTCTCGTTATAAATGAATAAATATTTCTAAATAAATATTATGGGAAAATAATATTTTAGAAATAAGTTGAAACAAGCGGGTTTCAAGTTAGTAACGGGGTTATACTAGTTTTTAACTAGTTTTGGAAAGATATGGGTGAAATTGAAAGTTGAGGGACTAAAGGTGTAAAGTGGCCAAAATCTGCTATTTGACTTGGTGAAAGTCAAAATTGAGTCTCATTTGGTGTTTAGGTCGTTCAAGAGCAAAGGAGAAAAAGAGGAAACGGGTTTGGAGCTTGAATCTTGCATTTGAAGCTCGGAATGAGGAGGTTTTGGCTCACACAACACTTTCCTAACATCAAGTAAGTGTTAATCATCCTTTTGATCTCACTTTAGATGTGTTCTTGATGGGTTTTGAAAGAAAACCGAAATTTTGTATGCATGTGATGAAATGGTGTTAGATTATTGATAATCTAGCTAAACTAAAGGTAAAGAGTAGTGATTAACATCCTAGAACCCTTTGATTATGATTTTGAAAAGTTAGGGTTCATATGGTGGAAATTGGGGGTGTTTGGATCATGATGATAAATGGCGAATTAATGAAGATTAAGTGTTTTTAAGATGTTAGACACTTGAGCAAACACCAAATTAACTTAATAATAATTTTTGAAAGAAGAATTAGTGTTAAGATTAAGTTAATGAAACTCAAGTAGGTGAGTTTGTGGTGAAAGAGGGTGTTTGGCTATGAGGATAACCCAAACGGGTCAATTTGGGTTGGAATTGGGAAATTGGGTTGTGAACTCAATTGTAATGAAATGTTGGTATATGTTAGATTACTAAACTAGGCGAATGTGTTTAGGTAATCAAATTGCAAGCTTGAGAACGGTGCGGGATCTTCTAACCCGAAAGGTAAGTGCCTATGCACTTACTTAGTATTGATGATAAATGGTGAATTTTGTGAATTATGTGTTATGTGATTGTGTACATACTTGTGATATGATAAATTGTGAATGATTTAGTATGTACAATGAATGAATGTAATTATAGTGTTAAGCTATAATGGAAATGGATCATGTGTTGATCATAAATGAAACGGGGATAAATGAGTTTTATGCAAGATTGTATGCATAATGTGTAAAGTTGCATAATTTGTTATGTGGTACGAATGAGCATGAAATTGTATGCAAAATTGAAGGAATGTAGTTATAGTATTTATACTATAATGGATATGTCGATATGGAGTTATGGTCTATGAACCATAATGGATAGAATGGATATGGAGTTATGGTCTATGAACCATAATGGATAGAATGGATATGGAGTTATGGTCTATGAACCATAATGGATAGAATGGATATGGAGTTATGGTCTATGAACCATAATGGATAGAATGGATACGGAGTTATGGTCTATGAACCATAATGGATAGAATGAATATGGAGTTATGGTCCAAGTACCATAATGGATAGAATGGTTATGGAGTATAATCTCGTATCCTAAATGGATATGAAGCTATGGCCTACGTGCCATAATGGAAATGGAAATGTGGTAATGAAATGATGAAAGAAACTTGTATGTGAAAAGTATGTGTATGAAAACCTTAATTGACCAAATGGGTGCAAACGGGTCAAATGGGTCAAATGGGTGAATTATGATCTAGTGTTATGATGGAAATGAGATTGTGGCCAATGTGCCATAATGGAAAAGGAAATGTGTTAATATGAATGATAAATGAAAAGAATGAAACTTGTAGGTGAAATACAAGTGTTATGTAGCCAAATGTTAAAATTTGGTGGAAACGGGTCAAATGGGGGAATGGGTGGAAACAAGTAGAATTTACTTGTTTGTTATGTTTTATCTTCATTACTAATGGTGATATGTTTATGTGGTGATGTAGGGAAAGCTCCGAAGTAGGTCAAGGTCAAGTCCAGGGCGTGAAGGGTTCTCGTATGCATTTTGGTGATTTTTGGAATTTATTAGAAATCCGTTTTCGGATGTGTAAATTGGTACTTAAATTTTATAAGTTGATGTTTTAAAGCTGGTCATATGTGTTTTTGGTCACAACCCATGTGTTGGGAGGTTTTGGTTTATGGTGGTAATGAAAAAGTGGAAAAAAATGGCTAAGTGTTGAAATCTGCAGATGCCCAAAACTTTCTGTGAAAGGTGGTCCCTCGCGGTATGCGAAGATCCAGGGGGGATCCTCTCGCGGTACGCGAGAGACCTGGGTTCCGGGCGTGTTTTTGGGACTCCCTCGCGGTACGCGAGGGAGGTGGTCATTTAGTCTCGCGGTACGCGAGGGTAAAAAAAAAAAAAAAAAAAAAAAATTTCTGGGATTTGTTTTAAGCTTCCGCGTGTTTAAGGAACGGTGTGTTATAAATTGGTATCAGAGCCAGGTTTGAGGGAATTAGTGCGCGAGGCACTAAACTCAAACCGGATGCTCTTGATATGGGGAAATTGATACGAGAATCCATGGAGGACTTGACTAAGACTCGGAGCTTTCGGAATTGAAAGGTTAGTAATGTTATGATTAATGTTGTCACATATGGTGTATATGTATATGGACGATTGAATGACAATGTGTTATGTGTGCCGAAACTTGTTTTGTGATTTGTTATATGAATATGATAATTGCAATTGGGCATAACGTGTTATTAAACATGTCTGGCCAATATGTTTAATAAGACGGGATGTGCAAGGGTCTTTATGATAACCATATGACAATGAACATTTGCAAGGATTAGGTGAAGGTGATTATATGTGTATGTATGTTTATGAATGATTAAAAGGGGATAATACATATACGCATAGATAAGATTTAGTGCCTTAACAAGTGGGTAGATTAAAGACCTATAAGTAGGTAGAATATCTATAACTTAGTTAAAATTTGGTCGGGGAGACTAAGGGGCACATGTGTAAGTAGAAGAAATGGTGGATGGAAGTCATCTTAAGGACTCAGGTATGTTAGAGTCTAGACGTGTATCACCTCATGGGTGGTGAGGAACATGGAATGTGTTGGGAGAAATAGAATGCATCAATCTAGCGGAGGATGGCTAGAGCTTTCTATCATGTTATTTCGATCTTCCTTCGAGGAAAATAGGGATCCTTGAGGCTATCCTTGGGAGGAACCGTATGAAGCCTTGAGAGCGGAAAGTATAACAGTTGGCGAACCGAAGTGGAAGGAAAACTTTGTTTTCATAAGGGGTTCGTGGTGTGCGAACCAAAGGAGTTAAAGAGTGAGAATTAATCATTGATTAATCAGCAATGAATCACAATAATGGTATCGGCTTTGAAGCAATCCATTATGATTGAAAGAAGGTGCATTACTCGCGATGAGTCGAATTCGGGCCGTGGCGGAGAATTGGTGGATTTTGATCCGATGATTGTAAAAGAGGTGTTGGGTTACTTAGTAACCATATCATTGTCAAGTATGATAAATGGGTGACGTGTTAATCTGTTCTCATTAGAGACAATGAAACACGAGGTATACGAACTGGTGTGTACACATGGCTTGTGCCATTGACATCAGCCGGGGATATAAAGGGATACTTAGTATTCCAGTAGAGAAAGAGGATTTGATAAGAGTCATTGCACCTGTGTGCTTTGTTTTAAAGCACATAAAATTTTCGGTGGAAAAAAAAAAAGAAAATGGAAGAGTGCGTTTTGGCACTGACAGTCGGTGATAGGATAAAACTGACTAAAGGTCTCACGGTTTGTGGACTTTATGGTCAAGGGGTAAATGATAAAATGTACATAGGTGGAATGTGTACATAAATGGTGGATGAAGTCTTAGAACTTCATAAATGATGTTGGAAGTCTTTTGGACTTCACAAACGGTGTTTGAAAGTGAAGTCTTCGAACCTCAAAGGTGGATTCGGTGATTGAGATCCTTAAATCTCAAAGGATGACTTACGATTAAGTCAATGGAAATTCTTAGGATGTTTGGATCGCAGATAGGAATCTTCCTCCCAGTGTTGTAAAAGAGGATTCAAGTAAGGAAGTTGTCGTATCCTTACTTGAGGAGGTTGCATGCTTTATCGGTTAAGAATTGATGAGCTGAAGACTCGAGCTTCAAGGGGTATTATGTTTGGGTGTTGGGATCCTCGAATCCCAAGAGGTATGAACTTGAGACCTTGAGTCTCAATGGGTGGATTGGTGATATAGCTTTGAAATTTCCATTTAAGAGGTGAGTGACGTGGGGTTAGAACTTGGATTTCCTTAGTTGTCAAACGTGTTGACTATTCATATAAAGTGGTTCAAAAATCCAAGTATCCCATGGTTAGAAGTGTTGAAATTCAAGTGGAAACTTGTCATTATAAAAGTTTTCCTTTGAAATGTGGTGATTCGGGTTTGAGATCATGGGAGGATAAGTCTACGTCTCGTTGGGTTGTCCAACATAGGGGCTTTTTTTTTTTTGGTGAGTAGATTAATGTTTGGAACTGTTGTTATTTTCATATGGTGAAGATGAGATAAATGATAAACATTTCGTCTAAATGAAACAGTGACTATCTTAGATAGTGGGCGAACTAATTGATGCAAAAGTAGACAACTGCGTATCACTGTCGAATAAACCATTAAAGACGGAGATAACCTTGGGGGAGTAACGAGGGCAGATAGAGTTACCACATTAAAGTGAAGTCATTCTTGATGACGATATCATCATCCCTTATTGACGAAATTCGAGAGGCTAAAGTGTTAGCTTTTGAGGGTGATTTGAAGACGGAACGGGTGGTTCTTATGTTGACAAGCTTGGGGAAAATAATTCGGGGTTAAAGACATGCTTTGATAGGATTTGGATTCCTAGGTTGTCAAGTGTTTTGACAACTATTTTATATGAAGCGCATAGATCCAAACATTCTATCCATCCGGGGGGCCACAAAGATGTTTTATGATTTGAGGTGTCATTTTTGGTGGCCGGGTATGAGGCGTGATGTTGTTAAGTATGTTGAGAGGTGTCTCACATGCTTAAGGGTGAAGGCGGAGCACCAAAAGCCGTATGGAAAGCTTCAACCGCTTGAAATACCGCTTTGGAAATGGGAGAATATAGCTATGGATTTGATCACTAAACTACCAAAGACCCGAAAGGGTTATGATGCGATATGGGTAGTAGTGGATCGGTTGACGAAGAGTGCATATTTCCTACCTATAAAGGAAACATACTCTTCGGATAGATTGGCGGAAATGTATGTGAAGGAAATTGTGTCACGTCATGGTGTGCCGGTGTCGATTATATCGGATCATGATACGAGATTTACTTCTCGATTTTGGAAGAAATTCCATGAGGATATGGGGACTAGATTGAATCTTAGCACCGCTTATCATCCACAAACGGATGGTCAAAGCGAGCGAACGATTCAAACGCTCGAGGATTATGATGCGAGCGTGTGCTCTGGATTTTTGGGGAAAGTTGGGACGATCATTTACCGTTGGCAGGAATTTTCTTATAACAATAGCTACCGTTCTAGTTTTGGTATGCCGCCTTTCGAGGCGTTGTATGGGAGAAAGTGTCGAACACTCGTGTGTTGGGGTGAAATTGGTCAACGGGAACTTGGTAATGTCGAGGCGGTCAAGGAAACTAATGATAGTATTGACCAAATTAGAGCACGCTTGAAAACGGCTCAAGATCGCCAAAAGTCCTATGCGGATAATAGGAGGCGGGCGATTGAGTTCCAAGTGGGGGACGTTGTGCTTTTGAAAGTCTCTTCTTGGAAATGGGTGATACGGTTTAGGAAACGGGGAAGTTAAGCCCACGTTTCGTCGGACCGTTTAAGATGATAGTAAGGGTGGGTGCGGTAGCTTATGTTTGGAGCTACCGGAGGGACTAAGCAGACTTTATAGCACGTTTCATGTGTCTCATTTGCGAAAATGTTTGACGGATGAATCTACTTTTGTTCCATTGGAGGATATTGAATTGGATGATAAGTTGATTTATGTTGGGGAAACGGTGGCAATCTTGGATAGAAAGGTGATGCGTGTACGCATTAAAGAGATTAGCCAAGTTTTGGCAAGGTGGAAACGTAAGAAGGGAGCGGAAATGACTTGGGAAACCGAGGAGGAAATGCCCAAATATTATCCGAACCTTTTTATGTGAAGTCGGGTTTCGGGGACGAAACCCAAATAAGGGGAGGTGATTTGTAACGAACCAAAATCCGGGTCTCGTTATAAATGAATAAATATTTCTAAATAAATATTATGGGAAAATAATATTTTAGAAATAAGTTGAAACAAGCGGGTTTCAAGTTAGTAACGGGGTTATACTAGTTTTTAACTAGTTTTGGAAAGATATGGGTGAAATTGAAAGTTGAGGGACTAAAGGTGTAAAGTGGCCAAAATCTGCTATTTGACTTGGTGAAAGTCAAAATTGAGTCTCATTTGGTGTTTAGGTCGTTCAAGAGCAAAGGAGAAAAAGAGGAAACGGGTTTGGAGCTTGAATCTTGCATTTGAAGCTCGGAATGAGGAGGTTTTGGCTCACACAACACTTTCCTAACATCAAGTAAGTGTTAATCATCCTTTTGATCTCACTTTAGATGTGTTCTTGATGGGTTTTGAAAGAAAACCGAAATTTTGTATGCATGTGATGAAATGGTGTTAGATTATTGATAATCTAGCTAAACTAAAGGTAAAGAGTAGTGATTAACATCCTAGAACCCTTTGATTATGATTTTGAAAAGTTAGGGTTCATATGGTGGAAATTGGGGGTGTTTGGATCATGATGATAAATGGCGAATTAATGAAGATTAAGTGTTTTTAAGATGTTAGACACTTGAGCAAACACCAAATTAACTTAATAATAATTTTTGAAAGAAGAATTAGTGTTAAGATTAAGTTAATGAAACTCAAGTAGGTGAGTTTGTGGTGAAAGAGGGTGTTTGGCTATGAGGATAACCCAAACGGGTCAATTTGGGTTGGAATTGGGAAATTGGGTTGTGAACTCAATTGTAATGAAATGTTGGTATATGTTAGATTACTAAACTAGGCGAATGTGTTTAGGTAATCAAATTGCAAGCTTGAGAACGGTGCGGGATCTTCTAACCCGAAAGGTAAGTGCCTATGCACTTACTTAGTATTGATGATAAATGGTGAATTTTGTGAATTATGTGTTATGTGATTGTGTACATACTTGTGATATGATAAATTGTGAATGATTTAGTATGTACAATGAATGAATGTAATTATAGTGTTAAGCTATAATGGAAATGGATCATGTGTTGATCATAAATGAAACGGGGATAAATGAGTTTTATGCAAGATTGTATGCATAATGTGTAAAGTTGCATAATTTGTTATGTGGTACGAATGAGCATGAAATTGTATGCAAAATTGAAGGAATGTAGTTATAGTATTTATACTATAATGGATATGTCGATATGGAGTTATGGTCTATGAACCATAATGGATAGAATGGATATGGAGTTATGGTCTATGAACCATAATGGATAGAATGGATATGGAGTTATGGTCTATGAACCATAATGGATAGAATGGATATGGAGTTATGGTCTATGAACCATAATGGATAGAATGGATACGGAGTTATGGTCTATGAACCATAATGGATAGAATGAATATGGAGTTATGGTCCAAGTACCATAATGGATAGAATGGTTATGGAGTATAATCTCGTATCCTAAATGGATATGAAGCTATGGCCTACGTGCCATAATGGAAATGGAAATGTGGTAATGAAATGATGAAAGAAACTTGTATGTGAAAAGTATGTGTATGAAAACCTTAATTGACCAAATGGGTGCAAACGGGTCAAATGGGTCAAATGGGTGAATTATGATCTAGTGTTATGATGGAAATGAGATTGTGGCCAATGTGCCATAATGGAAAAGGAAATGTGTTAATATGAATGATAAATGAGAAGAATGAAACTTGTAGGTGAAATACAAGTGTTATGTAGCCAAATGTTAAAATTTGGTGGAAACGGGTCAAATGGGGGAATGGGTGGAAACAAGTAGAATTTACTTGTTTGTTATGTTTTATCTTCATTACTAATGGTGATATGTTTATGTGGTGATGTAGGGAAAGCTCCGAAGTAGGTCAAGGTCAAGTCCAGGGCGTGAAGGGTTCTCGTATGCATTTTGGTGATTTTTGGAATTTATTAGAAATCCGTTTTCGGATGTGTAAATTGGTACTTAAATTTTATAAGTTGATGTTTTAAAGCTGGTCATATGTGTTTTTGGTCACAACCCATGTGTTGGGAGGTTTTGGTTTATGGTGGTAATGAAAAAGTGGAAAAAAATGGCTAAGTGTTGAAATCTGCAGATGCCCAAAACTTTCTGTGAAAGGTGGTCCCTCGCGGTACGCGAAGATCCAGGGGGGATCCTCTCGCGGTACGCGAGAGACCTGGGTTCCGGGCGTGTTTTTGGGACTCCCTCGCGGTACGCGAGGGAGGTGGTCATTTAGTCTCGCGGTACGCGAGGGTAAAAAAAAAAAAAAAAAAAAAAAAATTTCTGGGATTTGTTTTAAGCTTCCGCGTGTTTAAGGAACGGTGTGTTATAGTGTATGTGTGTTTAATTCGTTCGATTTGCATATAATTGTGTCGTTTGATTACGGGTTTAATGTCGACAGTTGTTAGCTTCCATTACGCGTAATTTCGACGGTTTAGAAATGAATTGGGTCGCGTTGTGGTACTAGATGCATGCGGGATTGAGTAGGGCGTGATTTTCGGGATTCAAGCGCGTTTAAATTTCTTGATTGAAACCGGAATTGGCTCGGTTGACTCTAGATAGTCAACAAGTTCGAATTTCAAATTAAATCAATGAATCTGTTTGATTTGGAATGCATATTCGAGATTTATGTATGATTTGTTGATTAATTTTGTCTCTGACAAGTATATCATTTTTTTTTTGAATTTGGCCGATTTGGAAATTTGTTTCTTGTTGACTTTCGGTGGTCAAAATGGATCAAAATTGGGGAATGGGGTCAAGGGGTCCAATTTCGAAAGGTTCAAGCGGTTAGGGTTCTAGGGTTTGGGAGGGGTTCAACTAAGCTCCCTTGTTAATTATGTATAACAATTTATTTCTTTTAAAAGATTAATTATAGTTTAAAAAGTCAAGTATATATATAAGTCTATATAAATGAACGCACATGTGCTATACATATAACTAGGAAATTATACGTAGATGCAAAGTTTAAATTCCGGATTGAATTAGAAACCAATGTGTCACATTGTGTGGGACAAGTACAGGATTCAAAAGGGAGTGTCATTAAAATAACGTTAGAAAATTATGGATGTTACAGTATCCCCATGTTGAGGAATTTCGTCCCGAAATTTAGCTAGTGGAGGTTACTGAATCAGGAAAAAGGTGAGGGATTTGAATTTTCAATACGTTATGACGGTTGGTTTAAGGAATACATCTGGTGACAGGATACGGATTTTGATATATATGGTCGGATATGAATGATGATAATGAATTGAAGGAGATAACTGTTGAATGATATTTTGGATCCCTAAGATGAAATGTATTACTTGAAATAGAGTTGATGGGAATTGGATGTTCAGGGCTTGTTTAAGGTGTAGCCTAATATGTTTAAGAGTTGTCAATGGGTAAGAGTCTTCACTAACTTTGGTCTAGGTCATAATAACATAAAACTTCACGTGACACGAACAACGCTACTTCTGATAATATGATAGGGCACTTATATATAGGAAGTACCATCGGCGTATCCACCATGCCCTTGTCATATCACATCAGTTTCGTTGTTACATATCACGATAAGTTTTAGGTCACAACACACGACAAAATTTACTATGTTTTCCATGCGCTGATTTTTATAATTCCGTGTGCACCCGTAATTACTTAAATCATCGCATGGTCCGTATAGTTCATCCCGTTGTGTGCGGGTCAAGAGGGGCAAAATTTCACTCCGTTCATGTCTATTGCTTTCACCTAAAAGTTGCTAAAAGTAACTATGTCCTTAAGCAGGTCAGTTAGCAACTAAAGAGTAATAAGGTAGTATAACTTAAAGTTTCTTAGTTTACTCGTGTTTGAATAAGAATACGTCAAACCCCGAGTAGCTTCAATGTGTTATGGTTTTCAAGTTTGGTGAACAAAGTGTATGATTATTATTTGTGTATAATGTGCTCAATCATTTGTAACAACTTCAAGCAACTTAGTTTCGTGTATAATGTAAATATCAAGTGTAATGTATGATCTAGTGTCATGTAGCTTGTAATCAAATAGGTTTCTTATGTAATGTGAGCAACTAGACATCATGTATTTTGTAAATCAACAAGCTTTCGCGTGTAATGTAAACAATGTAGTATCATGTGTATTGTAAGAAATGAATTTCATGTATGGTATTAAAACCTAGTATCATGTACTTTGCAGCCAAATAAGTTTCATGTTCAGTATGGTCAATCAAGTATTGTATATAAAACAATCAATTTTTAGGTACCATGTATATTGCAAACAATTAAGTTTCATGTATTGTGTGTTCAAGCCAGTAGCATGTGTATTGCAAATAAACAGGTTTCATGGGTTATGTGATTAATCCAGTAAATTATGATTCGCACATAAACTAGTTTCATGTATTATGTGATCGTGCTGTGTATCTTGTGAACGTGCATACGTAAGTTATTGAATTTCTTTTGTGACATGTACTAACGAGTTTTGCATGTGATCGAGTGTTGCGGAGAAGCGTGTTGTTGGGCGTTTGTGAAAAATGTGGTAGTTAGGTTCTAGCTATTTAAATCTCGTTGAGGTTGATGGGGATGGTTAGCGTCTACATGGCATAGATCGTCTCTTGAAGCGGCGTGTGAAAGGTAACGAGGGGGTTTTGAAAACACTTAGGGAAATATGTTTACAAATAACTGATCTTTGTTTGAAAATATGAAATTGTAAATTGTTCTTGGTTGTAGATATATAAAGTAATAAAACTATTGGGTTAGATAATTTAAATAAATAGACAATTTATAGGAAAAATCTTTTAATTTGAATTTTCAATTATTAATAAGAGAATAATTTTAAGATGAATTATTGGCTTAAACAAGTAGTCGTATATTGATTTAGCCACGGTTTAGAAATAATTACTTAAATGAGGAAAATCATAATTATTTATCAATTCGAAATAATATTTTTATAACATAGGTTGTATTAAGTTCCCTTACACAGTGAAAATGTTTATGGAAAAATTTATATTTGTGATACTCTCTAAAAGTTTGATAAACGTTTGGTTTGAAAATAACGAGGTTGTTTAATTCTAATAGGTTGGGTTGTTTACGAAGGAGATTGTCGGTAGTGTACTAAATCGTATTGAATGAAGAAGGTGATACTTGGAAAATTTTGATGAAAATATGATGGGTGTAATTCATACTCAACGTGTCAAATTAACGAAATAATAACTTTAGGGTTGGAATATATAAAGTTGATTAGATGTTGAAATGTTAAACATTACTCAAAACATAGGGAAATGGTTCTCAAACTGAATAATTAAAGACAATAAATAAAAAAATAATTTTGTTAACGTCCCTTGTAGCTTTCCACTAGAAGGAGAATAATTCCCAAGACGAGCACCGCTATGGTCACTCGGGTAGCCGATCTGGCTTCAGCTTTAGCCGTCTCCGCACGATGCTCTAGTATTTCTTTTTCAAGAATGGAGATTAACTCCTTTTGGTACCCTATTTGGTTTGCTAGGCTATCCATTCTTTGTCCTTGCAAGTCGTGCATTATCCCCTGCTCCACCCTTTGCCTCTCAAATTCTGAGGTCCTTACATATTCGTGGATGTCATTGGTTGGAATTCCCATAACACTAGTGGGTGCCGTGGTATGCCTTACCCAAGGGTTAGGATGGTATGGGTCGGGCATTAGATATGGGTCTCTTAGTGGGGGTGGTAACTGATTGTGGATATGGGGTGTCTGATACGGGTTCCTGGGTGCGGGTGATCCAGATGTTCGAAGTTTTGGGCCGGTGTTCCTAATCCCATCTGCCCTTACGTCAAACCTTGGTCTAGCAGCTGGGGGTGTTGGTGACCGATACACGGGTGTCCCGATGTCTTCTTCCCAATCAGACTCTTCTCCGGGACGGTATACCGGGGAGGGAGGAGAGTAGGAGTCCATGTCTAGCAGAAAACAATAAAAGGTTGTAGGTGATGATGAAATATGGAGTGTTAGACATAGGAGTTCTCATAAGTTTAGAGTTTGACTAGTCATAACACCGAGCCTTCACAATAGTATTTTAGAAATACACTTGACCTATAAGCAATGTATCCCTGAGGAGAATTCCCAGGAAAGAGGGGTGGGTCACTAGGACACCCTTAAGTACCCTGTCTTTCCTTTGCCAGAATTCCTCATGGGCCTACACACTCTTCCAGCCATCATGTACTAATAACACTATTGTTGGACTCATGGTTATGATGAGAATTGTTGTAGACTGGGCCTTGTGGCCCGAAAGTAAGATTTATGCATTTCAGTGGGCTCCTTCTTCTTGAAGGATAAATGGGCTTCTTAGTTTAATATTAATAGGTATTAGGCCCAATAGTTTAAGTCTTTGTTCACAAGAGGTGATGGTATCATGTATGTGAGTTCAAAGGTGTATGAAGAATTTGGTGTGTATGTGTGTGTGTTAAACTTAGGATAGCACTTAATGAAACACATAGGTAGCATGTATGTAATAATGAATGTAAGCACAAGAGTTATCAAGTAGTGTGACACATAAACTATTAAGTATTGTAGCATGTATTGAAATTATTTAGGATAACATGTAAAAATATTCACACAAGTATTAATCATGTAATCATATAGTAGCATGGCATATTGTGGGTGTCCTAAGGTTATAGTCTAGGTCAAAAGTGTCTAATAACCTAATTCCCTATAACCAAGGCTCTAATACCAATCTGTCACACCCCAACCGACGGCGGAAACGTCGGGGCGGAACATGTAGACTGTTCATAAGCTCATGGTTTGCTAATGTTGTAATAATTAAACAATAAGTTTCATTTCATAACTCAAGTAATCAATTACATCATTTACAAGAATTAAAGAATACATAAATCTCCATATTAAAATTTAAGACTAGGTCCTCAACCCTAAGTGAAGTAGCTTGAATCTTAACTCAAACATTTGCACCTGAAACATGATAAAATGAGAGGGTCAACTATAAATAGTTGGTGAGCATACATAGGTTTTGACACACAACCAAGTTTAAAGTATTTTATACAATTCATAAGATACACGTGCATAAGGCATTTATGGAGAATCTATAGTTAAACTAAGTGTGTACAATCAAACCTTATGACTGAGGCATAACATGCAGGTTACCCTAATGTAAAGTCGGTAACAAACACCCTAACCGGGTGGGTTTGTCAGACACAATAGATCTATCAATGTTAACCGTTGGCTTGTACGGAGTTAATGATTGTACTAATGTCATGTATATGTAGTCTTAACTCATAGCATTCAAGCATAAAACACATAGCACATAATATCATATTATTGAATTGTACTTAAGTCTATGCAAAAAGTTTCAAAAAGTAAATCATGTTTCACCCCAAAAGTACAAAAAGATAAAAAAAAAGGGGGGGGGGCTATGTAAACTCACATGGATCAAGGGTGCAGTTAGCACGCGAGACTAGGTAGCAAAATGATTCTTGTAACTCACCACGTTAACCTAGTGTGTAATATATATCAAATTAATAATATGTACAATAGTCTAGGTCTAAGTCTCGGATTTAATTGAGTGTGTGTACAAAGAGTGGTAGTATGTACAGGAGTGTAGGAAACTGTGGTTTGTTATTGAATTAGTTTTGTATAAAATGAAAATTTTGAAATGAATAGTTTTAAAATATTTTAATTGGGGTTTGAGTTTGAGTAACTAAATAATCTAAATAATTGATGTTTAGTTATTTAGTGTTATTTAGTTATGAAAATAGTGTGTGGATTATCTTAAACATAAATTAAATAAATAATTTTGTTTTATTTATTTATTTATAAAAATGTGTAAAAATAATATTTATTTATGAAGATGTGAAAATGATATTTATTAATAAGGATGTGAAAATGATATTTATTTATAATAAATATACCTTTAACCTTTTTTTTGTAGTTTATAATAAATAAACTTATTTATTTATTTATCATTAAAAATAAGTATTTGATTTAAATAAAGTTAAAATTTTATAAACTTTATAAAAACAAATATTTTATTTGGAAATTTTATTTAATTATTTAAATATCTAAATTTTTGTTTTAATTATTTAATATACAATTTGAACAACGAAATTTGTAATAAAACTGAATTTATATTGAAAATTTACAAATCTGGTTTTATTCTGTTACAAATATTGTAAGGTTTATAAAAATATTTTTTATAAAATTTTTGAAGCTGTAAAACTGGTTTTAAAAATTTAAGCAGGCCACCCGGCTCGAACCCGGGTGGCGGCTGTGTGGTTAGTTCGCTTGTACCGCTGGACCAGGGGAGCTACTCGTGTACCAGTCCGGTTCAATTTGATATTAACACGAAGGGGGGAGGAAACCGGGCTTGATGTTCAGGACATGTGCAAAAAGGCCGACCGGATACGGGCCGTGGGTTTCGAACCCACGCCACCTGGTTCAATGGTGCAGTGTCTTAACTAGTTGAGCCGGGTGGTTCGCTGGTCTAAATGGGGCGCCGTTAATTCAAATATGAAGCTTGAGTCCAAGCCTGGTTAAGGAACATGCGCAAAAAGGGCCGACCGGTTTAGGACTTGGGATGGGGGGTTTCGAACCCTTGCCACCTGATCTGATGGTGCAGTGACTAAACCATTCAGACCAGGTGGTCTCGCTGGTTAACCATGAAATCTAAAAAGGTTTATACACACCTTATATTAAGAATTAGTTTCAGACTTTCGATTTAAACCGGTCACGAACCCTATTTCAAAAATCGAATTCGATTCCCTCTGCCATCGAGAATTGGCAGAGGGCTTTCGATACTCAATTGTTTACGAGTCTAGTGATCTAACTCGTACCTGAAATGATGAAGGATCGAGTGTGCACGGAAGAGCTTCAGAACCCGATGATCTTCGAGCTTGATCGAACTCCAGGGGTGATATGCCGATTAGTTTGGGGTCGAGAGAGTTTGTGTAAAACGTTACGAGCGTGTATGTGTGTTTAATTCGTTCGATTTGCATATAATTGTGTCGTTTGATTACTGGTTTAATGTCGACAGTTGTTAGCTTCCATTACGCGTAATTTCGATGGTTTAGAAATGAATTGGGTCGCGTTGTGGTACTAGATGCATGCGGGATTGAGTAGGGCGTGATTTTCGGGATTCAAGCGCGTTTAAATTTCTTGATTGAAACCGAAATTGGCTCGGTTGACTCTAGATAGTCAACAAGTTCTAATTTCAAATTAAATCAATGAATCTGTTTGATTTGGAATGCATATTCGAGATTTATGTATGATTTGTTGATTAATTTTGTCTCTGACAAGTATATCGATTTTTTTTTTGAATTTGGCCGATTTGGAAATTTGTTTCTTGTTGACTTTCGGTGGTCAAAATGGATCAAAATTGGGGAATGGGGTCAAGGGGTCCAATTTCGAAAGGTTCAAGCGGTTAGGGTTCTAGGGTTTAGGAGGGGTTCAACTAAGCCCCCTTGTTAATTATGTATAACAATTTATTTCTTTTATAAATTTTATAAGATTAATTATAGTTTAAAAAGTCAAGTATATATATATATATATAAGTCTATATAAATGAACGCACATGTGCTATACATATAACTAGGAAATTATACGTAGATGCAAAGTTTAAATTCCGGATTGAATTAGAAACCAATGTGTCACATTGTGTGAGACAAGTACGGGATTCAAAAGGGAGTGTCATTAAAATAACGTTAGAAAATTATGGATGTTACAATCCAAGCCTTTAGTGTAATATTCTTTGAGTTTGTTTTCATCAGAGAGTGAACTTTTCCAACATTTAATTCTCTCTTTGAGAAACTTAAGTTTAGAGAGAAGTAGTATGTCCAGCTCCATGTGTGCGAAGGGAGGAGTGAAGGCTTGAAGTCCATCCCTCACCAAACTATCAAACCCATTTAGAGGGAATCATGAATTAAACACCTTGAAGGGAGTAGGGCCATAATCCGGGGCATTAACAGAAAGCAAAAACGGGCAATGAACCGAGAGACCATTAGAAAGAGCTAATAGAGATGCCGAGGGCCAACGTCTCATGAAGTTATCATAGACTAGAAAGTGATCAAGTTTACTCATTTTGTTACCGTCCTTCGAGTATCTCGTAAATTTCCTTCCCCCATTTAACAATCAAATAACACTGCTTCATTTATAAACTCGTTAAAATTTTGATGTCCTCCAGACGGTCTATATAAAAACTAACAAAACATAACCTAGACTCCTAAGTAATAAGATGGAATACCTATGAACTAAACCGCACTGACAGGCAAGTGTACCTATCAAGTGTAGCACAACTTAACGGTAAATCGGATTATCGAACCCTAGAGACACTACGAATAACAAAACTAGACTCTGACTCGGACTAAAGATTTATTTGGTTTGGGGGGGTGACTACACTAAAGGTTAACTAAGAATGCAACAAACTAATGTCGACTCAGCTATCAAGACAAGTAATAAGGTGAAATCATAAGATGGGAAGAAAACTACCTACGTCGGAATCCTACTTGCAAAGCACAACTTCTACCGGTTCTGGAAACTATGATGGATCTGGATTTCTGAAGATGACAACTAAAGACTACCTAGTGGATCCCTAATCACTCTCAGGGTGTCACCAACTAAGCTACCTAAAGTGTACTAAACTCACCAGATGGTTAGATCACATCTCGGGTATTTCCAACAATGATAAAGTGCCCACATGACAGATCACCTCTCAATCTCACTGTCCACAATACATTCGAAGAATGCACGGGGTAATCTCTGGATAACAACTATGATTTAAACTAGCAACAATCACTAGACACCTAATACTAACGTCCTCTCAGACTGTTAACACTCGGATTCCTAACGATGAAGACTAGACAACTACTTCTCACCTCTCGGGTATTGAACTAGGACGCACATTCAATTCTAATCAGCAATCAAACCCAACTCCTATGGTCACTATGTATAGCAAACCACACAACAATCATAAACCCTAGAGTCTATGACCAAGATATGCAAATCAAACTGGCAGAAAACCACAATAAGCATACGGAGTTAAAATCAATTACAAATCAGATCTAAACATGCTATATCATCATAATAATTAACAAGAGATTCTTTACAAAATCATAAAACCATCAATCGAATCCAAAAACCAGTAAAAATCAGAACTTTAACAAATATTCATCATGTCACCTAGGCAATATTAATGTTTTAGCCTAGGATCATACTCAAACACATCAAAACAGAAGTAATCAAGCAAAACATAGGTTCAAACACAGAATTTGAAACACAAAGATTCAAACTTGAAAACCTAGAACGCTATTACAACGAACCCGGAATCCAAAAGCTTTGATCTTGCACTTGAATTGACCTTCTTACTCCCAAAATCACCCTAGAATGCTCCTTAAACGGCTGGAAATCGATAATGGAACTAATGGGAGAGTCCTAATCTATTAAACACTTAAATTAGGTTAAAAAACACGTATCTGGGGTCTCCCGCTCCGCGAGGCCTAGAGGAAAAATCCCTCGCGTACCTCCATAGCCAAAATAGTCGCGTAGGAATTCTAGTCTCCCACGTACCGCGAGGGAAATGGGCCCAACCTCTCGTGTATCATGAGAGATTACTGAAATTTTGAACTATTCTCGTTGAGCTACCCCAAATAGATATATTATGGGCCCCGTAACTAATTTTCTAGCCCGAGATATGCCTCTTTTAAGGTTGGGCTCTTTCCTAACTTTTCCCGTTCTCATCCCGTGGTCTCGTGTGCTCATTTAATTCACACGTCTTGATCGTTTAAGCTCCAATTCTTCCCGAAATACCTACAAAATATAACATAACTAAATACAAGCTATACATGACTCAAAACGACTCTAAAACTATACGAAAACGCTACGAAATACAAACGAAAACAAGGTGTGTTTTGTAACACATCAAATATCCCCACACTTAACCTTTTTTCGTCCTCAAAAAAGTCTGCAATGGAATCATAACTCAGATCTACTATAACAAACATCAATTTACCAATTAGCAAAATATACTCATGCGTTAAAAATCAATAATTAGTATTTCTATCCGATTAAACCCAAGCACCAACTTTCTAGCCCCCGTAATGTGTTCTAAATTCTAATTTATACAGTTATCAATCAATCTATGCGACTCACACTTAAAAGTTACAACTCTACCTAATCTCGTCTCACGGTCATGTCTAGGCCCGGATTAAACCATATAGATTTCACCCTACCACGTTAAACTAAGATTTACTGGTGTTTAGAAATAATGATGATCAATGAATGAATGGATGAAATATGAGCATTAAGCAAATTAACTTTCGTCTAGAGGCGTTTCAACCAAGTCACTATCCCGGAAGGTGACACATAGACTACCGTCTAAACTATGAAGCATATAAGAATCAACCCAGTGGTATTTCAATCAGGCTGGAACCCGACGTGTGACACGTAGGCGAAACTTAGATTTCAATAAAATAAGCTCAAGAATTATGGATTTATGGATGCGGGCGCCACCGAAACTCGGATTTATTCTCATAAAAAGATAGTGGTGTGCCATACAATTTCAAAAACCTCTAAATTTTAACTTAACGTGGCACCTATAGCCCTATATTGACAATTTCAGTATTACCGACACCCTAAGATGAATACCCACAAGATATCATGATTTTAAATCCAATTATATCCTAAACAACACAAACAAGATATTTAAGCTTTACTAGCTAGCTAGGTCTACCAAAACATCACTAATAATTAAACACGTTTTCAATTATTTAATCATTTAAACTCACAAGTAGATCTAGTTGTACTATCATTTTCCATTTATATGCAATTATTTCCAAGGACATTTTTCAAATTTTTTTAATTTTTTTTGTATTTTTGAATTTTTATAAACAAGACAAACTAGCTAAACTAGACACTCACATCCCCACACTTGAAAGACACATTGTCCTCAATGTGAACCAAGACACAACTAAAAATAAAAATGCAAAAATAAAAGGAATCGACTTAGCTGGTAATGTAGCATGAATAGTCCAGCATTACTCTTCCACGTGTGCACCGTATAGCATTTCGGTCGCGGTTGCACAAACGACTGTCGGGCTGCCTTTACAAGATAGATAAGATGAGAATCAACCCCGCCCGAATAGAGATTGAGTACGGACGGAGCGATCAAAACCTGCACAAATAAACTTACACAACTGCAACATTAAACTGACACAAGTTACAGACTCAAAGTAAAAATTAAAGACTCGATTGACTCACTAAGACTCACTAAGAACTTAAAGACTCAAGATAGATTTCATGCAGAGAAATATACTCAATGTGTGGCAAACACATACACATGAAAGCCACAGCAAGGTCGGTCATCGGTCACGAACGGTTTCAAGTTCTCCTATGGTCGAGGTGTGAATGTATAATGAAGGTGTCAGTAATGAATGATGGATAAAGGATGATATGTGGTATGATGATGGTGGTGATAATGGATGGTGGATAGAGGATAGAGGTGTGAATGATAGTGGTGGTCGATGCGGGTGAACGGTTATTGAAAACCACGGGAAAACAAGGAAGAAAGGTGAATCCAGCATGGCCCCGCGTACCGCGAGAGAACCGGCAGCACTCCTCGCGTACCGCGAGGAGGCAGAAATTAAGCCGGCCGATTTGTTTGTCCTTCGCGTACTGCGAGAGAACTCTCCAAATGCTTCGCGTACCATGGGAACTTGTTGGTAACAGAAAGTTTTGAAAATTTTCTAACTTTTATACTTAGAAAATTTTTGATCATTTAAAATTTGTTTCACCCAACTTCCTTAAAAACCTATTCCAAGAATAAAAAAACATGTAAAAATACCTGGAACTTCATTCCTGATGATTTTCCTCACCGAATCAAGCGTGAATCCCTGCAAAACATGACACAAACAAAACACATACCGAAAAACACAAAAAAATGGACACGGACTCAAACCAAGTGGTGCACACAAACTCTACATCCCGGGCACTTGCCCGAGACGCAGATAAACCTATCAGGAGGTTTCTCCTTGATCCTAACCGGTACCGCTTTCATCCTTCGCGAACTACCGGTTCTCCACATCAGTAACAACCTCATACTCCTACCAAACAATGTACTTCTCGCACTCAGCTCTTTCCACCACAACTTAAACCTACCAGGTCCGAAAACAACCTGGTTCAAGTACTTCAACAGTTTATCTCCCCTAGACGTCCCCACACTTGGGGTTTGCATTCTCCCTAAAGTAGATGAATCTTTCAAAGCATGGTTTATCTCACGGGGCGGCCTAGATTTAGGGGATGACTCGACTTCTATCCCCTGTGAACAAAGAATAGGTAGAGGTTCATGAATGAGATTTTCTATGGATGTGACCTCTAAACCTCTACCAGAATCTCTAGGATCCTCCACAATCTCCACCACTGGTGCCTCACACTATCTGCTCCACTTGTGCTAATATTTCACCCAAATTGTAATCATCATTTCTAGCACTTAAGAATGAAGACCCTACTAATTTATTTTCAAATTCAGCTAACTAATCCGGTGGGTCATCTATCATTCCTCCTCCATCTCCATCAATAACATCCTCACCTGGATTAGAGTCCCGAAATTCACCTATGAAGGCATCAAGCATGCACACGGAGTGGCTATGCTCGCCAACATCCTTCACGGGTTTCATAGCATCAAATGTGATCGACTCATCCCCCACACGAAGTGTGAGTTTCCCATCAAAGACATCTATCATTGCTTTGGCGGTACGTAGGAACGGGCGTCCTAGGATTAGCGGGACTTTATCATCCACTTCCATCTCCAATTTCACGAAATCCACGGGGAAGACAAATTTACCTACTTTCACTAACAGATTCTCCACAATTCCTCGTGGATACTTGACTGAGCGGTCAGCTAAGGAAATGCTCATGCGCGTTGGCTGTGGTTCACCTAGGTCTAGCTGTTTATAGATAGAATATGGCATCATATTGATGCTAGCACCTAGATCAGCCAACGCGTGGTTCAACGGTAAACTGCCAAGCAGACACGGTATTGTGAAACGACCCGAATCCTGCAGCTTCTCAGGCAACTGGTTCTGAACTACCGCAGAACATTGCTCACTAAGTGAGACTTTAGAGATCCACTCCAGCTTCTTCTTGTTGGAAAGAAGATCTTTGAGGAACTTACCATACTTTGGCATATGCTGGAGGACCTCTATAAATGGGAGATTGACCTTTAGTTGTTTAAACATATCAAGGAAGTGACCGTATTCCCTAGCGTGTTTATGTGGCAACAAACGATCTAGATAGGGAACACGACTCAAGTCAATCTCAGGGGACTTCATCTCCACCCCCTTCTTCTTCTCCTTTGCCTTCTCGGCAGGCTTCTCCTCTACTACTCTCTCGTCCACCGGTTCTTCCTCTTCTACAACCGGTGGGTTCTCATCCTCTTCTACTCTCCTGCTCCTAGACGACACAACATTTGACTCAGACCCCTCTAGCATCCTAGCATCGATCTCAGCAAATCGATCTCTCAAGTCTACCTTCTTCACTTCCTCTACCGAAGGTATGCCATATTCAATTGAGTGGGAGTCATCCTCTACAACCTATTTCTTTTCCACACTCCTAGCTGACACGGCCATCACTGAAGCATTTGGGCCCGAAGATGGACCTCCTTGTCTACCCTTCAGGCTCCGAGCGATGTCTCCTACCGTGCGTTGCAAATCCTGGAATGCCGACTGCTGATTCTTCAGTAAAGTGTCATGGGCATCCAGTCTTTGCTTAGCATCCCTGTCTTGCTGAACTAAACGGGCGAGCATCTGTGTCTGATTCTCTATCATCTCCTCTATCTTCCTCGTGTTGACACTGCTTCCTGCGCTCACTTCAGCTTCTCCTCCTCCATACTGATGCTGGCGACCATTAAACCCAGGCGGGTTGTTTCCAGATCTCCATCCCAAGCCATAAGTATTGTTGTAAATTTTGTACTCTCAATTCTAGTTCTGGTTGCCAGCAAAACTCACCTGCTCCTGATGATTAACGGGGCAATCCCGGGTGTCGTGTCCTCCCCTGCCACTTGACACCGCGGAGCACTGAGCTTCAGCTCCTTGATCTCGTTAGCCATTTGTGACATTTCAAAATTTCCGATATATTATTTTTACACGAAAAATTTTAGCATTTTATTCAAAATATGCACAAGTGTATTTAACCATATTTATACAAGGTGTGTGTTTACAAATTTCAACTTACGTATTTTAAAATTAAAATTTTAAAAATATATGAAAACTATATAAATTATTTTTAATAAATTAAATAAGTTATATAAATAAATCTATGGTTTTTGAATTTATTAAAATCATTTAAAATGACTAATAAAATAAACAACCATAAATTTTATAAACATTATATAAACTTAAAATCTGTTTAGTTCAAAAGAATTTAAATAAATTTAAATAATTTATGTAACTGCTTAATGGTTTATTTCAATAAAATAATTTCTTAAAAATAATTAGATTTAATAAAAATGAGTTTATAAAATTATATAAATGAAATTTAAATTTATAAAAGTTTAAAAGAAATTAACTTTATTAATTTACTTTAAAGTCTAGGGGCTAGTTCAGAGTTAATAAAACTATAAGGTATTAGTGTAAAAATAAGTCCAAGGTTTATTGAGAATTAAATAAAACTATAAGGGCTTACTGTAATTATTTCAGGGACTGTTTTAACCAAAACCCAATCCACAGGGACCATTCCTGCCATCTCTTTTTTTCGTTTTTCTGATTGCCGGTGCCTTCTTCTCCTGCGACAGCTGTTTTCCGGCGAGACCGCGAAACACTGCACCTCGACCCCCGAGAAAGGCACCTCTGTGCTCGTCTCGACCACGCGAACCTTTACCCTTTGTTAATTTCCCCTTTAACCATCGGGTTCCCACGCGGCCATAAATGCTTGAAAGTCAACCTCTAAATTTAGCCGGCGAACTGTACCTCGACGGCTATAGCCTAGCCCCCTCTATTCGTCTGGTCGGTGCGCGTGAACCCAAGCCATCAATTGCTGTTTGTACTATTGGGATTTTGATTCGAGTTAAAAGTCCACTCCGGACCTTCATTCGAACATCGCACCCTCTCTGTCTACTCTCTCTTTAAATTGAGGATACCACTGTGTTCGCGACATCCAGACGAAGCTCCCCAGCCCCTTTGAAGTTTCAATTTGGACCAGAACCCGAGTTCAGTTGTGCACTTCTTCGAGTTTTTGTTTCAACTTCGCAGGCCACTTCCATCTGGTATTAACCTCTAAATTTCATACATGTATACTCGTTTTACTTACGGTTAGCTAACACAAGCACATTCGAGACCAACGACATCGCGATTCCGGCAAATCAGTGTCCTCGGCAACACTGGCCTGTGTTGCCAAGAACCAGTAAACAAACCAAGGCCGGTTATATATTTTTGGGATCAAACATAACCAGCGATGGGCGATAGCCCGGCTGGTTATGCGTGTACCCGGTAATTTCACAGGTCCCGTGTTCGATTCTCGCGAGCTCCGATCCAAACCTTTTTTTTTTATTTAATTTCTGTTTTGAACTGTTAAGCTTTTGACCCCCCTGACCCTTTTAACTGCTGAACCCCCTTTGACCCTATAACCCGAAACCATTTTTGGACTCAGGTCTGGGCCGACCCGGTCCGACCCGTTTGACTATTTAATCTTATTTTAATTATTATATATTAAAATAATTAATTTAAAACCCATTTAATTATTTTTAAATATTTTTGGGGTGAAACGTAATCTGTGCATACTTACATACAATTCAACTTGTGTTTACATGCGTAGATTATTGTGCTTTTGTGCATGGTCACTTGTTATGCTATGGATACTTTTAGGGTGGTTTTTAAACTGTGTGTGACCCACATAGTCTTGATTCCATGCCTATCACGTTAAACCTTTGTGCTTATACATACTTACATGATTTGGATACTTTTAGGGTGGTTTTAAACTGTGTGTGACCCACATAGTCTTGATTTCATGCCTGTCACGTTAAACCTATATGCTTATATTACATGCTTACAATTGGTATACACATAGTGAATTCTCCACATTATGCCGTATCTTACCATGTCAAACCAAGAATTGTATAAACGTTTTTAATTAAACTTTTATTATATTCAAACATATGTAAACTCACCAACTCTCGTAGTTGACACTTGTTTTGGATTACGTTTCAGGTGCAGATATGTGATTATGTGACTATGTGTTGAAGATGCTACACCTAAGGCTTTTGGACCTAGTAATATAATTTTGTGTAACGTTCTAGAATAGGTTATGATGACTTGTTATGTAATTGAATGTTTGACAATTTAATCTTATTAATGAATTATGCAACCTTAGTAGATCATGTGCTTACGAACAATCATTTAGTGTCCGCCTCGATGATTCCGTCATCGGTCGGGGTGTGACAGATTGGTATCAGAGCCATGGTTATAGGGAATTAGGTTATTAGACACGATGACCTAGACTATAACCCTAGGACACCTTTTTATGTGTTACCTGCTACGTGTTTAAATGCTATGCGATTTTATGTGTAAATAAGTGATTATTTGAATTTTCCCAAGTTGGTACATAATGCTTATACATGGAATACATACGAGACCTTGCACATATGATACATGCTTGTTATACAAACGTACGCGAACAGTTACACTACGCATCCTTATTCCAGATTCCTGCTTTCCTCTTCCACACTATTTGCTTTACTCTTATGTGTTTCTTCATAATCTTAAAGATCTCGTCAATGTTTGAATTTATTAAAATGAGTAAAGGACACGTGCAATCCGAAAGGGTGACACCTGTACTTTGGGTTTTCTGTCTAGGAAATGCATTTCGTATAAATCCAAATAAATGGACCCGTATGCTTTCCTGGGAATTCCCGAAATGAGTGTTTACCTATAGGCTAAAGCATGTCTCCTTGAAAACTTTAATAAATTATTTAACGTTGATAAGTCACTGTATTCGAAAGAATACGATCCGAACATAAACTCAAACTAGGGGACATTATAGCAAGATAGGAAGAACTAGATGAACATGCAAAACAAATTATTATTACGGGTGCACACGTAATAACGATTTGTAGTGCATGCGAATCCCGGCAATTCCTATTGCGCGAATAATGATCTATGTTATCATATCCTCCCAGGAATAGATTTCATGGCTTATTTCCCCTATCCTTTAGTGTTATAAATTTTGAATGAATTATGTGATCATTTTTAGTCAGAACATACATACATTATCACGCGACATGATGAGTGTCATCTCGCGTTCCTTCTTGCATTATTGTGAACAATCTACCAACTGTGGCACATACATACCCATTTTATCCGAAATCTCATAAATTCTTGCCTTTTCTTGTGGTATTTTATAGAATGCCTCCCCGTCGCGCGGTTAATGCTAACTCTAGCAACTCCAACACCGACCTTGCTACATTACTTACCCAACTAGTAGGTCAACTGATCCAAGCTAACAACAACAGCAATGGGTCTAACACGCAAGGGAATGGTGCAAACCCACCATACTGCACATTCAAGTATTTCAATTCTTGCAACCCCACCAAATTCTTCGGGACGGAAGGTGCTACTGGCCTTCTTCAATGGTTTGAAAGTATGGAGAGTACTTTCCTAAACAGCGATTGTCCCGACAACCTCAAAGTCCGTTATGCTGCCAGCGTCTTCCAAAAATGAGCACTCACCTGGTGGAACGGTGAGAAACGCACTTGAGGCAACGAATCTGCTATGTCCTTGTCTTGGGACGAAATGAAACGACTTATGACTGACGAGTTCTGTCCTCGCAACGAAATGAGGAAGCTCGAAGCTGAATTTTGGGATCTCACCCAAGATAGCGGAGAGAATTTGGCTTACACCACTCGTTTTCAAGAGCTAAGTCTGCTCGTGCCCTACATGGTTACTCCCTTAGCACGGGGAATCGAAAAATACATAGGTGGACTGCCTATGCCGATCCAAGACACCGTATTGGGAAGTAATCCCTCCATTCTCGAACACACTATCCGTTTATCTGATGTGTTGACTGACAACCACGTCAAAGCGGGTACCTTATCTAGGAAGGGTACCAAGAAAGTGGTCGACAAAGCTGCTACTTCCGTGTCCGACAAAGACGAAGAACCCGAATCTTCCCATCATGATAGGAAGCGCAAGGCCCAAAACTTTGCGGCCATCACTCCTGCCGTGCCTGTGACGCAAGTTACTCCTGCGGGTCAAATTCTGAGAAATTATGTAGGTTCATTTCCCCAATGCCCTACTTGCAAGTATCACCATCCCCCGCATGCTGCATGCCGTCTATGCTCAAGGTGTGGACGCTATGGACACGTTGTTACTACTTGCCGTGCTCGCACTATCGTTAAGCAAACTACTCAAGGCAATCACCCAGTGCCTCTCACTATCACCTATGGACAAGCCTGTTACGAATGTGGAGATCCAAACCACTTTCGAAACCAATGTCCGAGACTTCAAACTCAAGTTATTCCTCATGGACAAGCATTCAATATAGATGTTATTGAGGCTCCGACTTATGACGACATTGTCATCGGTACGCTCTTTTATTCACTATCTTTATACATCCGTTTTATTCAATACTCATGCCAATGGAAATTGTGTCTCTTATTTTTAACCAACTATTTGCTAAACAACAAGCCGAACTTGATAACTCTTATAACATGGTAATAGCGGATGGGAAATCCATTGCTATGAATTCTATAATCCGTGATTGCATATAACAGCTATGCTTTCACCATTCATCTCATTCCTATACTTTTGTGAAACAAACCTATTATGTTTAAATTCAGTCATACAACTTGCTAGCTCTGTTAAATTTTACTTGAATTGTTGAAGTTCTAAATCCTAGTAATTATGCACGGGGAATCCCCGGTATATCAAAGGGGTGGTGGGTTAGCCGCTGGTACACCCTATACATAAACCCACTTGATATAACGAGTATAAACCATGCATAAGTACTAGGAAGAGGATCGGTTCTTGAATTGTTAGACATATTTGTGCTATGAAACCACTCATAGACGTGATAACGTTTACAAATTGTACGCATTTCATTGTATAATTTTCAATTGAGAAAGGTGATTTGATTAAAATGATCTAAATCCTAGTAATTATGCACGGGGAATCCCCAGTATATCAAAGGGGTGGTGGGTTAGCCGTTGGTACACCCTATACATAAACCCACTTGATATAACGAGTATAAACCATGCATAAGTACTAGGAGGAGGACCGGTTTTTGAAAATGTTTTTGCAAAATTTGAAAATATGAACACCCGTGGGGTGGAGTTTTAAAGGAAAATGCCATGACACAAGGTGATTGGCACCAATATTGTTAAGTATGGTTTCTAGTAGTTTACATTCATGCGTTGTATGAACAATTGTATGCATAAATCTCATTATACTATTAGATCAACTAATTGACAACTCGACTCGAATTAACGCCGTCATCCGTTATCATACGCTATTTCCCCGCTGAATCTTTCTCTTGTGAGTAATTCCATTCTAAGTCCATTGACATCTCTTTCCCGCTTCTATAACCTTCGCGAATCGAATTTCGGGACGAAATTCCATCAACATGGGGAGACTGTGACATTTCAAAATTTCCGATATATTATTTTTACACGTAAAAATTTTAGCATTTTATTCAAAATATGCACAAGTGTATTTAACCATATTTATACAAGGTGTGTGTTTACAAATTTCAACTTACGTATTTTAAAATTAAAATTTTAAAAATATATGAAAACTATATAAATTATTTTTAATAAATTAAATAAGTTATATAAATAAATCTATGGTTTTTGAATTTATTAAAATCATTTAAAATGACTAATAAAATAAACAACCATAAATTTTATAAACATTATATAAACTTAAAATCTATTTAGTTCAAAAGAACTTAAATAAATTTAAATAATTTATGTAACTGCTTAATGGTTTATTTCAATAAAATAATTTCTTAAAAATAATTAGATTTAATAAAAATGAGTTTATAAAATTATATAAATGAAATTTAAATTTATAAAAGTTTAAAAGAAATTAACTTTATTAATTTACTTTAAAGTCTAAGGGCTAGTTCAGAGTTAATAAAACTATAAGGTATTAGTGTAAAAATAAGTCCAAGGTTTATTGAGAATTAAATAAAACTATAAGGGCTTACTGTAATTATTTCAGGGACTATTTTAATCAAAACCCAATCCACAGGGACCATTCCTGCCATCTCTTTTTTTTGTTTTTCCGATTACCGGTGCCTTCTTCTCCGGCGACAGCTGTTTTCCGGCGAGTCTCGAGACCGCGAAACACTGCACCTCGACCCCCGAGAAAGGCACCTCTGTGCTCGTCTCGACCACGCGAACCTTTACCCTCTGTTAATTTCCCCTTTAACCATCGGGTTCCCACGCGGACATAAATGCTCGAAAGTCAACCTCTAAATTTAGCCGGCGAACTGTACCTCGACGGCTATAGCCTAGCCCCTTCTGTTCGTCTGGTCGGTGCGCGTGAACCCAAGCCACCAATTACTGTTTGTACTATCGGGATTCTGATTCGAGTTAAAAGTCTACTCCGGACCTTCATTCGAACATCGCACCCTCTCTGTCTACTCTCTCTTTAAATTGAGGATACCACAGTGTTCGCGACATCCAGACGAAGCTCCCCAGCCCCTTTGAAGTTTCAATTTGGACCAGAACCCGAGTTCAGTTGTGCACTTCTTCGAGTTTTTGTTTCAACTTCGCAGGCCACTTCCATCTGGTATTAACCTCTAAATTTCATACATGTATACTCGTTTTACTTACGGTTAGCTAACCCAAGCACATTCGAGACCAATGACATCGCGATTCCGGCAAATCAGTGTCCTCGGCAACACCGGCCTGTGTTACCAAGAACCAGTAGACAAACCAAGGCCGGTTATATATTTTTGGGATCAAACATAACCAGCGATGGGCGATAGCCCGGCTGGTTATGCGTGTACCCGGTAATTTCACAGGTCCCGATCCAAACCTTTTTTTTATTTAATTTCTGTTTTGAACTGTTAAGCTTTTGACCCCCCTGACCCTTTTAACTGCTGAACCCCCTTTGACCCTATAACCCGAAACCATTTTTGGACTCGGGTCTGGGCCGACCAGGTCCGACCCGTTTGACTATTTAATCTTATTTTATTTATTATATATTAAAATAATTAATTTAAAACCCATTTAATTATTTTTAAATATTTTTAACCCACTAAAAATTATTTCGAGCCCGTTAACTCGGCCCGTTTATTTTTAACCCAACTTTTGAACATATTCAAACCCGTTAAATTTTATAAAATAATAAAACCGATGTTTTTATAAGTTATTTAATTATTTAAACCCACGAAAAATAATAAAATAACATTTTTATAAATAAATAAAAATACGCGTTATTTAAAATTTAATATTTTCATGAAATTTAAAGTAGGTAATTTATGATTTATAAAATGCAAGTTTTATTAAAAATATATATATTTCGAGAAGTTTAAATATTTAATTTGGAATTTTATAAAAATACAAAGTCTTACAAAAATTAATATTTATTTGTACAATGACTTTAAAACATATAATTTTTCGCAAAGGTTATTCCATTTACAAATCCACATATATTTAAACAAATATACGCGTACACGAATACATATTTGATACATATTCTTTTACATAGGATTTCATCGTGTATAACAACAATACAAATATCACCAACGCGCGTGAAGTAAAACCCTCGCTGCAAGGTGAGTTACGTATCCCCTATTTATATTTTTATACATTTTGGGGTGAAACGTAATCTGTGCATACTTACTTACAATTCAACTTGTGTTTACATGCGTAGATTATTGTGCTTTTGTGCATGGTCACTTGTTATGCTATGGATACTTTTAGGGTGGTTTTTAAACTGTGTGTGACCCACATAGTCTTGATTCCATGCCTATCACGTTAAACCTTTGTGCTTATACATACTTACATGATTTGGATACTTTTAGGGTGGTTTTAAACTGTGTGTGACCCACATAGTCTTGATTTCATGCCTATCACGTTAAACCTATATGCTTATATTTACATGCTTACAATTGGTATACACATAGTGAATTCTCCATATTATACCGTATCTTACCATGTCAAACCAAGAATTGTATAAACGTTTTTAATTAAACTTTTATTATATTCAAACATATGTAAACTCACCAACTCTCGTAGTTGACACTTGTTTTGGATTACGTTTCAGGTGCAGATATGTGATTATGTGACTATGTGTTGAAGATGCTACACCTAAGGCTTTTGGACCTAGTAATATAATTTTGTGTAACGTTCTAGAATAGGTTATGATGACTTGTTATGTAATTGAATGTTTGACAATTTAATCCTATTAATGAATTATGCAACCTTAGTAGATCATGTGCTTACGAACAATCATTTAGTGTCCGCCTCGATGATTCCGCCATCGGTCGGGGTGTGACACCATTGAAGCGGTTGTAGCAGCCACGCTAGAATCAGGAGTGACCTGATGCACACCTCTAGGAGAAAAGGTGGGTGATCTAGCACTAGGAATGGAAGTCCTAGCAGATGGATGTTGCTGTTCGGCTTGAGCGAAGCTCTCGAACATCTCCTCACACTCATCAGGCTCGCGTCTATCCATGATATGGCCTCTCGCAGTTGTGTTGAACATTTGCTGCTTCTCGAAGGTGAGGCCATTATAGAACTTCTCCACTAGCGCCCAGTCGGAAAGACCGTACTGAGGACATCGGCTCAACAACGTGTTGAACCGCTCCCAGGCCATGTGATAAGGCTCGTCAGGGTCCATCCGAAACGAATGGATTTGGTCCCGAAGACGAGCGGCCCTGAAAGGTGGATAGTACTTCTTATAGAATTTGGCTTGAAGATCCTCCCATGTGGTGATAGAATTGTCGGGAAGGGTGTCAAGCCAAGTAGATGCACGACCAGAGAGCGAGAATGGGAAGAGACGCAAGTAGATAGCGTCCTTAGACACACCCATGATATTGAATGTATCACATATCCGCGAAAAGCGGGACAAATGTCTGGGTGCATCCTCATCCTCAAGACCATGAAATTGGGTGGCATGAGTGATCGTGCTCATGACAATTGGGTGGCATGAGTGATCGTGCTCATGACATGTGACGGGATCTGCCATGTATTGGTGTTAGGAATGGCGGGCATGTGATTGAAGATCTCGCCCCGGTGACCCCGTCATTGGCCCTCTGGTGCACGGTACGTCTCGCTGGTGGGTCAGCGTCGCCCATGGTAGGAAATGGAATTGGGCTAGTAGAACGTACCTGGTATTTGCAAAGCTCTTTCAAACGCTCCAGAAAGTCGCGGGCTCGTGTAGCTCTCGTTCGGGCTCTTGAAAAGCTGAATATGGTGGTAATCCCTGCGAACGAGTGTGGTGCATAAACTGACAGAAGAACAAAAGAAAATAAACAAAGACTCAAAACAGAAAGACTCAATCCTATGTTAGACTCACAGATAGCACGTAGGACAAGCACACAAACAAGACTCAAAAACAAAACACACCAAAAATCACTAAAAGAACTAGTTAAAGCTAATATTGCTAATGCCAAGTATCCCTGGCAACGGCGCCAAAAACTTGATGTCGTCCAGACGGTTTATATAAAAACTAACAAAACCTAACCTAGACTCCTAAGTAATAAGATGGCATACCTATGAACTAAACCGCACTGGTGTAGCACAGCTTAACGGTAAACCGGATTATCGAACCCTAGAGACACTATGAATAACAAAACTAGACTCTGACTCGGATTAAAGATTTATTTGGTTTGGGGGGGGGGGGGTTGACTACACTAAAGGTTAACTAAGAATGCAACAAACTAATGTCGACTCAACTATTAAGACAAGTACTAAGGTGAAATCAGAAGATGGGAAGAATACTACCTAGGTCGGAATCCTACTTGCAAAGCACAACTTCTAACGGTTCTGGAAACTATGATGGATCTGGATTTCTAAAGATGACAACTAAAGACTACCTAGTGGATCCCTAATCACTCTCAGGGTGTCACCAACTAAGGTACCTAAAGTGTACTAAACTCACCAGATGGTTAAATCACCTCTCGGGTATTTCCAACAATGATAAAGTACCCACATGACAGATCACCTCTCAGTCTCACTGTCCACAATACATTCGAAGAATGCACGGGGTAATCTCTGGATAACAACTATGATTTAAACTAGCAACAATCACTAGAAACCTAATACTAACGTCCTCTCAGACTGTTAACACTCGGATTCCTAACGATGAAGACTAGACAACTACTTCTCACCTCTCGGGTATTGAACTAGGACACACATTCAATTCTAATCAGCAATCAAACCCAACTCCTATGGTCACTATGTCTAGCAAACCACACAACAATCACAAACCCTAGAGTTTATGACCAAGATATGCAAATCAAGCTGGCAGACAACCACAATAAGCATACGGAGTTAAAATCAATTACAAATCAGATCTAAACATGCTATATCATCATAATAATTAACAAGAGATTCTTTACAAAATCATAAAACCATCAATCGAATCCAAAAACCAGTAAAAATCATAACTCTAACAAATATTCATCATGTGACCTAGGCAATATTAATGTTTTAGCCTAGGATCATACTCAAACACATCAAAACATAAGTAATCAAGCAAAACATAGGTTCAAACACATAATTTAAACACAAAGATTCAAACTTGAAAACCTAGAACGCTATTACAACGAACCCGGAATCCAAAAGCTTTGATCTTGCACTTGAATTGACCTTCTTACTCCCAAAATCGCCCTAGAATGCTCCTTAAACGGCTAGAAATCGATAATGTAACAAATGGGAGAGTCCTCATCTATTAAACCCTTAAATTAGGTTAAAAAACACGTATCTAGGGTCTCCCGCGTACCGCGAGGCCCAGAGGACAAATCCCTCGCGTACCTCCACAGCTAAAATAGTGGCATAGGAATTCTGGTCTCCCGCGTACCGCGAGGGAAATGGGCCCAACCTCTCGCGTACCGCAAGAGATTACTGAAATTTTGAACTCTTCTCGTCGAGCTACCCCAAATCGATATATTCTGAGCCCCGTAACTAATTTTCTAGCCCGAGATATGCCTCTTTTAAAGTTGGGATCTTTCCCGACTTTTCCGTTCTCATCCTGTGGTCTCGTGTGCTCGTTTCATTCACCCGTCTTGATCGTTTAAGCTCCAATTCTTCCCGAAATACCTACAAAACATAACATAACTAAGTACAAGCTATACATGACTCAAAACGTCTCTAAAACTATACAAAAACGCTACGAAATACAAGGGAAAACAAGGTGTGTTTTGAAACACATCAAAATTCTAGCACCAAGTGGACAGAATAAGCACTTACGTCTCTCATCTTGAGATCGAACTTCATTAAAGTTCCCAAAGAGAATCCAAAAGCCCGGTAGAGAGGAGTTCTTTAGAGCCGCTAGTTCGTTCCATAGATTAACCTTAGCCGTAGTATCTTGAGGAGCATAGATGTTGGCAATGTGAAAGAGCTCTCCCATTCTGACTATATAACCTGTAATGATTAAGAAATGTTGGGATTTAATACCATTAGTTTTAGAAAAGAAAGAATTGTCCCATATACTGATGAGACCCCAGATGCACCCACTAAGTTGACATAATCAGCCTCAAATGTAGATTTCCCCCAAAGAGCGCCAACATTAATGGCTAAACCATTAGTGATATTTGTCTCTTGAATGCCAATAAATGAGATACTATGCTTGAATTTTAGACCTTTAATCCAATCAGATTTAGATCGGTCGCCCAGCCGCCAAATGATCAAAGATAGAAAATTCATTGGTTAACTCACTACTAGAAAACATGTATATTTTCTACAAAAGTTTCCGACAAGTTACCAACAAAAGAAATTTCGCATAAATTTGCGACAACTTTCCGACAAAACAAAAACAAAAAAGTAACCACAAGATTTCCTACAATTTTCCTACAAAATTATTAAGTATGTTAACTTATTTATCTAATATAATCGTCGGAATATTGTCGAAAATCACTGACGAAAGGCTTTTGTCGCTAATTCGTCGGAAAATTAGTCGGGACTTTGTCGGAAAATACGTTTCCTACGGGGTATTTTCCAACAAAAACTTTTTGTCGGAAACTTGTCGCTAACTGCCGATTCCGACAAATTACCTACGAAACTGCTATCGCAGATTTTTTATTTTTTTAGTAGTGACTGTAACAACAGCTTCACCAAGAATTACCTCTCTAATTCGTGATTCACAATTGGTCATATCACAGACTGGTCGATGTTAATTGTGCTTATGGTTTCCTCATCCAGTTCTAAATGTTCAGTAACAGGAGGGGCAAGTGGGGAAAGAACCTCGATAACAGGAGGAGCATGAGGAGAAGTGGGAATGGCTACGTCTGCATGAGACAAGGTATTAAGAGAGGAGAGACCAAATGCCATGGGTTCAACATTGGTAGTAACCACAGGAGATTGGGAGAAGGACGGGGCCGGGAGGGAAGAGGAGACAGGTAACTTCCGATGAGAGAACTTAGAATGCCTGCCTTTGAAAGATTTCTGCTGAGGGAGGAAATGGTTAGGGAAAACAGGGTAGGTAGAAGTAGGCGGTACGAAGGGTTGCACAGCTTCATGGGGAGAGGCTTGATCCAACTGAGTGTGAGGTCTCTTTCTGAACCGCATACCACCGCTAACCCTGATCTTTGATTCATCTACAACTGGCCCAACATAATTACAAGACCCAATCGGAGATGCAGGTGCCTCTAACGGGCTCTGGACTTGCGTGGTATTATTAACCACCTTATCACTCGACGGTTCAGTCTGGCTAGGATTACCGGAGGGTTTAACCGATGAAGTAGATTCCCACAGAACCCAATCCTCATTAACTTCTGTTATCCAGCAGCTAGTTGTTGTACCATTTCGGACAATCTTGGCCTCCCCTTTAACAGTTAGCCCATCGGTTACCATAATAGCAACCATATCGGAGGCTAGATTACCGTCATTAGTAGAAGCAAGTGTACCTTGCATGATCTCCCCATATTTCCTTGCAATAGAGTCAAAGACCTCATCCTCCCATAATTGAGGAGGAATACCACGAATCCTCACCCATGCAATACGTTCAAATTGTAGGTTCTGCCCATTCCATATCTCCATTTTGGTACACCAAGCATTCCATGAGGTTTTTTTTGTTTTGTAGGAAGTCCATTTCATGGGAGTGGAACGTGAGAAGGAATCTCAGTCCTCCCACATACCTTACGTTCACGTCCATGTCTTCAATGGAGAGAATCCTGTTCTTCACCTCAATTAAGCTAGACAGGGATGAAGCCTCCCCCAATAGTGACAGGTTCATCCAGTTTTTCTCAGCAGTAGTTACGGGAATATGGATGTTGATCACAGGAGGATTGACTGGTGAGGTTTGGTTACCCGTTAAGACATCTTTAAACAAACCCGAAGATGTGTAAGGCTTGGAATGGCGATTAGTGTCAAACTCGTGCACCACCTTAGGGTTGGGTTTTGAAGGGGGAATCTTCTGCGGGTACCCTTCTTTATCGAAGCGTGCAATGTTTACCCCAATCTTGGCTTCGTTGATGGCCACGGAGTTCATACAGTTAAGTAGTCCGTAAACATCCGTGAAGTCCGTCATCCTGGTAAAGCCAAAAAGGTTCCCGCCTTTGTCCTTCTTTCTGGCAACGTAGGCATCACAGAGGGATCCTAGTGAGGCAAATGCTTCCCAAAGCCTGGAGTTATCACAACCTTCTGGCAAGTTCGAAACATAAAACGACGTAGCTTTCTTCCATATAGAGACTGATCTAACCTGCATGTTTAGGTTCCCCGTAGGTTTCTTTCGTCGACTAACTTCCTGCCATTCCTCTTCTTGAGCGTTTCTGAATCCGTTCCACCGATCGAGTTGTTGTCTGCCATTCCTATGTTGTCTGCCAGGGTTTGTTGCTCTCTTCCCGTGGACATGCCTTTTTAGCCGTCTAAAACATCCGTATGACTTTTTCAAAATGGACATGCCTTTTTAGCCGTTACAATTAATTCTTAGTGAAACTGTTGTTACAGTTATCCAATGAATTTTCTTTTAGACGGCTAAAAAGACTGTAACAACAGCTTCACCAAGATGACCATATTTTAGATGGCTAAAAAGGCATGTTCCATCAATAAAGTACTCGTTATGATAAGGAACCAATCTAAACAGCGGCGGAACTATAGGAGGGTCCGGGGGTCACCGGACCCTCCGGCCGATCATGTTGTATATTAATAGGGTTATCCAAAGGAGAAACTTTTCTTTGTATTTTGACCCTCCAAATCCCCAGACCCTCCGGCCGATCATGTCGTATATTAATAGGGTTATCCAAAGGAGAAAGTTTTCTTTGTATTTTGACCCTCCAAATCGTCTAGTGAACAGAGATGTGAAGATTGTGAAGACAACAACATAACTGAACTGCATTTCTAGTTTTCCAGTCGTCGGCGACCACCGCTGTATCTTTGTGCGGATAGAAAAAGGAAGTTGATAGTTGTATTATTTAAAATATGTATTTTAAGGGATAAATATAGACTAGAGATAGGGGTAACTGACAAATAAGTACCAGTCATATCAAAGTTCTTTTTACTCTCATCATCCAAGTTTATTTTTATATTCTATTTTACATTTTTAAATTATTATATTACTTTACTGTTCATTATTTATTTTACTTAAAATTCATAAATATGACTTAATGTCATATTTTTTTATTGTTTTTAAATATATATATATAAATATAAAAGTTGATAAAATTTCTAAACACATCGATCAATACATGATTTAGTAACCAGTCGAGTGATAAAATATAATCGATTTAAACGTTAGTGACCGTAAATTTTTTTATTATGACCCTACAGGTAAAAAGTTCTGGTTCGTCCCTAAATCTAAAACAAATTAATTGGAGTTGACTTAACATATAATAAATACAACAAAAGTTGTAAACTAAATATGCACGTGATACTGTTAAAATATTTTAACGTGCTCATACGTTGGTTAGTACCATACACGACGACTAATTACGACCAAATATTAGCGACTATATCAATAATAACTACTAATAATTACTCGCATAATTATATATGAAATATACACACGGGAACGAGGGGCTAGATTAGGTGCGCGGGTGCGACATCATCCAGTTATTTTAAATATTTTAAATCTGGCTTAAATAAATAAGACTAAATTACAATTTTTATCATTTATGTTTGTCAAAATTATGGAATGGTTACTTTAAAGTTTTGACTTTCACTTATTGTCCTTTATTTGTCAAAGTACTTACGAATTTTGTCCTTTCCACTAATATCAGTTAAGTTTTTCAGTTAAGTCTCATCATGTGCACTGCACATGAGGGCATTTTAGTCTTTTTACCCTTAAAGGACAATTATTGTAATATAATTAGATTTTAATGAATTTAATAAACTATTTTATTTATTAAAATTACAAATGATATTATATATATATAAATATATATATAACCATCGACATTGTTCTTTACACCAAATCTCCCCACCCTTTCCGACCAAAACTCCAGCAACATCCCCAAAAATAATCGACTGAAGTTCTTAACTATTTCAGGTGATAGAGGTAGAGGAGCCCTAATTTATTTAGGTTAAAAACCTAGTTCAGACAAATATCAGATCACACGCCGCCGCTCGCCACCACCGTGGTCTATCTCTCCTACCGATCTCGTCACAAATCCATTCATCTCCGACCACCTAGCCTCTCCCACAACTAACAAAACCACCGCGGACATCACGATTCGAACAAGTCAGGAACAAATGGATGCCAGTCGACTGAATATGAATGGCGGAGAGAGGGCTGATCGAAAACAGGTTGAGGCATGGAGAAAGGGAAGACATGGACCAGCATTCAGAACACCCAGATCTATTCAACAACACTCTGTTCCCCACCCTTTTATAGATCTGTCGATTCCTGCTCAATAACCCACAAGTTTGTGTGGTGGTTCTTGGTGATTGGAACTGGTGAGAACCGCAGGCGATGGCGGATGTAGAAGATAAAGATGCATCACCACCATCACTCTCGCTGTTACCCAATCTCCCCTAATTCGAAAGATATGATATGATATGTTTAAACTGGAGATTTTAGGGGTTTTGGGTACTAGTCTTCTGCAACCCCATATACCACTAAGATAGTCGCCGGTTTCGTGAGTGAAGTTGTTGACAACGATGGTCAACGAAGAAGATGGCTGGTTCTTTTTAAAATAGTTGAAGATGAAGAAAGAGGGCAGAGAGAGAAGGGAGAGAGAGAATGTGTGTTTGTGTAGAGAGAGAGAGAGGGGTTTAAAGTTAGTCTAGATTATATAATATCGTTTGTAACAAATTTTAATAAATAAAATAATTAATCTATAATATCCTTTAGATGTAAAAAGTCTAAAATGCCCTCATGTGCACTGCACATGAGGGGACTTAACTGAAAAACTTAACTGATGTTAGTGGAAAGAACAAAATTCGTAAGTATTTATGCAAATAAATGACAATAAGTGAAAGTCAAAACTTTAAATGACCCATTTCATAATTTTGACAAACATAAAAGACAAAAATTGTAATTTAGTCAATAAATAATTATGTACTTTCCATTATTATTTTTATTTATAAAGTAATAATAACATTTGGATCACGAGATTGAGCAAAAGCGTTCAGACACACAGTATCAACACGTACCGCATTGGACAACAACTGACTTACAAATTCCATACAATAATATTTTGGGCTTAAATGACGTGACAGAGACTAGAGTGAACACGCAATTTTTCATATGCAATGTTGGACTTAAATGGTTGGAGAGAAACCCACTTAATGTAACACCCGGAATTTCAAACCAATTTAAATTTTTTAAAACACAAGCGAAAGCAGACCCATTTTATAATTTCAAGAGCAAGTTCAAGTTTAAACCAAAACATTAAGTTTAAAACATCATTACATTCATTACAATTCACAAAATACAAGTTCTAGATGACGACAACTTCAAAAGAACAAAACATGAGAATCCAAATCCAGATGTGCATGACCCGAGCTTATACCGGAGCTTTACCTACATCCAAAACACCAAATTAAACATGATTAGTAATGATAAGTAACCTTAGGGACATCCCACAAGTCCCTACATCAAAGATTGGCCAAAACCCCGAAAAACCTAAAAATCAAGCGTCTACCCGAAGCATTTGGGCGTATCATTTAAACATCACCAAATTGAAAACCCCCAAATCAACCCTCAAGAACCCTAATTTTACAAATATGAAATTAGGTAATTAAACCATCCTTTATTAATATTCAAGCTAGGTTATAACTTTTATCAAGTTATTAACCATCAAAGCCACCCAAATCAGCTCTTAGACTTGATTTCACCAAAAACCATCAAGAACACCAATAATGGTGGATTGAAAGATGGAGAGGTTACTTGATGATTAGAAAGAGATATGCACACAAAACCTTCAATCCAACCATAGAACCACGAATTCCAGATATTCAAGCCCCATCCTTCTTCCTCTCTTGAGCCAAAATTCGCAAACACACACACACACAATGTATGTTTTGCATGACCCCCTACTCCACCATAATAAAATCTGATTTTTAAATATTACAAATCAACCCCTGCAGTTTTAAAGTTGACTCCTTGCTCCTAAACTTGATAAAGACCCAATTTTGCAACACACCTGCAACTTTCATTTTTATTTATGTACACCCTTATAATGTGATTTCCATTTATAATCTAAACCCGAAACTTGGTTCGTTACAAATCATCCCCACTAATTTTGAGTTTCGTCCCCGAAACCCGGCACCACATAAATATCTTAGAATAGTAATTCAACGTTTATTCTTTACTTTCCTAAGTCGTTTCCACCCTTCAATAAGTTCTCAATGAAGTAACATGTGGTTTAATATCCTCATTGCACCATTCGTCGCCCTACTATCCAAGATAGCCACCGATTCCTCTAGATGAAACATTCATCTTCTACCTCAAAACCACCATGAGAAGCAACAAAAAAAACTTCTTCTACCAAACATTTTCGTGAATAGACCACATGAAATGTATCACGGAGTTTACTCGACTCTTCCGGGTAACTCCAAACGGTAACCCACTAACCAACTAATACAGAGTTCTGACGGTCCAACAAAAATGGGGATTTAGCCCCCTATATTTTCCAAACCCGTAACACCCCCTTTCAAGAGAAAAATCTCATAACGCCAAGTTTCCCATTTGAATATCAATACACCTCATCCCAAACTTCGAGTAGGGCTTTCGGTTGATCTTGAGCAGATTTTCAATCGCACCTAATCTCAAGATCTTCTATACCAAGTCTTGAATCACACCGTTGATTCTAAGTTGATAGTAACTAACTCCACCCCTACTAATCGTTGTTCTACACCGTCTATCATATAAAGATCAAACACTAGCGTGTCAATACTCAATGATGGATAATACAACACCAACCAATGGTAAAATAAATAATCACCGACCCCTTCAAAATCGATAATTGAAACCGACATTTCAGTTTTACACAAAGGTACGATCACACCATGTCGTATCATACTCTTCCTCAATCAAACATTCTCCGACAATTCGGAAAGATAGATTTCTTTTATGAATAGGAAATGTTTACTATCCGGTAAAAAGACCCGCCACTACCCGAATCATAACATACTCCCACCGTTTTCATTTAATCTTGTAGTCAAACCCACTACAAGTTTCTTCCTCCACAGAAAGGTAAATCAAACCTTGAAGCTTTCCATACGACCTTCCTTCGGTGTTTGGCCTTAGCCCACAAACTAATCAGATATTTGTCATCAACTTGATTATGTCTCCTTTCATCTCCGGTCACCAAAAGTCATGCCCCAAAGATAGAACATTACAAGTATATAGAATACTTGGATTTATGAATCGCCCCGTAATAGTAGTCAATACGTTTGACAATTACGGACATCCAAGTTCTATCATACATATGCTCCAACCTCATAATTGGAAGTTTTCAAAACTCCCACGTTGATCCGCCCATTGAGATTCAAGGTCTCAAGTATTTCATAATATTAGGATTCAAAGATCCCATCACTTGCATACAACACTCCTTTTAAGCTCGAATACTTCAGTTTCAAGCACCGCTTGTGAAGTTCTGAGACTTCAATAACCCATTTGTGAAGTTCTAAGACTTCAAACACCAAATACCCCTCGATTTCCTCAATCTTTGACGGGTCAACAGACATGTCTTCAGAATTTACCACCTCATCCAAAATGGATTTCTACCAAAGTCAAATAGGCACACCTAATCATTCCAAAGAAGACCTCACCTTTCTAGAAATTTTAAGAAGCTCACAAAGGTAACGAGCGTAAATAACCTTGTTTAGAAGGTAGTAAGACTATCGCCAATAAAATAACCACCAGATGAACATGTGCTGGTCTATACACCCAACACATAAGGATCGTAAAACCGCGGGACTTTCATTAAGCCAAAGGAATAACCGTAATTCCATAATACTAGCAATGGAATTTGAAACCATTTATGACACATCATTCTACCCCACCTTCATTTGTTGAAACTTGGACCTCAAGTCCATATTTTTAACCCCGAAAGTTGATGTACAAACGCATTCTTCCAATCTTCAACTCCACAAAAGAATGGTTACACCCCAATAAGAGTCAATCGGGCATAAAACCCTCATGAACTCCCTTACAACTGGAACATAAAAAATCTCATTGTACTCAGGTTGGTGTCAATTGCATAGGCCAGGTATACACCAATTTGTGCGCCTTGTGTTATACTGTATCTATATGAGAATAGATCAACATGTCGCCCTCTAGTCAGACGTGTCATTGATATGGTTATTAGGTAACCAAACAATTCCCATTACAATCGTAGGACTCAACTCTACGTGATTGTTTTTCCCGCGACATCCAAATTATCAAATTATGCAATTATCAACATTATAAAACCCTCAATGTTGATCACCTCCGAACCCGCTAATCTACAAATTTTCACCCGGAATAACGACTAAAGAACTTCATCCTCGTCCTTGATGGTTAGAAATGTCCGACTCGAAGGCCTCAGAAATTTCTATTTTCTCCCCTCATCACCCTTGTGCTTTAACTCGAGACATTTGCTTCGAATGTGTCTCGATTGAAGCAGCTATAGCATAAGTTCATAGGGCTTAAGCACTTTGAGACAGTGTGCCTTTTCACTCCACATTGCAACAAGGCCGCAATTTGTATTCATATACACCAATGAGTTACTTCCACTCATACGACAATAGTGGGTATTGTCTTCCCAAGGGTTTCTAGCTCGGATAGAATGTTAGGCTTTCTCATAGACACCCCCAAAATCCTATTACACTCCAATGGTCTCCTAGGTTCAATCTCTTTTTCTAAGATATAATTGACAACTCCACCAGAGTTGTATGCCAAACAGGAGAATCTACTCTATAACTTCAACCAATAGTATCGAGAAACCCGATCTATCTTTATTCCCTCAATTACTCCAAGACTCGGGCAGAACTGTGCTTAGTCATACGACATTCCCATTATCTTGATCAATTAATTCACCGGTCTTCCACACACAGAGAAAATCCCCAGGTCCACTACAACTTGTGGATAAAAGCATTTCAACAACGCCTATTGAATTCACCCCGTCACATTGTCTTCACGTCCTTAAGCCTTCTTCAAAAAGAAGAAACTCCGATCAATCCTCTGTCACGTCCAGGAGTTGACTTACCATGAGTAGTACTCCACCCTCCAATCACAATGGATTGCTTTGAAAGCTAATATCATTATAGTGATGTGTCGTTGACTAATCAATGAATGAACCTCACCAGTTAACTACTTTGGTTCGCACACCACGAACCCCTTTGAAAACAAGGTTTTCTTCTTCCTCCATTAACCAAAATTGTTCGTCCTGCCCTTAGGCTTCATACATGTCCTTCAAAGACTCACCTCAAGATGCCTCGTCTTCCTTGAAGAGATAACGATGCCACACGTTAGGAAGCATTTAGTCATCTTCCGCTAAGGTATTGCCTTCCATTTCTCCCAACTATCCCCATGTTCCTCACCATCCCCGGAGATAATACAAGCGTAGCCTCGTTCGTTCTTGAGTCGTTAAGATAACTCCCATCCATAATTTCCGCCTAACAACATATATCCCCGCCAGTCATTCCCCGACTATGAATAATTAGATTGTAGATGTTCTACCTACTATGGGCCTCTAATCATACTCAATATGAGACTACCTCACATCTAAGTGTATGTATATTTCACCCCCGTATAAAATACCTTTATACATACATATAATATATACATACACATATAAACACCTTCACCTAATCCTTGTTAATGTTTATTGTTTTATGGTTATCATAAAGGCACTTACGCATGTTATCTTACGAATCATACTGGCCAGGTATGATTGGTAACATAATATGCCTAATTGTATTCATCATCTCCATACAACAAATCCTAAAACAAGTTTCAGCACACATAAATTCACCTTGGACACCATAATTAAACAACCAACAACATTAATCATTACTAACCTTCGCCTTTGTGCTCCGTGTCTCGGGCACGCCTTCATTGGATTATCATTTATCCTACCATATCAAGAGCATTATAGGTTTGAGTTTGGTGTCTCACACACCAAATCCCTCAAATCTGGCTCTGATACCAAGTAGTAACACCCGAAATTTCAAACCAATTTAAACTTTTTAAAACATAAGCGGAAGCAGTCCCATTTTATATTTTCAAGAGCAAGTTCAAGTTTAAACCAAAACATTAAGTTTAAAACATCATTACATTCATTATAATTCACAAAATGCAAGTTCTAGATGACGACAACTTCAAAAGAACAAAACATGAGAATCCAAATCCAGATGTGCATGACCCGAGCTTATACCGGAGCTTTACCTACATCCAAAACACCAAATTAAACATGATTAGTAATGATAAGTAACCTTAGGGACATCCCACAAGTCCCTACATCAAAGATTGGCCAAAACCCCGAAAAACAAAAAAATCCAGCGTCTACCAGAAGCATTTGGGCGTATCATTTAAACATCACCAAATTGAAAACCCCCAAATCCTAATTTTACAAATTTGAAATTAGGTAATTAAAGGATGTTATCTACCATCCTTTATTAATATTCAACCTAGGTAATAACTTTTATCAAGTTATTAACCATCAAAGCCACCCAAATCAGCCTTAGACTTGATTTCACCAAAAACCATCAAGAACGCCAATAATGGTGGATTGAAAGATGGAGAGGTTACTTACTTGTTGATTAGAAAGAGATATGCACACGAAACCTTCAATCCAACCATAAAACGACGAATTCTAGAGATTCAAGCCCCCTCCTTCTTCCTCTCTTGAGCCAAAATTCGCAAACACACACACAATGTGTGTTTTGCGTGACCCCCACTTCCACCATAATAAAATCTGATTTTAAATATTACAAATTAGCCCCTACAGTTTTAAAGTTGACTCATTGCTCCCAAACTTGATAAAGACCAAATTTTGCAACATAGCTCCAACTTTCATTTTTATTTATGTACACCCTTATAATGTGATTTCCATATTATAATCTAAACCCGAAACATGGTTCGTTACACTTAACCTTAAATACCCATTTTTGTCCTTAGCCTCCATCTACATCCAAAACCTCATTTTATAAAGGGAAAATTACCAAATTGGACATTTGACCATCTGACTTTTCCAAAATGGACATGTCTTTTTAGCCGTTTAAAACATGGTCATCAAGACTAATAGCCGGCTAAGCCGGCTAGACTTTGCCGGCTAAAAATTCCGTGCCCGATTGGAATCTGCCAGGTTTTAGACCAATCAGATGATGACACGTGTCAACACGGAAATAAATGTCGGCTATAGCCGTCTATTTAGATGGCTTAGCCGACGCTTTTTTTTTTCACCGGCTTGGCTTGTTTTAGCCGGCGATGAACCCTTATTTGAACCTGTTAGCCGGCTAGAGACGGCTAATTAGCCGTCTTCATATTTTTATAACACTTTTTTGTAGTTCCTTTACCATAAATCACTCAGAATTTTGTAGTTTCTTTGTCATTACAATGTCTATGAATATTGTAATATATAGCGGTGGCAGATGGGAATTCTTTCGTGATTCAGTCCAACAATGATATTTCAACAGACGACAACTTACGGGTTAAAGTTTGTAAATAAGTTTCTACTATTACACATGAACTTGTAGTTGTTAAAATATTTTGAACTTGCAGCTAAATATACGCATGAACTTACTTTGTGGGCGAAAGATAAGATTTTAAAATATTCTAAATCTTAGTTTTAAAAAATAATAAAAAATAATTCTGGACTAAAAAGGAGTTTTTTTAAAAGAATAAGATTTTAAAATTTAAAAATATTCAAGATTCTAGATTTACAAAAGCTGTGATTTACTATCCACTTCTGTTTTTTTTCTCGAATTAAAAGATCTGAATTAAAAGGAGTTCTAGAAAAATAAGATTTTAAATTTTAAAATATTCAAGATTGTAGTTTTACCAATGCTATCTATATCTATATGGTGTAATGGTAGTCCCAAGACTTTCCATAGTGGAGGTCTTGGGTTCGAATCCTGACAATAGCAAAAAAGTGGTCTGTGGTCAGGTCAGGGGGTTTACCCAGTTGGGGGGTTCCTCCTGTGGTGGGCTGCCCTAGATGTTCTAGGTGTTGCCTCGGGGAAACTCAATTATCCTAGAATATCTAGTTGTTGCCGTTCCAAAAAAAATCTATATCTATATCTATACTATCTAATAAACAAGTAAAATAAGATGACACTTGTCATATTTCTAGGCCTCTTAATTCTTATTTTTCTGCATCTCTCTCATATTAATAATCAACTCCACTATTTTAGGCAACTAAATTAATTAATTATTTGAATTTAAAATTGTATTTATCATCAATTAAATTTTTTAATCATATTTTTATGAATTCTATAAACTAAAAACAATTGTATAGTTAGGTAGGATCCAAATAAAAAACATTTAATCATATATTTGCATATTCATATTGTTCCATTTTAACGAGTTTATATGTTAACAGATTATATTATATTTTATTCAACTCGTGTAATACGCCAGTTTTTAAAGACATACATTTTTATTAACAAGTATATAATATTATATTTATTTAACCCGTGTAATACACGAGATTCTAATTTAGTGATAGATATAGGATCTATGGGGCAATTACTTAAAAGTACATTTTGTGCTACAGCCCTTCCTATCTGATAGAAAAGGATCCCATGATCCTGGACCGATCTTACCTGGGATCGCAAATCCCAAATTTGTCTATGAAGAGCGGATCTAGTTGTATTAGTATCTATAATTGATTTCTTCTGTGTAATACTAATCGATAGGGTCTCATTGGTAAGTGCTACAAGATCTCGTGCATTGGACCCCATGGTTATGGACCCGAATCCATTAGTATGGAACATTTTCTTTTCCAAGTGAAATCCTCTAGTATATGAAAGAGTGAAAAAGTGCTTTCGTTGTTGGGGAATAAGAAGCCTTCGTATCTTAATGCACGTATTTAATTTATTCGAAGCTATTAGAGCGGGATCCACTTTTTGGGGAATATGAGTCGAAAATAAAAGATAAATAAATATCTTAATGAGATGACACGAAAATAAATACTGGAGGAAGAAAGAAGAAAAAAAAGGAAAAGAAAGTACGTCGTTTACAGATGATCTAAGAAGAAAAAAACTGAAAAACTCATCTTTGAAATAAACCCTATGCAAGTTTAAGATGATCTAAAAAAGGTTAATTGCTATAATATTGATTACAAATTGAATCCCTTGATTTTCGTTGATTATCACAGCTGTGATTCTTCAACATATATATTATATATATATCTTCTTACAAGGTTAGATTCACGTGTATTACATGGACTGGATAAATGCAATTTTATATACTTAGTAATAAATATTTATATATTACATATAGCTTAGAACCCGTGTAATATACATGGGGTGAAAAATATTAATATATAAAGTTCTTAAATCATTATGTATGTATTTTACATGTGTAAAAATGTATTACATATATCAAAGATAGAAAACAAAATTCCAAAAATGTACAAATTAATATATAATTGGGTTTCGAAAATACATTAATTAATATTTAATGTAATTTGACCTTCATTTACTATTTGATTTAAAATAAAAGTTACATAATTAGATTTCAAAATTTCTTATAATAAGGGATAATTTAAAATAAATGTGTTTTATTAATCTAATTAGTATTTTATTTAAAAATATATTATTATTAAAACATATAAGTGTATTTAATAAGAGAGATAGACGGGAAAAAATTGATAAGAATGAATATGGAGGCGACACGTGACACGGAAAACCTTTATTTATAGATTCTTATACCTATGATCTTGATATGAGAGCTATTTGATTTCTTCCTCCAAATCAGGGCTGGTTGTTGCAGGTCGTGGATATCATTCAAAGCAAGGCAAATTAAGATCTAAATTGAGATGGTAGAGTTTCTATTTTAGTATCATTTGTGTTATGTAAACTATAAACTGTTATTCTTTGTTTGATTGGCAGGAAGCTAAAACCAAGTTTGAAGGATGTATAACTTATGGACCATGGGGTGTTTGTGATGGGGAAAACCAGCTTCTAGCAGCCTTACACACCCGGTAACTATTATGCCCTAAACACTGTTTGATGTCAATTAACTCATGTTATAATGTTTGCATCTTATAAAAGTTTTTTTTTTTTCATTTTTGCAGATTTGCATTGACCACCCTAATGAATACATAATTTCAATAAGTGGGACGTATGGTAGACCTAATGACATGTTTAGTAAATATGAGATAGTGAGGTCCATATGTTTTAAGACAAATCAGAACCTTTATGGCCCGTTTGGTAGTAATAGCGGCAGTGCTTTTTCACCTGATGTCAAAGCAGGCGAGGTGATTGTAGGATTTCATGGGCGTGCTGACCTGTACCTAAATGCTATTGGGGTTTATGTGATGCCAAAATTAGTTGCATATGAAGGCAAAATCATGAATGAGGTCTATTCCCTAGTCTCTAAAAGTCTCTTGCTTGTATTTTCCTTCTGTTTATATGGATTTACTTTAATATTTATAACATGTTTTTTGTTAGAAAACTTTCCATCTTCTTGTCATTCATTTTGTCATATGTGTATTTACCGGAAAACATCAGGAGTTGTTCTTGAGTTGAAATGTTTATATCTTTATATGTGTTTAATTAATCTTTTCACTGCAGCCATGCTCTAGTATGTTTTTTTGTTAAAAAAGTTAGTTTTAAATTTAAAAATGATCTCTAAACCCAATTAGAGTAGTTTGGAAACCCCCCCCCCCCCCAACAATGTGTTTGAACCCTCAAAATTGGAGCTCTTGCTAATTAAACCCTCATTCCCGTCGCCTTTCCGTCGCCTTTGACTTTTGAAAGTCAACAGGAAAGGAAATTCGTCTAATCGGTTCCAAACCATGCGAATTTACCCCAATTGATTTTGTTTATGCGTTATGGAATCAGTTTCGCAAGCCAATTATACCATTTTAATGAATCGAATTGCAAGTTAAACTCAATTCTTTGCCCTTTCTCTGTTGTTGACTTTCCTGGTCAAACTCGACATCAAATTCTATTCAAACGGTTAAATTCGAAGCAGTTATCATACAAGACTCGTGCATAGACGTTATACGATCAAAACCTAGTGCCAATGATGAACCAATTCAAACAAATCAAAACGAATTAACTCAACTTAATGGCCGTAACGGGCAATCTTTAACCCAACAGTAATTGGTGCGTTTCGAATGAAACTAGAGCATATAATCTGCTCCCACACCCTCGCGACGCCTCTTTCCTACTTCCAGAACACTCAAACACATCTCAATTCAATTCTGAGGCACTGACGAGCTCCAAGATCATCGAACCCTAACTTCTAGCCGTTCTCTTTCGTCTGGCACTCTTCTCAGGTAATTCTTGTACCATTCAACTTGTTGTTGCTTCTTGATTAAAAGCCCTATGAACCTGGGAGAGATCGTGGGTTAATCGGAGCAATTAGGAGGCTAGGGCTTCGCGGTAAACCAATTGGGGAAGAAGAGTCCCTGGATCCACTCGGTTAAAACTCGATCGCTTCTAATCCCTATCAACATAACAGCCTAGATCAATTGGCTGTGTCACTTACCCCATAACACACGTCACCGGTTCGAACCCGATCCTGCCTCTTTTTCATTTCTTTTTTTTTCCTTTGTTTGCTTTACTCTAGTACTTCCATCTAACACACACATACACATATATATTTAGATATATAAACATATACATGCATATATTTCTTATATGGATGAAAGGCTAAATTACACGTTTATAACAAAACACAAACGAATAAACTTTAACAACTATACATATTTTTATAAAGGTTTATATAAAATTTTCATTATTCTTTTTACAACTAATATTTTTATATATAAAGATATGCATAGAGATTTATAACCATGTTTAAGTATTTTAATCATCACAAGAGTACGACGAACAATATTTAAATCTTCACGTGTATTATTTTCACTACTAGTATATATTACTAAAGAATGACAAATGTTTGGTGCATTTTATAAACCCCATTATTTTATAACTTTAAAATTTTAAAAAGATTGTGTTTTGTAACGTCATGAGTTTATTAAATGAAAAGGTTATATAATTGTATTTTATAACGACATAATCTATATTTAACATTAAAATTAGTATTATTAAAATCATAATTACTTTAGTCATATTATTACTTACACATATATTATGATTCTTTTAGTAATTTGATAAATAATAATGTTACCTTATCACATAATCAATTTATTTACTTATTTCAAATGACATCCTTATAAACATTATTCCGTGTAATTCCATTTAGATATTATCACTTTAGTTACCATTAAAATCCGAATGTTTAATACCTTTTTTAGTTCGTTCATTCGTTCCAAATCCTAAGTCCAAATCATTCTGTCCCTATTAATTTATAATCATTCCTATATATTAAATATGTGTAATTATTTAAATTAGGGCATCCTTAATTCTTGTTGCTACAAGTTCCAAGTCCAACCCCCTATTATTCAAAGTGAGTTACATAGCCGCTCTTTTTACTTTTTACATATTTTGGGGTGATTTATGATACATTGAAAACTATTTGCAATTAAAACATACAATTCTACATTTATGACCATATGTGTGATTTGTGCTTATTGCTTGAATGTTATGAGTTGAAACTAAACATATACATGACATACTCGTGCAATCATTAACTCTGTACAAGCCAACGGTAACATTTATAGATCTATTGTGTCTAACAAACCCACCCAGGTAAGGTGATTGTTACCGACATTACATCAGGGTAACCTGCGTGTTATGCCTCAGTCACAAGGTTTGATTGTACACCTAGTTTGACTATAGATTCTTCACAAAGGCCTTATTTACCATGTGTCATATGAATTGTATAAACACTTGAGAACTATTTGTGGTGTCAAAACCTATGTATACTCACCAACTATTTTTAGTTGACCTTGTTTTTATCACGTTTCAGGTACGAATCTTTGAGTTCATATTTCAAGTTGCTACACATAGGAAACCGAAGACCTAGTTAAATAAACAGTTAAACTTTGTTGATGTACTTTGTTTCATTGTATGTTTTGATTGGACAAGTGTTATGAAATTTAAATTAATTGATATATGAAACTTTAGTTGATCATGTGCTTATGAACAGTCTACATGTTTCGCCCCGACGTATTCCGCCGTCGGTTGGGGTGTGACATCTTACAGGTGTAGAACCTTGGAAACCTCCAGCTCCTTCTTGAGACCTAAAATCTCCTTGCGCTCCTTCTCCATAAGCTTGGACTTGGCGGCAGCGATCTTCTTCATATTCTCAACCTTCTCTTCAGCCACGCCAGCTCTCTTCTTTGCAGCCTCGAGATCGGCGCTCATTTTGTCAAGACCCTACAATATTTGAAAACATTAAACAGGAATCCTAAAACTTAATGGAGGATACTAATATTTGCTTACCAGGATCATCAGGGATTGCACTTTCTTGGCAGTCTCGGCAGGATCTATGCCTTCAAACATCTCAAGATCCACATCAGAACCTTTTTCTATCCACATCAGAACTTTTCCTCTTTTTGCTAGCTGAAGTCTTGGAACGAAGATTCATGATCCTAGGCTTGACGGTTACATGTGTAGGAGCCTCCTGCTTAAAAATAGCACCTCCAGAAAGAATGATGTCAAGATCATCCAAAGCAAACTGAGAAATGATCTTCTTCTAATAAGAAAAGAAAACAGTCAAAAGGGTCGTTTCACCTAGATCTCCGCGCCACATCAAGTCCTATCGGTCAAAAAACTTTGAATTTTAAATTTTTACAGCTGTCAGTTTGCATACACCAACTGCCAAAAATTTGGGGACAATTGTTAGGGGTCAATTTTTACCTTCTGGAATCCCGGATCATCAGGTACGTATCGGTATCCCTGATCCCTACTATATTTCAGTATCATGATTATATAACGTTTATAATCAGATCTTACGCAATCTTTTCTTTGACTTGTTCTTACATGGTGATTACATTGATTACAACATATGCTTGAAGGAAGACTTGTAACGGTCCATTAAGGCATTTTCGGGATATTAGCTTAGCAATTAATGTCATGATATGTATTTATAGAGGCAATGATCGATAGGAAAAACACATAACACTTCCACAGCTTACTTGTAACACTTAGACTCGATCACATTGCTCTCTCATATTGTATCTTTTACTTGATCCGATAAGATAAACAAGGCAGCTCAACTTTAGTCGGCTCCCGAGGTTTTATGCCGGAGATCCTCAAAGATCAAGGGCTTTCTCGTAACTCATCGTGTTATTTCTTTATTAACACTGCATTTTACACAAGTTTATACAAGCACGCTACCTCACATACAAAGTTTGGCTACTTAATTATCCCTGTTAATTTTTGGTCAAAACATAGGTTACCATCGATTTATGCCTTCACAGTAAGGGACTTGTTTGACACTCAGGGGTTCGGAGGGCTGCACCCTACCAAGCAATGTACGGTTCTCTCGATCATTTTTCTAGCATGTTGGGCGTTATGGAAAGCTAGGAACAAGTACATATTCGAAGGCCGCCCGATATCCATTATTAAAGTTATCGAAAAATAAAAACAGCGGGGTTCCTTTGGATAAAGATACGGCTAAGTTAGATTCTTTAGATTGGGATAATTGGTGTTTTTTCAATTTCTAGCCGTAATTATCTTTTACTTTTTTTTTTATTTCCGCTGTTTCGGATATGTTTGTTCCGCTTGTGTAATTTATGAATTGCATGTCTCCAATGGGAGATCATGGAAGTATTTAAACACAAATAAATTACAAAAGAAGTATAAAAGAATATGACAATGACATAAGTAAAACAACAATAAATGTCAAACTATTTAGGTAGGTTAACACCGCTAGTCTCTGGCTAGCTCTGGTTTTATGAAAATTTGCCTTTCAAAAAAAATTAATGTGTGTTGTTAAGATGAAAGCTTGCAATAATCCCGTAGAAGTGTTCCTAGCTTCTGGCCAATTAGGTAACCAACTTTCTTATTTGTTAAACTATATATTTGTTTTATGTTAGACTTGGTTTAACACTTCTAGAAATGATGTAAGAATATATAGATATGTTCAATCCTTTATATAATAAATCATTATTTATTGCTAGCACGTAGGGGTGAGCAAAGACCGGGAATACCCGAAAATCACCGAAGACCGACCCGAAAAAATCCCGATACCAAGCCGATTTGCATAACATATTTCAGGATTCTAACATAATTTATTATATAGTATAGATATAAGTTTTGTCGTTCAAAAATAATTTTAAGAATTTAAAAAGAATTTTAGACTAAAAAGAAAAGATTCTTTGTAAAAATCTCTGCAAATCTACTATTTCCTTTTTCCACTTTCCTCTTTCCTCTTTCCTCTTTCCAAAAGTAGTAGATCATTTCTCCTTTTTTCTTCTTAAAAACACTAGCTCCTACACTCCTTTCTTCACACATGTTTGGGATTACTTTTGAAACCTGTTTATTAACTATGATGATGATATGAGAGCTGATTGATTTCTCCCTTTAAATCGGGGCTGGTTGTTGCAGGTAGTTGGTATTGTTCGAAGCTAGGCAAGGATCTAAATTGAGATGGTAGAGTTTCAATTTTATTATCTTTTGTGTTGCATAATAAACTATAAAGCTGTTATTCTTTTGTTTGATTTGCAGGAAACTAAAACCCAGTTTGAAGGATGTATTACTCATGGACCATGGGGTGGTTCAAAAGGGGAAGATTGGGTTTATAAGCCTGAAGGCTTTATTAGTAAGATCATTGTTAAATATAGAGATCTCGAGGTTGTTGACTGCATCGAATTCCATTCCTACTGCAGTAAAGGTGAAAATCAAAGCTCTGTTTTTGGTAAACCAGCTACTAGCAGCCTTACACGCCCGGTAACTATTATGCACTTAACAGTGTTTGATTCAATAAACTCATGTTATACTGTTTGTATCTTATAAAAAAAAAATTCAAATTTTTCAGATTTGCATTGACTACCCTAATGAATATTTAATGTCAATAAGTGGGACGTATGTTGAAGATGGGACAGTGAAGTCCATATGCTTTAAGACAAATCAGAACCTTTATGGGCCGTTTGGTAGCGATAGCGGCAGTGCTTTCTCACATGATGTCAAAGCAGGCGAGGTGATTGTAGGATTTCATGGTCGTGCTGACGCTTACGTAAATGCTATTGGGGTTTATGTGATGCCCAAATCACTTGCTTATAAAGGCAAAATCATGAATGAGGTGTCTAAAAGTCTCTTGCTTGTATTTCTGTTCTGTTTATATGGATTTACTTTTATATTATAACATGTTTTTTGTTAGAAAACATTCCGTCTTCTTGTCATTCATTTTGGTATATATCAGGAGTTGTTCTCAAGTTGAAGTTTTAAATTCTTTATATGATTTTAATTAATCTTTTCACTACAGCTATGCTTTAGTATGCTAAGAATGACGATGCCGAGGGAGGCAGGCCCATGGGGAGCAAGTGGAGGTAAATCATGGGATGATGGAGTTTTCTCAGCTATCAAACAAGTACGTGTTCATGTAGGGAGAGCTGAATGTGATTTACGCCCTTCAATTTGAATATCTATTAAAGGATGGTAAATCTGTTTTGTCACAAATTCATGGAGGAACAGATGGTTCTAAAGTAGAACTGGTATGTATGTAAAAAAACACACTATTTTTTTTATTTTACTAATCCCTCTAGGCTGAAAACAAAACTATGACCTTGGCAGGTTAATTTGGACGGTGAGGGTGAGTTTTTGATTGGTATCTCTGGGTTTTTTGGACCCGTTGAAGGGTATAATGGATTGGAAGCTATAGCATCGATTAGTTTCCACACGAACAACAGGATCCATGGGCCTTATGGAGAAGAAAAGGGGGCAGGGTATGTTTATTTTAGTTCAACAGCATCTCCTGGGAAAGTGGTTGGTTTTCATGGGAGGAATGATTGTTTTTTAAGTGCAATTGGTGTTCATATGGAGTATTTCTGAAGATGACTTCAAAGCTGTGTGGATCTTTTGTTAAACTGAGTTTATGTTTTTGTTTTATTTGTGATGAAAGTTTGGTTTTGTTGCGAGTCTAAAATCAAGATCATATATGTACGGAGTGTTGTAAATTTAAATATATATAGTTCTATTCTTAGATTTCAATAGATTCGTATTACATTATCAGCACGTTGCTCTTTACCGGAAACTAAAACATGATCATCAAGGAACTTTGCAATCCAGAAATTCTCCAGTACATTTTCCGTTCATAACATCCGGGTACGACAACCAAAAACCCTTCTTTACATTCAGTAAATGTCTTATAATTTGTTTTCATGATTACTTGAGAGTGAGATAGAACAGCATATGAAATTTGTAGAACAAAAACATAACCATCGGTCACTGCCCATAAATTTTAAGATTTTTATTAACAAAATCAAACACCTCGTTCTTTCCAATTACACAAAAATCAAAATTGAACAATCAAACCCGGGTGGATTCAAAGTGAAATGAAAAACAGAGATCAACGAGGGTGTGTAAGATATTAGTTGTTGGCGACAAACAGAGTACCAACACCACTTCTGCGATGGTGCGTTCGGTTTGCACCGGATGAGCAAGCGGATGTCTGGCCGCGTTGGAGGATTCGTCCGGCCATGTCCGGTTGAGTGTGTTGTCCGGAAATCCGGACGGTGGTGAACGGAATCCACGGATCAAACTAAAGTCTGATTTTTAATTCAATTTTCAAAGATGGTGGGACACCCTCAATCGTTAATTCCAATTTTCAGATTTTAATTCAATTTTCAGATTTTAGTATACTAAAACTAATTAAATTTTCAGATTTTAGTATACTAAAATTAAAAACAATTTAAATTTAAAAAAAAATTATTATTTTTTAAATATATTATAATTTTTAACGGCTAGTTTTCAAACGGCTATTTTTTCAACGAGTACTTTTTATCAGTATAAATACAATTAATTGCTTCACATTTAATTCTAAATTTTTAGTCTTTTAGTTAATGTAATTTTAAATTTTTAGTTTATCTAATTTTTTTTAGTTAATGGAAATATAATATTATTTAAAATAATACAAAATATAAAAAATAAGATTATAATAAATAAGTTTTTTGGTATATAGAGTATAAATGTAAAAGTAGGTGATGATTTAGAAATATAGGAGTGTTTGAAAGTGAATGTATGGTTGGAGTAAAAAAGTGAGTTTTTGAAGGATCAGTGAAAATATGATGTGGCACGTTTAGTTTGGTGGATGACATCCACCATTGTGAAAGCTCTTAGAACACCTCCAACGCAAGGTTGGAGGATGCATCCGCTTTCAACCGGACAAGGAGGCAGCGTTGGAGGTGGGATCATGTTGGCGTCCGGTTGAGCCTCATCCGGAAAACCAAACGCCCATTGTGGGCCCGTTCCATTGTAATTTAATTGTTATTTTTAATGTTTTTTGTTAAATAATATGATTTAAACTGTAAATTTTCTAATTTAATATAAACTAACATATTTTTAAATTACTTTAAAATTATTTAATTTAATTTAACTAAACATAAATTAAAAACATTTAAATTTAAATTATATTAAATTTATGTATTTCTAACGGCTAGTTTTCTATCGGTATAAATACAAGTCATTACTCCATATTCAATCCACCTTCAAAATTTCACATTCAACTAACTCACTAAATATGAGTTCGAGTGATTATGATGTTTCTCATTCTCCGGCTCGGTTTCAACCACCGTTTTTGAAGCAGTATGAACAATTGGTTTCCGATGATTTCAATAAGAGTATTTGCATCTAAAGGAGCACTATACCAAAGAAGGGTCTAGTTCCAGTCGCATGAAGGGTAAGCGCAAAGAAATATGCAGGGGTCATAAAGATGCAAATAGTCGATTGAGTTGCTATATAAATAAGATAATGTATTTATTGTAATTTGATTAACAAACCCGAATACCGATTAAAACCAACCCGATTATACCCGAACCAAATGACTCAAAAACCGATTACACATTGTTATATGGTTCGGTATTTGGTTAGATTTTCAATGTCTAAAAACCAAAAAACCCAAACCAAATAACCTGATTACCAATTAACCAACCCGATTGACACCCTTACTCCAACGGGGATTTTTTTTTTGTTCAATGTCTAATTACATAAAATTTTAAATTCCAACAAAGTTAATTGAAATTATATGAGTGCAATAACATTATGATACACATGAAATAACACATCACATACATGCACTCATTCCTTGGACAATGCAACTACCGTCAAGATTAGCAAATGTACACGCGTTTTTTATTTTTTTCTCAATTATATAAAAACGGCCTTATAACATAAAACCTGAAGTTCTAAATAATAAGAACCTGAAGTTCTTCTAACGTATATGATTTCATATATACTGGCTCGTTTTTAATACATGAATCTTTCATTTGTAAATACAATGTCGAACTTATCAAAACTAGAATTCACAGCACTTGACATCTCGGGTAACAACTACCTCCCGTGGACTCTTGATGCTAAAATTCATTTAACAGCAAATAGTCTGGGAGAGACGATCAGTGATGATAATCAAACCTTCCTTCAAGACAAAGCCAAAACTATGATCTTTCTCCGTCATCATCTTCATGAAGACCTGAAAAAGGAATACCTTACTGTTGAGAACTCTCTTGAATTATGAAAAAATATTCAAGAACGCTTCGACCATCAAAAGTTGGTCTTACTCCCAAAATCTCGCTACGAGTGGCTACGTTTGCGGCTCCAAGATTATAAGATTGTTAGCGAGTACAACTATGCTTTCTTCTGCATCACCTCTGAACTGAAATTATGCGGAGAAGAATTAACCGAATAGGGCATGCTTGAAACTACTTTCTCAACGTTCCATGCCTCAAATATGCTCATGTCACAGCAATACAGGGAACGTAAATTTACTAAATATTCAGAACTAATATCATGTCTTCAATCTGATATTTCCATTAACAAAGTGTGGGAAGATATCAACAGCCTTGGTTTTTTTATGGATAAAAAATAGATTAAAAATGAATTCAATAGAATGGTTTGATTAATGTACAGTTAAGTTTTAATTTGCTACATGTATAATCGGGTGTAATGTCTCAGATCTAGCTCTTTGCTAGTTCTGTGTTTTATTTTAACTAGAAATGTTGCCCCGAGCTTCGCGGCGGGAAACGGATCTTAAACAGTTAAGACTGTGACATTAATGTGGCTAAGCACAAAAAGAATCGTGTTTAAATAAATTTTGCCCCTCGCTCTGCGGCGGGAGACGGACCTTAAACGGTTGAGGGGGTGACATTAACGTTGTTAAACAAAATAAAAAAAACGCGGTTAAATATATAAAGGAAACGTATGAAGTTACGACGACTCGGTTGTAGAGACCGAAACATAGATAAAAGAAAGTTATATAACGGTACCAATATTTTTTAGTCGGTGTCTAACTCATTCTTCCCGGTACCAGCACGTTACCGGCAGTCGATATAACCCACACTACATAAAAAATACTCTATTCCGATTACGACTCCGTTTTTAATAAAAATTTTACCAGGACGTCAAGAAAAAAATAAAACAAACAAACTAAAAAGTTAAAAAAAAAATCAAATTATATATATTATAGGGATAAACATGAAGCTTTAAAAACTTAAGGGGATAAAAGTGACATCCTACAAAATTAAAAGATCACTTTTAACATTTAATAAAGTTGGAGGGTTGAAGTTACCTTAAGAAAAGTGTTCCGACACTTCATCTTTAAGTATATTGATGATAATATATTGGTATCCTTGGCCGTTAACAAAAACAGGTATGACCAGCCTGTTTTGACAAATTCTGGACAAAAACTTTAAACTTCGAAATTTATTTAGTTTTTCATACTTAAATATTGGTTCCTGGTCCTGTGATTCGCGGCGAGATGTATCCACATAAAACGAAAAAAAGAGTTGAATAAGCTTGTATAAACGAAGACTCGCGCCTCGTCGTGGAAGTGTGGTCGTTATCGGTTCGGGCCGTGGAAACTATAAAAGCGAATACCGACACCGATTCCGATAATACCAGTACAGACAATAATGTTCGCTCATAATAGACTCGGATTGTCACGGTACCATAACGGCAACTGCACTCGCTATGACTTGCGATACGAAAAAAATACTTGATTTTGAATACTGGTATTATCAAAATAACACCCCAAATAACACCCCAAATAACTCCGTTTAAAAAAAAGTTATATCGGATCGTTGACAAAAAAAACAGCGGCGCGTCTCGTTTTTATAAAAAATTTAACGAACAAAAATTATTATAGAAAAGCAAAATTAATACATAATTAAACGGGTTAAAAACGTAAATTATATATAGTGCATGGATGAAAATAAAAAATATAATCAGTAGCTAGGTTGCTTTACTATTCATTCATAAAAGTTGCTTCTTAATATTATACTATTATATACTAGCTTAGAACCCGTGTAATACACACGGGATGAAAAATATCAATACATAAAATTCTTAAATTTTTATATATATATTTTAAAGGTATAAAAATGTATTACATATACTAAGGATAGAAAACAAAATTCTAAATATGTAAAAACTAATATATAATTGGGTTTCGAAAATACGTTAATTACTATATAATGTAATTTGACTTTTATTTACTATTTGATTGAAAATAAAAGTTAAATAATTAGATTTCAAAGTTTCTTATAATAAGAGATAATTTAAATAAATGAGTTTTATTAGTATAATTAATATTTTATCTAAAAATATATTATTATTAAAAGATAGAGATTTATTTAATAAGAGAGAGAGGCTGAAAAAAATGATGAAAATGAATATGGGGGCGAAAAGTGGTATAAGAAAACCTTTATTTATTAGATACTAGCTTAGATCCTGTGTACTACACACGAGTTGAAAAATATCAATAAATAAAACTCTTAAATCTTTATGTGTATATTTTACAGTATACTTACGATAGAAAACAAAATTAAAAAAATATAAAAATTAATATATAATTGGGTTTCGAAAATACGTTAAGTACTATTTAATGTAAAATTTTGATTGAAAATAAAAGTTAAAAAATTAGATTTCAAGTTTTTTATAATAATGGATAAATTAAAATAAATGTGTTTTATTAATATAATTAATACTTTCTTTAAATATATATTATTATTAAAAGATGAGGATTTTAATAAGAGAGAGCCGAGAAAAAAATGATTGAATGAATATGAAAGCGACACGTGGTATTAAAAACCTTTAATTATTATATAGTATAGATATTAATTACTTTTCCAAAAAAAACTTATTAACAATCAATTAAAGAAAGTTTATGCAATTAATAGGAGAGAGAAGCGGGAAAATTGACTCACCAAAATCTTTATTTATTAGTATGTATAGATTATAGATATAGATATATATACTAATGGTAACAACTTTTTTTTTGAACGGCTAATTTGATTTACCGGCGGATCACTTACTTAATTTGTAAAATTATGTGATTCAATTTTAGGTAATAAATTAAATTGTTGGTGTGTTTCAAGATGTTTTAGAAGTTGAAGGGCCAGCTGGAACTAAAGGAGGCGTTTTTCTTTCTTGGATGACTAAAGCTGGAATATTAAAAAGAAACCACTCATAAAGAACGCATTAAAATTAACTTTTACTCAATTATTGTTATGATTTTTATTTAAAAATATAACTTACTTTCGATAACTTTTAATACATTAATTTTATATAAATTCAAATACGACGTTACGGTGTATTTATTTGGACATTGCTTATATCCCCTTAGTAACTTTATTAATTGCATATTTACTAAATTTAAAACCAAATTTGTATATATTTCTTTTTAAACTTCATTAATTGTATATTTATCTAATTTAAAACCAAAATTTCATATTTCACGTGTTTTAATTAAAAAAAATATTTTTATATATATCCCTTTACTAAGACTATAAATTACATATTTACCTTTACCCTTAAAAATCAATTACATATTTCCCCTTTTGTATATGTTTTAATAAGGAGAAATATATAATTGACTTTTTGATTTGTGTTTTAGGAAGGAAAAATATGTAATTAACTTTTTAACTTGGGAAAATATGTAATAAATAATCTTAGCAAGAGAAAATATGTAAATGCCCCTAAAAAAATCAAATTTACCCAATTTGATCAATTTGATATATTATATTTAAAATAAATTATATAATGACTATTTTACCTGCTAAAACTTTAAAATCTACCAAACTTTCATATTTACTCATTTTTAACTAATTTTTTTTTTTGCCTTTTTTACAATTCTTTTTTCTGTTTCGCTAATGAATTTTTTTCATCCTTTTTATTTTGTGTTTTTACAAACAAAAATAATATATGTTTTCATTATTTTTTTTTCGTATATGTTTAATCTACTCTCTTTGTCACGAGTTTTTGGAGTAACAATCATAAAAAAATGAGTGAAAATCATCAAAATGAAAATCAAATGTCAAAGTTTTGATTCATTAGTGTACTAAAAAATCATGCCAAAAAACAATCACAAAAAAATGACTAAGATTAATAAAAAAAAATGGGTAAATTTGATAATTTTTGTTTATTATGAGAGGAAAATCAGGAGATATATGTAATTTTGGTTTTGAGATGGATAAATATGCAACTAATAAAGTTTACCAATAGTATATGCAATTGTCCCTATTTATTTTATATAACTTTCGATGTAAATTTTATACAAAGTTGAGCGGTATAAATTTTATCAGTTTATATAAAGCTTTTGTTGAAATGCAAATAAAATTAAAGATATCCCAACAAGGAATGTGAATTTATGTAAAACTAATGTATTAAAAGTTGTAGTGTTTGACGGTTTTTAAGAGAAAAGTGAAAAGGTGTCATCACAGCCTCTTTATGAACAATCAGTAAACTTTCTTTGCAGATTGATGTATATCACAGACTGAAACAGAAGGTTGTTAGATAATTTTGCAGATCTGTTCTTTTCAACAGTGTGAGTTTAGGTTACTATGATAATGACCCTTGTTAGATATGAATCTTGTGTATCCCACATATATTTTATATATATTCCCCTGTTCTTCTACTCTGATTGATTTCTTTTTTCCAAAATGGGGCTGTTTGTTGCAGGTAGTTGATATTGTTCAAAGCTAGCCAACAAACCAAATTGAGATGGTAGAGTTTCAATTTTACTACCATTTTTATCTTGTATAAACTACTATTCTTTTGTTTGATTTGCAGGCTGATTTTAAACGATGCAGAACTCATGGACCATGGGGTGGTTCAGAGGGGAACAAATGGGTTTATATGCCTCTAGGCTTTGTTAAAAAGATGAAGATAATTGTCAAACATGGAGAGTTTGTTTACTCCATCGGTTTCCAAACCAACTCCAGTGAAGGTGGAGTTAAAACCGCCACTTTTGGTTTTCAGGGTGACAGCAAAGCCGACACGGTAACTAATATTCTCTGAATACCGTTTGACTACCAAATTTGCATCTTATAAAAGTTTTGTTTCCAATCTGCAGATTTGCATAGACTACCCAAATGAATATATAATGTAAGTTAGCGGGACGCTAGAGAAATTTGGGGCTAACAGATCCTTTGTCGTGAAGTCCATATGCTTTATGACAAATCTGAACCTTTATGGCCCGTATGGTCCCGAGTGTGGCGGCACCAATTTCTCATATGATGTTGATGGTGCTGTGATTGTAGGATTTCATGGGCGTGCTTGCAAATCACACCTTACTGCTTTTGGGGTTTATGCGATGCCCAAATCACTTGCACTAGTTCCAAATCACATGCCACAGGTTCATTCTCTACTCTCTTGCTGGTATTTCTGTGCTGTTTATAGGGTTTTACAACTATTTAGTTAGAAAACGTGCCATCATCTTGTCATTGTTGATGGGTGTTTGAATTCTACCCGTCATTCATGTGTTGAACTATATACAAGTTGTTCAGAAGTTGAGATGTTCTTTTATATCTTACTGATTATTCTTTTTACAACAGTTATGCTCTGGTATGTCTAGAATGGCACTGCCAAAAGACGCAGGCCCATGGGGAGCAGGCGGGGGTAAACCGTGGGATGATGGAGTTTTCTCTACTATCAAACAAGTGCGTGTTCATGTAGGAGAGCTGAATGTGATTTACGCCCTCCAATTTGAATATATGAAATCAGATGGCAAATCTGTTTCGTCACAAATACATGGAGGAACAGACGGATTGAAAATAGAACTGGTATGTATGCACATAAACACATTACTTTTTTATTTAACTGACCTCTTGATTCGTGTATAAGCTGAAAACAAGACCATGGCCATGGCAGGTTAATTTGGATGGTAAGGATGAGTATTTGACTGGAATCTCCGGGTTCTATGGACCCATTGAAGGGTATAATGGATTGGAAGCCATAGTGTCGATTACTTTTCACACAAACCTCAGGATTCATGGGCCTATCGGAGAAGAAAGGGGTGCAGGGTATGTTTATTTTAGCTCAACAGCATCTCCTGGAAAAGTAGTTGGGTTTCATGGGAGGAATAATGGTTTTTTGAGTGCAATCGGTGTTCATATGGAGTACTTCTGAAAATGATGACTTAAAAGTTGTGTGGACCTTTTGCTTAGATTGCATAAATCGCCTGTGTTTGCTTTGAACTTGGTTTATATTTTTATCGAAACTCAAGATCCTTTAAACCGCTTGAATGCCTTGGTAATATATGTCAAGTCTAACCTTTTGTACTTTTACAATTTCGCTAGTTTGAAGTTTGAACGACACATTTGTTAAATTGTTATGCATGGTTTTTACTAAAAGACTTTGGTGTGTAAATTTATGTTTTTGTGTTATATATTTCTGAAAAATGTTTCAATAGAAACTAAAATTTAGGGGGATACGTATAGAAAATATATAGAAAATTGTAAAAAGATTTTATGTTTGTTATTGCTTGGGAAAAAGAAAATAAGAAGTTTGATTTCACTTATATGAGAATGATAGTAACTAGAATGATAATTCTAGCACATGAATAAAGTTTGACGATGAAAAGTAGGCTCAATACATGATGTGTCAATCAAAAATCTTATCCTCAAATTTAGCGATAAATTATAGACGGATTATTTGTCAGTTATCAGTTACCTCTAAAAAAGACGACATCAAACCTTTCCCTCCAAATGTTACCGTCGGTTACTGTCGGCCAGCCCCACGCTAAGTTATCGTAATTTGCGACAAATTGTCGACGGTATAGTTAACCCACATTTTGTTTATAAGAGGGGGAAACATTATTCATTGAAACTTCATCGGCAATCGCCTGTCTTTCGGTATATATTCGTGGAAAATACGGTAAGCCACGATCAATTACCAACATGCGTGAGTAATGCAAACATCACTAGAGTCTAAGCCAATAACGTATCACAAAAGTTTATATAATGTAAATCCAGACACCGGTGGATAAAGGTTGAGCCGATGAATAGATTACACAAGCTCCGATGGGTGTTATTTCTTCAAACTCCGGTGGTATCCTGCACAGATCAACAACGCGTTAGGGCGTTACAGGGAGGGGATAATCCATGTATCGGCCCTCCGACGTGAGAGTAAGTATCTTCGAGATATCAAAGTGTAAATGGAAATTATTTGGGAGTCGATGATTATACATGAGGGGTGGTGTGCTATTTATAGTGGGTGAAGATACTATGGGTCTCTTTCATGGAGCTGACCTGGCGCGCGTATGATTGGTGGGGAGGTCTTTGTCAAGAATATCTTTTTTGTCCCCTAACTGTCAACCGTTAGTGGGAGCCTTGCCTTATGTGATGGGACCACTGACATGCATAGTGGGGTTTTCTCTATGTAGATATTCTATGATTCTTCTGTGTAGGGTCCTTTTATGCGCGCAGGTTTTTCTGTCCTATTGAGAAGTACCGTCTTTTATGGTTCTTCCGCTACAAGCTATGCTTGCGTGCGGCGTATGTCCTTCCGCAGGGGTCATTACGTCTTCAAGTCCCCCTAGTCCGAAGTTATGCGTAAATATTTTGCGCATGACTTTGGACTTAAAAGTTTTGGTTACGCGTGATTTCTAGATCTGCCCTTCTTGCTTGTGGTATTTTGGTATTTTTATGATTTAGAATCCACACGCATCCCTTGCGCGTACCATATTTGGTGACTGACGTGATTTCTGACCTTACCGGATGGCGTAGGTTTCTTGGGCGTCATCATTACTTTGCTTTTTGCAGGGGTGCGGGCCCCTCCCGTGTACTTCTCATCTGGCGTTTACTATTCCCTGCCTGACGTGTCGCCTTGTACCCATTTCTAGGCCCACACACTGCACGACTTTTGATATCCTTCTGTCCCGACATTAAATGCGGAGTCTATAAAAGGGGGCTTCGAGGGTTGCCGTTGTCTTCATCTCACCTCTCTTTCTCTTCCTTTCCTCCTTCTCTCTTTTCTATGCTTGCATTCCTTCCTTTAATGGCGTCCATTACTCATCGAGGTAAGGGTAAGGGAAAAGGTTCTGATGTCTTTGATTGAGAATACTCCCATCCGGTGGAACCGAGAGGATTTCGAGAAGATTTGTGAATCCTACTGTATCCTTAGTGAGTGGGAGCCAGAGTTCCCTGACTCTGGTAGGTTTGCTACCGATGTTCCAAATGGCAAGATTGCCCTCTATGCAGCCTTATTCTTGCATTGCAACTTCCGTCTTCCCACTACCAAGTTTATTGGGAGCCTTTTGAACTTTTATCAGGTTCATATAACCCAGATGCACCCCATGGGTTTGTGCCGTGCTACCTATTACGAGTTCAGCTGTCGGAGCCAGGGTATTGAGCCGACATGTTGTAAATTTAATGTTTTCTACAAGATGGTGTAGCGTGACAGTTGGTTTTCCTTTATCGGTCGTGGTGGGAAAGTTAAGAGCCATATTACGAAGGCCCCCTCCAGCTTTCATGACTGGCGTGAACGCTTCTTCTTTGTCAAAAGGGATGCACTTCCTTTGGTTATGAACATTCGCTCTTCGTCTGATTCTCTTGTTGATCCTGAAGTGGATGATTTCGACGGTAAGGACTGGTACACCACCCTTATTTCTAACCCTGCAGAAATCCAATCTCTCCGCGAGAGCGCTTTGGTGGATGTGGGGATAAGTCGGATTTGGAAGCGGGTTGATAAAGTCCCTTACTATTCTATTAGTGGTCAAGGTATGTTGCTGGTTGCTTATTTTTTATATTCCTTCTCTTTTTGCTAATACTTGCTTTGCAACTGTGGATAGCGTCTACGGCACGCTATTTGATGATCCGAATGGAAAAATGGTCTAGCGTGACCTATCACCGGGGGAACCTTCTGTTTTGGATAGGTGGGCGGATAACTTTCTATTTCCCCGCATGATGGATAGCGATTCCAGCCGTTATGAAACTTCAGGTGTGGCTTTCATTTATAATCCTAGGCCGCTTAATTCTATTAACCTTGCCGGAGAGGCGTATGTGATTTTATCTAGTGACAAACCTTCAGGTTCATCTAGAGAGGGATCCGTACTGATCGCGCAGGTCCAGAACTTAAGGTCAAAGGGTCTGGGACGCCCGTTGTGGACCCATCAGTGGGTGTAAGCAGCGGCGGAGGTCGTTTGAAGAAACTGAATGTTAAGCGGGGGCCTCTTTCTCCTGCGAGGAAGGTTTTGACCTCCCCTCAAGCTAAGAGGCAAAAATTATCTGACTCTTTGAGGCTTGCGGAGGAGGCTGCTCTTGGTACGTGTACTTCTTACTCGGCGCTAGCTATTTTAATTTTCCTTAGTTAACTTTTCCTTGCTTCTTTTTCAACAAGTTTGGCGCAGAGGCCTCCCACTGTTCAATCAGGTGGTTCACGCCAAGATGTCCATCCTATACCTTCTCCACCCCATTCTGCTTCGTCCATTGTTCCTGACCCATCAATAACTGGGGATACATCTAGCGGGCGCCCTGTTGTGGATTTAGAGGACCCTGCGCCCATTATAACTGACACTCCTCCACAACTAGGCCCCTCCACTGTTCCTCTTGGATTTAGAGGAGGGCCCGCTAGCGGATTCTGTTCATGTGCCAAACTGGACCCGCTGCTTGCAATGTTTTTCTTCGGTTATCCCTTCCTCCTGCCGAACTCCTGTTTCAGCGTAATCGCACACGCGTTCAATTGAAGAATCAAGTTTCCATAGATATTGTTGGGACCTTATCTTCTGTGTCGGAGCTGTTAAGGGATTGGGAGGTTCTTCACGTCGAACGGGCCGGTTATGAAGACCTCAAGCATGAAGTGGAGGAGAGGAAGCATAGTGCTGAGAATATCAAGAAGTTGGAATGGGAGCAGTCTGCGTCCCGGGCTGAGGTGGATAAAGCTAAGGAACAGCACCTAAAGGCGGCGGCTGACTGGAAGAAGGCCTGTGAATTATCTAACCAGAAGCTGGCCAATGCTGTTGATAATGGTCACCAGGCCGCTGCCCGCGTAGGTACTCTAGAAGCTGCTAATTAAGAGTTGTTAGACAGGCTGGCTTTAAAGGACACATAAATTGTTTCTAGGGATGCCGAGATATCTGAGATCCGCCGCCAACTGCAGGCAAGTGTCGATGCCCAGGACAATGAGGCTGCTCATAGGGTAGTCATGGAAGGGGACATTCAAGATCTTCACGCCGATCATCGTTGGCTACTCAAAGAATGTTTGCCCCTTACCGTGGATATGATTAAAGGATGTCCTGAATTCCAGAAAGTTTTCTCTGACTTGCTTACTACCAACAAATTTTTAGGGCGTTAACAAGGTTTTGATGAAGGTTATCAATTCGCTAAAGATGGGCTTCCCAAGACTGACTTTGCCCTGTATGATGTGAATTTCCAGGAGGGGCTAGATGAGAAGACGTTGGATTTTGATAACATGTCCTTCTCTATTTTGAAGGAGATTACAGATTGTGCTGACCATGAAAACCTGGCCCATCTTCGCGCAATTTTGCTGACGAAGGGGGTGCCAGTACCTCTGGTTATAGGGTGGATGATGAGGAATCTAGTGTTGATGGTGGTGGGGATGCGGAGAGCGGCGGTTAATGGGGTTTAAATTTCTTTTATGTTCGGCCTGCGCACCGTGTATGACTTGGGTTGTAGGTCCTGAGCAGAACTGTAGACACAGATCTGCGAAGAAATTCTTTAAACAGTCCGGATCGAGAGACGGAATCTCTGGATCCGGTATCACTCTTGAATCAGAAATGGTAGAGACGGGTGCGGGAATCACATACACGAACAGAAACATATGAAAATGAAAAGAACAGATAATTGAAAGCATAAAACGTATGATTCTTTGATTGAAATGAAAATAAACGCTCGATCATACACTAACAATTAGTCTCACCCTCCCCCTGGGGTGGTGATTCCCTCTATAGACACACACTCACACCTAGGACATAATCTGATATATATAGGAGGCCAAGCACATGCGCCTTGTTTTCCAAGCCACCGCCCAATGGGCCTGAAAAACAGGTATCGAAACTACCTAGTTTCGATTGAACAAATGTTCAACCGAAACTAGTAGTTTCGATTGAACAAAAGTTCAACCGAAACTAGTAGTTTCGATACTGTAATTTCGATTGACAGCATCAGTCTCAAGATTATACCCAACAATCTCCCCCTAGACTGATGCTATCAATTCTTGTCCGACTTTGTCTTTCGTCTTCATAGATTGACTGATGATCCAATGCCTTTCGTTGTGATTCTCCCCCTCAAGTGTAGACCCTCCTATCTTGTAGGCAAATGATAAAGGTTTGAATCCCAAGTATTTAGCAGTAAATAACCATCTTTCTACAAGGATTCTTGACATTCTCGAACACTTGATCAACTTTTGCCTTCTTTTTTTTTTTTTTTTTGAAAGTACTTGGACAGTTCTGCCTGTAGTTTCGATAGGCTATACTTCAGTCGAAACAAGGCTAGTTTCGATAGAGGCAGTATCGAAACAAGAAGTTTCGATAGAGAGATTCTTCAATCGAAACTAGTAGTTTCGATAGGAGATTCTTCAACCGAAACTAGTAGTTTCGATAGCCTCTAGTTTCGATAGCCTAGTTTCGACAGCCTAGTTTCGATGTCTTCTACTTCTGATTTAGGGCAACACCAGTAGTTTCGATAGAAAATGTTCAGCCGCCACATAGTTTCGATTGACCATCTTCAACCTTCAGCTACTTCGATACCCCCAATCCAGGTCTGAAAAATGCTTCAAAAGCCTTACATCTTCAGATTTTGAAAGTGGAAATGTAGAACAGCAGTCACGAACCTACTACACATCGATTTCTTCATGTTTAAACGTCTCAATGGCGGGTTTTTCTCTGTTTTTCGAGCAGATTCGAGAGCAATAAGAGCCACCATGGCTCTGATACCACTTGTAGGTCCTGAGCAGAACTGTAGACACAGATCTGTGGAGAAATTTTTCAAACAGTCCGGATCGAGAGGCGGAATCTCTAGATCCGGTATCACTCTCGAATCAGAAATGGTAGAGACGGGTGCGGGAATCACATACACGAACAGAAACATATGAAAATGAAAAGAACAGATAATTGAAAGCATAAAACGTATGATTCTTTGATTGAAATGAAAATAAACGCTCGATCATACACTAACAATTAGTCTCACCCCAGGGTGAGCTCCCCCTGGGGTGGTGATTCCCTCTACAGACACACACTCACTCCTAGGACATAATCTGCTATATATAGGAGGCCAAGCACATGCGCCTTGTTTTCCAAGCCACCGCCCAATGGGCCTGAAAAACAGGTATCGAAACTACCTAGTTTCGATTGAACAAATGTTCAACCGAAACTAGTAGTTTCGATTGAACAAAAGTTCAACCGAAACTAGTAGTTTCGATACTGTAATTTCGATTGACAGCATCAGTCTCAAGATTATACCCAACATGGGTCTTGTTATTTCTTTTTATGGTCTGCGTGCCATGTGGTTCGGGCCTGTGTGCCACTTTACATTTTGGTTCACCGAACAGTTTTTGTTGGTTATTGCTTATTAATACTATACTTACCGTGAAAACATTTGTTTGTCATGTGAATCTATGTTTACTTCTGTTTAGCCTTACCTATGTTTCAGGCGACGTGTGATGCCGCGGGTTTTGCCGTTATTGGCAGATTTAGGTCCTATGCGCGCGCCTGTGTTTCAGGCGGTAAGTAATGTCGTAGCTGTGCCGTTATTGGCAAAGACTTTACGTCTTATGGTCATTCCTGTGTCTCAGGCGACGAATAATGCCGTAGCTTTGCCTTTATTGGCAAAGACTTTAGGTCTTATGCGCGCGCATGTGTCTCAAGCGGTGAGTAATGCCGTAGCTTTGTCGTTATTAGCAAAGACTTTAGGCCTTATGCGCACGCCTGTGTCTCAGGCGGAGAGTAATGCCATAGCTTTGCCATTATTGGCAAAGACTTTAGGTCTTATGCGCGCGCATGTGTCTCAAGCGGTGAGTAATGCCGTAGCTTTGCCGTTATTGGCAAAGACTTTAGGTCTTATGCGCGCGCCTGTGTCTCAGGCGGCGAGTAATGCCGTAGCTTTGCCGTTATTGGCAAAGACTTTAGGTCTTATGCGCACGCTTGTGTCTCAGGCGGTGAGTAATGCCGTAGCTTTGCCGTTATTGGCAAAGACTTTAGGTCTTATGCGCGCGCCTGTGTCTCAGGCGGCGAGTAATGCCGTAGCTTTGCTGTTATTTGGCAAAGACTTTAGGTTTTATGCGTGCACCTGTGTCTCAGGCGGCGAGTAATGCCGTAGCTTTGCCGTTATTTGGCAAAGACTTTAGGTCTTATGCGCGCGCCTGTGTCTCAGGCGGCGAGTAATGCCGTAGCTTTGCCGTTATTGGCAAAGACTTTAGGTCTTATGCGCGCGCCTGTGTCTCAGGCGACGAGTAATGTCGTAGCTTTGCCGTTATTGGCAAAGACTTTAGGTCTTATGCGCGCGCCTGTGTCTCAGGCGGCGAGTAATGCCGTAGCTTTGCCGTTATTGGCAAAGACTTTAGGTCTTATGCGCGCGCCTGTGTCTCAGGCGGCGAGTAATGCCGTAGCTTTGCTATAATTGGCAAAGACTTTAGGTCTTATGCGCGCACCTGTGTCTCAGGCGGCGAGTAATGCCGTAGCTTTGCCGTTATTGGCAAAGACTTTAGGTCTTATGCGCGCGCCTATGTCTCAAGCGGTGAGTAATGCCGTAGCTTTTCCGTTATTGGCAAAGACTTTAGGTCTTATGCGCGCGCCTGTGTCTCAGGCGGCGAGTAATGTCGTAGCTTTGTTGTTATTGGCAAAGACTTTAGGTCTTATGCACGCGCCTGTGTCTCAGGCGGCGAGTAATGCCGTAGCTTTGCCGTTATTGGAAAAGACTTTAGGTCTTATGCGCGCGCCATTATTTCAGGCGGCGTGTAATGTTGTGACAAAAGTGACTCAAAAGTACGATTTTTCTTCATTAGAAACATGAGGTTGCGCTTTTACAATGGGGGGTTGTGTTACCTCCCTTCTTTGCTTACATGTAACATTTCCGCAATTGGGCAGCGTTCCAAGTTCTGGGCACCTCCTTCCCATCCAATTGTTGCAGCGCATACACGACTTTTCCCAATACCTAGCGGATCATATACGGACCTTCCCATGTTGGGCCCAGTTTCCCTGTATTTTCTGCGCGACTTGCTTGGTTACTTTTTAGCACGTATTCTCCTTCTCTGAAAATACATTCATTAACCCTTTTGTTGTACGTTTTTTCCAGCCTAGGCTTGTAGCTCGCCTCATTGATAGCTGTTGTCTCCCGACACACCTCCAGGACATCCAGATTGGATATTAACTCGACCTCATTCTCTTCTCTTCCTCCGTTCAGTCTTCGCGCTGTAGGTATGCCAATCTCCACTAGAATCATGGCCTCTGTACCATATGTCAAGATGAAAGGGGTTTCTCCATTGCTTCTTTTTGGCATTGTCCTATGTGCCCGTAGTACGTGTGGGAGCTGTTCTAGCCACAACGTTCCTTCTTCTTCTAAGCGTGTTTTTATTCCATCCATAATGCTTCTATTGACTCTTTCAACTTGCCCATTCCACTGTGGATGTGCTACGGAGGTGAACATCTGTACAATTTGCAGTTCCGCGCACCATTCCTGTGTAGCCCCATCAGTGAACTGCTTCCCGTTATCACTGACTATGTCGAGTGGGAGGCCAAAACGGCAGATTATGTGCTCCTAGATGAACTTCTTGATATTGGTTGCGGTGATGGGTGCCTGGGGTTTCACCCCAACCTACTTGGTGAAGTAGTCTATTGCTATTACCAAGAATTTTATGCGTCCGGGTGCTTCTGGGAATGGTCCTACCAGATCGATGCCCCACTTATGGAAAGGCCATGTTGCGGATACCAGGATGAGGTTGTTTTTTAGCTTATGTACCATTGGTGCATGTTTTTGGCAACTTTGGCATTTGCGTAGTTCCTCTGTAGCATCTTTATGCATTCCTGGCCAGTAGTAACCGGCGTTTATTAGCTTGGCCTCTACCGCCCACGGACCTGCGTGGATTCCACATATTACGAAGTGGATTTCCCTGATTAAGTAGTTGGCTTCTAAGCTGTCTATGCAACGTAATAACGGGCCTAGGAATGATCGTCGGTACAATATCCCATCTTGGAGTTGGTATTGCACGGCTTTAGCCTGTAACTTGTGCGCTTTGGATCTTTCAGGTGGTAAGGTTCCCGCGCCCAGGTATTCGCGGATTGGAGTCATCCAAGACTTTCCTTGCTGTGTGGTATTGACTTCCGCTACCTCGGTAGACGGGTTCTGAATTGTCTCCAAGTGGATAGCTTTCATTGGATCACTAAAGTTGGAGGCTATTTTGCTTAGCGCATCCTCTTTCTTGTTGTGGCTTCGTGGTATGTGAATTACCTCCCACGAGGTAAAGTATCTGAGTAAGTTACTGCAAATGCTGAGATACCTGATGTGACATCCGGACTTTTCACGTTAACTCCATTAGCAAAATCAGGTTAAATCTTAACTTAGTTAATCTAAACTCAAACTACAGGGACTAATTATGTAATTAGTCCAAACTCAATTCTAATTGACTTTGTAGAGTCAAACTTCAATATTTAAGCCATGTTGACTTTTGAAAGTCAACTAACCATGTTTCTAACTCAATTCTAACCACAAGGACCAATTCTGTTATATTCCTAAGCTTAAGAACATGAAACTACAGAGACTAAACCTGGTATTAACCCATTCTTGATTCTGTTTGACTTTTTAAAGTCAAACCGCATGACTTTGATCCAATTCAAAACGCCACGATCGTTTTGCTTGAGTTTGTAACTGAAATTACACGATTATAATCATTAACGACCATCATTGAGCAATTAACATCACCATTATGCGAGAATTAAACCGAATTATGGGTAATCAAACCATAATCGTCGACCTCGCTCCTATTACTCACCAATTCGCAATCATTCGATCGTATACACTGAAATTGAACTCTCTCACACCTATATCTCATCAATCAGAAGTTGTTGCATCGTCCAATTCGAGCGTAATTGAAGCCAAAGTCGCCAGAGGTCAAACAAGTCACGGTCGGCACCCACTTTAGTTGAACACGGTCAATTCGAGCACTAATCTGGTAACTTCTTGCACCCTCAGCTTCGTTTTAATCCATCAATTGAAATCCATATGCTGATTTAACCTTATATCATCGATTGGATCAAAATCCGTAAACTAGGGTTCATTATAAAAACGTTTTGGGGCTTTTGATCCTAGACTCAGTCTCAATCTAATTATCATGTATGGTTAGATTCGAAATCTGTTACTCTTTGAAAGCCCCATATTAATTGAATCCAACAATATCAAATTTTCCAAGATCCGAAACCTAGGGTTTGTTCATAATCATTTTGGGGGTTTTGATCTTAAATACAACCTCAATCAAATTAAAACCTATAGACAGATTCGCAATGTTCACATGAGCAAAAGCCCCATGTTTCCAACGAGTTTTAATATCAGATTGGACCAGATTTGAATTCGTGTTCTTATTCTAGGGTTCGGCTTTTGACTCAGAAATTAAACAAACATAAACATGTTGTTTTTACAATTAAACTTACACACACATTCGCACATCACTGATTAACAAAACCCCTATGAATCCTTAGTCAATTGCGATCGAATTCGTGGAGTTTGGGACTGGGTTTTGGGTTCGGCTCGCAAGGGGGAAGAACACAGGAGACCAACCTGTTAAAATCAATACGATCCGGGTCCTTGTGCGATTCCCTAGCGGGCGGGTGTGGTTAAGTGTGCGTGCTGATGTGGGAGAGACCCGGGTTCGAGTCTCTCCACCTGTTTTCTTTTTAAATCATTTTTTAAAAGTATTAATTTAATATAATACCATCCCAATATTATTATATTACTATATTTATATGTTTTAGCCCGGAAAACCACCCATAGGCTCGGGTTTGGTTTGTAACCCATATTCATTAAAAATACCCACTTTTAATTATAATATATTCATATTATTTCCAAACCACGACTCCGTATAAAATAATATATTTATATTATTTTTCAACCCGTGACTCCTATTATAAAATAACATATTTATATATTATTTCGCCTCGTTTATAAACCTCGTGTAACGTTTCAAACTAATTAATAATTTAATTATTTATATTTTTTTACTCACGTTTATATCCTCGAATAAAAACAATATATTTATTATTTTTGCTACTTAAGCAATTATCGTATAATTTCTACGAGTTCAAAAATAATATATTAGTTATATTATTTTCCTAGCCATTATTTTAATGATACAAACGCACGAATTTATTTATTTATTTAATATAATTCGTATTAGAGACGTTTGACACATAACGCATTTATCTTAATTAAGAAACCCTTTTCCCCGTGGACACGTTCGTCTACTCGTTAATCATTAGTGCGTCATAGGACGTTCAACCTTCCGTGTTATCGTCACAAAATCCCATGTGTCCCTAATTATTATGCTTATAATTCTAGGGCATACGTAAGCAGCTTACAGGCAAACTCTCGTACTTTCCTACTTGCATTCTTGTGTGGTGCTATCCACTACTCGTACCATTTCTAGCTTTGATTCAGGTGAGTTTACATAGCCCCTTTTTACTATTTTTACTTTCGGGGTGAAACATGTTTACAAATGATTTACTTACACGGTTCAATACCTATGTTCTTATGCTTTGATCTTTATGCTTTATGTCTTAAACTACCTGGTGACCATTACATGTGTTCATGTTAGTACATTCATTAACTTGCAGTCCAAGCCTAAGGTAGTACCTTTTATGATCATTTATACGGGAATCCAAAACTATAACTTACCACAAAACCTTGGCAGGTTTTTGTTGGGTATCAACTTACAACTTGGGTATCCTCTTGCCCCTTTTTTAAAATGGCAATCAGTGGGATTGTGTATCTACATTAATTAAGGATTTATTTATTACTATGTTTTATTTAAACAATGTGATTCTACTTTCCTTGTAACGAATACTTAATAAGTTGATTAAATATTGTAACACATTTAATAGTTGATCATGTGCTTTTGAACAACTGCGTCAGTCCCGGCGTATAATCCGCCGCCAGCCGGGGTGTGACACCTGATCATTATCGGTCCTTTGGCTTCATAAATCTCGTTTATCTAGTTTGACACTAATAGCGAGTCCACATGTGCACGTACGTGCCTTGCCTCTTTCTCCATTGCCCAACGGAGACCCGCTAAGAGCCCCTCATATTCTGTTCCTTCCGGACTGATGAGCAGTAATCCCACTCCTGATCCCTCGATGCACGTTGCCCCGCCCGTAAATAACTACTAGGGAGTTTATGTTCCTATGGACTGCGCTACTATCTTCTCCTGCGTCTCCTCTTCTACAGTTCCCTTGGGGACTTCCGAAAGAAAATCTGCTATGACTTAGCCTTTTATGGCGGATCGCGGCTTGAATGTCAGTTTGAACACCCCTAACTCAATTGCCCATCTGGTCATCCGCCCAGAAAGTTCCAGACGATGCAAGATCTGTTGTAAAGGGAAATTCCTCAGGACGTCCACATTGTATCCTTGGAAGTACCTGCGCAATCGCCTAGAGGCATGCCGGGACCAGTTTCTCTGTCATGGAGTATTTAACTTCCGATCCCTTCAGAACTCTACTGATATAGTAGATCGGGGTCTGTGTGCCTGCGCGCTCAACCATAAGAACTACGCTGACCGTCAGATGTGATGCAGAGAGATAAACATTCAATCTCTCGCCTTTCTTCGGCACGGCTAGGGTGGGTAAAGTTGTCAGGTAACTTTTCAACTCTTGGAATGCCTTTTCCGCTTCGGCGGACCACTTGAAATCGGACTTTGTTATGCAATTCTTCAAAGTGGCGATAAAAGGTAGAGACTTCTCCGCGTGTTTGGCCAAGAACCTGTTCATGGCCACTAGCCGCCCATTTAAAGTTTGAACCTCATTCAACGATCTCGGAGACGCCATACACGTGATTGCAACGACCTTCTCCGGGTTTACCCTTATGCCTTCTTTAGTGACGATTACACCTAAGAATTTTCCTTCCTCCATTCCGAACGAGCACTTCACCGGATTCAGATTAATACCGGATTTTTTTAGGCAAATGAACGTTTCTGATATATTCGCCAGCATGATCTTCTCATTCCTACTTTTGATTACTAGATCATAGACATATACCTCTATATTTTTCCCGATTTGATCCTTAAACACCTTATCCATCAAGCGTTGGTACGTGGCACCGACGTTTTTTAACCCAAATGGCATCTTTGTGTAGCAAAAGATGTCGATGTCCGTATGGAAGGCGGTTTTGTCTTCATCTTCTGGGGCCATTTGCACTTGATGGTACCCCTTATAGGCATCGAGGAAGCATTTATATGGGAAAGATGCCAAAGAGTCAACTTTTGATTTAATTTCTAGGAGCGGGTATGCATCTTTTGGGTATGCCTTATTCAAGTCCTTGAAATCCATGCACATTCTCCATGACCCGTCTGATTTTTTTACCATGACCGGATTAGAAATCCACGTCTGGTATCTTACTTCCCTCAGGATCCCCGCTGCCACCAATTTACGCACTTCCTTCACTACTGCTTCGGGCCGCTCCGGCGCCATACTTCTTCTTTTTTGAGCTACTGGTTCAACTGATCTGTAAGTGCGCAGCGCGTGTTCCACTGTATCCCGCGGAACCCCTATCATATCTGATGGTTGGAAAGCAAACACGTCTAGGTTTACGTGCAGTAACTCTTTCAAGTGTTGCCGGACGCGCGCAGATATGGTATGTCTAATAGTGATGGTCTGTTTCGGGAAGGCGAGGTTGATCACCCATTTTTCTGGTTCTGTGAGGGGAGGCAATGGTGGCGCTACTGTAGGCTTTATTACTACACATTCCTTATTTGCCCAAACCTTGGCCACGCCTTTAGGAGTTGGGAACATGATTAGACCCAGCGATGTGGATACCGCCACCGCCAAAACCCCCAAAGACGTTGTCCCCAAAATGACGTTGTGTTAGGAATGCGCTGGTACCACCAAAAATTTAAACGAAATCGTACGCACCCTGTATCTATCCCCGACTGTCACTGGGAAGGTTATTTGTCCCAACGGCTTGATTGTTTCCCCGGAAAATCCCATTATTGCCACGTGCACTTCTTCCAACCTTTCTTGATCTTCCATATCCATTTGTCTGAAACATTGTTCGTACAGAATGTCTAAGGAACTTCCTATGTCGATGAAGATGCGGCGCATCCTGTAAGGACCTACCAACATCGTGATTGTCAAGGGGCCAACGTGTTAATCCCCTATCTGAGGTGGGAAAGTCAGAGGCGCTTCCATCCATGACTGTAATGGTTCCGTGGTTCTTTTCTTCTTCCCTCGCGGGGTATGTAACCCTCCTCTGATCATGTACATATCGTGGACCCTGGGTTGGGGTTCTGTTTCTTTCCCCTTCCCGTTTCCCGAACCGGCCTGCTTGCTGTCTTTGAGGAGGTGTGCCAACTTTCCTGCTTTTACCTACAAGTCGATCTGCCTCTTTAGATGGTGACATGCGTCTGTATCATGTCTCGCGGCCTTGTGATAGGCGCAATATGTCTTGTTATCTCGTGAGGTGCTTCCCCGGATGGGGCGTGGCTCCTCTAACTTCAGATTTTCTGTTACCAAGATTTCACTCGGGGTTTTACTCAGCGTCGGGTAAGATAAAGTCGGGTATAGTCTATGAGATACGCTGGATGTCTCGCGCCTGAACGGGTATGATATGCGCGGGGAATACGAGTCCCTTGGTCTTTCTAACCTTGGGTAAGTGCTAGGCATCGAGAACCATGGAGACGTCGTATAAGGTGGTCATCGCGTACTCCGTTAATGAATCCTGCTATCAAGAGGTCCTCTGCGGCCCCTCCTATCAGTAGAGACTCGAGATTGTATCTGACCAAAAATTGTTCGACTGTCTCATTATCACAGCGTCATATGTGGAGGATCTCAGTTTTGTCTTTCGTATGTCGTTTATGTTGGCTAAACTGCTGCATGAATCGCTTGATCAAATCCTCAAAGTTGTATATCCCCCTGGTGGGCAAGCTGTCAAACCATAGGCGGGCTGCCCCTACTAAGGTTGGAACAAACATGTGGCACTACACCGGGACTGATCACTGCTCCACTCCTCCGGCGCTGACAAAGACATTTATGTGGTCATCCGGATCACCTGTTCCGTCATACTTACCCACCACGGATGGCATCCGTAGCTTGGAAGGGAATTCCGCATGTGCGACTCATACCATGAACTTAGACTGCGCTACCAACGCTGTAGGTCGATATGGTTTTGAGAAGTCATCTGCCGCAGTTATAATAGTGTTTGTGTTGTAGGGATGCGCCGCCGGTCCAGCGGACGTGGCTGGGGTGGAAGTACTTGGGACTTGGTAAGACATGGGGTTACTTGTTCCTGGCAGCCCTTCTCCGTCGAATAGGCGTGCATGCACAGTTGCCAGTTGGGATTCGCGCACTCATTGTTCGTATTACTGCATCTGCCTTTGTTGTTCTATCCACCACGCCTGGCGAGGAAGGAGCACAATGTTGTTTGTGAAGTTGAGTAGAGGTAATGGATGAGAGGTGACAGTGGTTGAGCTTGGTAGGCTGGTGTTATTTAGGTGTTGCGGGGTGGGGGTAAAGGGTATGTATGGGATGTTTGGAGTGAATGGTGGGAAACCAAACTGCATTTGTGGAGTTGACAAGGGTGTTGAATGTGGTATTGTATCTGCTGCCGTCGTGGCCGGGTCGACCGGGTTCAGAATTTCTTCTTCTTCCCCCACGTCGAATATAGGAGGTAGGTTTAACCGCCCTGAGGATGAAGACGGGAGCATCACTGGTACTGGTCTTGAGTCCGACGGTGTACTAACAAGAACGGGTCTGGCTGCAGGTGTGGAGGTTGAAGAAGCCATGGGCTAAAAAAAGGAGTGAGTCAGGAGTTGAAGTTTGTTTGCAATACGAATGGCGCCAATGTAAATCCAGACACCTGTGGGTAAAGGTTGAGCCGATGAACAGATTACACAAGCTCCGATGGGTTGCCCGATGGGTGTTATTTCTTCTAACTCCGGTGGTATCCTGCACAGATCAACAACGTGTTAGGGCGTTACAGGGAGGGGATAATCCCTGTATCGGCCCTCCGGCGTGAGAGTAATTATCTCCGAGATATCAAAGTGTAAATGGAAGTTATTTGGGAGCCGATGATTATACCTAAGGGGTGGTGTGCTATTTATAGTGGGTGAAGATACTATGGGTCCCTTTCATGGAGTTGACCTGGCGCGCGTATGATTGGTGGGGAGGTCTTTGTCAAGAATATACTTTTTGTCCCCTAACTGACAACCATTAGTGGGAGCCTTGTCTTATGTGATGGGACCACTGACATGCATAGTGGGGTTTTCTCTATGGATACATTCTCTGATTCTTCTGTGTAGGATCCTTTTATGCGCGCAGGTGTTTATGTCCTATTGTGAAGTACCGTCCTTTATGTTTCTTCCGCTGCAAGCTATGCCTGCGCGGCGTATGTCCTTCCACAGGGGTCATTACGTCTTCATATAATACTCTTAGTTAACTTAATGATAAACTATAAAAGTTTATTTAAACTAATTATTAATGTGTTTAGTTTGTATTCTCTATTTTTTATTTTCTAATAATGTACTTAATGTGTTATTCTTTTATAATTTTCATTTTATATATTAATTCAATTAAATAGTTAAAAACACATATTTGTTAAAATAAGTTTTTTTTAACAACAACACCTAGAACATTAAGGGCAGCCCACCATAGGAGGAACCCCTAACTGGGTAAACCCCCTGACCTGGCCACAGACCCCATTTTTTGCTGTGGCTCGGATTTGAACCGGCGACCACCCATTTGGAAGTCACCGGGGTACCGCAAGGACAAACCCCCTTTGGATTTTTTTTGAACAACAATTTGGATCACTGACAGGCCACTGGCACACCCGATCATCTCCACCATCATCGGGAGGAAACCCACAATATGTGAGAAAACCCCCTGGCCCAACCTGAAACTCCCTTTGGTATTAGTTAGGCTTAGGGGAGTACCCATATTTTCCACACCTCCACATCCCTCCATGTCAATGCCATATCATATTCCACAGTTTTCCCACACCCTCTATATTTGAGAAAAATGGTTCCACATCTTCACACCACCATGTCATTTTCTTTTTCTAATTTAATTTAATAATTATTATAAAAGCATTAATAAATTAAAAAGAAAATAATACATTATCAATAACCTTAATCCTAAGTGTCGGTCAATTTTACTTAATTTAACTTTAGCCCCTCACCTTTATAAATATGAAAAATAACCCTTTAATTTTATAAAATGTCACTTTAACACCCCTATGTTTTTTAAAGTTTTAAGTTTACCCCTGTAGTATATATAATTTGATTTTTCCTTAATAATTTTATTTAGTTTGTTATTTTTTTCTCTTGATGTCGCGGTATAAGTTTTATTAAGAACGATGTCGTATACAAAATAAAGTATTTTTTATGCATCGTAGGTTATATCGACTGACGGTAATGTGTTGGTATCGTGAAGAATAAGACAGACACTGACTGAAAACATTGGTACTGTTATATAACTGTCTTTTATCTACGTTTCGATATCCACAACCGAGTCGCAGTAACTTCATACGTTTTTTTTATGTATTTAACCACTTTTTTTTGTGCTTAGCCACGTTAATATCATCGCCTCAGCCGTTTAAGGTCCTCCTCCCGCCGCAGAGCGAGTGGCAAAATTTATTTAGCCATCTTTCTTTTTGTGCTTAGCCATGTTAATGTCACCGCATCAACCGTTTAAGATCCATCTCTCGCCGCGGAGCGTGGGGTAACATTTCTAGTTTTGATTAATAACTAAAAAATACATTAATAATAAAAAAAGAAAATAATAAAAATACATAAAAAACTTAATAATAAAACTAAACTTAAATTGTTGCCCGAGTCGAGATGAAGCATCAAATCCTGACGAAGATTGTTGTATATCTCACGGTTGAGTTTATATTATTCGTTTACACTTTGTTGGGCCTCGCTAACTTCATCTAATCCAATTATCGCTTCAAATACTTCTTCGTTGAACTTGCAAATTGCCAGACCTTCATCCTCAATGATCATGTTATGTAGGATGATGCAAGTGTACATTACACGTCGTATTCTTTCGATTTTCCATGCACGTGCCTGGTTTTTCACTATATGAAAATTTTGTTTTAGTACACCAAAAGCACGTTCAATACCATCAACGAGGTAATAGCCGTGCTTGTATCTTGTACCTCTAAGCTCAAAAGAACTACCGGGTGCGGTTTCCGTTAACCATGGTGTTGAATAGTGGGGATTGGTTAAGCACATTTATTTCGTTGTTTGAATCCGCAACTCCAAAGAAAGCATGCCAAAACCATAGATTTTGTGATGCGACCACCTTGAGCATAATTGTTGAAGCCGGATAGTCACCTCTCATATATTGCCCTGGCCATGCATTTGGGCAATTACTCCACTCCCAATGCATACAATCTAGGCTACCAAGCATGCGGGGTAGCCCATGCACCTCCTCGTGATGTTTGTATATTTGTTGAATGTCGCTAGGAGTCGGTTTGCGTAAGTATCTTGGCTCGTAGATGTTAATTACACCTTTACAAAATTTGTATAAGCAAACTTGTGCCGTTTTTTTTGGGCATCTTTATATTTTCATCTAATTCGTCGGAGCCAGATCCGTATGTCAACTGACGCATAGCGGTGGTGCACTTTTGAATGTGGGTGAACCCTCTTTGACCTCTTGCATCCCTTTTCAATTCGAAATAATCCATCTCCCGTTCCAAATCGTTAACATTTCGTAAAATTAAACTTCTACTCCTACGAAAACGATTTCGGAATGTCTCGTTGTTATAAAACGGTTCGTCGCTAAAGTAATCTTTAATTAAACGCTCGTGAGCGGCTTCACGGTCTCGGTTCAAAGTGGCTATTCGTGTGTACGTACGCGTGTTCGAACTTTCGGTATCGTCTCTAAGAATTTCAATGATAGTTGTGGCAACCGTTTGGAAAAAGATTGAAGCAACACTTTCGGATTCGAAAGAGGGTGAATTAAGTGAATCCATTTGAGAGTGGGTTGGATTGAAAAATGGTTTGAGATTGAATGAAGGAGTATATGTGTTTGAGATGGTAAAAATATGTTTGAGATTTGTTATATTTATAGTATATAATGTTTGAGATTGAATGAAAGGGGTAGGCCTCACCCCCAACGGCTACAAGAATGTTTCCACGCCGGTGGAGATCTTCACGCTCCCCTACACGATCGTGGACCACGCCAAGGGGATGTGGTGTTCACGCTATCACGGTGGCCACCACGGCTCCACGTTGTTTTCCACGGTGGTACTCCCCACAGCCTTAGTTAAAATAAGTGCGACATTAATGATTGTTACAAAAGTGATATGATTTTAAATCTTAGAAGTGGATGTTTAGTTGTATTTAAGAGTAAAAAAGTTAAAGCAACTTCATCCCACTATTAACCTTCAACGACTTCAATAAAAAAATAAAATAAAAATTAACCTTCAACGACTCCAAAATTTAAACTGAAGAAAGTCTTAAAGGATGGGTGGTCAATCTTCCTTACGTTTCGCTGGTTCACGAGACCTTGCAATTTGTCTCTTCGTTTTCCAGTCTGCTCACTAGGCCTTTCCCCGGTTATTGTATGTTAATATTCCTTTTTGTCTTCTTCGGCATTTCTGGTGGACTTCGCAGGTTCTTTGTTTCAGTTTTGTGAGCATTTGTGCATTTGTAACTATGCTACTGTCCGTTTCGTTTTGAGAGCGGGAAAAGTTAACTTTTTAGTTTGGTGTTACGATTAATAACCAAACTATGTACTCTTAGATCGTAGAGAATTGAACACATATATAGATATGAGTGCTGATTGATTTCTCACTCCAAATAGGGGCTGATTGTTGCAGGTACTGCATATCATTCAAAGCAAGTCAAAGATCTAATTTGAGATGGTAGAGTTTCAATTTTATTATCTTTTGTGTTGCATAATAAATTATAAAAGTTGTTATTCTTTTGTTTGATTTGCAGGAACCTAAAAGTCAGTTTGAAGGATATATAACTCATGGACCATGGGGTTATTCACAAGGGGAATATTGGGTTTATAGGCCTGAAGGCTTTATTAGTAAGATCATTGTTAAATATAGAGATCTTGAGGTTGTTGACTGCATCAAATTCCAATCCTACTGCAGTAAAGGTGAAACTCAAAGCTCTGTTTTTGGTGAACCACTTGATAGCATCCTTACAAACACAGTTTGATGTCATCAATGAACTCATGTTATACTATTTGCTTCTTATAAAAGTTTTTTTTTTCAAATTTGCAGATTTGCATTGACCACCCTAATGAATACATAATATCAATAAGTGGGACGTATGGTAGATATGGAGCACATAACTTAGTGAAGTCCATATGCTTTAAGACAAATCAGAACGTTTATTTTTTTATTTTTTATTTTTGAACAAACAAGCTTGCGATTTATTCCAACAAAAAAAACAAACAACACCTCCTAGCGAGACGCTAGAAGGGGCACCCAAAACACCTAGGACACAAACGACGACCTACATACAAAAGACATTAAAACAAATTAAAATCGAATTTTAACCATCTATCAATGCTTAAACTCTTCCACCTAGCCCTTTGCTTCATGCAGAGAAACGTATCCTCCTTTATGTCTTCTACAACCTTTGAAGTAGCCGTCCCCTTCCCTTTGTAGATCCTTTGGTTTCTATCGATCCAAATCCTCCAAAGGGCTGTCATGATGATGGCTAGGATTGCTTTCTTCCTTTTAGCATTCACTTTCAGATCAGCCACTGCCAAGAACAACTGTTTGATCGACCCACTTGTAGCTATCACCGGAACCTCCACCCAAACCCCAACAGACCACCAAATAGATTTAGCCGAGAGACACGAGACTAGAAGGTGGTCTACCGTCTCTATACCATACCCACATCTAGCGCATCTTTGATTATTAAGATTCACTCCTCTTCTTTCCAGTTCCACTACCGTCGGAATTTTACCATCAAGGGCTTTCCAAGAGAACATGTTGGCCTTCGATGGCACCCAATTACACCATTCTAACACATGTCCAACTGGGGATGCCATGTTAGCCTTCATCAGATCGCTTTTTACTATTTTAACCGAGAAACTGTCACCACCATCCGAAAGCCAACCCCATTTATCCTTTGAGTCGTTTGCTCTAATATTGTTTAGGGACGCCATTAGACTGAAGTATTCCCCCCACTCGATCGGGGAGGCTGGATAATTAATCCATTCCCATTGCCAGGAACCCCCCGTAGGGGTATCGGTATAAGCATCTGCCACCCACCCGTTTTTATGCCTCGCCAGATTATAACATATAGGGAATTTTTCGCACATAGGGGCCTGCTCATTCCACGAATCATGCCAAAATCTAATAGCGTCACCCCTCCCTAGCTTGCACACTAGCATCTGTTGGACATTCACGTTCAGCTTTAGGATCAGACTGCCTATACCAGCTATTTTCTTCCACAGTCCCGCCCCGTTCTTTTTAACCGGGACGATGTCCTTCCCCCACGATCCACCATGTATAGCGAGGATGACTCTAGCCCACAACTGCTCTTTCTCCATGCGAAATCTCCACCACCACTTCAGCAAAAGAGCCAGATTAAACTGTTTCAAGCAGCCCAAACCCAGCCCTCCTACAGCCTTGCTCCTTATCATTTTCTCCCACGCTACCCATTTGATTTTATTTTTTAAATTCGCCCCTCCCCATACGAAGTTTCTTCTAATTCCTTCCAAGGTTTTGATTACTTTGACCGGGGCCTTGAATAGTGAAAGATAGTATGTTGGTAAATTACCAAGAACAGCTTTAGCAAGAGTAATACGGCCTGCGAAGGACAAGTTCCTCGCTTTCCATCCTGAAAGTCTCGCATTGAATCTATCTACCACAGGTTTCCAGCTTGATATGCAGCCCATCTTCTCACCAACTGGCAACCCAAGGTATTGGAAAGGAAATTTTCCACTTCTGCAATTAAGTGAATTTGCAGCCAAAGCGACATCACAGTCCGGGATCCCAATACCATATATCCTGCATTTATTCAAATTTGCTTTCAAACCAGAAACCAGGTGGAAAATGCGTAATATCCGATTGAGATTTTTAAAGTTGTCCACCGTAGGCTCTCCTATGAAGATTGCATCATCAGCATAGAAGAGATGTGAAATCATCGGACCACCATGTGGCAACTTTACTCCTTTGAAGATGTTCTGATTTACTGCCTTAGTTACCATCACATTAAGGGCTTCCATCACAATAATAAATAGGAACGGGGATAATGGATCCCCCTGTCTTAATCCCCTTTCAAGCTTGAAATTATCTGTTTTTGACCCATTAACAATCACGGCTGCAGAACTATTAAACAGCGTTCCCATCACCCAACACCTCCATTTGCTAGGAAAACCCATATTGGACAGGACCGAAATCAAGAATTTCCAATTCACTGAGTCGTAAGCCTTCTCTAGGTCCACTTTGAAAAAACCTAAGGGGAGTTTAGCTTTCCTGGCCCAGTCGTATATCTCATTCAATATGAGGGGTATGTCGATAATGTTTTTACCTGCAATGAAAGCAGATTGGCACGGGGAAACGACACATTCAATCACCGGCTTTACCCGATTCACTAGCAACTTAGAGATAATCTTTTGAATGCATCCAACTAATGAGATCGGCCTGAAATCACACGGAGAATCCGGGTCCTTCTTTTTTGGAATCAAAGAGATGAATGACTCTGCATTCCTCCTGTTAACAGCACCGTGGATATAGAATTCGTCTATCACTTCTTTGATAGAATCTCCCATCAGATTCCAATTGCTTTTTATGAACGCGAAAGTGAGACCATCTGGCCCCGGAGCTCTATCGCCCCCACAACCCCACACAGCCCCTTTAATTTCCACCATAGAGAATGGTTGAATAAGGGATATCGCTTGCTCCTCTGTAAGTTTCTTGAAGCCATCCGCACTCATCTTTGGTCTCTTACCAATGGGCTCCAATGACTTGTGTTTGAAATAATTCATGATAGACGACTTAACCTGTACTGGATCCGTCACCCATGTGCCTCCAATCCGCAGACCGTTTATACGGTTCTTTGAGAGATGGTTGTTTACAATTTTATGGAAAAATGAGGAATTTTCATCCCCAAACTTCAGCCACCTAGCTTTTGACTTCTGCCTGAGATCCATATAAGATATTCTTTCCCATTCATTAATCACCGAGATGGCATGTAGCCTCTCCCTTTTTTCATTGTCAAGCAAATCTCTAGATTCCGCAATCAGCTCTAACTCATCTCTGCATTTTTTTGCTTCAATGACCGTTTTAAGATCTTCCTTTCTACTTTTGCACCAGTGCTGAATTTTCTTCCTCAATAATTCCAACCTCTGGGTCATAATTTCAGATTTAATCGAAGCTCCAACCTGAGTGTTCATTGCCTCCGAGACCACTTGACTAAGCCCATCCAAATCAGAACGTTTATGGCCCGTTTGGTAATAATAGCGGCAGTGCTTTCTCACATGATGTCAGAAGAATGTTGCAAAATTTTAGTTTGTTGCCAGTCTAATATTTTTACTTTTACCATTTCACCCCTTTGATATTTGCATACCTGGGGAGTTGTTATGAAGGTGATACAGTTTACTATTATATGAGAGTAAAATATCAAAAAGATAAAAGTGTTATAACATGATTGTTTTATTATTTGTCAACTAAAATAGGGTGTAAAAAACGACATATGACAATAAGTATATCATTTAGTGTTTTATATTTATGTATCATATAAATGATTAACAAATTCCCAAACTATTTTATTTGCTTAGATAATAACGTTGATTTTAATTCCCAAGTCACTTTCATGTAACTTGTGTTCTTACACAAATTGCTTTTGTTGAGACGATTGCTAGCTAAAAGTCTATGATCGATTGCAAAGTAAGTGATCATGAGAAAAAAAGCTTATGCATGTATTTGTATAAACGTGATTTTAAATACATTATTAATTCACATGAGGCCAATGAGTTATAATACTTCATTTCTGTTACATATGTTTTTTGCTTAGGAATTAGATATTTCTTATCTAAGGTTTGAATTTTTTGGTTGTGCGGTATATTTTTCAATTGTTCCACAAAACGAACAAATATGGGACATCAAAGGAGAGTACATGTTGGGTATGAATAGCTATATGTAATTAAGTACTTGAAGCCGTTAAGTGAGCGATTTTATGACATGAATAGGAGCTTTAAAGAGAGAAAAGAAATATAATGGAAAGGAGCTAAGAGCATGGGGTATACCGGTGTGATTGTGGTGTGGTGTGATAATAAAGTGCACGACACGTGACGCCATGTCACTATCCTCATTATCACACCTTCCATCACTAGGCAAGGGGTACACCCGTGTGATTGTGGTGATGTGATAATTAAATATTTTATTTTTATTTAAATATTATGGTTGAAAGTAAAAGTTGAAATGGTTGCACATGGAAGGAAGAGAGAAAACAAAGTATTACGGCGTGAAAAAAATCACGGCACCCCATGCCACCCTATCACACGACAAGGGGGCGGTGTTCCCTCAAAATCACGCCGTGATTTTGGCTCCACGTTGGACGCCGCCGTGAGATAGCATGGTATACCGGATGGCCTAAGGACATATTTGATTAAGGTGATACGACCTTCAAATGAAAGGGTTTTCGCTTTCCATAAGGCCAACTTTGAATCGAATGATTCTATTGCGGCTTTCCAGTTCCGGATGTGATTCATATTTGCTCCAATGGGTAGCCCAAGGTATATATGTAAAAGGTAATGAACCCACTCTACAGCCGAGAATACGAGCAAGCCTACGAGTTTCTCCATCATCCAAACCAATCCCAAAAATCATGCTTTTTTTCATAGTTTACTTTAAATCCTGATGCAAGATAAAAAGCGAATCAAAAGTCGAGCAAGATTTTTACAGTATGATATGGAGTACTCACCGAATAACATCGCGTCATCAGCAAAGAATAAGTTTAAGGACATTTTATTCAACAAGTCTACTAATATGATATAAATGTACCTTATCTTTTTGATGAAAATTAATCAAAATCTCTTTAATCAAAATTAATTGTTAATTGTTATCAGTTTGAATTTTTTTTTTTGAAAGGCAATTTTTTTAATTCTTGTTAAAAGTGGGACTTGAACCTATTAACTTCTCAAACTTTGGTGTTCCTAGAGGAAATCATGATTACATCACCTGTGCAATATGATGATGGTTGGTCATCTTCCTCACGTTTCGGTTTCGCTAGTTTACGAGACACTGCAATTTGTCTCTTCGTCAGTCTGCACACCAGCCATTTTCATGATTATAATCGCTCAAATTTCCTCTTTTTTCTCGTTAAGCTTCTTCAGAATTTTCGGTAATTGCAGGTTCATTTGAAACTACTAAAAACAGTTAAATTTTGAACTTAAATTTGCTGGAAGTTATGATGTCTTTGACTGATTTCCGATTCATTATGCTCAACTTTACCAAACCCGAACCCAAGGATCCGAATAAGAAGAAAAAGAAGAAGAAGAAGAGTGGTTTCAAGCGCAAGAAATCGGATAGCAATGGCCCGAGTATACCCAACAGACCAAATGTTACGTTTTATTTTTATTTATTTCTATTATTATTTTGTCAATTAGGTTAAGGGGGTTAGTGGCTATTATTGTTAGTTGGGGGTGTCTTTAGTACTTTGTTTGATTATATATTTGGTATCGAATAATGAATGAAATCATCAGATTGTTTGAGTTATTCTCTTCTCCTAATTCTTAGCTTTTCTTCTCCAATTCTGTTTTAACCCTATCAAGGGTATCAGAGCTTTCTCCAGGCGATCCTAATCGGATTCGCTACCGCTACCATGACGAACACCCACAATCAAGATGAAGACAAGGCTCTCAAGGTTCATGACAAGGCGATTTCTGACCTCCGGGCAACCCTAGCCGCCATCATGAAACAACAGGAGCAAGCGATGAAACAACAGGAACAGATAATGGTGGCATTAGGATTGGATCCAACCGGATCGAAGCAGAAACAATCTTCAGCCGCGTCATCCACACTACCTGTGTCGTCTACACCAAATCTAGCCAAGAAAACCTATTCCCAACCTGCTCCGCCTACACCTAAAATAGTCCCACAACCCGTAACGTCCATCAAAGTTGCACCAAAAACTGCCCAAAAATCTACGCGAGCAACCCCTTCAACCTTCCCAAACCGGCACCCAAAACGACCGCTAACAATTACACCCGTACCATTTCCAAAAACCGCACCATCAGTGGTTCTGAGCCTATTGAAGCAGACGACGAAACCGGTGTCCGCAAAGAAAGAATCGACACCGATAGGCGACGCAACCGATAGACGTGAATGGCATCCACCGTGGCGTCTCATTGACACAACCCCGAATGCCATTGGACGAACTGAATGACGTCCACCGTGGAACGGATCAACCCAAAGTGTCCATGGATGTTGCAATTTTTTTTCTGTTAATTTGTGATTCTTGAGGTCAAGAATGTTTTTAAGTGGGGAGTATTGTTACGTTTTGTTTTTATTTATTTTTATTATTATTTAGTCAATTAGGTTAAGGGGGTTAGTGGCTATTATTGTTAGTTGGGGGTGTCTTTAGTATTTTGTTTGATTATATATTTAGTATCGAATCATGAATGAAATCATCAGATTGTTTGAGTTATTCTCTTCTTCTAATTCTTAGCTTTTATTCTCCAATTCTGGTTTAACCCTATCACCAAACAAATTGTTTCTTTTATTCTTCATTTGATTTTAATTTGAGTTTCTTAATAGTCACTTATTTTATTTTAAGAATATAATTGTAACTTCAAGAAAAGTTGTTACTAAATCATGCATGTGATTTATTCCCTAATTCTATATTCACAACATTTTTTTGGTAGAAAACCGTTCATCATCGGCTGAGAAGTTTTTTTTAACAAGGGATTTTTTTACTTGTATCATGGTTTAAGGGCGTGTTTTAAAAAGTGTTTGGTTTTTGGTTGTTACGGAAGTGAGGTGATCCGTAAATGCTGCTTATGTGGCAAATAATGAAAACTAACTAGAATGTGCCACGTAAGCACTTCCGTAAATGACATTCCCGTAAACGATATTTACGGAACACCCAAAATCCAAACGCTTTTCAAAATATACCCTTAAACAACCATGATACAAGGCAAAAAAATCTACATAAAAAAAATATTCTCATTGTTGATGTGTATATGATAGATTCATGGTCAAGCATCAGGAGTACTGTTCTTTAATTAGTTAATGTCCTATTGCAAAAACTCATCATTCATGGTGTTCAAAGGTGGCAGGGAGTGGCCGGTGAGTAGGTGGTCCGAGCAGCAGGTGGCGGTTGAGTGCAGGTGGTCGACGGCAGCAGGTGGCGGTTGAGTGAGCACCGGTGGCAGCAGGCAGCGAGCAGGTGACCGGTGGCAGCAGCAGTGGCGTCGACGGCGGCAGCAGGCAGCGAGCGTCGAGCGAGCCCTATCTTCCGAGTCTTCTTCTGACTTGTGTTGTGTTTCCCCTAATTCTGTCTGAGGCCCAATTAGTTCAAACAACAAGAAACAAATGAAATATGAAAGGGCCTGGATATGGTGACTACTGGACCAGTGGGCTATAATAAATCAGCTAAAAAAAAATTTAAAAATGTTGGTGAAGGGATTAGAACCCACAACCTCCATGTTATAATGTAAAGCCTAAACCACTGCACCACTTGTTATACTTTGTAAGGGGGTTCACCTACAATTTTTTAAGGGATTCACCCCAGTTTTTTTACCTAGCGTTACACTATAATTTTGAAACTTGGGGGGTTCCTGTGAACCCCCCGACACTACTGAATCCGCCCCTGGTGGCAGGGTCACTATGTGTAGAATGGCAATGCCGAGGGACGCAGGAGCGTGGGGAGCAGGTGAAGGTAAACCATGGGATGACAGAGTTTTCTCAGCTATCAAACAAATACATTTACGCCCTTCAATTTGAATATCTGAAGAAGGATGGTAATTCTGTTTTGTCAAAAGTCCATGGAAGAACTGATGGAGTAAACAAGATATTATTTATGTACAAAAGACATTATTTTTTTATTTCACTAACCTCTCTAGGCTAATAAAAAAACGAAAATTTCCAAAATAAACATTTTACTTTTCAAATTCCTTAAAACAAACAAAGAATTTTCCACTTCCCCAAAATAAATATCAAATTTTCGCCGGAACATTCTTCAAGCTCGACGAATTCTCATTTTACAACTTACACTAGTAGTTTTCGCCGGAATATTTAACTGACTCGGCTAAATCGCCGGAATATGAATACTTTTTTTTGTTGGCATACAAACCGGAATTCGCCGAAATACCCGTTCATATCTGGCGTTTCGCCGGAAACAAAAATAAGCGAAAGGTAATTGAATTTAATTCACTAGCCGTTCATATCCCGGCATTCAAACCAAAAACCGGCGAAAGGTAATTAAATTTAGTTAACAAAGGTAATTGAATTAAATTCACTAGCTACCAACAAAATCTCGGCGAAAAGCCGGAAACGTTTGCTATCTCGGGGAAACGCCGGTTTGCTATCTCGGGAGTGCCGACTTTGGTAAATGTTCCAACAAAAACGAATTAAAATTACTCGTGTAAGCGGTACACTGAGACACGTAAGTCGGCGAATTCGCCGACTTTAAGGCATTTTCCGGCGAATTTGGCATGTTTATTATTGGGAAGTTGAAAAGTCAATGTTCGTTTTGAGGAAGTTGAAAAGTAATTTGTTTATTTTAGGAATTTTCCCATAACAAAACCATGACTTTGGCAGGTTAATTTGGATGGTGAGGATGAGTTTTTGACTGGCATCTCTGGGTTTTATGGACCCAAACTGGAAGGTATAGCGTCGATTACTTTTCACACAAACAAGAGGATTCATGGGCCGTATGGAGAAGAAAGAGGTGCAAGGTATGTTTATTATAGTTCAACAGCATCTGCTGGGAAAGTGGTTGGTTTTCATGGCAAGAAGAATGGTTTTTTACGTGCGATGGGTGTTCATATGGAGTATTTCTGAAGATGATGACTTGAAAGCTGCCTAGACCTTTTGCCTAGCTCAGTTATGAATGGTTTTCTATTTCGAACCACGTACAGGTTGTAGATTTTATTGGACTTATTAAATTAATGTGATTTAATACAACTTACTCTATAAATATTAAAATTAAAATCATAAACTACTAAATTCAAAATCTAATTCATTTACAAAAAAATAATTAACTGTATCTATGCAAAAAGAAAAAAATGTTCTGATATAAATCAATTTCTTTATAATAACTATATTAAATACAAAAGTAATTAAACACATTTTTTCCTACAAAAGAAAAAAAAAATGAAACCTAAACGTGATAACAGGTCTACCTGTTTTAAATGGTCGGGTCAATCAGAACACGACCCATTTATTAAACGGGTCAACCTGAACACGACCCGTTTTTTAAAACGGGTTAAAATGGTTAACCTAAAACCTGATTACTTTCGTGTCGTGTTTAAGTCGTGTCAAGAATTACCGCCCTACCACAAGCGAAGCAAGTCAGCTATCAGATCATATTTCCGCACATTCTTCAAAAGCATCCTTTTTCAAACATCCTTTTATTTCTAAGTCATCACCTATTTTGTATATTTAATTTTATCACCGAATAATCTTTTGTAATAAACAATATTTTTTTAAATTCGTATTATTAAAAATAATAGAATATATTTAAAAATTACATAAATTTAGAATATAGTAATTAATCATTACATAAATTTTTTAAAATAAAAATTATATAGTAAACATTACATAAACAACTTCTTTTTACGTTTAGCTCTAATTTGTCGACATATTTTTTGTGTCTATGTTAACGTTTGGGGTCCATGAGCATTGTATCCATGAAGATTGGTGCCATGTGTTGGTTAAAGAGGAAGTATTCCATTTGGTCCTTGAACACACACTAGTACAAAAAACCTGCTTTTTACGGCGGTTAATAAACACATTACAGCGGTAAGTAAACCGCTTTAAATGACGTCGCTGTAAAAGGTATAAACAAATACAGCGGTCTGAAAACCGTAGACCGCTGTATTTTTTCGATTCCAAAACCTGAATTAGTATTTAAGGCGGTTTATTTTTTATTTGAACGTTTCGTTAAGCTTTGTAATTATCTCGTCGTTGCCTTTACCATTAGATGATTCCACTGTCGCTTTCGCCTTGGCCTTTTTCTTCCCCATTGGATGAAGCCATTCTTCAACCTCATTCGACAAAGAATCATCATCAATGAGGTTGAACGTCGTAGTGTGAGCGTCCGAAGCAGATATGCTACAGTCACCCGATGCTAATGTCTTCTTCCTTTTCAGTTGGATGTTAGCTGGCACATGCCCTTTTACTCGTCTTTGGCAAACTGCCAGACATGTTCATGGCTGAATGTTTCTTCCATCGACCGATACTCTTTCCGAGCCATTGCCATAATTTGGTCACTCGAACAACCACTTCACCGTTGCGCTTTGATGAGGATGTATACTCCACAAAATTTAGATATCAGCTTTTTAGTCATGTGAAAGTGTGTAACATCCCAAAATTTATTTATACCTAATGGGTCGAACTAACGAGTGAACAAAGCCTCTTTTAAATGTTATGAACTATATGGATTCCACGTAAAGCCCGGTCTATCAAGTTAAAGGAGTCGGTAGGTCGTTTAAAAGATAGTTCGGGGTCGGAACGCACGTGACGATTATGGAAGGGCTGAAACGGAACCTGTAGCCATTTAAATAACACTTTTAGCAAAAACCCTAAACCATTCGGTTGAGGGAGTTTGCTAGCGGCAGATCAGAAGCGAAGGGAGAAGCATCGGGAGCGGGGAGCCAGCAGCCGTGGTCTCGCGGCGGTAGCGGGCAGGGAGGAAGGTCACTGCACGTAAGGTAACCCTCTCACCTCATTATTTCACTTCTCGTTTATGATTTCAGCATAGAAACCCGATTAGGGTTGGTTATTGTGTATGTTGGCCGGAGGTAGAGTAAAAAACAGTGGTGGACGCCGAGAGTAAGGAACGACTGATGGAGGCATGCGACAGCGAGGATGGTGGGAACTGCTTCCATTGGAAGTCGGAGGTGACGAAGTGGTGGTGATAGCCGCCTGCTGATCGTGGGAAGGGGAGCAACCGGAAAAGGTGATCGACGAGTACGGGTTGGTGTGTTTCGATGACGTATGACGGTGGTTAGCAATGGTTCGCGAGGATGAAGGGGACACCGGTACGGGCTGTGGTGGTGGTCCGGATGGTAGCGTACGACGGTGGCGACCCGTAGGGTGGTGCATGGCCGACTAGGGTTACGGCTAGACGAGGGAGACGGTGGTGGTGCGCGAAGTGAACGGTGAAACCCGTGGTGACGCTTGGTAGTGATACAAGGTGGTGATGGTGAACGGTGGTGAACGGGGAGGAGAACGAGATCGGGTTACACCCGATTAGGTTTTTGGGGAGCCTAGGGCTTGCATGTCGTGGGGTGGACGTGCATGGGAAGCTCGGCTCACATACACGTGCTCTTTGACAATTAGGGCTTGCATGGTGCTGCCAAGTGCATGCATGCATGTATAGAACTCGGTTCGGGGTTACAAGACGGATGTCGGGATTTATTTATAATTATTCATGAGTATGCAATGTATGCTTAGAACGTGTCTGATCCCGTGATCGAACGTTTGGCAGGTTTGGGCTACGAGCGTGAACGGACGAGTTGTAGAGCCAGGATTCGGACTCAGTAACCGGTGAGTTTCTAATCCCCCTATTTAAATGATTTTAATGTTTTGGGGCTATCGTACATACTTTCAAGATGTGTTTTATTACAATAATTGGGTATCGTGCTTCGGCGTCTAACCCGATGAGTTTACAAAATTAAGTATTTAAATATGGGCTAAGGGACTACGTGTTACCCTTAATACGTGCGGGTTATAGGTGAGTATATGGTCACGGGTCGTATAGTGATCTAACAGGGGTGAGTTGGGATTGTAGTTACGGGTCGTACGGGTACGACTAGGAGGTGTCACTGGGTGTGCATGTACGTGGTATGTGCTTAATTAATGAGATATAGTATTTGTATGTGTGTTGCTATATTAGTAGAGCATTGGGTTATGAGTTAGTCGGGGTGAGTCGGGATATACGCTAAACGCTTATGGATATGTGTAGGATTCCTTGTCCTAGTGCTATGTGTGAAGTGCAGGTGCAGTTAATGAATCAAGTATATAGAGTAAAATTTTATGTGATTATACATGTGTTGTGTGCATTGTGTCGTTGTCCTTATTACACGACGGGTATTGTGTTTGCGTTGTTGTCATTATGACACGACAAACGGGATTGTGGAGGACGAAGTCCTTCAGGAGGTCACCAAAGGTGACGATGTCCAACAGGACAGTGATGAGCTCGGGGTGTGTCGAACGCCCTGACGAGGGTGAAGTACTGGAGGTATGTGTGTTGTGTGCTTATATATTTATGTTAAATTGCATACAAGTGTTTATTTATATTTATTGTGCATGAGATAGTATTAATGTGGCGAGTAGAGTTAGATTGACCGTTGCGTCAGAATTGTGATGTAGTGTTTATAACTGTTACGTCAGTTGATTTGTAAGAGCCTTGGTCAGGGCTGAGTATGTTGATGTCTAGAGACTTATTGTGTTAACCAAGTGTCGAGTTAATACATGTACTTGAGTATGACTTATTAGTGTAGGTAGGATCGACCTATGTCGACGAGACCGCGAGATTATTATTATTACGGGATGAGTCATGGGTAATGATTTATTATGGGATATCGGGTGATAACAGGGGTTATCTAATGGTTAATGAATTGTGGATCTAATTTATATGGACCGTGGGTCCTGAGTAAGGATTAGATAACTTTTGAGACGGGTTGGCTTTTAATTAAACTAAACTATTAGAACTCACTCAGCGTAGCTGACTTTGTATGTACGTTAGATTGTTTTGCAAGTGAGTCTGCTAGACGATGTATCTTGGCTTGGAAGCGGGCTACTCGGGTTGGTGCGCATGCATTCGTCAGGTAACGTTATGAAAATTAACGAGTTTAAAGATAATATTATTTTGAGAAAGACTTCCGATGTTTACTTAAATGAAAGTTAAGTGTTTTTAATGAGTTTACCTAGTGATGAGAACCAACTGTAAGGTGCCTGGTTTGGGGCTTTACAAAGTGCGATCTGAAGTTTTCGTCCAGTCGTTAAGCACTAGAATGATTACCACGTGCGAAATGTTCATGGACACGTCTCTAGAAATCACGTCCATCTAGATGTTCCAGGTATTAGAAACGACAAATATATGGACACAAATCTTAGCTAGTAATTCATTGTCGATTTTCTTCACTTTTTAATCTTTACTTTGGCCAAAGAGGCTCAACCGCTTTCCTCGTTTTCTTTTACGTAGTACTCTTGAGCTTTTTATGTAGTACTCTTGAGCTGTGAGAATGGGTTGGAGGTGAATTCGGATTTAGAGTCTGGGGGTCGGGAATGATGTAAAACTTGTACTTTGACACTGGGAGAACCCAATATTTTGATAGTGTGGAAAAATGAGATTTTGAAAGACTTTGAAAACCGGTGTTCTAAAAGGGTTGAAACACGTGTGTTTTGAAAAGGCTTCAAAACCGAAGTTTGGGTTTGGATTCGAGTTTTCTCCCGGCGAGTAATCGTTTAACATATGCGTAAATGGGATATTGTCATCCATGGTTTTGAGATCGGTGTATTTTAGAGATAGTGTTGATATTGAGATGCACTACAACAAATTGACCCTGTCCCGACGCCACCTGTACCGACGACATTTGTCGTCGGGATAGGTCACCCTATACCGACGACATGTCGTCGGTATAGGTCAAAACCAAAATTTTGGTAGGGAGACCCTATAGCGACGACATGTCGTCGGTATAGGGTTGAGGCAGGTTGGAGGGAAAACTGGCGCCTAATGAATTTTTGGGGAAAACCTATAGCGACGACATGTCGTCGCTATAGGTTAATTTTGATTTTCTTTTTGTTTTTTTTTATTTAATAAATTTTCGTCGGTCAAAAAATTTTTTTTTTTAAATTAAAAAAAATTCTGGAAAAACCTATAGCGACGACATGTCGTCGCTATAGGTTAATTTTGATTTTCTTTTTTTTTATTTAATAAATTTTCGTCGGTCAAATTTTTTTTTTTTTAAATTAAAAAAATTTCTGGAAAACCCTATGGCGACGACATGTCGACGAATCCATCGGTATAGGGTTGAGGCAGGTTGAATTGAAGTTTGAAAATAAGTTATATTTATAGTGGTTTTAATAAAAATTAAAATTATTTTTTGGGAAAATTCTAAAAATAAGTTATATTTATAGTGTAGAGACACGTATGTCGACGAATCCATCGGATTTGAGGTAGAGACACGAGTAAGATGTATGTGTAGAGACACGTATGTCGACGAATCCATCGGATTTGAGGTATGTTCCGACGAATTTGGGATGTTTAGTATTATGAAGTTGAAAAGTCAATGTTTGTATTGTGAAAAAAAAGTAATATATGTATTTTTAGAATTTCCCTTTAATTTTTTAGAAACTAGTCGTTGCCACTCTTTTTAGTTTTAATAATCTATACTACTATATAGGGGTGTCAATCGTGTCGGGTTAGCGGGTTGACGGGTTGGTTGGCGTGTCAAGGATGTCAACCCTAACCTGGATAACATAAATTCGGGTCAACCCGAAGATGACCCGTTTAACTTAATGAGTCAAACAAGTTAACGCATTATAAGTCACTTGTCCGGTTGTAAACGGGTTAACGGTAACATGTTTAATGGTGAGTATAAGTGTGACAATAGATAATATAGTGTTTTAAGAAAAAATAAAATTATTACAACTAACCATATAAATATTAAAATGAAAGTCACAAAGTTGAAAATTGAAATCAAATTAGCTCAAGCATAAAATTCAAATTGTTTTTCTCAAAACCAATAAAATAGACTGGGTAATAGTTTTTCAAATCAAAATAAAATCAAAGTTAAATGCAAAAATTAATTATAAAATAGTTGAGATGAATTGTGAATTAGAGTCACACGGGAACATGAAGATTCGTCTTGAAAATCTTATAAATATGGATTGGAAATTGAAACTTGTAAAAGGTCGACCGTCCAACTCAAACAAAATTTTTTTAAGTCTTATGTTGCTATTTTAAAAAATAGAATGGGAAAAAACAAAAATCAAATTTTAATATACTTCTTTAAAAAACGGGTTAACGGTCAACCCGTTGATTAAACAGGTCAACCCTAAGATGACCCGTTTTTTAAACGGGTTGAAATGACCAACCCAAAACCTGATTATTTTCGTGTCGTGTTTCATGTCGTGTCAGGAATTGCCACCCCTACTACTATATAATACATATTTGAAATATATTGTTCTAATTTACTCAAAAAATTATGACACCTAGCACAATTATTTTTGCATAGTGTACAAATTAGCAATGCCTCACATGTGTACATTTACCTTCTAAGATCATGTGATATACCCATGTGATCTGGGTGTCATGTGATAATAAAGTACACGTCAAGACACACCCTTCATTATTACATCATCCATCACTTGGCAAGGGAAATACCCAAGTGATTGAGGTGATGTGATAATTAAATTTTTTTTTAATTTTTATTTAAATAAAATAAAACGTAATATTTCATTAATAGAAATAAAAATACATTAATTCAAACAACAAAAAAAAATAAATCAATCAAATTACTAAAAAAATACATTAATCAAATTACTAAAAAAAACATAACTAAAAAACTACGGGATATCATGACGAGTTATCACGAGCCGTGTATTGAGCTCAAAAATTTGGGTTCAGATCGATCCTCATTTTTTGTTATGGGTTGAGAAAATAGAAAGAATTAAGTTTACTAGAAAAGTAGAAATGAGTTGAAATGAGTGATAGAGATTATGGAGTAAAAAATGTTATTTATAGTGAGTAAAAATAAATATTTTTAATTATTATTATTTACTTGAAATTTATTAGTTTCAAACTGTCAAAAAATGAACCGTTCAACGGTACAATTCAAACAAAATTTACTCGAATTCTCTCGTTAAAAAATTCACGCCGTGAAAAAAAATCAAGGGGGCGGTCTTCACTTTTAATCATGCTGTGATTTGGTGTGCCACCTAGGACCACGCCGTGTTTCATTGTGGTATATCGGATGATCGAACACATGTTTATAATTAAAGCCTAATAATTACCCTTTAACTCATACATTTAATTATCTCATTTACTCAAAAAATTAAGACGTCTAGCATAATTTTTTTACATAGTGTACAAATAGCAATGTCTCAATTGTTTACAATTATCTACTAACTCATGTCTATAATTTAACCCATGATTAAATTGACACTATATTAAATAGAGAAAATCAATTAAAGACGTTCAATTCTCTACGGTAACGCGCGGGATACCTCTTACGTGTGGTCGTACATCATATAAATATTTTATAAGTATCTTGCATGTACGTTTGCAAATGAGGTGTAATTTATAAATAAAATCGTTTAATTAAGCAAATATTTGCACATAATTAATTTGTTGGTGTCATCGTGCGGGTTCCCTACTAGTTAACTTTTTTTTTCTACTTTTTCATTTTATACATAGTTAAAAGAGTTAATCGTATAAATGTCTCTTGTGGTTTGATCAAGTTACATGTTTGGCTCCCAGGTTTTAAAAATTGTAAATTTAGCCCAAACTTTTGAGACCTGGTTACGCCTTTAGCCTCTGATGTTAACATCAGTTAGTTTTTAGCGGAAAATTATCCCATGTGTCATCCACGTAACTAACGATTGCAAACTTAATTTTTAAAAAATAATTTAAAAGTAGTAAAAATCAATAAAAACTAAACATGCAATTTGATCAAACCACCCATTTATACAATTACCTCTACCAAATTAACATTAGTTTTGAATAAGTTGAATCCACTCACTGACGACGGCTGGTCATCTTCCTTACGTTTCGCTGGTTCACGAGTCATGCAATTTGTCTCTTTGTTTTCCACTCTGCACATTAGTCCTTTCCTCAATTATTTTATATTCTCTCTTCCTTCATACTTACCCTTTTATCTTCGAATAATAATCTTTCCTCAGCAATTTCGGTAGATTTTACAGCTTCGTTCTTTCAAAGTTAGACAACGATTAATCCAACTGAGATGGTATATTTTCAATTTATTATCTCCTACTTTCTTCTTATTCATAGCATATAAGAGTACCCTTTGTGTATGTTTAAATTCATTTGCAGGGAGGTTCAAGCGAGGTGGAAGGATGCATATCTCATGGACCCTGTGGTGGTTCACAGGGTAACGAATGGGTTTATATGCCTCAAGGCTTTACTAAATAGATAAAGATTAGTGTTCGATATGCAGGTGTTGTTGACTCCATTAACTTCAAAAACTTCTTCAAAAAAGGTGAAACTCAAAGCAACTTTTTTGGCGGCAAGCTCCGAACTGACACTGTAACTTATACTCTCTCAATACAGTTTGATATCCCGTCATATACCGCCAGAACCGAAGGAATAACATGGTCGGCGGCGAAGTAGAACCCATACAAGTCGGATGCACCCGTATATTTGAAAAAAATCCGATGGTGTTTGAAAAAATCTAACAATGTTTGAAAAAAATCCGACGATGTTATATTGTCGTCCGAAAGTTTTTGAAAAAATCCGACGGTGTTTGAGAAAAAAAAATACCTCAACAATTTTGTAAAAAAAATAATAGTAAAATCATGTTTGAAAAAAATTAACGATTTTATATAAATACAATGAGATATTACCTCAACAACTTTACAAAAAATACCGCCTGGTTCGATGGTGTCATAAAATATACGGTCTAAAGTGGTTATAAACATAGTTGGTCGTCGTTATACCGTCGGTTCATAAGAGGGGACATTCTCAGGATTTTCTGGTCATTATCATCAGAAATACTCCATACATAGGCGGAGGTAAACCATGGACGATGGAGTTTTCTCCACTATCAAACAGATACGAGTTCATCTAGGAGAGCTGAATGTGATTTACGCCCTCCAATTTGGATATCTGAAATCGGATGGTAAATCTTTTTTGTCACAGATCCATGGAGGAGCAGATGGAGTTAAAAAATACACAACTGGTATGTTTGTTTACAAAAACACTATTTTTTGCTTATTGTCTAAGCTGAAAATAAAACCATGACCTTTGCAGGTTAATTTGGATGGTAAAGATGAGTATTTGACGGGCATCTCTGGGTTTTATGGACCCGTTAAAGGGTATAATTGTCTACAAGCTATCGTGTCGATAAGTTTTCATACGAACAAAAAGATTCATGGGCCATTCGGAGAAGAACGGGGTGCGGGGTATACTTTTTATAGTTCAACCGGATCTCCGGGGAAAGTTGTCGGTTTTCATGGGAGGGATAACGGTTTTTTAAGTAAAATCTGTCTACATATGGAGTATTTCTGAACTTCAAAGAAAAGCTGGGTAGACGTTGGTTAGTATATATTTTTGTATGATGTATGTTTCATGTTTGGATTGAAACATTAATCTTGATAAAGATATTAATATTAATTTATTAATTGTTTGATTGAGTTTGTATTAGATTAGAAGTGAGGTTGTTTATTTGTTTGATTACTAGCTTAGACCTCGTGTATTACACACGGGGTGAAAAATATCTTACATAAAATTCTAAAATTTATATATATATTTTTTACATGTGTAAAAATGTATTACGTATAGTAAGGATAAAAAATAAAATTTAAAATATGTAAAAATTAATATATAATTAGATTTTGAAAATACGTTAATTACTATTTAATATAATTTAACTTTCATTACTATTTGATTGAAAATAAAAGTTAAATAATTAAATTTTAAAGTTTTTTATGATAAAAGATAATTTAAATAAATGTATTTTATTAGTATAATTAATATTTTTTTAAATATATTATTATTATTAAAAGATGAAAATATATTTAATAGGAGAGGGAGGCGGGAAAAAAATAATGAGAGTGAATATGGAGGCGACATGTGACAAGAAAAACCTTTATTTATTAGATAGTATATATTTAATTGAGTTTGAGTTGTATAAGTATTAACATAAAATTTATTATAAATAGATGGTTAATGATTAATTGTAAAGTGTGGTTTTAGTTTTCAATATTAATAAAAAAGTCGATCTTGGTTGAGATCAAATTTTATGTTCGTGTTCTTAGGCCTGATCTCCAACATCAATTTCTAGATCATGATCATGTAAACTTCTGCTATGCATTGGGGATTTATGTCAGTTTTAACCTTTTGATCGGCTTTTTATGTTAAAAATAAACACAACAAAGGATTAGACAAATTGAAGATCAGCAATATATATATATTATATTTTTAACATTGAAGATAAATTAATATCTTGCAAAATGCTAAGACTCCAATGTATAGAAAATAGTGGCAAGATATGTAAAGCTAAATACAGTAATTAGTACATGTGGTTAATCAAGCTACTTTTGGTGACGACTAATTAGATGAAAATACATGCTACATTTTTTTTACTAACACAACCTAGATTTTCTTGGATAAATCACTATTACCTACAATCTTGTAAAATTTGAACCCATAATCTTTTAGTTGTGAGGCACATCACTTAACCACCAATATGTCCCCTTAGGCTAAGGGGAGTACCCACGTGAAACCCACCGTGGAGGTGAGGTGGCAGCGTGGAAAGTGTGGAACACCACGCCCCCTTGGTGTGGTCCACAAGCATGGAAGGCTACCGTGAAGATCTCCACCGGCGTGGAAAGGGAGGGGTGAAGGAGGTGGAGTCAAGACCAATGATTTTTAAACACGTGTATTTTTCAGGTGGGTGGAAAGTGAAACACCACGCCCCTTGTATGTGGATACCGTGTGAAAATGATGTGACGCTGACGTGGAGGGCTGTGGAGGTGTGAAAATATGTGGGTACTCCGCTTAGCATTAGAGACAAATATATGATAGACGTGTACCCACATTATGCGTGCAATACAAAACATATGCTACATTTACGATTAGGTCAATGAACACATTACATAATGTCACATAAGAATCGACACGGAGTCTAATGCGTGGTTTTTTGTATGATAACAGACGAATTAACATGGAGACGTAGACGTATTGGATTCTAGAAGGGAAGACTAGTAGTCACCAAATAGAATTGAAGCTCAAATGATCAGATTATGAAGAAGACACATGATGCTTAGTATTGACTTATTAAGGTGACCTAGATAATGATACGGGCCCCTAAATTTTTAGGTGCCTTTGTTAATAACACATTGACGACCCGGAAAATAAATTCCATTTTTGAATTCATGTAAGTTGTCAAAAAAATACTTATTTTTGTTAAGATTAATCAATTAACACAATAGGATTTCAATGAATATTGATGTTCCTAGTGGTTTTGTGAATGTTTTATGCAATACTCATCATGGGTCTACATGGTAATGATGTAAAAAAGTGTAAGTAATGAAGGTAAAAAATTAAATCAATTATGTGATTATTCATAAATAAAAATTAAAATTTTCTAACCCTACTCGATATAGTTAAATTAAAAACATAACCTCTAATATCAAAATGATTGAATGATAAACATTAAATATAAGATATAAATATAAGATTAATAATTATAACAAAAAAAAAACCGTAAAAAAAAAGAAAAAAATAAGAATCTAATTTTCAAACGGACCCAAATCAAAGGTTGGTCGAGTAAAATTTAACACTTGATCAACTGCAGCCAACCCCGCGCCACCTCCACCACAATGTCCACCACCGCCGCCGCCACCACCACAACCTCCACGGCCACTCTCACAACACATCTCACCGTCCTCGCCGTACTCTCCGCCGCCACCGTCTACTGCTTCTACAAGTCCCGCCGCCTCCGCCAACTTAAACTATCATCCCCTTCCTCAAACCCTAATAGCGGCACTCGAAGAGGAAAACTCTTCTTCATCTCTCAAACAGGTACTTCTAAAACCCTAGCTGAACGTTTATTCAAACTACTGATCTCCAATAACCTCCCATTTGACCTCGTTGACCCTAAAAATTACGAGCCTGAAGACCTCCATAACGAAACCCTAGTTTTGATTATTGCGTCCACCTGGGAGGACGGAAATCCGCCGTCCAACGGCGTTTTCTTATCGAATTGGTTGTCGGAGAGTGCGGAGGATTTCAGAGTGGGATCTCTGTTGCTTAGTAATTGCAAATTTGCTGTGTTTGGAGTTGGAAGCAGAGCATATGGAGGTAATTTTAATGCGGTTGGAAGAGGTTTTTCGAGGAAGATGCGATCGCTTGGAGGACTGGAGATTTTGCCTCTTTGTGAAGGGGATGTTGATGAGGGTGAATTGGATAAGGCTTTTGGGATTTGGAGTGGAGAAGTGGTTAGGGTTTTGAAATCAGGTGAATTGAGGGGAAATGTGAGTGATTTGATTGGAGGAAATGGTGGTGAGTTGATGGATGGATCGGATTATGATGATGATGATTATGAGGATGAGGATGAAGAAGATGGGGTGGAGGCTGAAATTGTTGATTTGGAAGATATTGCAGGCAAATCACTTTCGAAGAAAGATATGGGGGTGATTACAAGTAATGGTAAAAAGAATGGGGAGAAAGTAATGGTGACTCCGGTGATTAGGGCTAGCTTGACAAAACAGGTATATTCATAATTCAGCTTGCATTTGGTATTCTTTTTTAAGCTATGATCTTGTCTGAAATGGCTGTTTAAACTGTGTGAATTGCAGGGTTATAAGATCATTGGTTCACACAGTGGTGTTAAAATATGTAGGTGGACGAAATCACAACTCCGAGGGCGTGGAGGTTGCTATAAGCACTCTTTTTATGGAATCGAGAGTCACAGGTTTGTATTTCATCGGTTCATCCAACCATTGTATTAAAGCCCATACCAAAACCATCCATCAAAGTACCTATAGTTTGATTATCATAACAAAAAAAAGACCATGAAATATTGGTCATTACAATCTTGGTTCTAAAAAGTCGAGGCACGTGAGGAAACGCCTCAGGGCCTTGAGGGGAACGCACATCTGGATCAAAATTGGTCAAAATGAGGGTATGTAGGATGTTGATATGTAAAGACAACCAAAGGGATGAAGAGATTATGAATGGTTTACTCGATAAAAAGGCGGATATGTAATAGGGATGAGAGAGATGTAACTTTTGGTTGTACATAAAGCTTATTTGGTTGTACATAAAGCTTATTTGGTTGTCCATTGAGCAACGCCTCACTTACGTGAAGCTCTCGCCTCGCTCCTCGGCTTGTGGGACCTAAACGCCTTGAAGTGCCTCGCTTTCTTTAAAACCAAGATAACAATCAAAAGTGATTAGAAATGGGACATAGGCATAGATGAAAAGCAGTCATCATCTTTGATCAAATTAAAACTACAATTATCTCATTATTATCAACAGTAACAGTGTGGCTTGTAAATTTGGTTATATGCATTTGGTATTTAAAAATGGTTTTTTTTCCTACTCTATATAATTGTAGTGAAATTTGAAATTCCACTTTTTTGGGTAACAGGTGTATGGAGGCAACACCAAGTTTGGCATGTGCAAATAAATGTGTTTTCTGTTGGAGACATCACACTAATCCTGTTGGTAAAAGTTGGCTGTGGAAGATGGATGACCCGTTGATGATTGTGAATACTGCCATAGAAGAGCATAAGAAAATGATAAAGCAAATGAAAGGAGTTCCAGGTGGATTTTTAGAAATATCTCTCACTTTTATAAGTTGCATAAACTTAGATGTCAGCCACCGGACTGAGTGCATTTAGCCTGAATACTCCTATTTTGAATTGACTAGTTATAAGTGATATTGAATATTTTTAAACTAAGTGGGGATGATATGCCTGCAGGTGTAACATCAGAGCGTTTATCATCAGGTCTGTTACCCAGGCATTGTGCCTTGTCACTTGTTGGTGAGCCCATCATGTACCCTGAGATCAATTCACTTGTAGATGAGCTACACAAAAGGCGAATTTCCACTTTTCTTGTGACAAATGCACAGTTTCCAGACAAGATTGTGTCACTAAAACCCATCACACAGGTTATTTAACATGTTTCTTAATAATTATACATTGGTTCGTGAGACTTTTGTAGTGTTCTGGCCTTTAGTCTATGTGTTTACATGGTTTGATTACTTGAGTTGTGCAGTTATATGTTAGTGTAGATGCTGCAACAAAGGACAACATGAAGGCAATTGACAGACCACTGTTTGGGGACTTCTGGGAACGGTTTGTTGTATGTATCTTCTATTGGTTATCTTCTCTCCCTATAAATGCAAATCGACATTTGAAACACTGAGATCTATGTCGAATTAGAACTATATGTTTTATTTCTATTTTTTTCATTATTAATGTAAATTTCAGGACTCATTGAAAGCTTTGAAGGATAAGCAACAAAGGACTGTGTATCGTTTGACTCTTGTTAAAGGATGGAACACAGAGGATATAGATGCCTATTCTAGCCTCTTTAGCATTGGAAACCCTGATTTTGTTGAAATCAAAGGCGTTACATATTGTGGGACGTGAGTACTTAATCATCAAATAAAAGGCACCATTTTTTCTTGCGATATTTTATCATTAGTCTTAGAGTTAGCAATATTGACCCATTGTGAATGGGTCAGTTCAAGTTATGATTTATCTCTAACAGGTCAAATAATAAAAATTAAACCCAACCCGTTTTGACCCGTTATCTAACATTCTAGTTTTGCCACCTGTAATATGACAGGTCAGCAACATCAAAATTGACAATGGAAAATGTGCCATGGCATGCTGACGTGAAAGCATTTTCAGAGGCCTTAGCTGAAAAAAGCCATGGGGAGTATGAGGTTGCTTGTGAGCACGTGCACTCATGTTGTGTTCTTCTAGCAAAAGTGGATAAATTCAAGATTAATGGCCAATGGCACACATGGATAGACTATGAGAAGTTCCATGACTTGGTTTGTACCTTATACCTATTTTTTTTTATTTGGTAATTTTTGTATTTTATATTTATTTGATGATTTTGTTCATATATTAAAACCAGGTGGCTTCGGGAAAGCCTTTTGGAAGCAATGATTACATGGCACTTACCCCATCATGGGCTGTCTACGGAGCTAATGAAGGTGGTTTTGATCCAGAGCAGGCTCGCTATAAGAAAGAAAGGAATCACAAGTCAAACCGCTGACTAACCAGGTGCGTCCATCATCTGAGAAATAATAACGGGTGTGGTAAAATGGGGGGGGTTAGGTGACAGGCTAGAATGGGTTATTTTTTGGTACATGCCTTGGGTGGACCAGAAACAATTTTGTCTAATATTTTTTTATTTTTTTATTAACGGTTAAGTGTGTCAAATACTCAAATATGATTGCATGAGTTATACTATTTCAATAATTCTCTAATTTTTTGAATAAAATGGTTTAAGAGGTTTAATGGAATAAAAATACACTTTGGAGGATTTGTGACCCATTCAACTCGATTCCTTTTTAGCTTTTTTACACCCTTGACCCTTATAGACGAAACATAATGCTAGTCGGCCCATAAATGTTTACTGAATTCTAAATCTGAATTTATTATTGTGGCAAAATGGCGAGTTGGGTAACAACAATGAGTTTTTTTGGGTTGGTGTGAAACACTTTTTGTCAAAAAATTTCAAATTTTTATTTCCATCGTAATCTAATTTCTGAAATAAATTATTGTGGGGTTTTAGGCATTAAAAATACACTTTTGACAACTTTCGACACATTTAACGAGTTTCCTTTTTAACCACTTTTTAATCTTACCCGTTTGAGGTAAAACACAACTCAAATTGACCCGTTCATAATTATGGGTCAAAATTGCCACAACTGAAAATATCATTACAATCATATATCCAGCTGCATTTGCTTATATGGATAGTTCTTGGCTAGGGTGCAGATCTGTTCCAACATCAACTTCTGCAACCAAGCGAACCTGGTTGGCTTTCATCGTCATTTTGCGACTATATACCAATCCCATGGTCCAAATTTTTCGTCAAAGCTTTTTCTTAAGGCAAAATTTTGCTAGTTGTAGTTTAAATGCTTACATTTCTATCATCAATATATTAAGGATTGTTCTAGTAGTTTGCTTATTAGTTAGGATTTTTGGCTTTGTTTTATATGATGATGCTGATGATTAATGTAATCCTTTTGTCAATGCTACTAATAAGATCCAAATATCCTTAATGCTTGATATTATTACAAAAGCCTTGTGATTTTTGAACTAAAATGACAATTCCCGTTTTGTGTTAAAGTAGTTGGATCACCTTAATTTGTTATTGTTTCCTATCAAACAACGTAAATACATTGAATGATCCAATCTTAATGGAGTCTAAAGTTATGAGGAGATACAAGTCGGTACAATCTACAAGGACGTAATTGAGATAACATCATAACCTCCGAGATGAACTTGGATATACAAATCACAATAATTTACTAGATATGCAGACTTAATAAGGTACCTATTTTCCATCTCATTACACATCCACAAACCCCATGGCCCATACTCATATTTGTTTTAAACTAAATCCCATGAAAATCTCCTCAAACGTTTTTTCTAATGATGATTATTGAGTTAAAACAATGGAATGTTAAAGGAAGAATTGATTGATAAATAAAGTACCTCGATTCATAAGGTACCATGGAATGCCTAAGATGACACCGATGATGGACATGACGAGCTCTCGCGAGTTCTCAAAATATTTAGGAGTTCTCAAATGATCCATTCCCTATATATATATATATATACAACGGGGATGAATATTTTGAAACCTCTGTAACACATATGTAACAGCTTAAAACATGTGTAATTTTTTTTTGTTTTTTGGGATAGATTTGTTACATAGTTTCATCACTTTTTATAAAAAAAAATAAAAAAAACGCCGACCAGATTTTTTTTTAAATTTTTTTTACAAAATGTTACGTATTTGTTACGTATGTTACATTTACAAAAACGGTTTTTTTTTAATTTTCAAGATTTTTTTAAAAAAAGTATTCGACGTTTTTTTTAAAGTGATGAAAATGGGTATAAAACTTACATTTTTTAAAAAAAATATATATAAAAGTTACATAGTGGTTTCACGAGGTTTCACAACTCAAGGGGGTTTCATTTTATCCTTTCGCTATATATATAGGGGATAGATATTTTGAAACCCCTGTAACATATATATATATATATATATATATATATATGTAACTCATGAGCTACATTTTTCATCCTCGATTGCTTTGAGGAAATGATGAAAATGATGATTTTTCTGGGTTTTGATTTTGAGGACATGAAATTGGAAAGAGAACGAGATATGAGAGAGATTTAATTAATTGATTTACAGTTTATATATATCTATATCTATATCTACTATCTATACATACTAATAAATAAAGGTTTTGGGGTGCCACATGTCACTCCCTCATGCCTCCTCATATTGGTTTTCTCGCCTCTCTCTCCTAATAAATGCACCACTATCTTATTAAATAATAATGATATTATAAATATATTATTAAAGAAGAATAATAATTATATTAAATAAGAATTCAAAATATAACTAATTAAAGAAAAATACTAATTTTTATATATACACACACATTTCCACTTGATATATCTCGAGACTATCATAATATTCTGACAAGTTGGGACGTATTTATAAATTTATAAGTTTTATCTTTTTTTAATATACAACCTCGTGTAATACACGGGATTCTAACCTAGTAACTAATAAATAAAAATCATTGAGGACACGTATCCTCTTCCTAGGGGGTTTTAGCTGCTTTTTCCCGCCCATCGATCATTCAGGACACGCGGACCTAATTCGGGTTAACCATACCCATTTTACTTAAACTATTTGACCCATTCTATCTCCTTCAAGGATTAACCTCCTTTTACTCCTCATTGAACCCTAATTCCCTTTTCATCATCTCTCGCTGCTCTACAATCTTCATCATCAGATCAAACATTAAACCGATAAAATCATCAGGTATGTACTCCTTAATCCGATTCCCCGTGTAGTACCGAAATCCTTTTCCAATTACTTATTTTTTTTGTATGTTCATGCGGATCTTAATCGGACCAAATTGATCTGTGTTCTTATCCGACTTCGCTTCCTAATGGCATCAACTCCATCACACAGGTATGTTTTTTCATATCCAAAACCTAATTCAGATGACGACCAGAACGATTCCATCAGCGTCCCTCTGTTTGTTTCATCTGTGTTGTCGCCGGCGTCTTCTTCAACCCAATTTCATTGGTGCAGCCGTGCAGGTTCTTTCTATGACCTATTTTTCTTATATAGTTTTTTGCGCCGTTTGGGTTTTCTTGATTGATGTATGAACCCATTGAGATTTAATTTCATCTTCTATCTTAATTAGGGTTCGTATTAGTTGAACCAAAAGGGTAATTGACTAATTGATTAGGGTTCTGTGTTTGTTTTTTATTTGTTTCAGCTTCATTTGATTCGATTGAGAAGTTGTTTTCGTAAGCAAATAATGTAGTTTGTTCTTTCAATTGAAGACTTGATCATTTGTGGATCGGGATGATGAAGGATGAAAGCTGATAACAATCGGGATGAGGAAGGATGAACCCACATATACCAGGTGTTGTAAGTTAACATCTGTTTTCATTATTGTTATTGTTGGTTTGTATCTTAAGTTTCTTTTTCTAGAATATGCACAACGGTTCTTACTGTATAAGGATTAAACATAAATATGCACAATTGTTATCATTCACAAATGAATGGAGAAAAGTAGTATCTGATATAGGATTAAACATGCGTAGTATTTTGGTTTCCAGACTTCTTGATAATTCCGCGTATCTCCTTACTGCTTTTCCTTTTGATATCAATGTGTTTTTTGATAATCCGATTCTCATGCGCAATATCATCCTAACCTCTTTACATACTGATAAGAAAGGTACAAATGTCGAATGATTCTGTCATATTTTCATGGATTCTTCAAAAGAACGTCTGGTATTAATCCTAATCCAATCTATTTATTTATTTACATAGTTTTTAATTTTATTAACTTCAAGTATCCGATGGTATTTTTTTTGTTATAGCTGTTAAAATATATTTAATCCTTTCTAATGGTAATTAACTTCAAGTATCTGATGGTATTTTTGTTGTTATAGCTGTTAAAATATATTTAATCCTTTCTAATGGTGAATGATTGAAACATTGTTTAAAAATTACTTTAAGTTGTCATAATTTATTATATCTATCGCTTTTTATATGTTTTCCTTGATTATTTCAGTTATTGCCTTTCAATATCATCAACGGAAGAATGGTTTATTTACAATAATTATAAATGAATGGTATTCTTGAAAATTTAAGATCACAAAAAATGGTACCAACTGTTTCTTTTCAGATGGCTGGAACAAATTAGTTGATGATATCCAAATAAAATGGGGTTGTTTTATTGTATTTCGATATTTGTACCAATACACTTTCCAGATGAACCTCTTTGATGTGAGCTGAAGTTACCAAAGCCAGAATGTGTTCAGGAGGAAAAAGAAGTGTACCAAAGGAGTATACCAAAAATGGTAATTTTTTAACCCTGATTCAATAATTAAAGATATTTTCATATGCAAATTTAAGTTTTTTGATATTATTATGTTAATGAAAAAGGTTTGTGTTAATTGTAAATAAAGTAATAATTGTTTTTATATTATTTTAGACGGAAACAGTCAATGATGAAGAAGAGTTTTATGAAGGTAATGTTGTCTTTGATGCTGGTTTACATGAATCTAATGTTGATGAACCTTCCGTTTTTCAATTCAGTAAAACTGCTTCAAATTGTTTGGTAATTTTTTAACCATCTGTCGTTTATAAATATTTACATAATTATATTAACTATTTTGATAATTTTTTGAATTATGCTATTCTGAGGTTAACTATGACTTCACAGATCCTTTTAAGGTTTTTTTCATTATTTCATTATAAGATAATAATTTATTATTTGATATACTAGGATTTCCGCCTATTTTTTGTAATAGGTTTTCAAATTATTAATTTCTTTCCAAAAATTGTAAATATAAAGAATAAATCGTTAATTGCTCATGTCACGTAATAGAACAAATTTGATTCCAAATTTGTATAGTCAATAAGTTTTAAATATTCGTTATTATGTTTTCTTTTAAGTTTTTTTTCATTATTTATAATTAATAATGAAGACTGTTTTGAAAATTTAATTCAAATTATTAATTTCTTTCCAAAATTGTAAATATAAAGACTAAAACGTTAATTATTTATGTCACGCAATAGAATAAATTTGATTTCAAAATTGTATAGTCAAAAAGTATTAATTAATTGTTATTGTGTTTCCTTTTAAGGTTTTTTTCATTATTTCATTATAAGTTAATACTTTATTATTTGTTATTCTAGGACTTCCACCTATTTAAGAATCAATTTTAGTAACAAAAATAATAATTATTAATTTGTTTTCAAAATTGTAAATTTAAGAATAAATCATTTCTTGCTTAGGTGTCGGAATACAATTATAGTTTGATTCCATATATTTTCTGTTCAAAAAGTATCGCTTAATTGTTCTTATGTTTCCATATTTGTATTTAATATTTTAATCACTTTCCTAAAATCTAAGATATTTGTCTCTAATTTGGACACCTTAACTTTGAAAATAAATTAATTACTATTTTCCTAAAACAGCCATTTCTCTAATTATAATATTCTAACTCCTTATAAATACATATTAACATTCTCGAATTTAGACATACTAATACACAACCTACGGGGTCATACCGCGAGACGCGCGAAAAACCAGGATCATTGTCATTAGTTATGTTGAACGACCAATATACGAGTTTTAAAATACCAGAGTTGCTCATTGACATGAGAAATACCGTATTGTTTGAAAGTAATGCGGAAGCGTAAATAAAACAAAATGTAAGAACGACCAATGCGCAAAACAAGGCGGCCAAAACCAAAGAAGTTTAAAGTAAATAAAACGTGTTTAAACTGTTTTAAGAAAGCCATGCAACTCCAATGCATCCTAATCCTGTCATGTACCTTAGCAACCTGAGAAAGACATGCTTAAAGTGTCAACACAAGGTTGGTAAGTTCACAGGTTTGTAAATAAATAAATGTTTGATGTTCGCTAGATAATGTAAACAAAGTATATCAATAGATAGCTAGTCTATGTTCATGCTACTATAAGTGTTTCGCAACCGAAGCTGACTGTTTGGTTTGTTTGCCTCCTGCCATGTCTACCAAAACAAAGGCTATGTGTTTAGATCAATATTACACCCGTTCGACCTCCAGTTGTAACACCCCGGATAATTCCCAAGTAAAATAAAGGTTAAAAGTATCAAAAGATAAAGTTCAGGGGTTGAACTGTAAGTTTTTCAAAGATGAAGGACCAAAAGTGAAAATTTCAAAAATGAGGCGGATATCGGACCGACATCCGATACATATTGGTCCTATATGTGTTGACGAAGGCATAAATGAGGTGTTAACACGTGTCCTATGACTCACCGATGGAAATCTGACGCGTGTCACCAAGTCGGACCGACATCTCCACCCATTGCGGTCTGAAATCCGCAAAATGAAAGACGGCCCAATAGGAGGGCGACATGTGTAAGGGGAAGTCGGACCGACATCTCCCCACATGTCGGTCCGATATGAGGCCGAAATCAGCCTATAAATAGATGGATCGATTTCTGCACTTGACACACACAAACACTTTCAAATACATACACTTGAGATCTGGTAGCTCCATTCCAGAGGTTTCGCTCTCGAAAAGTCTGGTTTCTCGTAATTCGTCCACAAACTGCCGTAGATAGTGCCAATGTAAGGTTTCTGAACACCCTGAGGTTTCTTCGTGTAAACCTAAGATAGGGATATTGATTATGATAATGTTGGATATGATCTAGGGTTCTGTCGAAGTGTTGACTATTATATTCAATACAGAAGGAGGTTCTGCTTAAGGTGAGTTCCTCTGAACTGTGCTCTATAAAATGTTTTGTAAATGATTTTGACCTGAGATCCTAATACTATCCGTGCATATATCCTATAATAAGTACTTATTATGGCCATGATTGGGGTGAGACTGAGGGACAAAACTGATCCTCTTGTTTTGAGAACTGGTCCTTGGCAGACCAGCGTGCCGGAAGGTCTCTGTATATATGTATGTTGTAGACTCAGAACCCATGTGAGGTTACTGGGTGATGGATTAGAGGAGATGGTTGTAAGACCAAGAGGGCATTCATCTTTGTATCAAAGATACATGTAAATATGATTTTGTTTATGAACTCACCAGTGTTATGCTGATCCAAATGTTTTCAAATATTTTTGAGCACAGGTGAACCCTAGCTTGTAGTTAGCATTCCAGGAGGTGTAAAGATGTTTTGGAAATAGGGATGACTAAGGGCAGGTTCTTGGGAAACCATAAGACCTAAGTGGATGGCATGATTCTTCGTGAGCTATAAGTCCATAGTTTGTTTATGTTATATTTTGCCAGTCAGTCCCTATTATACAAACTTTATATTATGAAATAAAAGAGTTATGATTTTTAAGTCTTCCACTGTGTGTTTTTTGTATCAACGTCATAGTAACTAGAAGGCGACCTTCAACCCGTATGTAGTTATCTGATGAACGAAATGTTTTGTCTAGGAAAGAGCGGTGTATAAATCTCTCCTAGACCCGTCGCTTTTACCTGGGAACATATCTGTTGGAGGTACTACTCTGGTTAGATGACCGTCCTGTGTTACGGGTGTGACACCAGTCCAGTTAGCGCGACTAACACGGGTGGGGTTTGTCAAACCCAATAGTACTACTCAAGATTACCTCGATATGTTCCTATACTAACGGTTCGAGATGTAACGACTTTCATGGTATGTTTGCACCATAGTACGCAAGTGATATAACAATAATACAAAATCCAAAAGTGTTTGTGTGCATGCTTTCTCCCCCCAAAAATGAATTAAGTAAAAGAGAGGGGCCGTGAAACTCACCTCAGTGTGCGTGCTAAAACAGCAAGTGAAAAATAGGTGACTCGCTAACGGTTACCTATATTACATAAGTTTATGAGTGTGTGTTCGTGTTGGTTCGTAAGACCCTTTGCATCCAAACAATCCCATTGTTTATGTGTTTTGAAAAGAGTTAGCTAGTTTGACTCAAGTTTAACCAAGTTTGACCCGATGAGCCGTTGGTGACTCAATGTATGAATTAGTGTTCAATTAGTATAATACTATCATATTATACACATAAGATCATGCAGGTAACACTTAACAACAATCCCTTATTGTTCTAGTATGCTAGCACAGTTACCACATATAGTAAGTTCCCATATTTAGCAGGTATGATCAAGACTCACGTTTTCTTGAAACTATCATTACTAACATGTTCAGGGGACCAATCTAACACGTCCTGGATCATCACATCACCTACTATATGTCTAGAACTCAACATGTAAATTCAAATTAAAGTTTCCTTTTAAAGTAAGTTAAGAACACAAATGCAAATTTAGTAATTTCAAGTTCCTAACATGTTTCTATGTTCACCATAACATATAAGAAGTCATCACATTGCACCAAACATGTTTAGAATTCACATCCCAATTTGATAAACTCAAAAAGTTACTATTTATAGTAAGCTATGAACACCATGCGTGATTTCTAACATCTAACACTTCACAACATGTTATTATGTCCTAACTAACATAAAACTATCATTAAACTACAACATGCGTGTCTAAATTGCAAGCCATTCATGTTCATGACAAATAAAGTTTCTACTTTAAGAAACCCTAAGAAACCGAGCGAGATACATGAAATCCAATTCACCAAAACACGTTATCATGAATCAACTAACATATAAACATCATCATATCACATCAATCACGTCTAACATGCAATCTAGAAAATCAATAAAGTTACTAATAATAGTAACCCTTGGTTTTCATTCAACTAGGGTTTTTCTAACAACATCAAATCCATGCAAGTATCATAACAACACATAATTAACGTTAAAGTTTACATCTTTATTGGTCAAAATCATTGTTTGGATGAACTAGGGTTTTACCAAACCTGGAAATCGCAAAATAGGTATAAAACGAATAAAAATCTTACTTGATGCGTTAATAACGATGATTGGTACTTGGATTGATCAAAAACACCAACAATTGCACTTTGGAAATTGATTTGAGAATGGATGTGGGTGGTGATGTGGTCGATGACTTCAAAGAGGGAGTGGGGGTGGGTTTCGGCCAAGTGGTGCACAAATGAGGTTAGGGTTTTGAAAAATCTCTTAAATACTACACTCCATGGGCCCAGAATGGATAAAAATAAGTTTAGGTAGCCCATGGGTTAATTTAAAAGATTAATAATTAATTTAATTAAGTCCAACTAATTAAAATTATTTCTACTAATTATTTTGATAAAAACCTTTTTATAAAAACTACTAAAGAATTTAAAATCACAATGTTACGCGTAAACGTACGCGGTTTCACGAAAGTTCACGAACTAAGCATAAAATCACATAACACATAATTTCACATAAATTATATTAAATATATTTGTTCGGAATATTATTTTGATTAATCACCAACGTTCTCCGAATTACCGTTACGTGAGTGTTTGTGTAATAACCGACACACTTAATTAATCCGAATCAAGTGTAATGCATGAATGAAAGATTTAGATAACGGAGTTTGTGTTAACGGTGTTAACCTGAAAAAATGCTGGGTGTCACATCATCCCCTTGTTGAAAGAATTTTCGTAACGAAAATTTAAGTAAAGTTGATAATTGTCTGAAACAAAAATTTTGGGTTGTCACATCATCCCATTGTTGAAAGAAATTTCATCCTGAAATTTAAATAGTACATTTTGTGTTTGCCGTTGACTTCTTGAAAAGTTAGGGATACTTACGCTTCATTTGATCCTCGCGCTCCCTTGTGAACTTCGGTCCACACTTCGAGTTCCAGGGAACTCTAACAATAGGGATTTTACTATGCTTAAGTGTCTTGACCCCTCTATCCATGATTTCGACTGGTTCTTCAATGAAGCGTAACTATTCATTGATTTCTAACTCTTTGAGTGGAACAACGAGTGTCTCATCTGATAGACATTTCTTCAAATTCGAGACATGAAAAACATTGTGTACTCCATTAAGTTCATCAGGTAAATTCAGTTGATACGCTACTGGACCAATTCTCTTCACTATCTCGAACGGCCCAACGTAACGTGGGTTTTACTTGCCTCGTTTCCCAAAACAGATTTCACCTTTTCTAAGGTGAAACTTTTAATAGAACTTTGTCGCCCACTTGAAATTCGAACGGTTTTCGACGCTTATCGGCATGACTCTTTTGGCGGTCACGAGCTGCCGCCATACGATTTCGGATTTGCACATTTTCTCCGTAGTCTCGTGCACAAGTTCAGGACCCATAATTTGGTTATCTCCCACTTCAGCCCAACAAAGAGGTGATCGACATTTCCGTCCGTACAGTGCCTCCAACGGTGCTGCCTTAATGCTAGTGTGATAGTTGTTATTGTAGGAGAACTCTACTAAAGGCAGATGAGTCTCCCAACTGTTACCGAAGTCAATTACACAAGCACGTAACATGTCTTCCAGGGTTTGAATGTACGCTCACTCTTGCCATCGGTTTGAGGATGGTACGCTGTGCTCATATCCAGGCGTGTGCCCAGAGATTTTTGTAGCGCTTGCCAGAAATACGAGGTGAATCGAGCGTCTCGATCAGAAATGATGGAAATTGGCACTCCATGCCGAGAGACTACTTCCTTCAGGTTGTAAGGCCCCAAACCCGGGAGGCCTCACTTATTGGATTTACTCATCAACACATAGCACTTAAACATAAAACATTCATCACTTAGCAGCGGAAATGATTTAAACTTTCAACATAACAGCGGAAGCATAACATGTCTTTCAAAACTTGTCAAATTCAAACTGAAACTTGTCTTAAACAACAAAAACATAAACTGGATGCCAGACGCTGATCTTCGGGTAACTCGTCTCGCCAAGCCAAGTGTCACACCCCCAAATTCCACTAACGGAGTTTTACCGTTTGGAAGGTGACACACCAGGATCTTAGTCATTAGTTACATCAAACGACACTATATGGGACTTGAAATGTCATAACATAAAAGTTCAGAATTAATGCGGAAGCGTAAACGTTAAAATGAAGTCAAAAGTAGTTACACGCAGCGAACGTGAATTAATGTAATTAAGTAAACTGTTTATAATGCTTGAAATGAATGATATGACTGTAGGACTCCATGCATACCCTAAGTGTGCAACCTGTGCCAAAGCGACCTGAGAAACATGTAAGAAAAAGTGTCAACACGAGGTTGGTGAGTTCACAGGTTTCAAGTTTGTAATAAGAGAGTGTTTGCCAGATTATGTATATTCAAAATGCATATCTATAGGTAGCTAGCCTATGATCATGTCTTACTAAAGCGCTCGCAACCGAAGCTGACTGTTTGTGTTTGTATGCCTCCTGCCAGGTCTATCAACTCTGGCAAATGTGAGTAGGCTAACATTTCACCCGTTCGACCTCCAATCGAGTTAGCGCGACTAACGCGGGTGGGGCTTGTCAAACCCAGTAGTACTACTAAACATTACCTCGCTAAGATCCATATTAACGGTTCAATGTATGATGAGGACTTTCTGTGATAGTGTGTCACGCTTAGCCTCAACAGTAATAACATATGAATTACAATAATCTAAAATAGTTGTGTCATGTTTTCTCCCCCAACGGGAAAAACATGTAAAATAATGTTTGTCTGCGTACCTATTTCTCCCCCACGGGGAAAACAAGTAAAAGTATGATAGTTTGTGTACATGTTTCTCCCCCAACAGGAAAACAAGTAAAAAGGGGCCGTGAAACTCACCTGCGTTGCTTAGTAGGTAGTATCACACAAGTTTGAGATTTGAATCTCAAGTGTTAGCCTGCACGGCTTACGTATGCCCTAGAATTATAAACACATAAGTTAGGGACATATGAGATTCGTGACGACGACACAGAATATTAGAACGTCTTAAAACATTCTAAAGATTAACGGGTAGACGAACGTGTCTGCGAGGAAATAGATTTCTTAATATAATAATTAAGATCAATGTGTTACGTGTCGAACGTTATTAACGAATAATATTAAATAGATAAATAAATAAATTCGTACGTTTGAGTCGTTTACAAATGTTAGGAAAATAATATAATTTAATATATTATTTTTAGGTTCGTCGGATTAACTAAATAATCCTTGCCGCAAAAATAATAATATATTATTTTTATTCAAGATAATAAACGTGAGTAAACGATTATATCATTATTTAGTTTCAAACGTTACACGAGGTTATAAAACGATACGAAATAATATAAAAATATATATTATTTAATAACATGAGTCATGAGTTGAAAATAATATAAACATATTATTTTATACGAAGTTACAGTTTGAATATAATATAAATATATTATTTTTAAAAGTGGTAATAATATAAAATTGGGTTAATAATTCAAACCCGAGCCTACGGGTTGTTTTCCGGACTAAAACACATCAATATAATATTATAATAATATGGGATAGGTTTTTATAATTAAAATAATAATAAAACTAATCTAAAAACGAATTGGGGGTGGAGGGACTCGAACCCTGGTCTCCTCCCCCACAGTCAACCGTCTTAACCATCACAGCCCGCTAGGGTTTCGCAACAAATCCCGGATCGGATTGATTTTAACACTGATGATTCCTGTGCTCGTCCCCCCTACGCGATCCGAACTCAAGTCCCCCCCTCGAATCCACCGTATCCGATTTTGATTGCATGAAACAACATAGGGGTTTCGTTCCAGAGGTTGTTACGAATCCATGTATGAGTTTAATTGCCAAAAATATCGAGTTTAGCATGATGAATTTATGTTTTTAAATCTCGAACCCTAGTTTCTAAACACCGATTCAATTTGCATGAATTCGATAATGCTACAGATTGAAATCATGGGGCTTTTAATAAACAAGGGATTGCGAAACCATCCGTGTTGTTTAATTTGATTGAGATAGTCGTTGAGATTAAAAGCCCCAAATCCGGTTATGAACGAACCCTAGAATTGGGTTCGTGATCGATTCGACATTATAAGAACAAATTAGCATAGGGATTTTGTTCCATAGATGAAAACGAAACTGAGGAGGTGTTTAATTACCAGAATGGGGATCAGACTGATGGTGCTCGGTTAGGTTGAACTCCGACTTCGCGTATTTTGGTCTCCGGCGACACAGGTTCCAACTCCGGGCAAATTAATGTATGCAACACCTTCTGATTGATGCGATTTGGGTGAGAGAGCGTTCAATTTCAGTGTATATGATCGAATGATTGCGAATTGGAAAGTAGAAGAAGTGAGGTCGACGGTTACCACTTTAATTCCCATTATTGTGTTTAATTTCGACAATGATGGTGTTTTAAGTCCTATTGATGAACGTTAATTGTTTAATCGTGCATTATCAGTTACTAATTCGGACGAATTGATGTTTAGAATCAAATTTGGATCAAAGGATATGCCGAGTTTGACTTTTAAAAGTCAACAGAAACCAATTTCCATTGATTTTGACTTTCCTGAGTCAATAACTTGAATTTAGGGTTATTACACAACTAGTCCCTGTAATTTAAGATTAAATATTGACAGGATCAATCCCTGGGGTTTAGGATTGAGTTAACTGTGTTACTAGATAACTGGATTTGGATTAACAGAATTAACGGAAAATTGACGGATGTCACACCAAGCATCCACATCCATCTACTGCCACCTACACTTAACTGATGTGGATACTAAAAATCAGCAACACTGAGTGAGTTCTAACGTTTACTTTAAATCAATTTTACAAAAGGTTTACTAATACTTAAATACTGCCATTAAGGCAAAACTTTACATACTTTACTTTACTTTTCAAAACAGTTTAAAAAAACATATAATGAACCGTCAATTCCTTTACACTGTACTGCCATCATGGCTCGCGTCCATGAACCGACAAGTACCTGGTCAATGCCCTCATGATCAACGACCATAAACCGACAATAGCGCTTTACCTTCAATTCCTCTGTCCGGTCATTTCCCTCATGATCAACAACCATGAACCGACAATACCGCTTTACCGTCAATTCCACTGTCCGGTCATTGCCCTCATGGCTTACACCATGAACCGACAATACCGCTAAGGGGAGTTTCGTAGTTCTCCCGAGCAACCGCCGTCACTCATCCCAGTTGTACAACCGTTAACGAACCATAAAGGTTCTTACTAATGAGTAGAACCCATATCTGACATCTTGCATAAGTAACATCTGTCCCAAGGACCTTTACAGCTGGTACACATTACCGAAGGAAAACTGTTCACTTTACCCTTCATAAAACTTTATGTAAATCTTGTTCATAACTTTCACATATAATATGCCTTTGTTTATGTATATAAATTATAGTAAACGCTTGCCATAAAATATAGTTATGCTTTACTAACATAGCTTAACACATATATCATGCCTTTGTTTATGTATATCAAAATATAATAAACGCTTGCCAATAATATAATCGTACTTTACTAAAAATGTACTTTTGCCTCTTTTAAACTTTACACTAAAACATAGCTTTCACTTTGTTTATCAATATATAAAATATAATAAACACTTTACACTAAGTATGCACACCACCCCTAAAGCAGGCAAAAAGGGGATCATAACTCACTTGTGATGAACACGGTCAAGGGTCTCTAAGAGATCTTCCAACTTGTACGTACGCAACCTAGTCTTAGCTTACATACATCTAGTTACATTTTGACCCCACTATACCGAGAACCTAGGGGTACATGGTTCTTTCCCGTGACTTTAGGAGTTCACGGCTTAATCTCGTGAACAAGGAAGTATACGGCTTAAGGAAAGTTCTCAGGATTTTACCCGTGAACTAGGTCCGAGAACTCTAACCGTGAACTTTACCCAAACCGCAAACTTTACCCAGACCGCAAACTTTACCTAGACAACAAACTTTACCCCAACCGTGAACTTTACCCCATACCGCAAACTTTGCCCAGACCGCAAACTTTATCCCAACCGTGAACTTCACCCAAATCGCAAACTTGCATGGATTCAGATCTTGATCGATTGATTCGTCAAGTTTGAAACTTTTTACGTTCAAACGCGTATTTTCCTGTCGTGATTCCAGATCTATAATCCTTTTCTCATTTGGTTTATAAAAACCCGTCCTTTTTATGAAAATACCCAAAAACCCAAAAAGAATAAAAACTCGGATTTGGTTCAGGTCATTACCTGTTTCGAGTTTCCGAATCGGAGAACCTACTCATGAGTAGTAGAGGAACGAGATGCTAGCTTTTCGGGTCGATCCGTCAACTTTCTCTCTCTAGAAAGTGGGGAAGTTGAAGTGTGAAATGAGGTGGTTGGAATGAGGGTTAGGGTCTTAAGATCCTCATCCTCAGCTCAGCCCACCTAGCGACCCGGCCCAAGGCTCGGTCCATCTCAGTTCCTTTTCCTTAATTTCATGTAAATCCCGTGCTCGTTCTATCGCTTCGAAATACGGGATGTTACAGGTAGATACGAGTTAACTTCTCCATTCTATCAGTTTCTTTGATTGCTAGGAAATGAGCAGATTTAATTAAGTGATCTACGATCACCCAGATGGTGTCGCACCCGCTAGGGGTTCGAGGTAATTTGGTAATGAAGTCCATGGAAATCTTCTCATATTTCCACATCGGGATTTCCGGTTGCTGGAGCAAACCAGACGGCTTTTGATATTCAACTTTGACCATGAAACAAGTCAGAAACTTACTCACGTAGGTGGTTACATCAGCCTTCATGTTCGGCCACCAATACAGAACTTTCAGATCATGATACATCTTATCGGAACCGGGATGAATAGAATATCAAGACTTGTGTGCTTCGTCCATCACAAGTTCCCTTAAGTTTCCATACCGCGGGACCCATATTCGTTTCGTAAAATAGCGACTACCGTCCGATCTAGTCTCGAGTTGCTTCTCCATGCCATGTAAGGACTCTAACTGTAGGTTTTCCTCTTTCAGCGCTTCGAGTTGAGCATTACGGATTTGGTCGGGTAATCCGGTGTGAATAGTGAGTTGTAGCGCTCGAACTCGTCTGGGTTTGGTTTCTTTTCAGCTTAGGGCATCAGCTACTACGGTAGATTTGCCCGGGTGGTATTTGATAGCGCAATCATAATCGTTCAAAAGTTCGACCCAGCGACGCTGCCACATATTCAACTCTTTCTGCTCGAAGATGTGCTGAAGACTCTTGTGATCGATGTAAATTGTGCTTCTGGTACCGTACAAGTAATGTCTCCAGATTTTAAGTGCAAACACCACGGCTCCTAACTCCAAGTCGTGAGTCGTGTAGTTCTTCTCATGGATTTTCAACTGACGGGAAGCGTACGCGATGAACTTCTCGCGTTGCATTAACACACAACCGAGACCATGAATGGAAACATCACAATACACCACGAAATCATATGTTCCTTCTAGCATGGATAAGATGGGTGCGCTGTAGAGTTTCTGCTTCAGCATCTGAAATGCAGATTCCTGGGCGTCACCCCAGTTATACGCAGTACCTTTGTGGGTTAGGGCGGTGAGAGGTTGAGCGATATTTGAGAATCCCTCGATGAATCTACGGTAGTAGCCAGCCAAACCTAGAAATTGTCGCACCTCCAATGAAGTCGTTGGTGCTGCCCAATTCTTGATGGCTTCCACTTTGGTTGGATCGACATGTATACCTTTCTCGTTGACTACATGCCCTAAGAACTGAACTTCGCGAATCCAGGAATCGCATTTGGAAAATTTGGCATATAACTGCTCTTGCTTCAGCAGTTCCAAAATTAAACGCAGATGGTACTCATGTTCTTCCCTGCTCTTGGAATAGATGAGGATATCATCAATGAAAACGATGATGAACTTATCGAGATAAGGTTTACACACTCAGTTCATGAGATCCATAAATACCGCGGGTTCGTTGGTTAACCCAAATGGCATGACCTAAAACTCGTAATAGTCGTACCGGGTTCTGAATGCAGTTTTAGAGATGTCTTCCTCTCGAACTCTCAGCTGATGATAACCTGATCTAAGATCGATTTTTGAATAGAAGCTCGACCCTTGAAGTTGGTCAAACAGATCGTCAATACGGGGAAGTGGATAACGATTCTTGGCAGTTACTTTGTTCAACTCACGGTAATCGATACACATACAAAAAGTCCCATCTTTCTTCTTGACGAATAGGACTGGGTCTCCCCATGGCGATGAGCTAGATTAGATAAAAACCTTATCCAACAACTCTTGCAGCTGTGTGGATAACTCTTGTAATTCATTCGGTGCAAGTCAGTACGGTGCTCGAGCAATAGGCGCTGCTCCGGGTGTTAGATCAATATGAAATTCGACCTGTCGGTGGGATGGAAGACCAGGAAAGTCTTCAGGGAAAACCTCGGGGAAATCACGAACGATGGGAATTTCATCAATCTTCTTCTATTCAGAAGGTTTTTCGGTGACAAGGGCTAGAATAGCGGCATGACCTTCACGCAAACACTTCTGCGCTTTCATGAAAGACATGATGCCTATGACTGCACCACTCTTCTCACCTTTTAACAGATAGGATTTCTCCGCTAGAGAGGGGAATACGAACGATTTTATCACGACAGATGATCTCAGCTTGGTTTTTGGATAACCAATCCATACCGACGACAACGTCGAAACTGCCAAGTGTAACTGGCATGAGATCGATATCAAGTTTATGACCAGACAGTCCTAGCTTACATCCCTTGAGGGTGTGAGTGGCTTAGATTATCTTACCATCCGCTATCTCTATCGTGTACTTGGGTTCTAATAGGGTTGGGGTTGTTTCTAACTGTTTACTAAAGCTTTTATATATAAAGCTCCTATCAGCACAAGTATTGAAAAGAACATAAGCAAAACAACCATTTACAGGAAACTTACCGGTAACGACATTATGATCATTCCTTGCCTCCCCTGAATCAATCAAGAAGGCTCGACCCTTCGTTCCATTCCTATTGTTGTTATTGTTTTTGCCCTGGTTGTTGTTATTACCGTTACCATTATTTTTCAACTGTGGGCAGTTCCTCTTGAAATGCCCATCTTTCCCGCACTCAAAACAACCCATGGGTGCTTCATCAGATGGTGCTTGCTTGGCTTGGAGCTCACTTCTGCAGTCTTTGGCCGCATGGCCCATTTTACCACACCGCTGGCAGCGGTATTTATCACACGGTCCATTGTGATGAAAACTGCACTTGTTGCACTTCGGGAACTTTCCAGCATACGTACCCTGGTTCTGGTTGGAAGAGGTAGACTGATTACGTGTCCTAGTAGGTTTATACCAATGTTGTTGCTGCTGTGGGGGTGGATTAGCTGAGAAAGCTTTAGAGTTTGTGTTGTCAAACTTGTGCTTGTTATCGGCAGTCTTGGTGACCGTACCTCTCGGGGGTAGGGTACCCTAAGCTACAGCTTGATCGGTCAACTTGTGGGCCAGCCTGATGGTCTGCTGGATAGTAGTAGGGTTTGAAGAAGTCACCATGCTCTGAATCTGAGGGACTAGACCCTCGATGTACTTCTCGATTCTCTTGTAAGCCGGTGTCACCATTTGAGGACATAGAATTGCCAACTCGTGCGAACGAGTAGTGTAAGCCTCAATCTCTGAACCCTCCATCTTTAGGTTCCAGAATTCACCCTCCAGTTTCTGTACTTCGTCACGGGGAAAATACTCTTCTCTTAGCATGGTTTTGAACTCTTCCCAGGGTAATGCATTTGCTATGTCCAGACACAACATCTGAACTTGGGGGTTCCACCAAGTAAGGGCCGGACCCTTGAGTGTGCCAGATGCATTTTTGATTCGGTTGGCTTGGGGACAGTTGCATATTGTGAAAACCGATTTAGCCTTTTCCATCCAGCGGAGCAAACCGATTGCTCCTTCAGCACCACTGAACGTGTGGGGCTTACAGTCCATAAAGGTCTTGAATGTGCAAGCAAAGGGGTTAACAGGTTGACCTGGATTGAAAACATAGATATTGTTTAAGAATACAAGATTCGGAATCGAGTTTAGAATAGTATTGACTCGCTAGATTCAATAGATAATAGATTTACCTCCAGCTGGATTGGCTGCTAAGGCTTTAGCCACTCTGTCATTAATCAGTGCAGTAAGCTCAGCTGCAGTCATGTTAATGTTGCCACGACCGCCATTTCGTCCACCACGTCCGCCGGCGCGTCCGCTACGTCCGTTTCCTCGTCTAGGCATGATCTTTACATTCACAAATACAAGTACAAGTAAACAAAAGTAATCATAAACCATAACATCTAATATTTCAATAATAATCCTTGATCAAATAGATTGTAAGGGGTTACAAAGTAATTTCAATCAAAACATTAAATCTAGAAATATCTTTTGGATGGGAACAACCCTGCTCATCTAGGTTTAGAAAGAAAATAAAGAACATCACATCTCACTGACTACTGAAGAAACAACAGATCCCTCATCATCATCCTCATCTGGTGCCTCCTCAGGTTCTCCTTCCTGCTCGTTCCCTGCCGCAATGGCAACCTCAAGTTGTGCCTCTAACTCCTCAACCATCGTCTGACCTGTTGCAAGACCAAACTCTAGTCCAATCACGTGGTTTTCCAAGTCCTTGAATGCCGCAACCAAATTGACGTGCACAACATCAGTCTCGCCTAAATTCACAGTCAGTTCCTTTAGCTTACGATCGGCTTGGCTCCCTTACGATCGGAATTGTACAAAAGAAATTTAAAAGAAATAAAGATTAACTTCCATGAATTGAATTGATTTTAGAAAACAGAAAGTTTCTCTCAGGATTGAACATTCCTATCATGTTGACAAGATGTTCAAAAGGGTCCGATCAAATGCCTTAGTGAAAAGGTCAGCAAAGTTGTCATCCGTGTAAACTTTTACAAGCTCAACCAAATGCTTTTCAGCACAGTCACGGATGAAATGATGGCGAATCTCTATATCCTTAGTTTTGGAATGTTTCACCGGGTTGTTCGTGATAGACATAGTGGCATTATTGTCAATGAATAAAGGAGTTCCAGTGTAGTTCAAGCCATAATCTCTCAATTGATGTTGGATCCAAAATATCTGAGAACAACAGCTCGCGACAGCAATGTACTCTGCTCACATGTTGAGACAGAAACCTATGACTTCTTCTGACACTACCAGGAGACCAACCTGTCTCCCAAGAATTGACATCCACCTGACGTTGATTTTCTATCGAGGTTACAACCGCCATAATCAGAATCGGTATAGGCTTTGAAGTCGAATGACTGCTGCTTTGAGTACCAAAGACCCAATCGGGGTTTCCCCTTCAAGTATCTGAAGATCCTCTTAACAGCTATCAGATGAGACTCCTTTGGTTGTGACTGAAACCTCGAGCACAAGCAGACAACAAACATAAAGTCGGGCCTTGAAGTTGTGAGATACATTAGAGAACCGATCATCCCGCGGTACAATTTACAGTCCACATCCTTTCCATCTTTGTCCGGCTGCAGACCATGATTGATTGAGATTGGTGTGCCATAAGTAGTACAATCATTCATATTGTATTTTGATAAGATGTCCTGCACATACTTAGTTTGATGCAGATAAATGCCATCTTCCCTTTGACTGACTTGTAGACCCAGAAAAAACGACAGTTCACCCATGTTGCTCATTTCAAACTTGGACTTCATCACCTTTTCGAATTCTCTACACATCTCTTCATTGGTAGACACAAAGATAATGTCGTCGACATAAACTTGCACTAGTAGAATATCACCTCCTTCTTTCCTAATGAAGAGAGTCGACTCAAATTTGTCCACGGTCGAAACCATTGGACAGTAGATGTTTTGATAAAGTCTCATACCACGCTCTAGGGGCTTGATGAAGACCATAAAGTGCCTTATCCAGCTTGTACACTTTATTAATATTATGTGGATCTTCAAAACCTGGTGGTTGAGTGACATAGACCTATTCATGAACTTTCCTATATAGAAAAGCACTCTTCACATCAAGTTGATAGACCTTGAAGCCGACAAATGAGGCATAAGCCAGAAACAGTCGAATGGCCTCAAGTCTAGAAACTGGGGCATACACCTCTGTGTAATCCATGCCCTCTTGCTGATAAAAACCCTGAACAACCAACCTTGTTTTATTCTTCACTACAACATGTCGATCGTCTGTCTTGCATTTGAACACCCATCTGGTTCCAACCGGATGCATACCCTTTGGAAGGTCAAACAAATCCCACACGTGCAACTTTTGGAATTGAGACAATTCATCTTGCATCGCCTCAATCCAGCAGTTGTCAGCAAGAGCCTCTTTCACATTCTTCAGCTCCAATTGGGATACGAAAGCAGCATGCAAGCAAGTCTCCATGATACATGTGTCAAGTATCTCAGCATACAAACTGGTGTTCTCAGTAATGGTTCTATGACGAGTTTGAACACCGGCATCAGGATCACCAATAATGTTCTCAATTGGATGATTCTGATGCACTCTCGTCTTTGGTAATTGTGGTTCTTGAATTGATGACTCAAGGTTAGTACTCAACTCCCCTATATCAAGTGTACCCGAAGATGACTTAATGTTGATTGGATCAACTGGAGAATCATTTCCTACATGAACATTAGGATCAGCTTGAGCATCGTTTCCTTCAACATGAACTTCATCTCTGTTGTCACTGTCAAGAGTTCCAGATGCAGATGCAGCATTGGAATCGGAAGTTGGGATAGGTACCGTTGCTCTGGTTGAGAAGTTGGAGTCGTCGATGCCTCCACATAAATCATACAACTTGGCAGCATCTTCAGCAGATAAATCTAGAAGGTTAAAAGACTTGAACAGAGCATCATAATCAAATCCCCAAGCAGGACCAGTTGGTTCTGGTGGAATGCTGTGTTTACTGCAGTCCACTTCGAACCATTCTTCCACAGACCTGCTCTCAATATTGTACACTCTCTTGCATGGCGAGTTGGCAACATATCCTAAGAATATGCCTTCCACCGCTTTTGCATGAAATTTTGATTTTCGATCTGTATACTGTAACAATAATGAGCAGGGACTACCAAAAGGAACTAGGTAGTCAAGATTTGGAGGTCGATTTTTGATCAGCTCATAACAAATTTTATTTTGCCTCTTAACCACCAGAACTCTATTTAAGACGTGACAAGCTGTGTTGACTATTTCCGCCCAGAATGTTACGGGAAGCTTGGCATGAGACAGCATTGTCCTTGCAGTCTCAATTAGGGTTCTGTTCTTTCGTTCTGCAACTCCATTCTGCTGGGGTGTATACGGTGCACTAAATTCATGACAAATACCCTTCTTGAGACAGAAAAGCTCCATCATGTTGTTTTTTAACTCCGTTCCGTTGTCACTCCTTATTCTTCTAACCTTCAGTTTGCATAAAGTTTCCAAGCTTACAATCAGGTATTGAAGAATATCAGCAGTCTCATCCTTTGTACCTAAGAAATGCACCCAAGAGAAACGTGAGAAATCATCAGTTACAACTAGACAGTATGACTTACCTCCAATACTCCGGATACTTATGGGCCCAAACAGATCCATATATAAGAGCTACAAAGGGGTATCTATGGAGTTTTGGAGCTTGGGCTTATGAGACTTCCATTGTTGTTTGCCCTTTTTACACGGCATACAGTCATCTGCAATGGAGAATCTCAGCTTAGGAACCCCGGTAACTAAACCGTTTCGGACAAGATGGTTCATTTTATGATAAGAAATGTGTCCAAGTTTCCTATGCCACAAGATTGAGTCAAGTTCTATCGCTTTCGTAAGCAAACAAGTAGCAACTAATGAGGTGGTTGTAGCTACGCTCATATCAATCTGATAGATGTCGTTTGTTCTTGGTGCTCTCATCAGAATCCAATCATCAGGAACCACGAAACCAGGTTTGAGAACCAAGCATTCTGACTTGTCAAACATAACTGAGTACTCCTTGTCACACATCTGAGAAACACTCAACAAGTTATGCTTTAGCTGCTCGCAGTAGTTGACGTTGTTGAAGCTTACACATCTATTCGACACCACGCCTTGACAAGTAATACTACCGCCCTTCTCGCCTGCAAAGGCCACATAGCCGCCTCTGAATGGTTTTACATCTTGAAGCAGGGCCATGTTGCTTGTCATGTGCGTCGAGCATCCACTATCTACATACCAATGATTAGAGATAGTTCCCTTCGGATGTCCCTTCACGAGTCACAAGAAATTAATTAGTTTCGGAGACCCAAGCCATGGTGATCTTCGGTCGTCCATTTTTCTCAAAATAAACTACCTCAAGTAATTCACAATCATGACTATCAAAAATGGGTGAATCCTTAGAAGATTTGGGATCAGAAGATTGAGAACTTTTAGATTTCTTGTTCCAGGACCTTTTCTTTTGTTTTACTGGATTAGTCGGCTTGCATTCAGAAGTACCAGGTGAACTAGTAGAAGCTTCACCTGATTGAATTCCAGCCAGCTGTTCCAGCTTTCTCAATCTCTTGTTCCTTCTTCTCCTCTGTGGTTTGGAAAGCTTAACTGCAGGCTTCTCACCAATTTATGTACTACCAGAGGTAGATACACTGGGTTTAGCAGGTTGCTTTTCCCCTTTTGGAATAGATGGCTTAGCCTCAGATGTGGTCTTTGGCTTCACCATAGGTTTCACCGGTGGTTTCACCTCTTTTGATTTCAGACTTCTGGGTTGCTTTACTGATGATGTCTTAGGGGAAACAGTTTGTTGTTGAACAACTGCCCGTTTCCCTTGGTTCTTATCAGGACAGTTCACTAGGATGTGACCGACCATACCATAATGAAAACAAGCTCTTCTTTCCTTGTAAGTCCTCATGTAAGGCTCTATGCTTTTGGATGCAGATGACTCGACTTGATGAGTAACAGGAGTTGTTTGATGAACATTACAAGCATCTTGTGCTTTACCTGATTTTAATTGACTCTTTGGGGTGTAGTGTTTATCAATGTTTTCTTGAAAATTCTTCCCCAAATTATTTGCAAAAGCTTTTTTCGTAATTTTCTTAATGGATTTGAAACCTCCATAAAGCATCATTTTCAGTTTATCATTTGTTTCAACAGTATCAGGTTCAGTTAAAATGCAATTGTTACGATCCGTAACAATGGGTTTCTTGACATTATGTTTATCAAGCAACTCTTCTGAGACAACACCCTCAACTTTGGTGTTCTCAGAGCCTTCATCAGAAAAGAATTCCTCATCAGAAGCTGAGTCAGCCGTACTTGAGGAATCATCCTTGTTAGAGGAATCATCCTGACTTGAGGATTCATCAAGGCATGACAAGTCAATATCAATTAAGCCGTTGACAAATTTCCCACTTACTGGTGGAGGAATAGCATTAGTACCCAACCCTAAGCCATTCACTTGTCTCACTACTGATTCATAATGTTCCACCACAAAGCGAGAATTTTTCAACTTATCAATTTTACCATTCAACTGCAAGACCTCATTCTGAAGCTTGGTAATTTCATTATTTCTCTTTTCCAACCCCTTGTACGCAACATCCAAATGAAACTGTTGTTCACTAATTTTAAGTGAAAATCAAGTCTTTCTTTCTTTAAAGTTTCAATTGAATTTTTGTAACGTTTTTCATTTTCTTTGTAGCTTAAAGCTGCAATACGAAGGGGTTCGACCTTGTCCTCAAGCTTATAATTTTCTTCTTTCAAGCCAAGACATTTGGAATAAGAAATAACAGCAAAAGAGTTAGAGTCTAACCCAGTTAACGAATTTGATGCCTCCTCAATAGCCACGGGGGCAAGTGTAGTTGTAGACTCCCTTTGATCAGCTACAGAAGCTTCCCTTTCTTCTGCTTCCATCATCTCAACGATCTTAGCCACGAGACCAACTTGTGTTTGAGAAATAAGAGCATCCTCCAAATGAACACCCCAATCAAAGCTTTCGTCCTGTTAAGCTACCAAAGCATTGGACGTTCCACCTTGACTTTGATTACAGTTGTTAGAATTGTTATACCCTTGACCATTTCCTTGGTTGTTTCACTGGCTTGGTCTAGTGAATCCTGAAGCAGGTGCTTTATCCTTCTGACATTCACGAGAAAAGTGTCCAAAGTTCTGACACTTGTAGCACTTGGCTTTGGATTTATCAAAACCCACCTTGGCATTTGAATGCCCACCAATGAACTTCCTGCCAGTTCTATTCAAGAAACGCTTGGCCCTTCTCAAGATCATGGCCATATTCCATTGAATATCCATGTCCTCCATGTCATCTGGATCCACCTGATTAAAATCTTATTCAATGGTTTCAGGATCTATAAGCTTGCCACCAATGAAGTTCTCATAGGTAAGCATACACGATGAAAACAATGCTACATAATCTTCAGCCATCTTGACTATAGCAGTCTGGTTAGCTAATGTGAAGGTAGGATTTCTTGAGGAATGCTGGTGGTGAGAACCAGATCCAGATGCTGTAAAGCATGTATGACCACCACAAACATTCGAGTTATCTTCTTCATGAGGGTTCCCTGAGAATAAGGCGACTCCTGAACCCGGTGACTTAGCTGTGGAAGACGTCCTATAATACATAGAAGGGTCTTGGATTTAAGGTCTCCCTGAGCTTTCTTTTCTTTTCAGGTTCATATCGTGTGCTTGAACCTTTCCAATTGCTTCTTCAGTCGTCATCTCATAAAACTTGGGGTTCTCTCTTAGCAGAGTGGTATACATCTCAAACTTTGGTGGTAATGCATCCAGAAAATTTTCAACTAATTCCTCATCAAGATACTTTAGCTCAAAAGCTTTTAACTCAGTTTGTAGATGATAGAATCTAGATATAAGTTCATCTGTAGATTCATTCTCCAGGTATCTGAAGCACTCATACTGCTTTCTCAGGAGATCTCTTTTGCTCTTCTTGATGTCATTGTTCCCTTCAAATCTTTTCTGCAATGTCTTCCAGAGATATTTGGAATTATCATATCATCTGAAGCTGTGAAAAAGTTCTCTAGTTAGGGCCATTGTGATAGATCCATGTGCCTTCTTTTCTCTGTCATAAACTTTCTTTTCTTCTTCATCTAGCTTAGATATAGGCTTGGGAACAATCTCATCAAGATATGTATAAGTCGGATGCTTATAACCCTCAAGTATAGGTATCCACAAAGAGGAATCAGTGTATGAAATATAATGCTCAAAGCGTGTTTTCCAATTCGAATAATCATTAACATTCAGCAGCTTTGGCGGTTTTTGCGGAGTACCTATCTCGTTATCATAGTTAAGCAGGTTACCAAGATTATGAAGATTTGCCATAGTGTAAAACTTAGTCAAAAACTCAGAAAGTCAACACAACTTGCGCACTTAAGAATGGCCTTGCGCACTTAAGAAATTGGTCTTGCGCACTTATTATTTGCTCTTGTGTACTTAGCAAGTATGCAGGAGTAATTGTTAAGTACGCAGGAAGAAAAATTAAATACGCACAAGAATGGTCTTGCGTACTTAGCAATTACGCAAAAGACTGTCCTTTTTGCCAAAAAGGGTAAGTACGCAGAATGCTTTATCCACCTGCTCCACCAACTTTTTTCGATCGCCGGAAGTACTTCAGATCTTCAAATTTTGAAGATAAGAACAAATTGATCAAGCCAAAAGGTTAGAAACTTGTTTCTAACAAACCCTTGATGATCAAAACACTCAAACAAACAAGAAATAGGTCGGATTTTGAAGGATTTTTGCTTTTAAAATAGCGCTCAAGAGCTACCTCTATTTTATCACAAAAATCACCAAAATCGGTCACTTTTCCTTGTAGAAAGGTTGTAGATTGTGTCGAAAATGCTCCTAGCACACTCACAACACTCGAAATCAAGAGCAGATGCTCTGATACCACTTGTAGGTCCCTCTGGTGTCTCGGATCATCACATGTAAGTGTGTTCCCAGTCGAACCGGATGCGGAATGCCCGTGACTACGTGGAGTATCAAGCAACACAAAGTAAACCAACAACAAAACACAAGATACTTTCAAACTTCGTCTATTGATAATCACAGCCGGTTACAGTGAGAAAGAGTGCGTACATAATTCTGTCACTAACTGGCTATATATACTAGACCTGTTGCATGCGCACTTAGCAAGTGCGCAGGGCTTAACTCATGCGTACTTAGCAAGTACGCAGACTTTGTTCTTGCGTACTTGCCAAGTACGCAGGATATACATCCTGCGCACTACAACACTTAACAAAGACAACTACAACGACAAGTACCTACGAACATGATTACAACTTGATAAACCAATACATACAGACGCTGACATACAAATACATAAAGACATTACATAAGTAAAAACAATATTCAGAATGCTTGTCACAAGAATTGCTTCAACATAATTTGGTACTCTTGTTCTTCATATAGAACGTCTTGGGGAGTAGGTCTTGGATAATAATATAATCTTTGAGTAGGTTTATCAGCAAACTTGGAAGAATAGTTTCCTGAATAATTCCTATTCTTTGGATTATTTCTTTTATAACCTAGACGCTTAATGTTTGACTCAATATTTGATTCAGGTATTTCTTCTTCTTCTAAAGTATTCAATTGTAAATCCTTAAATTTTTCTTTAATTAATTCCATAGTTTCATTTGAAGGATCTGTAGGTTTTGTTTTATAATTTTCAATTGTTGGATGAGGTTATATTGAAGGAGAAGCTTGTATGGCAACTTCTTCTTTTGTATTACTAGACTCTACTTTTTGTTTTGTAATTATACTTTCAAGTTTATTATTTATATCTTGAATTGCTTCAGCTATTGTTATAAGATAAAGATTTGTATAATTATTTTGATTCACTATCTCGTTAATGTGAGATAAAGTTACTTGAAGACTTTTATCTTTATATGCCTTTTTAAAAGTTGAGAAGTATATTTTATCATTTTCTCTCATCATCACAAAATCTTGTTAAGGAGGGAAATTCTTTTTTACCAAACTACCAGATTGTAGTTTGTAACTTCTCTGAATAGTAGAGATATATTTTGGTGCATATTTGCTTATGAACCATATAGGAAAAGCTATAACCTCTTGCTTAGCTTCTAGATCTTTATAAAATTCTCTTCCTAACTCAATTCTGATTTCTTCAGGAAATTCTTCTACAAACCATTTTACAAAAGGTTTTCATTTTACTTGCATATATTTTTTATGAATATGCTGTCTTATTGGTGACTCGCGACTAAAATCTAGTTTTGGTTTTGTATTATTCATCATATATCAAAATTCATTTGTGAGATTGTATCATTCTCTTGAACTTGGTAAACTCCTGAAACTAAGTTTTCTTCATTTATTTTTAAATTTTTACTTTATTAGTTTCTATATTGGATGTAGATGCCCTTGCTGATTCTGGATATTCAACCTTATAATCTAAGGGAGATATGTAAGATCTAGCAGACCTAGACCTATCATATCTTTGAGATATAGAATCTATATTATTATCTTCAAATTTTATCTCAATATTTCCTTCAGCGGTTTCTATAATTCTGCTGGGTCTATGTCTTAATTGGGGTTGCCTAGGCACTGCCTGGTTAATAACCCAATTTTCAGGGAATGTTATTTCTTCCCATTTTATTGGACGTCTTATGGAAATATTAGATTTTCCATAATTTGTCTCTATAAGAATTGTTTCATTATTCTTCTTATTTACCTTTTTACATCTAGCATTCATTGTGGTTAATAATCTATAATAGATTCTATAACAAATACACATTATTTCTGATCCTGGAGCATACTTATAGCCATGTGTCTTAACATATAAAGTTAAAGCATCATCAATATTTTGATCAGATAAAGAAAGATGTAAATCAAGATAAACATCAAAATATACTGGGCCATGAGTTAGGCTCGTTTCTATTATTCCCATTATTGATTGTTTCCAGTTAAGATTACGAGCATCTCGTAATACTAAAATAAAACTTTCTAGTAAACCTTGTAGTGCTAAACCAATATGTACAAAGTTATAATCTTTTTTATATCTTATTAAATCAAAAGGATTTAAAAGTTTTATAATCATTTCTTCTTTACTGATAGAAATTGCTTCCTCGGTTGTTTTAACAACTTGTTTCCAATTTAGAAGATTATCAAAACTTTCAATTTGGTATATAACCTTAGGATTTATATGTGGAATTGTCCACTTGTTTAATAAATCTAAATTTTGAGGAATATCATATTCCTCATTTATACTGTTTTTAACAGTATTCTTCTTTTTAAACAAATTCATCATGTTTAAAAGCATAAGTATTGGATCATGACACTACTCTCTCTCTATATATATATATATGGGTTGTATCGGTTGTAAACTCTGAGTTGTGAAAACTCTTAAACTCATTTCTAGCCACACATTCATTTCCTAATAATTTAATATGTGGCTAGAATTAAATCTTGAGTTTTAATATTTTTAATAAAAAAGTTTGTGGCTTAGATTAAATAGGAGGGTAAAGTTGTCATTTTACTTATTTTTTCTTTTTCTTTTTAGATTAAATCATATTTTTAATTTTCTCCATATCCATTAAAATATTTGAAGAACACGATATTTACATGTGTGTAAAAACCAATTACACATGTGTAATAATAAAAAAAACATGCGTAATAACTCAAAACACATATTTTGTGTAGTGTTGTAATCCCCGAGGAATTTCCGACCTTATCTTAACTTGTCCGGCGTTGTAACTTATTTAATGTTGGGAATACATTTATACCGTTCAATAAATTTCTTGAATTCTTTTATATACTCATATTTAATTTCATGAATTAATTTATTATTATCTTAATAAATAAACATATACATTTATAGTTATGATAATACAAACTTATTACAAAAATATTAAAGTATAATTATTAAGTAATAAATTCATTTGAGAAAAATAAGAATTTACAATTTAAAATTTTAAATAATTAATGTGAAGTTATAATTTAAAATAAATTTATTACTTTTAAATAACTTATATGAATTTTAAATATTTATAAATTTTCAAGTCTAATTAAACTTTATAAAAACTTAGGGATTTATTTTATAAAACCTTGAAACTCAAACTTAAATAAAAAAATAAAAAAAACCTAACTTCTTACATAAAATAATAAAACCTGAAAGTCTAAGGACCTAATTTGTAAATTCTGAAATTTTAAATCTAACCTAAAACTAACTTAATGCTGGAAATGAAAACATTTAAAACCTCAGGGACTTGTTCTGTTGATTTCTAATTCTCCCTTTGCTCAAAACCGATCCCGGGTTCGACTCTGGCGGAAGCCGGTTTTGGAGCCAAGAAATCGATCTCACGACTGAGGTAATGTCAATCGAAATCGAAACCGGCATTGTGTTCGCGAGACCCAATCGACCCATCTCCCTGTCTTTAATCGAACCATTATGAGCTTATCAATGGCTAAACCCATAACCGTAGCTTCTTGATTATCGGCGACTCAATCGATTCATTTCCGAATGAATTGGCTATAAATAGCGACTCTAACACGTCGTCGATACACACTACAGACTCCCTACGACCTTAGAACCATCTTTAAACACCGCCGGAGCTCAGATCAGTCAAAGGAACCGCCGCGATTTGTGGCTCAGTCGACCCCTCGATTTACGCAACTAACTAAGGTAATAATCATATCAATCGAATCATACCAACCCAGGGAGTGAAAGCCCCATGAAATCGAGGCCGGCTATTAGCCGGATTGAGCGAATTGCTCGGCTAGGGTTTCGAGTGGTTTGGGGAAGAAGATGGAGGCCGGGGATTGCGGGTTAAGTAGAATCGAAACCGGCTTAGACCAAGGCATCATGCCCTGGTCTAACGGTTAAAGTGTGTGTGTGTGTGTGCGCGGCCCGGTTAGGTCGCCGGTTTGAGCCTAGGGAAGGGGTTTTTCCTATTTTATTTTTTTTTAAACCATTCTTTTTACATTTTAAACATTCCAAAAATTCAAAATAAAATTTATATAAATTCTAAAACTATAAAACAATAAAATCTAAAATTTATAAAATTACTTTTATTTATTTTGGGTTACTTTTTAAGCTTTTATATATTAACTAAATATTTAGAAATCCAATTAAATCCATTTTTTTAAAAAATTATATTAATCTTCTTTTTATTTGAGTCCATGAAACCTTGTATTATTTAAACTTCTAAATAAATATATTACTTATACGAACTTATTAATCAACCCTATAAATTAAAAATGTTTATTATTAAGCGTTATTAAAATCTTTTAAACATAAAAAATAATTATTTGACAAAGGACAATTATTTAAATAATTAAATAATTATTTTTAAATAAATAATTATACAAAAACTCTTTCATTCATTTAAAACCTAATTATTCTATAAATTCTTGGTAGGGTTATCTAATTATTGTTTATCAACTTAATTATAAATACTTTAATCAAAAATATATAAATTGTGTCATCTCAACTATTATACATATAATGGCAACCTTAAACAATCTTCTAAATTCCAAAACTTATACAAACTTATCTTCAAACCCCAAACCTTATTATCTAGTACAACCTATCTCAATCATAGAATCCAAATCTATCTTGTAGGTTTGTTGTGAGTACTCCTCACAATATCCATCCAACTTATCAAACTCAGTCAGCTTTAACTCATCATTCAAGTGAGTTTTCATAGCCCCTTTTTACTGCTTTTGTTTTGGGGTGAAACATGCATTAACTAAACTATCTTATCTACACGATTCATTAACTTGATTCTATGCTATGTTCTACATGCTTTATATCTTTAGCTATTTGGTGACCATTGCATGAATGCATGCCAGTACGTTCATTAACTTGTGTTGCAAGCCTAAGGTAGTACCTAACATGATCATTTATAGGGGGAAACTGAAACTAAACTAAACTTACCACATAACCTTGGCGGGTTGTTGTTGGTGTGAACCATCATCATGGGTGTATCTCCTCATGTTGGATGTGAACTATTGTCATGGGTGTATCTCCCCATGTGAACTAAAAAACTTCGGGTGTTATCTAACCCTTTTTATCAAAACGGCAATCCGTGGGATTGTGGCAGCTATATTTCTTTACCAGGGTTGAACTGTACGCTTGGAGCCTTATGTGTTATTAGATATGCTTTAGATCTGCATTAGAATCTTTTGAATCGTAAACTTTATCTAAACTTTGGTATTGGTGTCAAAACCTATGTTGCTCACCAACTACTTGTAGTTGACTTTTACTCGCATGTTTCAGGTGCTCCTGCTTAAGGCTCTTGCTGCTCACGTAGGACTTGGACCTAGAAAATAAACTGGAACTTATGTTATGTTAAATCTTGTCTTTTCATTATTCTTGTAACGGATCATTTAATATGATTAATAAATATCTTCGCATTAATTAGATGATCATGAGCTTTTGAACAACCGTGTTAGCCCCGGCGTTTAATCCGCCGCCGGCTGGGGTGTGACAGATTGGTATCAGAGCCATGGTTATAGGGAATTAGGTTATTAGACACATGACCTAGACTATAACCTAGGAGTCCCAAACATGAGTTTAACTCGTGTATATCCTTAGGAACTCCTCTATGCCATACTTATCTACAACTATCTATTGCTAGCTACCTGATGCAACTACGTGAACTACAAGTGAACTATATTCTTAGACTGGAAAGTCTAATCCAAACAAAAACTCTCAAAGGTATGTGGGTTCTAACTAATGAATGAGGACTTGTGCAATCCGGAAGGGTGGGTGCCTGTATTCTGAGAATTCTGTCTAGGAAAGCATTTCGTATAAATCCAAATCAACCGATGGACCAGTTATGCTTTCCTGGGAATTCTTGGGATGAGTGTCCACTTATAGGCTAAAGCATGACTCCTCAGACATTAAGATGAGCCTACAGAGCCTTGCTAAGTCAATGTGCCCACTAGGGTACCTTCCATGTTTAACTATTAACTTGCAGCTTATGTACCAACTCTTGAACATAACTCGTATCTTATGAACTCTCTATTCATCCCTTGTAGAATGCCTCCCCGTCGTGACCGCAGAAACAACCTTACCGACAGGATTATCCAGCAAATGGCTACTATCCTGCCCACCATGGTGAACCAGCTGAACCAGAATGCTGCACCCAGAAATCCGGTGTGCACATTCAAGCATTTTAACTCTTGCAACCCTACAAAGTTCTTCAGAAATGAAGGAGCCACTGGACTTCTCCAATGGTTCGAGAGCATTGAAGGAACTTTTATCAATGCAGACTGCCCTGAGAACCTAAAGGTTCGCTATGCTACCAGTGTCTTCCAAAAGAGGGCACTTACCTGGTGGAATGGGGAGAAAAGAAACCGAGGAATGGAAACTGCACTAGCCCTATCTTGGGCTGAGGTCAAGGCTCTTATGACAGAAGAGTTTTGCCCCCGGAACGAAGTTCAGAAACTAGAAGCTGAGTTTTGGGACTTGAAGCAAGACAGTGGTGAAAGTCTTGCCTACACCACTCGTTTCCACGAGCTCAGCCTACTAGTGCCTCACATGGTCACTCCTCTCTCTCGAGCAATCGAGAAGTACATCAATGGCCTGCCAATGCAGATTCAGGACACTGTCCTGGGAAGCAAACCGGCAACCCTTGAGGAGGCCATTCGTCTTGCTGCCACCTTATCTGATAACCATATCAAGGCTGGAACTCTATCCAAGAAGGGTGCCAAGAAAGTGCCTGAGAAGGTCACTGCTGAATCTTCCAAGGAGACCCGACCTGGGTCTTCTTTCAACAACAAAAAGAGGAAGGGCAAAAACTTTGCCATTGTTACTCCAGCTGTTCCTTTGGCCCAAGTAGCCCCAACTACCTCCAACCCCAACAAAAAGCAATATGTGGGAAACTCACCGCTGTGCAACACCTGCAAACTACACCACCCTACCCAGTCACCATGCCGTGTGTGCACCCTATGCGAGCGTTATGGGCACTGGGCAGCTACCTGCCGCATCCCTCCAGCACCGCAAGTCTACCAGCCTGCCGTTCCCGTTCCTGCTGTTCTGGTTCCTACTATTATCAACCAGGGTCGTGCCTGTTATGAGTGCGGTGACCCGCACCACTTCAGAAACCGATGCCCTAGGTTGGTCATTGTAAACCAGGCCAACATGAACCAAGGTAACATGGTTCAAGGGAACATAAATCAGGGAAACATGAACCGGGGAATCGTGAACCAAGGGAATGCAAACCCCGCAGCTCGTGGACGTGCCTTCAACATTAATGCTAATGAGGCTCAAGCCAACAACGAGGTGGTGAACGGTACGTACCTAATTAACCAGCAATATGCCTCTATCCTATTTGATACTGGTTCAGATAGAAGCTTTGTATCTTTTGAATTTGAACCACAACTTGCCATGAATCGAGCTAAACTAGACAAACCATTTGACATCTTAGTAGCAGACGGTTATTCTGTCTCGTGTGATTCTATCATTAGAAACTGTACTCTGAACTTGAACGATCATGACTTCTCTATCAACCTTATTCCTATGGCGCTCGGAGGTTTCGACATCATAGTAGGCATGGATTGGCTGACTGAGCATCATGCTGAAGTTATCTGCTTTGACAAGTATATTCGTATTCCTCTCGGCTCGGGTGACATCCTGGAAGTCTACGGAGAGAAGCCGTCGAATGGGCTAAAGCTTATGTCTTGCACCACCGCACGGAAGTGCTTACGAAAGAAATGCGTGGCGTTCTTGGCCCATGTTGTGGATAAGAAGAGCAAAGACAAAAGTCCTCAAGATATCCCCGTGATCAAAGACTTTCCGGAAGTATTTCCCGAGGACTTACCTGGTCTTCCTCCGGTACGTCAAGTCGAATTTCGCATTGATTTAGTGCCTGGAGCAAATCCTGTAGCAAAGTCTCCTTATCGTCTTGCACCGTCAGAAATGCAAAAACTCGCAAGCCAACTCCGGGAACTTTCTGACAAAGGGTTTATCCGCCCTAGTGTTTCTCCTTGGGGAGCACCTGTGTTATTTGTCAAAAAGAAGGATGGTTCGTTCCGGATGTGCATCGACTACCGGGAGCTCAACAAGCTTACTGTGAAGAACCGTTATCCGCTCCCAAGGATTGATGATTTATTTGATCAGCTTCAAGGCTCGACTTATTTCTCGAAGATTGATCTTCGTTCTGGTTACCACCAGTTACGAGTCCTCGATTCTGATATCCCAAAGACAGCTTTTCGTACAATATACGGCCATTATGAATTCATGGTTATGCCCTTTGGTCTAACCAACGCACCCGCGGTATTCATGGATCTTATGAACCGCGTGTGTAAGCCGTATTTGGACAAGTTCGTGATCGTCTTCATTGACGATATCTTAATCTATTCAAAATCAAAAGCAGAGCACGAGAAACACCTGCGTTTGGTTTTAGATCTCTTGAAGAAGGAGCAGTTATACGCTAAGTTCTCCAAGTGTGAGTTTTGGCTAAAAGAGGTCCAATTCTTGGGACACATAGTCAACGAGAAGAGTATTCACGTGGATCCTGCTAAGATTGAAGCAGTGAAGAACTGGCAAGCTCCAAAGACCCCTACCGAAGTCCGTTCTTTTCTTGGCTTAGCTGGCTATTATCGTCGTTTCATAGCCAACTTTTCCAAAATTGCGGTGCCACTCACTGCCTTAACACATAAAGGCAAGCCCTACGAGTGGGGACCAAAGCAAGAGAAAGCCTTCCAGACTCTAAAGCAGAAATTGTGCGAAGCTCCTATCTTAACTCTTCCTGACGGAACTGAAGACTTCGTTGTCTACTGTGACGCTTCTCACTTAGGCCTTGGTTGTGTTCTTATGCAACGAGGCAAAGTGATTGCTTACGCGTCTCGGCAACTCAAAATCCATGAGAAGAATTATACGACGCACGATCTTGAGCTGGGTGCGGTCGTTTTCGCTCTCAAGATTTGGAGACACTACCTATATGGTACTAAGTGTGAAATTTTCACCGATCATAAGAGTCTCCAGCATATCTTCAATCAGAAAGAACTCAACATGAGGCAAAGGCGTTGGGTTGAACTATTGAACGACTACGACTGCAACATTCGTTACCATCCTGGTAAGGCGAATGTCGTGGCCGATGCTCTCAGTCGTAAAGAACCTATCAAGATCCATAACATTCGTATCCAAAATGATATTCAAACCCGTATCCTGGAAGCACAACATCTTTCGGTCACTGAAGGAAATATGTACAATGAAATGTCATGCGGTGCAGAACTCCAGCTTGAAACTAAACCCAATGGGTTACTTTACTTTCTAAACCGCATTTGGATTCCTGACCGTGATAATCTCCGCACTTTTGTTATGAACGAGGCTCACAAGACTCGTTATTCTATCCATCCGGGTGCAGACAAAATGTACAAGGACCTTCGTACCCAATACTGGAGGCCTGGTATGAAAAAGGATATCGCTCTGTACGTGTCCGAGTGCCTTACTTGTTCGAAGGTTAAGGCCGAGCACCAGCGTCCATCTGGCTTGCTTGAACAGCCCGAGATACCTGTGTGGAAGTGGGAGTGTATTGCCATGGACTTCATAACTAAACTCCCGCACACGTCTCGTGGTCATGATAGCATATGGGTGATCATCGATCGTTTGACAAAATCTGCCCATTTTCTGCCTATCCGTGAAGACTACCGAGTTGAGAAGTTGGCTCGAATCTACATTGATGAGATCGTTAGTCGACACGGTGTACCTCTCAATATCATCTCTGATCGTGACGGACGGTTTACTTCTCGTTTTTTGCAATCATTACAATCAGCTTTGGGTACTCAGTTGAATCTTAGTACGGCTTACCATCCGCAAACCGATGGTCAGTCCGAACGAACGATTCAGACTCTCGAAGACATGCTTAGAGCCTGTGTCATTGACTTCAAGGGTAATTGGGACTTGCACCTACCCTTAGTGGAGTTCTCGTATAATAACAGCTACCATACGAGCATCGACATGGCTCCCTTTGAAGCACTTTATGGCCGCAAGTGCCGCTCTCCTATATGTTGGACGGAGATTGGGGAATCACAGATTACTGGCCCCGAACTCATCCAAGAAACATCTGACAAGATCTTGCAAATCCGAGACAACCTTCTGGCTGCAAGGAGTCGACAAAAGAGCTACGCTGATAAACGTCGAAAACCCTTGGAATTTCAGATCGGAGATCTAGTCCTTCTTAAGGTATCCCCTTGGAAAGGAGTAGTCCGTTTTGGAAAGAAAGGGAAGCTTGCACCGAGATTTGTAGGCCCTTTTAAAATCCTGGAGCGGATTGGGAAGGTAGCTTACAAGTTGGATCTACCAGAAGAGCTTAGTAACATTCATCCGACTTTCCATATTTCGAACTTAAAGAAGTGCTTGGCTGACGAGAATCTCCAGATACCGCTCGACGAGGTGCACGTTGACGAATCAATGCACTTCGTAGAGAAGCCCGTGGAAATCATGGATCGGGAGGTTAAGCAGCTCAAGCGAAGCCGAATTCCAATCGTGAATGTTCGATGGGAATCCAAACGTGGTTCTGAGTTTACTTGGGAACGTGAGGATCAAATGAAGGCCAAGTACCCTCATCTATTCCCAGGACCCTCCTCGTGGTGAAATTTCGGGACGAAATCTCCTAAAGTAGGGGAGACTGTAATCCCCGAGGAATTTCCGACCTTATCTTAACTTGTCCGGCGTTGTAACTTATTTAATGTTGGGAATACATTTATACCGTTCAATAAATTTCTTGAATTCTTTTATATACTCATATTTAATTTCATGAATTAATTTATTATTATCTTAATAAATAAACATATACATTTATAGTTATGATAATACAAACTTATTACAAAAATATTAAAGTATAATTATTAAGTAATAAATTCATTGGAGAAAAATAAGAATTTACAATTTAAAAATTTAAATAATTAATGTGAAGTTATAATTTAAAATAAATTTATTACTTTTAAATAACTTATATGAATTTTAAATATTTATAAATTTTCAAGTCTAATTAAACTTTATAAAAACTTAGGGATTTATTTTATAAAACCTTGAAACTCAAACTTAAATTAAAAAAAAAAAAAAAACCTAACTTCTTACATAAAATAATAAAACCTGAAAGTCTAAGGACCTAATTTGTAAATTCTAAAATTTTAAATCTAACCTAAAACTAACTTAATGCTGGAAATGAAAACATTTAAAACCTCAGGGACTTGTTCTGTTGATTTCTAATTCTCCCTTTGCTCAAAACCGATCCCGGGTTCGACTCTGGCGGAAGCCGGTTTTGGAGCCAAGAAATCGATCTCACGACTGAGGTAATGTCAATCGAAATCGAAACCGGCATTGTGTTCGCGAGACCCAATCGACCCATCTCCCTGTCTTTAATCGAACCATTATGAGCTTATCAATGGCTAAACCCATAACCGTAGCTTCTTGATTATCGGCGACTCAATCGATTCATTTCCGAATGAATTGGCTATAAATAGCGACTCTAACACGTCGTCGATACACACTACAGACTCCCTACGACCTTAGAACCATCGTTAAACACCGCCGGAGCTCAGATCAGTCAAAGGAACCGCCGCGATTTGTGGCTCAGTCGACCCCTCGATTTACGCAACTAACTAAGGTAATAATCATATCAATCGAATCATACCAACCCAGGGAGTGAAAGCCCCATGAAATCGAGGCCGGCTATTAGCCGGATTGAGCGAATTGCTCGGCTAGGGTTTCGGGTGGTTTGGGGAAGAAGATGGAGGCCGGGGATTGCGGGTTAAGTAGAATCGAAACCGGCTTAGACCAAGGCATCATGCCCTGGTCTAACGGTTAAAGTGTGTGTGTGTGCGCGGCCCGGTTAGGTCGCCGGTTCGAGCCTAGGGAAGGGGTTTTTCCTATTTTATTTTTTTTTTAAACCATTCTTTTTACATTTTAAACATTCCAAAAATTCAAAATAAAATTTATATAAATTCTAAAACTATAAAACAATAAAATCTAAAATTTATAAAATTACTTTTATTTATTTTGGGTTACTTTTTAAGCTTTTATATATTAACTAAATATTTAGAAATCCAATTAAATCCATTTTTTTTAAAAATTATATTAATCTTCTTTTTATTTGAGTCCATGAAACCTTGTATTATTTAAACTTCTAAATAAATATATTACTTAGACGAACTTATTAATCAACCTTATAAATTAAAAATGTTTATTATTAAGCGTTATTAAAATCTTTTAAACATAAAAAATAATTATTTGACAAAGGACAATTATTTAAATAATTAAATAATTATTTTTAAATAAATAATTATACAAAAACTCTTTCATTCATTTAAAACCTAATTATTCTATAAATTCTTGGTAGGGTTATCTAATTATTGTTTATCAACTTAATTATAAATACTTTAATCAAAAATATATAAATTGTGTCATCTCAACTATTATACATATAATGGCAACCTTAAACAATCTTCTAAATTCCAAAACTTATACAAACTTATCTTCAAACCCCAAACCTTATTATCTAGTACAACCTATCTCAATCATAGAATCCAAATCTATCTTGTAGGTTTGTTGTGAGTACTCCTCACAATATCCATCCAACTTATCAAACTCAGTCAGCTTTAACTCATCATTCAAGTGAGTTTTCATAGCCCCTTTTTACTGCTTTTGTTTTGGGGTGAAACATGCATTAACTAAACTATCTTATCTACACGATTCATTAACTTGATTCTATGCTATGTTCTACATGCTTTATATCTTTAGCTATTTGGTGACCATTGCATGAATGCATGCCAGTACGTTCATTAACTTGTGTTGCAAGCCTAAGGTAGTACCTAACATGATCATTTATAGGGGGAAACTGAAACTAAACTAAACTTACCACATAACCTTGGCGGGTTGTTGTTGGTGTGAACCATCATCATGGGTGTATCTCCTCATGTTGGATGTGAACTATTGTCATGGGTGTATCTCCCCATGTGAACTAAAAAACTTCGGGTGTTATCTAACCCTTTTTATCAAAACGGCAATCCGTGGGATTGTGGCAGCTATATTTCTTTACCAGGGTTGAACTGTACGCTTGGAGCCTTATGTGTTATTAGATATGCTTTAGATCTGCATTAGAATCTTTTGAATCGTAAACTTTATCTAAACTTTGGTATTGGTGTCAAAACCTATGTTGCTCACCAACTACTTGTAGTTGACTTTTACTCGCATGTTTCAGGTGCTCCTGCTTAAGGCTCTTGCTGCTCACGTAGGACTTGGACCTAGAAAATAAACTGGAACTTATGTTATGTTAAATCTTGTCTTTTCATTATTCTTGTAACGGATCATTTAATATGATTAATAAATATCTTCGCATTAATTAGATGATCATGAGCTTTTGAACAACCGTGTTAGCCCCGGCGTTTAATCCGCCGCCGGCTGGGGTGTGACAGATTGGTATCAGAGCCATGGTTATAGGGAATTAGGTTATTAGACACATGACCTAGACTATAACCTAGGAGTCCCAAACATGAGTTTAACTCGTGTATATCCTTAGGAACTCCTCTATGCCATACTTATCTACAACTATCTATTGCTAGCTACCTGATGCAACTACGTGAACTACAAGTGAACTATATTCTTAGACTGGAAAGTCTAATCCAAACAAAAACTCTCAAAGGTATGTGGGTTCTAACTAATGAATGAGGACTTGTGCAATCCGGAAGGGTGGGTGCCTGTATTCTGAGAATTCTGTCTAGGAAAGCATTTCGTATAAATCCAAATCAACCGATGGACCAGTTATGCTTTCCTGGGAATTCTTGGGATGAGTGTCCACTTATAGGCTAAAGCATGACTCCTCAGACATTAAGATGAGCCTACAGAGCCTTGCTAAGTCAATGTGCCCACTAGGGTACCTTCCACGTAGGACTTGGACCTAGAAAATAAACTGGAACTTATGTTATGTTAAATCTTGTCTTTTCATTATTCTTGTAACGGATCATTTAATATGATTAATAAATATCTTCGCATTAATTAGATGATCATGAGCTTTTGAACAACCGTGTCAGCCCCGGCGTTTAATCCGCTGCCGGCTGGGGTGTGACAAGTGTAATCCCCAAAACTTATCCATCAAACACATGTGTAAACCCATTGTACACTAATCGGATCTATGAAGCAAATGAAGAACATCTTCTTTACACATGTGTAAAAACCAAAACAGAAAGAAATTAGAGACAAAAATGTGTAAACAAGAACAATTCAAGAAAAAAAATCAATTTACAAATCCAAGACAACAATATGTAAACAAAAACATTTATTCTATTTCTATCTAGATCCATCAACAGAAACTAAAACAAGAACAATTCAAGAAAAAAAAATACCCAAATAACTTTACAAATTAGAAAGAAATTATACATGTTAACACTTTGGGAAAAAACCCTTCAATACATATGTGTATAATCAAATATACATGAGTAAAAACTCTTTTACACATGTGTACATTCAATTTACACGTGTAAAAGAATCAAAATACACATGTGCAAAATCAAAATACACATGTGTAAAACTTAAACCCTATTGTAAAATTAAACAAAAAACCTAAATACTTAACTCTTACATGTGTATCAAGCCATGTAGATCTGCAATCCTTATCTACAAAATATAGTAATAATTAACATAGGTTAATTTGGGTAGTAAACATACCAACATTGCAATAAAAAAATAACAGAAAACAAATCCAAACCACATGCCTTGGCAAATCTAGACGCACATGTGGCAAAAGTTTAAGCTAAATATTTCCAGTTTATGAAAACATATTTTAATTTGGTTTTAGATGCCCCATTTCAAACCCATATTTAAAAAAAACCACATCTGACTCTATCTACCAACTTCAACAATAACTCAATATGATAAAAATCTCTAAAACCAAAAGTGCTCTTTTGCAAATGTAAGAAGAAAAATTCTTATTCTGAACTTCAACAATAACTCATCAATCATCAGAGTGTACAACGAGAAACTCCAAATGCAAAGAAAATAACATCATTTTTGGATCTTCCCTATCAATTTTGACCAAGATACTTATCTAAGAATCTAGTCAAATCTCTAATCGATTATCATTTTCTTCGCAGATTCATCAGTAATTGCATCCAAATATGTATACATAATCCAAAAAATCATGATCGTTCCAGATCGAGACATAACAAGTATTAATCATACTAAACAAATTAAATAAAAAACGAAATCTTATACATATGAAGGAGGTTAATATCTTACCAGAAGATGAAGTTTCTGACAAGAGGATTTGCGTGTAAAATTGGGGAAATTTGAGATTGATTAGATAGGGAAGGGCTATGATTTTCTTTGTTTTTAAAATTAAAAAATCAAAGCAGGTCACTTCCATCGTGAACCCTAACCAAATCGAGGGGATGAAGTTTTTGGGGGTGTTTGAAGGAGACAAAGAGTGCAGGTTTTTTAGAGAGATTTTTTTTTAATGTTTTGGGTTATTTAGATCTAGATAGATTGTAGATTAAAGAGAGAGATAAATGGTAAAAGACATAAATGCCTATTTAGAAAAAATAAATAAATCAAAAACACTATAAAAGGAATGAGTGGTTGGGGTAGAGTTTAAGGGTTTTCACAATAACATAGGGTTTTCATTTGATACGTCCCCTATATATATATATATATATGATTTGGAACATATAATAACGCTCCTTAATTGTGTTAACCCATTAACCCATTTGAATCAATCACTAGCGCTACATCACTCTTTCTTTATATACATAGAAGGGGTATTTTTGTCTTTTCTTTCCTTACCCCTTATTTAATATTTGTCAACTTTTCTTCCCCCCATGCGAATACCCATCCCTATTATAGTACTTTTTTTATTACATTTGACCCTTTTATTAGGGTCGTCCCTGAGATTTCGAATACCATGTGTGAGTAAAAAAAATAGGCCCCTAAAAATATAAACTTATATATATAAAAAATTCATTAATACCTTTGACCGTCGCATATAGGCCGGTTAATTTAACATCGTCACAATTTTTTTTTTTTTAAATACCACAAATTATGAACACCCCTATCACAACACGCGGGTTGACTAACGTAGTTGTTATATAATAAACAAATCCTAATTCCTATATCAAACAAAATAATAAATAAATAAATTAATATATAATAACTTCATTAAATATTTAATCTAACAATATATAAAATATCCTAATTCCTATATCAAACCAAATAAATAAATAAATTAATATACATAACTTCATCCAATAATCTAACAGTATAATAATAAAATAGAAAACAAAATGAGTATATGTTTATACTAGGTTATAAGCCTGGTGTATTACACGAGTTGAATAAATGCAATATTATATACTTATTAAAAAGGATTTACATATTACATATTTATGACATATTATGTAGTTTTTTAAAACAAATTATAGAAACATTATATAGTTATTTTTTTAAAATGTTTTATAAAAATAATGAAAGAAATGTTCAATTTATAAAATTGTTTTATTAACAAACCTATTTTTTAAATAAAAACCGTTTTATAAAAATCATTATCATTTAATAGGAGAAAGAGTGGGGAAACAAAAAATTATAAAAAACAATTAAATAAATTTGAATAGTTAATAAAATAGAAATAGATATTAAAAATGCATAGAAGAGTGATAACTGTCTAACCAAAACTTTTATTTATCAGATAGTATAGATATAGATATTGAAATAAAAGGGAAAAAAAAAGATAAAAAATAAAAACTCCCTTGCATATTGAAGTGATGTGAAGCCTCTGGTATTGAGAAAATATGTTGTACAAAAACAGAGTATCAACAGCTTTAGGTTGTACAATGTGTAATGTATTGTCTTTTTCGTTCCTCCGCCACCTTATGAAGTTTTTTTTTAGAAACAAGAAAAAAGAAAAAAGAAAAAAGAAAAAAATTAATATTAGGTTTTAGTAATTGAGTATTTGGGCCTAATAAAATAATGTGTATTTTTTTTTAAAAAGCCCATATTCTTATTTTAAATATATAAAGTCTATTAGGTTTTAATAATGAAAGAAAATAAGATTCTCTTTCACACAAGTCTCCACTTACAGAATGAAGTAACCCTACCGGACCACCGCCCACCGCCTGTTGGACCGCCGCTCGCCGCCGCCGGAAAACTTTAAATGTACTACTTTTTAAAAATTTTAAATACTCTATGGAGACAACATACCCCCCGAAGTACATAAATAAAATTTTTTGGGACCCCGGAAATTTGGGCCCTGTGCGGTCGCCCATCCCGCACCTGCTCAAGGTCGGCCTTGCCTTTTATTCAATCAACTTTTCACCCGTCATTCCATCCATCCCCTTTTTTGATGTTATTATCGAGTGTTGTTTTTTCTTCATGGATCATATTGCTTTTTATGACACCCTCATTTAATAAGGGTCAATATACCAACATCCAACTCATATTCATGTGTGCTTTTCTATAAGATTTTCACCAATGCTATCAATCCCCCCCCCCCAACCCCTCTCCATTTCGTTTCCATCATTACCTTTCTAATTTCCCTTCTATATATTTTGTCTTACCCTAGAAGTTTCATATTCTCCCTCCCTCTCCTCCCCCCCCCCCCCTCTCATCAGATATCATGAGTAGCAGCGAGATCAATGGCGCCAGTTGTTCTTTGGGCAAGGTTGATGGCGATCCTCACACATGAGTAGATAGCGAGGATCATTTCCCCGATAATACATTTGATATCCTTGTCGGAAATTCTCCTTTGCGTTATGTTGGTTTCGATAAACGAGGTATGCCTTTTTATTTTAAGATTTTTTCTTTTATTTTTTGTTATATTTATATGAAAATTCTATTTTTGTGATATTGAATCCTTTTCATCATTAGTCATGTAGTTTCAACATCCATTTTGGTCATTTTAAAAGAAGGTAACGCTGTAACTTTTTTTTCTATGAACAAAATGCTGTTACTTACATTGATGCAATGCAATTATGTTCATACAAAATGTTCTGTGAACAAAATGTGGTGAATGTCATGTACCTTATGTTCATACACAATTTGCTTTTGTTAAGAAAATCACCCGAATGTCTACAATTGATTGCAAAGTCAATAATCAGCCGAGCAAAAGTTCATATGTGTGTTTGGAGTCATGATAATTTACATGCACCAACATTAATTCACATCAAGCCAACAAGTTATAACATTTCCTCTCATGTAGTAGGTTTTTGGTTGGGAACCAAATATTTATCATCTAAGATTTTGGTTTGCGCTATATGTTGAAATTGATCCACCACAACGCACAAAGATGGGATCTCGAAGGAGGTTGAAAATGTATGTTGGGTATGAATAGAGTCATTATCGAGGGAATCATTTACGACTCAGTTTATTGGTTTTCTGTAAGGCCCCAAACCCGGGAGGCCCCACTTGTTGGATTTACTCATTCACAGACAGTTCTTAAACATGAATATCAAATAACGCAGCGGAAAACTTCATTCATTCATCATAATTAAAACTTGTTCATACATGCGGAAGCGTAAACATAGTTTAAAACATATTTACATCATAACTAAACGTAACGGGATGCCAGTCTTCATGATCAGCCGGGTAACTCTTCTCGCTTGCCAAGCATCACCGTCCATCCTCATAACCTACCTTAACCTGAATGTGCACACTTAAAAACGTCAGCTACGCTGGTGAGTTCTAGTTTTAACATAAAACCTTAACTTCATATAAATTGCCAAAAACATCACTTCGTACTTCATTTAATAAAAAGCGTACGTAAAATAATGCAATAACAAACATAACACTTCATAAGTCAACGAACATATAGAATCTGCGCCTTCTCGTAACCGTCAAATCCAAACGTTACATACTGGTTGAATAACTTAAGGATCACCACCACTAGGCCCATCATCACCGTACTGTCCTTCGGGTGAGGAACTCCTAGGGCCAGATACTTAGGTTATCCAACCCTTCAAGCACGGCGTCCCAAAGGATAGCGCGTACCAAACTTCAAGCACTGCGCCCCGTCGGACGCAAGTACCAAACTTCAAGCACGACTACCCCGTAAGGTAAATCGTACCAACTTCAAGGATCACGATAATCCCCTTGACGACCGTCATCGCCCCAGTTGTACAACAGTTGGCCAGCCACAGAGGCCCCTAAAAGGTAAAGGCCCATAACATCCTTCCCATCCCTTAACCTTCATTCCCTAAGGAATATTGGCAGATTCGTTCGTTTGTGACTTTCGTAAACCTTCGCTTCTTTTACTTCAAAAACTTCAGTTAAAGCATTCGTACGTTTTATTAAAAACATTCTCTTCGTTAAAACACTTCGTAAACTTCTTTTGGCAAAATATTTCATAAACACTTCCTTCATAAACCTTCCTTCTAAAAAATCCTTCATAAACATCATTTTATAAAACGTTACATACATCCTTCGTAAACATCGTTTCATAACATCGTTTTATAAAATCATCACGTGTGCACACCAGCCCAAAAACATTATTAAAACATTTAAAAGAGGGCTTCTAGAACTCACCTTATAAGCTAGTCTCGGTTGTCCTAAACAAAGGTCCAACAACTTCACTTCCGATCTAAATTGATTAGTTAGATACACATCAGACCAATACCGACTCTAACGGTTTAACCCTTCTAAACATACTGACTTCACTTAATCAGTTCTGATGTCTGCACATATCGAAACTAGGTAGTTTCGATGGAGTCTGCACATATCGAAACTAGGTAGTTTCGATGGACCTGCACGTATCGAAACTTGTAGTTTCGATGGACCTGCACGTATCGAAACTTGTAGTTTCGATGGACCTGCACGTATCGAAACTTGTAGTTTCGATGGACCTGCACAGATTGTCTTCCCAAAAATCCGAAGCTTTTGCATGTGAGTCTGATCGAGTTAGTTTCTCAACTTTTCTTAGATCAAAATGTTCGGTTTTCATTCTAGATGCTATACCTAAGCTCATTTTTAAGTTCCATCCGCAAAATCGTTGCCTTTTTAGCCAAAACCCGAAAATCCCAAAAACGAACAAAAACTCAGATTTAGGTCGGATCGTTACCTGAATCGAGCTTCTGATCTGGAGGTTCTTCTCACGAGTGCAAGAGACACGAGCGGGTGTAATCTTGTGTGATTCCGACACTTTCTCTCTCTACGGTTTTTCTCTCTCTAGAATTGCAAATGAGAGAAACATGTGGTGACCTTGGCTATTTATAGGGGAGACCTCCCCAAGCCCGGTTCGCGACTGACCCGTCCCGACTTCGGCCCGCTTGAACTCGTTAACTTTATTTCTCGACATTTTGGGTTGTTACAAGTCTACCCCCCTTATAATAGGTTTCGTCCCCGAAACCTATCACAAGTCAAATAATTGAGGGTACGACTCCCTCATTTCCGCCTCCGTTTCCCATGTAGCCTCTGATCCCTTTCGGTGCCTCCATTGGACTTTAACCAATGGAATAACTTTATTACGCAAACGCTTCTCCTTTCGGTCTAAGATAGCCACGGGTTCTTCGATGTAATTAAGGCTGTTGTCGACCTCGATGTCAGTAAGTGGTACGTGAGCCGATTCATCCGCCAAACACTTTCGCAAGTGTGATACATGGAAGGTAGGATGAATCCCACTTAACTCATCAGGCAACTCCAACCGATAAGCGACTTCCCCAACCCGTGCCATTATTCTGAACGGTCCGACAAACCTCGGACTTAACTTTCCTCTCTTCCTGAATCGTATGATTCCCTTCCAGGGCGACACTTTCAACATTACTCTGTCCCCAACATCAAACTCGATAGGCCTTCGTCGTCTATCCGCATAGGATTTCTGGCGATCTTGCGCGGCCTTCATTCGAGCTTTGATTTGATCAAACCTTTCCGACGTTTCTTTTATGACTTCCAGACTTCCTAACTCCTTCTGTCCGATCTCACCCCAACAAACCGGGGTCCTGCATCTTCTACCATACAACATTTCGTAAGGCGGCATGCCTATAGTCGTGTGATGACTATTGTTGTAGGAGAATTCGGCTAACGGCAGATGACTGTCCCAACTGCCACCAAAGTCGATAATACAAGCACGGAGCATATCTTCCAATGTCTGAATGGTCCTTTCTGACTGACCATCCGTTTGCGGGTGGTATGCTGTGCTGATATTAAGCCTCGTGCCCATCGCTTCGTGAAATCTTTTCCAGAACCTCGATGTGAATCGTGTGTCCCGGTCGGATACTATCGTCAAAGGCATCCCATGCCGTGCTACTACTTCGTTAATAAATACTTCCGCTAACCTTTCCGACGAGAACGTCTCGCGAATAGGTAGGAAATGAGCACTCTTTGTTAATCGGTCCACAATTACCCAAATGGTGTCATGACCTTTAGCTGTGCGAGGTAGCTTGGTTATGAAGTCCATGGTAATGTGTTCCCACTTCCATTCTGGTATATCAAGTGGTTGAATCTTTCCATACGGTTTCTGGTGTTCAGCCTTTACTTGCGAGCAAGTCAAGCACTTGCTTACATACTTCGTTACATCACATTTCATTCCAGGCCACCAGTAGTCCTTCTTCAGGTCTTGGTACATTTTGTTGGTACCGGGATGGATAGAGTAACGAGACTTATGAGCCTCATCCAAGATTTTGGTTCTAAGCTCGCCACCCATAGGTATCCATACCCGTCCATAACGTGTTCTAACACCAAGGGTGTTATATTCCAACTTGTCCTGTTGGCCAACCATCATTTCCTTCTTTATGTTTTCTTCTTTAAGTGCCTCATCTTGAGCTTTTTCGATCTCGCTCATCACATCCGATGTTACCACCAACTGGCAAGCTTTCACTCTAATAGGAGTAGGCACATCCTTTCGGCTTAGAGCGTCAGCCACCACGTTTGCCTTTCCAGGATGGTACATTATTTCACAGTCATAGTCCTTCAGGAGTTCCAACCATCTCCTCTGCCTCATATTAAGCTCCTTTTGTTCGAAGAAGTACTTCAAACTTTTGTGGTCGGAGTAAACAGTAAACTTTACCCCGTACAGGTAGTGCCTCCAGATTTTTAATGCAAATACGACAGCAGCAAGTTCCAAATCGTGAGTCGGATAGTTGACTTCGTGAACTTTCAACTGCCGCGACGCATATGCAATCACTCTACCACGCTGCATCAACACACACCCCAATCCCTGACCTGAAGCGTCAGAGTATACCACCAAATCTTCACTGCCCTCGGGAAGGGCCAAGACTGGAGCTTGTGTTAGCTTCTCTTTCAATTCCTTAAACGTCTCATCCTGGGTCGAACCTCATTCGTACTTTACTTCCTTCCGAGTCAACTTTGTTAATGGCGAAGCTATTTTCAAGAAATCCTGAATGAATCTCCGATAGTAGCCTGCCAATCCTAAGAAACTGCGGATTTCAGTTGGCGTCTTAGGAATGTCCCATTCACTTACCGTTACTATCTTTGCTGGGTCAACCATAATGCCGTTCGGGCCAATAACGTGACCTAGGAACTGGACTTCCCTAAGCCAGAACGCACATTTGGAGAACTTAGCATACAACTTCTCATTCTTCAGAGCTTCCAATACTTCCTTCAAGTGACACGCGTGATCACCCTCATTCTTGGAGTAGATAAGGATATCATCGATGAACACGATTACCGATCGATCCAGCATCGGTCGACACACCCTATTCATTAAATCCATGAACGCTGCGGGGGCGTTCGTCAATCCGAAAGACATTACGCGGAACTCAAAATGTCCATAACGCGTGCGAAATGCAGTTTTCGGTATGTCTTCATCCCTCACCTTCAACTGATGGTACCCGGAACGAAGGTCGATTTTCGAGAACCAACTTGCACCTTGTAATTGGTCAAACAGGTCATCGATCCTTGGTAAAGGGTACTTGTTCTTCACCGTTCGTTTATTCAACTCGCGGTAATCGATACACATTCTCATTGAACCATCTTTCTTCTTTACGAACAACACCGGAGCACCCCACGGCGAGATGCTCGGTTGAATAAATCCTTTCTCAAGTAACTCGTCTAGTTGAACCATAAGTTCCTTCATCTCCACCGGTGCAGCCTTAGCCACGGGCTGGGCATCTGGTACTAAGTCAATTCGGAACTCAATTTCTCTATCGGGTGGTATCCCAGGCAAATCCTCTGGAAACACCTCCGGGTACTCGCGTACCACGGGTACATCGTCTAGTTCCTTCACTTCCCTACACTTATCAATTACATATACCAGATAAGCCTCGCATTCGCGCCTCAAATAATTCGTTGCCTTAATCATTGAGATGACATTTGGCATCGGGGCGTCACGATCTCCAAAGACTTCGACTTTGCTACCATCCGGAGCCTTGAGTTGGATTATCTTTCGTTTACAAATAATTTGCGCTTCATTGGCAGTTAGCCAATCCATACCCAACACGACATCAAACCCTCCCAAAACCATAACAAACAATCTGACAGGGAACCTATGTCCTTCTATTTTTATTGTGGAGTTGTCAACTACATCGGTCACTCTCGCAGTTCTACCCTCTGCGGTTTCTACGCTAAAGGCCATTTCTAACTTACTGGCAGCGTACTTCATTCTCTTACAAAAAGACGCAGATATAAAACTCTTACCGGCACCCGAATCAAATAACACAGAAACAAGAGTGTTGTCAAGGACGAACGTACCTGACGCCACATCGGGATCCGCCCTGGCTTGTTCCTGCGTCAGTGCGTACGCACGAGTCTTTGCACGAGATCCCTCTCCCTTCTTTTCCGGGCCCTTTCCCTTCCCGGTTTCCCCCATCCTGGGCTTGGTGCATTCCCGACTCATATGACCATTCTCCCCACAATTGTAGCATTTGTAACCTTGCGGGCATTCACGGGAGTAATGTCCGGTCTTGCCGCATTTAAAGCACAGATTCGATCCTAACCGACATTCACCCGCATGTCTTACCCCGCATTTCCCACAGACTGTCATCTCGCCTACCCTGGCCTGCTTGTCCCGAGCCCCAAACAACTTCCCACCCGATCGTTTAGCGGGAAAACTCAACTTCTTTTTAGGCTCTTCAATGGCAACAACATTCAGCGCCAGATCATCGAATACCACGCCACTTAGCTCTACCGCCAAATCATAGGTAGTAGGGGCGTTTGCCTTAACATAGGTGCGGACCTGGTCCGGCAACCCTTGAATATAACAGGCAATCTTTCTTTCTTCCGTCGTGACAAGGTGTGGCACCAGACGTGCCAGTTCATTAAATCGGGTTGTGTACTGCCGGTGCGTCATGCTCCCGGCCTTCAAACCCAGAAATTCCCTCTCTACCTTCTCAATCTCGTTCCTTGGGCAGAAATTCTTTATCACCAAAGTTTTCAAGTCAGCCCACACCATCGCATCCACAATCTCGCTCCCTTTTGCCTGACGTATACCTTCCCACCAATGGGATGCTTCCTCCCTCAAGGAGTTAGCAGCAAATTTTACAACTTGATCCGTTCGACACTCGCTCAGACGAATGGCGGCTTCCATACGTATTACCCAATAAAAAGTAGCCACCGCGTCCTTCTTCCCAGTCAGGACCGGTGGGTCACATGCCTTAAAGGACTTATAGTCGCATCCGCGAGCATGCGGTGCATTGTCGGTCTCATTGTTCTGAGCACCAACTGCTGCGCTAGACCCACCCACCGCATTGACCTACTTCAATGCTTCTGCCAACAGACCTGGCAGAGAAGTCTTCATCAACTCCGTAAACTCTCGAGCTATAGCTGCTCTCACTTCTGGTTCAAAGGTGAAGGGTTGTTCTTCAACCTGTGTCTGCTCGGCTCCATGCACACTAACCGTCGGTTCAGTGTGAACACTTCCTTCTTCACTATACTCTTGGCGCGCAGGGATCCTGCCACGCCCACCATTTCGACCGCCGGTACGACCACCGGTACGGCCACCACGCCTTCCGTTTCCTCTCCTTGCCATTACGTTCTATAAGACAAGAAATCCAATGTCATCACGCTAGTTAACAAATAAAATTCAATAAGTACTGTAAGATGTTAATATACACTGGCCATCTGTAATTAACCATTACACTACCTTTCGATTTCTATTTGACCACCTTTGTGATTTCATCAGAACACAAGTCCTTACTTACCCCTTTCTAAGGCATACTATATACGTAAATACATATACTACCTTCATACCTGATGCTTTGGCTCGAGTTACCCGTACTGGCATCCGCTTTCGGTCCCATTCAAAGTTTAAGTTCAGACACTGGGAGTGTCCGAATCTCTCAAACTATTGCTCTGATACCAACTTGTAAGGCCCCAAACCCGGGAGGCCCCACTTGTTGGATTTACTCATTCACAGACAGTTCTTAAACATGAATATCAAATAACGCAGCGGAAAACTTCATTCATTCATCATAATTAAAACTTGTTCATACATGCGGAAGCGTAAACATAGTTTAAAACATATTTACATCATAACTAAACGTAACGGGATGCCAGTCTTCATGATCAGCCGGGTAACTCTTCTCGTTTGCCAAGCATCACCGTCCATCCTCATAACCTACCTTAACCTGAATGTGCACACTTAAAAACGTCAGCTACGCTGGTGAGTTCTAGTTTTAACATAAAACCTTAACTTCAAATAAATTGCCAAAAACATCACTTCGTACTTCATTAAATAAAAAGCGTACGTAAAATAATGCAATAACAAACATAACACTTCATAAGTCAACGAACATATAGAATCTGCGCCTTCTCGTAACCGTCAAATCCAAACGTTACATACTGGTTGAATAACTTAAGGATCACCACCACTAGGCCCATCATCACCGTACTGTCCTTCGGGTGAGGAACTCCTAGGGCCCGATACTTAGGTCATCCAACCCTTCAAGCACGGCGTCCCAAAGGATAGCGCGTACCAAACTTCAAGCACTGCGCCCCGTCGGACGCAAGTACCAAACTTCAAGCACGACTACCCCGTAAGGTAAATCGTACCAACTTCAAGGATCACGATAATCCCCTTGACGACCGTCATCGCCCCAGTTGTACAACAGTTGGCCAGCCACAGAGGCCCCTAAAAGGTAAAGGCCCATAACATCCTTCCCATCCCTTAACCTTCATTCCCTAAGGAATATTGGCAGATTCGTTCGTTTGTGACTTTCGTAAACCTTCGCTTCTTTTACTTCAAAAACTTCAGTTAAAGCATTCGTACGTTTTATTAAAAACATTCTCTTCGTTAAAACACTTCGTAAACTTCTTTTGGCAAAATATTTCATAAACACTTCCTTCATAAACCTTCCTTCTAAAACATCCTTCATAAACATCATTTTATAAAACGTTACATACATCCTTCGTAAACATCGTTTCATAACATCGTTTTATAAAATCATCACGTGTGCACACCAGCCCAAAAACATTATTAAAACATTTAAAAGAGGGCTTCTAGAACTCACCTTATAAGCTAGTCTCGGTTGTCCTAAACAAAGGTCCAACAACTTCACTTCCGATCTGAATTGATTAGTTAGATACACATCAGACCAATACCGACTCTAACGGTTTAACCCTTCTAAACATACTGACTTCACTTAATCAGTTCTGATGTCTGCACATATCGAAACTAGGTAGTTTCGATGGAGTCTGCACATATCGAAACTAGGTAGTTTCGATGGACCTGCACATATCGAAACTTGTAGTTTCGATGGACCTGCACGTATCGAAACTTGTAGTTTCGATGGACCTGCACAGATTGTCTTCCCAAAAATCCGAAGCTTTTGCATGTGAGTCTGATCGAGTTAGTTTCTCAACTTTTCTTAGATCAAAACGTTCGGTTTTCATTCTAGATGCTATACCTAAGCTCATTTTTAAGTTCCATCCGCAAAATCGTTGCCTTTTTAGCCAAAACCCGAAAATCCCAAAAATGAACAAAAACTCAGATTTAGGTCGGATCGTTACCTGAATCGAGCTTCTGATCTGGAGGTTCTTCTCACGAGTGCAAGAGACACGAGCGGGTGTAATCTTGTGTGATTCCGACACTTTCTCTCTCTACGGTTTTTCTCTCTCTAGAATTGCAAATGAGAGAAACATGTGGTGACCTTGGCTATTTATAGGGGAGACCTCCCCAAGCCCGGTTCGCGACTGACACGGCCCGACTTCGGCCCGCTTGAACTCGTTAACTTTATTTCTCGACATTTTGGGTTGTTACATTTTCACTTTAATGAATCAACATTTCCTACATTAGGGGGAGATTAAAAGCAGTTGGAATGAATTATCATTGATCCTTAAACTAAACAATGTGAACCAGAAGTTCAAAAGATAATTCACTTACAAAGATTAAAAAATTAGTTACCAGACGTATTTACTGACCTAAATAAAGTGACTAAATATGTCACATATACCAAATGCTAATGCTCCAGTTAAGATTAGTGTCCTAGAAGGACAACGACATACTGGTAATAGGTCTATGGCACGTCTAAATCATGGTAGACCAATTGGTTCTAGAGATAAAACTTTCTCAAAAATTGGAGCCAATAATGAAGATGGTCAAGTCGAGGTATAATAAAAGGGTCTCCTGAAGAGATAGTAGACATGATGGTTACAGATGAACCGAGGATACCTGAATATAAAGAGATCTAAGTAACTTGATCATATCTAGAAATATATATAATCGAAACACCGATCGACGTAGTTATACTTTTGTATATAATATAGCGCTTGAAATGATGAGGGTTAAGAATTAAGATCTGCCTATGAATGAGAATATAAATGATTGGCCAAAATAGAAAGACGTAAATGAGACAGAGTTGAATTCTCTAATGAAATAGAAAATTATTGAACTTGGTATTCATACACACGAAATTATAAATATGTTGGTTAAAAGTGAGGTCTTTTGTGTGAAAGAATTATATAAAATAATGAAAGAAATATATAAGACAAAATTGGTGCCACAAAGAGAGAATTGATATGTGTCTTATAAATATTGTGACTCACTTGACACTAAAATTTACATGAAAATCCTCGAAGGATATTAAACTGCTAAAATCATATAAAGTAAGTTCTCGAGAACACTATGATTATTGTATACATATTCAGATCCAAATACAATATGATTATTTATATATGTTGATGAATTGGATATAATTGGAACTCCCGATGAGTTTCCTAAAGCAGTTAAGTACTTATTAGTTATTTGAAACATCTTAAAGTTGTAATTCTTGTGCACCAATAAACATGTAAGAAACAAATTAAACATGGTGATTATGATATCTTAGCGTATAAGAATGGTACAGTATAGAGTGAATGCACATGCATAATTAGTCAAGATGGAAAGAAGTAAATGTTAAGTGCTTATTAGTTATCTATTTTTGCAACTGATTTGCTAAATGATAAAGTTTATGTACCAAACATCTAAAGAGTGAATGCACATGCATAATTAGTCAAGATGGAAAGAAGTCAATGTTAGATTATAAATGTATTAAGCATTTGTATAAAACCTTGAGAATTATATTATAACAAGTTCCATATATGGACTAAAATAGTCGGGTTGAGTGTGGTATAATCTACTCACTGATTATCGAGGAATAGAAAGATATAAATATGTTGTAATCGTTCGTATATTTTATTAAAAGAACAGTCAGTTATTACAATATATGTTGATAATATTGTTGTATCTCTTGAAGAGATCAAACATTTGTATAAAGATAGTTTATCCATCAATCAAGTTACATCCAATAGATGTTAAAACATTTAACATGGAGAAAGCTTGTCATTTAAGTATGTTAAAGGTTGTTAAAGAATGAGAAAATCTTGGTCTAGAAATACCATAGTTAAGTGCAGTTGTTGCATTAATGTTTCTTGTTTGTATACACGACTATATGTATCATTTATTTAAAATTCATCAGTAAGATATAGTTCGGGGAGACAATGGAATGGGTTAAAACACATACGTTGATACCATTAAGGTACGAAAGATATGGGTTTATATTTCATTAACCTATCGAAACAAGTTTATTTAGTCTTGCAAGTGCAGGTTATGTATCACAATATAGTCGTGGATCTTGTGGTATTCGATTATGAGAGGAGACAACGATAGTCTTACATCAAGATGATAGAACATTGCTCGGCAGAAACAAGTACATGAAAAGATCAGTCGGCAATTTGGGATGTCTATCCATAAAATCATCGACTACAAAGTTTTGAGCAACTTTTCCGGAAGATTAATACACGTCACTTAAGGGATTCATATTAAAATGGGGGGGAATATTATACAAGTTGCACTCTTTTTTCCTTCACAAAGTTTTGTCCCATTGAGTTTTCTTAGTAAGATTTTTAATGAGGCAACATAAATGATCAGGAAGTATCAGGAGGGGACAATATGTGCTACACTCTTTTTCCATTAGCTATGGTTTGTCCCACTAGGTTTTCCTGACAAGGTTTTTAACGAGGCAACATGTCTAAGCGTATGAAGTTGGGGGAGTGTTATATATACAGACTAGGTAAGAAGCCCGTGTATTACACGAGTTGAATAAATCCAACTTGTTGTAAAGCAGTCTAAGCGTATGAAGTTGATAACCAAGGGGGAGTGTTATCTATATAAACTAGGTTAGAAACTCATGTATTACATGATTTGAATAAATCCAACTTGTTGTAAACCAACAGTTTCTATGAAAATTTGTATGTTGGATGTTATCAGTCATTGATAAAAATAAGAAATAATGAAGATTTAAGAATTATAAATAACAAATAATGAAGATTTAAAATTATAAATAACAAATAATAAAGATTTAAGAATTATAAAATTATATTTTAAGATAGATATAATTGAAATCTTCTTATGATTTAGTAAGTTTTAATAAAACTAGTTTTTTCCACCCGCGCTTCGCAGCGGGAGGTTATTTGAACGAAACGGGTTATACCCACGTTAGGCGGCGGGTGTCGGGTCGATCGTTAATAAAATTTAAGCAAAAACGTAGGCGCGACGGTAAAAATAATGGTAATAAAAAAGAAATCTAAAGGTAAATAATAAAAAAAGAAAAAAATGTTCGGGTCGTCGATAACCATAAAAGCGAAAACCGAGACTGCTTCCGATAATACCGACACCGACAATGATATTGTTCGCTCATAATAGGTTCGGTTCGTCACAGGACCACAACGGTAACAACACCCGCTAAAAGTCTCAATAAAAAAAGAAAAGTCGATTTTTAATACAACTTCGTTTTCAAAACAATTTATATAGTAACGTTGACAAAAAAACTAAAAACAGCCACACACCTTGTTTTTTTTTAAATAACGAACGAAAGCTATTAATAAAAAAAACGAAATTATTATAATATTGAACGGGTTAAAATCGTGTTTTTTATACAGCACGAAGGTTAAAAATGATAATAGAAAAAAACAAATCAAGAGGTGTCAAATTGTGAGTGGGGTAGTCATTATTTCCTAAAGTTTTCTTTTAATCTATTAGGTAATATTATACATGGCTGGGGATTATTTGCAAATGTATGAAACTTTTATGGTTAATGTAGCAAATGCATGAAACTTTTGTGGTTAATGTAGGAAGACTTAAAAGTGGACCGCACAAACCGACATGCATTTACTACTAGTAATGTTAGAATAAAATTTATATATTTAATTATTTAAAATCATTATTATCTAATAGAAGAAAAGGTTATTTAATAGTATAGAGATATATATGCGAAAACAAAAATCTAGAATCACCAGAAGTCGACACATAGCAGATAAAGTTATAATAAGGATATTATTCTATTATTAATATATTATATTATTATGATTATCAATATATAAAATAGATTTAACGCTCTTATATACACATTGTAATATAAATTTATCAATAATACAAATCTCTTTCCGTGTTTCTCTTTCTCATATTGGTTTGCTATTAGGCTAGTTTTACAACAAAAACTATGTTATTTAATAAAACATTGTACTTTGCAATAAAATAAAAAATATTAAATTTCTTTAAATAACATTATCCTAATTTTTGTTCCTAAGTTGCGTAAATAATACGTAAAAATACGTGTATTCACTCTCTCCTTTTGTTTATTTAATATTTATGAAGTTGAAAAGGATAAGTGCAAACAATGAAGTTGAAAGGATATTGAAACATTGAGATCCGACAACAAAGAATTGGTCGGTGGGTTTGATTGTTACTTAATGCATGCATTGAACCTTGGACTATTGGAGATAAGCATATATCGCACCATTCGACGGATTTAGGTTGAGATCACTAGTTTCATATGACAATACTACTTTTTTGTGAATTATATTTTGTATGTTGGGTGTAAAGAAACAAAACGTTTGGTGAGTCGTTCGTTGGGAAGTTTGTTTAATAAAGAACGAGTATAAACAAAGATATTCGGTTCGATTAATTAAATGAAATGACATGAACAAAGGCCGAGTTCGTTCAACAGTGTTCGTGAACGTTCATTAATGTTTGTTAATGGTCGTTTGTTTATGTTCATTTGTTACAAGTTTTTAGTATTTTTTTAACTTTTTACCATTAAAATTAAATTACTGTATGTTCGTTTGTATACATTTGTATTTGTTTGTGTTCGTTTATGTTTCTTTGTGTTTGTTTATAATGTTAACAAACGAACACGAAAAAAATCATTTCCTTAACACGAATATAAAATTTCGTTCGGTTATGTGCTCATAAACCGTTCGTTTGTCCAATAAAAGCTTAACGAACGAATATGAACAACATCTTCTTCGGTTCGATTTAATTTAGTTCAGTTCATTTACAGCACTATTTATATCTGAAAGGTCGGGCGATATCATGTATTTTCATACATATGCGAAGAAGAAAATAGATCTTTGAAGTGAAAATGTCAAGTACATAAGAAGAGAGCCAAACGTTAAAGTAATTATGTAAGGTGCATTTTTTTTAAAGAAAGCAATTAACGCATTTTATTTAAGAAAGCAATTAACGCATTTTATTTTTTATTCTCTACATCTTTGATATCTACCGAATCCAATGGAATCGGTTGACCTGCATTCAAATATTCAGAGAGTAAACAAGCACATGGTAAGACAATTAGTGCGAAGATGACAACCACACACTGAAGATGACTCTTTCATGCCGTTTAACTTGGTAAGTTCCCCTTTTATTAGATCCAGAGCTTCAATTAAGCTTTTTTTTAAGCTTTTTCTTATTCTTATAACCTGCATCTTCACGATCTAATCAATAATCCTGACAAATTTATCGAGAGTTGAGTTAGCAGAATGCAAGTGTTTCCTTAACAACGCATGTTGGCTCTCTACTTTATTGGTTGTACGTTTCTAAAATTGAGATTTTGATCAATCCATGCACACACAAACATCTCATTATACTTGTCCAACCATTTTTTATTCATGTAACTAAGTTAGAAAACCTGTGTATTACACGAACTGAATAAAGAAAAAATTAAATAATGATTTATAATTATAAAACGATTGAAAATTTTAATTGATGAAATTTATATATAAAAATTTAAACGAATTATTAATCTAGTTTTCTAAAATAATAGAGTTGATTAAAATATAAAAACAATTTTGATAATATAATAACTATTCATAATACAAAATTATTTTTTGAAGTTGCTAAGTAACGTAAAAACTTATAACTATCCATAATTAATTTCATATTAAATTCAAACGAAACTATAAGAAATTATAAGAAAAACAAAATTATAAAAAATTTAAATGAATTAAAAACCTAGATTATATATAGTATCGGGATGGAAAACGAAATTTAAAAAGAAAAAACTAAAATGCTGCCACGTGACGTCCCTCATTGGCTTGGTTAATATTCAGTAAGCTTGTCTTTAATTATTATTATTATAATGCCATCACATATTTTACAGACATTTATTTGTAGGAATTTCCTAAACAAGGATAACAACAATTTAACTACTAACTAGAAATGTTTTCTCGCGCTCCGCGGCAGAAGACGGACATTAAACGTTTGAGGCGTTGACATTAACATAGCTAAGCAAAAAAACGTGGTTAAATAAATTTTACCTCGCGCTGCACGGCGGGAGGCGGACCTTAAATAGTTGAGACGGTGATATTAACGTGGTTAAGTACAAAAAGAAACGTGGTCAAATAGATAAAAGAAACGTATTAAGTTATGGCAACTCGGTTGTGGAGATCGAAAAATAGATAAAAGACAGTTATATAACGGTACCGATGTTTTTCAGTTGGTGTCGGTCTCATTTTTCACGGTACCAACACGTCACCGTCAGTCGATATAACCCACGATACCAAAAAATATTCTATTTTGAATACGACTCCGATTTTAACAAAATTTATACCGGGACGTTAAAAAAAATAAAACAAACAAAAGAAAATAATTAAGGAAAAATTAGATTATATATACTGCATGGGGTAAACTTGAAACTTTAAAAACTTGAGGGGATCAAAGTGACATTTTACATAGTTGAGAGACTATTTTTTGCCAAATCACCAAAATTGAGGGGTTTAAGTGGTTCTCTTTAAGTAGTATAATAATTTGAGTGTTCATCAATAGATTAATAACTAGCTTAGAACCCGTGTACTTACACGTGAGATGAAAAATATTATACATAAAATTCTTAAATATTTATGTATATATTTTACAAGTGTAAAAATGTATTCCATATATTAAGCATAGAAAACAAAATTCAAAATATGTAAAAATTAATATATAATTGGGTTTCGAAAATACGTTAATTACTATTTAATGTAATTTGACTTTCATTTACTATTTGATTGAAAATAAAAGTTAAATAACTAGATTTCAAAGTTTCTTATGATAAGGGATAATTTAAAATAAACGTGATTTATTAATATAATTAGTATTTCTTTAAAAATATATTATTATTAAAATACAGAGGTGTATTTAATAAGAGACGGAAAAAAATGATAAGAATGAATATGTAGGCGACATGTGGCATGAAAAACCTTTATTTATTAAATAGTATAGATAGATTCATAACTCCTGAGAAAGCACATCAACATGACTAAAAACACCTCATATAGACATAAAACAATGGATGAATGTAACATCCCGGAAATCCATAAGCTATTGGTTGGGGTTAGTGGACGACCCGAATCCCTATTAAGCATTATGAGGAGCAAGGGTTGTCATTGGTGGTGCATTTAACGACGCTAAGAGAGCAGTTATCCCGTAATTCGAGACAGAAACGCGTCAGAGGGATTAGGAGGGACCTGAAACGAAACATTGGAGGGTTTATAAGCCACCTTATAGCAAAACCCTAGGCCATTCGGCCTAGGTGGGTACTCGACGACAACAGGGGAGCGACACAAGGAAGAACACCGGAACGGGGTGGTGTTGCGGAGGTCCACGGCGGTAGTAAGCGGGAAAGGAGAGCTCCACGTCGACAAGGTGATCCTCGGTACTTTTCTCTTTCCGATTTTGCATTATGTTTTAGTTAGAAACCCGATTAGGGTTTGTTGATGGTGTTTTGATCATGGGCGACGGCTATGGTGGAGGCGATGGCCGACTATGAGGAACGCCAAAGTTAGTGGAGTGGTGGCGTGCGACGACGGTTACGGTGGTCGGAGGTGGAGCGTGGCAGACCGGCAGCCGAGAAGGAGAAAAGGGAGAGAGGAGAGGAGGGTGTCGGGCGAAGGTGGTGGTTGCGGGGAACAACCGAGGACGGTGAGGGCAGCGAGCGGTGATGCTCGGCGGCAGCAAGGGGGCTGCTGTGGTGGTGTCTACGGCGGCGAGCAGCGGACAACCGCAATGGAGTTGTTCCGGCAGTTAGGATGGCTTGAGAAGACAATGGTAGTGGTGGAGGTAGTAGCTGGTGGGGGTTCGGCTAGGGTGTGGTGGTGTACGGTGGGAGAGGTGGAGGACGGCAGGTTGGCCGGTATGGCTAACACCCGATTAGGATTTTCGCATGGCGGTTTACGAAGGTGCATGGGAACTCGCTTTAAGCTTACGTGTTTGCAAAACGATGGTTTCCATCACATGGCACGTAAACATGCAAGGAAACCGGGGTCCCTACATATGGGTTCTAAACGAGTTCAGGATAACCTGGATCGAGCATAAACATAGATTAGAGTATGCGTGGACGAAGGGACGAGCGGGCAAGACAAGTACCGGAATCATTTATATTTAAATGTAATCGACACATGTTTAGGATGTGCTCTGACTCTGAGGTCATACGTTTGACAGGTTGGGTTCAAGGGCGGACGAGCAGGTTTGCAGAGCAAGGATTTGGACTCAGCATCCGGTGAGTTCTAATTCCCCTATTTAAATGATTTTAATATTTTTGGAGTTATCGTACATGCTTATGAGATAAGTTAAATCTATTAAACGTGTTAAGGGTTTCGGGTGCTAATCCGATGTGTTTCTGAAATAAAATGATTAGTACGGACTAAGTAATACTCTAGAATACCTATGAACTAGACCGCACTGAAAGGCAAGTGAACCTATCGAGTGTAGCACAGCTTAATAGTAAACCGGATTATCGAACCCTAGAGACACTGTATAGCTAAACTAGACTCTGACTAGAACTTAATTAATATTGGTTTAGGGGTTTTTCTATTAACTACTGATTAAACTAATAAAAAGCAAAGGAGAACAAATTAACGACTCCAACAATCAGGACAAAGACTCGAGAATATCAAGGATGAGAAAACACTACCTAGGTCGGAATCATACTTGCAAGGCTCAGACTTCTACCGGTTATGGAAACTATGATGGATCTGGGTATCTAAGGAAAACAACTCTAGACAACCTAGTGGATCCCTAATCACTCCCAGGGTGTCACCAAAAGGAAACTCTAAAGATGCAAAATGCTCACCAGATAGTCGTATTACCTTTCAGTCTCTCCAACGATGATAAAGTACCCAAAAGACAGATCACCTCTCGGTCTCACTGTCCATAATACATCAAAGATGCACGGGGTAATCTCAGGTCAACAAGCTATGACTCGGACTAGCAACAAATACTAAGAACCTAAGGAAACTTCATCTCAGACAGTTCACACTCAGAATCCTAATATAGAAGACTAACCGATTATCTCTCACCTTTCGGGTATCGAGATAAGAAGAACACTCGGATCTAATATACTCTCAATCACCGTTCCTATGGAATACTACGTCTAGCAAACCATCAAACAATTACAAACACACAGTCTATGATCTAGATACACTACTCAAACTGAAAGACATTCACAAGCAGCATATGGAAATGTAATCAAGTATAAATCAGAAGTGAACATGCATATTCATCACAATTATTGAACTAAGATCCTTTACACAATCATCAAACCAACATAAAATATCCAAAAACCAATAAAGATCCAAACTTTACTAAATAATCATCAACAAACTAGGCAGTATCAATAGTTTAGCCTAGAATCATAATCAAAAACACAAATTCAGAAGTAAAGAAGAAAACCAGAGTATCAATCAGAACAAACAAGCATACGATCATAAAAAACAATAACTGAATGATTTATGTCTAACCACAACAACGATCAAAGCTCCAAACTTGGCTTCTAAAAGCTTATCTATCTCTCAAAATCTCCCTATTATCCTCTTTAGACGGCTATCAATCGAACTCTTCATCATAATGGCATTCAAATTCTATTTAATTCGATTTTAGGGCTTTTTGCGATTTTATACGGCCCTCGTGTATCGCGGGATAAGTTCATAGGTTCCTCGCGTACCGCGAGGAACAAATTAGTCGGAGCCACTTTTGAAAATACAACATAGACTCAAATACAATCTAAAACGAATATAAAACTAACTAAAACGCACTAAAACAAAGGAATAAAGACGTGTGCTTTGCACTACATCAAACATCCCCACACTTAACCTTTTTTCGTCCTCGAAAAATTCTGTAATGGAATCATAACTGAAAACACTTTAACAATCTCACTTATTCCTTTAGCATAAATATACTTACACGTTAAAAAGCAACAATCGGTATTTCTTTCCGATTAAACCAACCACCAAATATCAAGCCCCCGTTTGTGTTCTAATTTCACATTTATACAGCATATCAATCTATCTAAGGGTCTCACACTCAAAAACTACAGCTCCACCTAATCCCGTCTCAAGGTCATGTCTAGGCTCGGGTTAAACCGTATAGATTTCCCACCACGATAAACTAAAATTTACATGTTTTAGAAATTAAGGTGATTAATGGATGAATGAATGAATGAATGAGCTTTATAAATTTAACAAATGAACTTTTGTCTAGAAGCGTTTCAACCAAGTCGTTATCCCGGAGGATAACACATAGACTACAGTTCCATCAGTGAAGCACATAAGAATCTAACACAGTGGTGTTTCAATCAGAATATAACCAAACGTGTGACACGTAGGTGAAACTTAGATTTATAAATAATTAAGCTCATGAATGTATGGAATTATGGATTGCGGGCGCCACCGAATATCGGATTTATTTTCATAAAAAGAGAGTGATGTGCTAATAAATTTCAAAAACCTCTAAATTTTAGCTTAACGTGATACCTATCATCCTATGTTGACAGTTTTAGCTTTACTTTTACCCCTAAAATGATGACCCACAAGATTTCATGATTTATTTCAATTAATTATCCTAAACAACACTCACATGATATTTAAGCTTTCAAATTGGCTGGGTCTACCAAAACATCACAAATTAGACGCGTTTTCTTTTATTTATTTCATTTAAACTCAACAAGCAGATCCAGTTCTACTATCATTTTCCATTTATTATGCAAAACTTTTGATTTCAAATGACATTTTTTTTAAAATTTTTCAATTTTTTTGTATTTTTGTATATTTAAAAAAAACAACTAGACTCACTAAACCAAACCTACGAAAGACGTAGTCTCCCATCCCCACACTTGAAACTAACATTGTCCCCAATGTGAACTGAGAAACAACGAAAAATATAATATACAAAAATAAACATGAAAAGACTTAGTTGGTAATGTAGCAGTGATTGTATCTAGCTTTACTCTTCCACATGTGCAACCGTATAGCATTTCCTTTTGCGGCTGCACAAACTCTGTTGGGTTGCCTTTACATAAATATAAGATTTTCATCAACCCCGCCCGAATGGAGATTGAGTACAGATGGAGCGATCAATACCTGCACAATAAACCTCAAACAAACCCACAACATCAATTTGACACATATTACAGACTCAATTTAAAATAAAAGACTCTACTGACTCGACTCAAGATAGAACAGGGACACGTACCCGATGGTTGACAAACACATAGACATGAAAGTCAACGGTAAGGTGAATCAACCACGAACGATCTTTAGGTTTCCCATGGTAGGTGATATGGTGGATATGATGGATGGTGATTTGATGGATGGTGGATGATAATAGATGGAATAGTAATGAGACGATGGTGATGAAGGATGGTGTAATAGTGAATGGCAGCGGGCACGGGAAACCATGGGAAACAAAAGAAGTGGGAGTGACCCAGGGAGGCCTCGAGAGGAATGGCAGCACTCCTCGCGTACCGCAAGGAGGCAGGATTTAAACCGGCCAAGCTGTTTGTCCTTCGCGTACCGCGAGGACAGGGAGGGAATTCTTCGCATACAGCAAGGAGGCAGGATTTAAGCCAAAATTTCACCCCTCGATTCCTTCTTCCCCAAATCCTCTAAAAACTTGTTCCAACTATAAAAACAAATGTAAAAAATACCAGGAACTTCGTTCCTTATGATTTTCCTCACCGAATCGAGTGCGAATCCCTGCAAAACGAGACACGAACAAAACACGCAAACCGAAAAACACCAAAATAAATGAAAATAAACCAAGAAAATATACATACTGTACACCCGGGCACTGGCCCGAGAAGCAAATAAACCTAATCAGGAGGCTTCTCCTTGATTCTAACCGAAACCGTTGTCATCTTACACGGCTTTCCTCCTCCCCTCAGCACATAACCACTAACAAGCTTTGCACAAACACCACTACTCTTTCTCAGATCGATCCACCAACACTTATATCTCCCAGGTCCAAAAATAACCTGAATCATGTATCCTAACAAGCTATCACCCCTAACCGTACCCACACTTGGGGTTTGCACTATCCTCAACTCACATATATCTCTCAGCTCTCGGATCTTCTTACGGGGCGGCCTAGACTTTGGGGGTGACTCAGTATCTCTCCCCTCAGAATGAAAAACAGTACTAGGCAAAGGCTCAGGAAGGGGTATCTCTAAAGGTGTGGCCTCTACACTCTCTCCCAAATCTACTAAAGGTGTAACTAACTTACCTGGATCTCCTGGATCCTCTACTCTCTCAACCATCCCCACACTTGGGGTTTTCCCTATCATCTCCTCTTGCTCTGCCATCATCTTCTGTAGATCACTAGGCACATCATCACCATCTTTATCCGGTGCATTAAACAACTCCTTCAAATCCAACGCCCAATTAGATGGCTCTCCTAAATCAGGGCCGGGCTCTCCAACATCTATCTCTCCTGGATCAGAGTCCCTATGATCGTCCATGAAGGTATCAATCAAACAAATAGAGTGGCTTTGCTCACTAGCCTCCTTTACGGACTTCGCAGCATCAAAAGTGACTTTCTCATCCTCCACACGAAGTGTGAGCTTTCCGTCAAAGACGTCGATCAATGCCTTGGCGGTGAGTAGAAAAGGGCGTCCGAGGATGAGTGGGACTCTTTCATCCACATCCATATCAAGAATAACAAAATCCACGGGGAAGACGAATTTGTCTACTTTCACTAACAGGTTCTCCACTATTCCCCGTGGATACTTGACTGAACGGTCAGCCAAGGATATGCTCATGTGTGTGGGCTTCGGGACTCCTAGGTCTACCTGCTTGTATATAGAATAAGGCATCAGGTTGATGCTAGCACCTAGGTCAGCCAACGCGTGGTTCATAGGCAAACTGCCAAGTAGACATGGGATCGTGAAGTGACCCGGATCTGCCAGTTTCTCTGGCAGTTTGTTCTGCACCAATGCAGAGCACCTCTCACTTAGAGAGACTTTTGAGACCTCCTCCAGCTTTTTCTTGTTGGAAAGAAGATCTTTCAAGAACTTAGCATATCTAGGCATATGCTGGAGGACCTCAATAAACGGGAGATTGACCTTAAGTTATTTGAACATGTCAAGGACGTTGTTGTATTCCCTCGCATATTTATGCTGCAGCAAGCGCGCTGGGTAAGGAACACGGCTCAGGTCAATCTCGGGGGTCTTCATCTCCACCCCTTTCTTCTCCTCAATCTTCTTTTCAGCCTTCTCGGGAAGCTTCTCAACTACTATCTCTTCGTCCACCGGCTCTTCATCTTCAACCGGTGGCTCCTCTCTCTCTACTTCTCTCCGACTCCTAGTCGTCACGGCCATCACTGATGCATTGGGACCCGAATACGAACCTCCCTATTTATCCCGCAGAGTCTTAGCGATGTCTCCCACCGTGCGCTACAGATCTTGGAATGCAGATTGTTGATTCTTCAGTAAAGTGTCATGCGCATCCAATCTCTGTTGAGTCTCCTTATCCTTCACTACCAAGTGGGCCAGCATCTGGGTCTGTGTCTATAGCATTTTCTCTATTATTTTAATATTGACACTACTTCCCCCACTTGGACATGCATCTCATCCTCCATGCTGATTAGGGCGGGCATTAAACCCAGGTGGGTTGCCTCTGGATCTCTAGCCCGATCCATAAGAATTGCCATAGGCGTATTGAATCCTCGGTTCTGGTTGCCTACAAAATCAACTTGCTCCTTGTGACTGACGGGGCAGTCCCTGGTGTCGTGGCCTCCTCTACACACCTCACACCTTTGAGCACTTAGCGTCAGCTCCTTGATCTCATTAGCCATCGATGCAAGTGCAGTAGCCACACTAGTATCAAGGGTGACCTGATGCACATCTCTAGTGGAATAGGCGGGTGTCCTAGCACTAGGAATGGAAGTCCTAGTAGATGGCCGCTGCTGTTCCGCCAGAGCAAAGCTCTCAAACATCTCCTCGCATTCAGCAGGCTCCTTCTTATCCATGATATGGCCTCCCGCAACAGTATTGAACATTTGTTGCTTCTCGAAGGTGAGGCCATTATAGAACTTCTCCACTATCGCCCAGTCAGAGAGACCATGCTGGGGACATAGGCTCAAGAGGGCGTTAAACCTCTCCCAGGCCATGTGATAAGGCTCGTCAGGGTCCATGCGGAATGAATGGATCTGGTCCCTTAGGCGAGCGACCTTGGAAGGTGGATAGTACTTTTTCAGGAACTTAGCTTGCTGATCCTCCCAAGTAGTAATGGAGTCATCAGGGAGGGTGTCAAGCCAAGTGGCGGCACGTCCAAAGAGCGATAACGGAAAAAGACGTAAGTATATTGCGTCCCCAGATACACCAGTGATATTAAAGGTATCACAGAGACGCACGAAGCGGGACAGATGTCCTGGTGCATCCTCATCCGCGAGGCCATGAAACTGAGTAGAGTGAGTTATTGTACTCATGACATGTGACGCGATCTGTCAATTATTTGTATTAGGGATAGCGGGGCGGGTGATCGGAGATCTCGCCCCCGGTGACCCCATCACTGGCTCTCTGGTGCACAGTACGTCTAGCCGGTGGGTTAGTGTCACCCATGGTAGAAAATGGAACGGTGCTAGTAGCACGTACCTGGTTTTTACACAACGCTTTCAAAGCTCCCGAAAGTCGCCGGTGATATAGGCTCGTTAGGGTCCATGCGGAATGAATAGATCTGGTCCCTTAGGCGAGCGGCCTTGGAAGGTGGATAGTACTTTTTCAGGAACTTAGCTTGCTGATCCTCCCAAGTAGTAATGGAGTCATCAGGGAGGGTGTCAAGCCAAGTGGCGGCACGTCCAAAGAGCGATAACGGAAAAAGACGTAAGTAGATTGCGTCCCCAGATACTCCAGTGATATTAAAGGTATCACAGAGACGCACGAAGCGGGACAGATGTCCTGGTGCATCCTCATCCGCAAGGCCATGAAACTGAGTAGAGTGAGTTATTGTACTCATGACATGTGACGCGATCTGTCAATTATTTGCATTAGGGATAGCGGGGCGGGTGATCGGAGATCTCGCCCCCGGTGACCCCATCACTGGCTCTCTGGTGCACAGTACGTCTAGCCGGTGGGTTAGTGTCACCCATGGTAGAAAATGGAACGGTGCTAGTAGCACGTACCTGGTTTTTACACAACGCTTTCAAAGCTCCCGAAAGTCGCGGGTGCGCTCGTGAAGCTCTTGCTCGGGCTCTAGACAGGCAGAAAATTCAGGTAATCCCTGCGAGCGAGTACGTTGCATAAACTGAAAGAAAACAGAACAAAAAGATAAAGAGTCAACACACAGAAAGACTCAATCCTAAATTAAAACACACAGATGGCAGAAAGGACAAGCACACAATTAAGACTCAACTAGAAATAGAAAATAAAAACAAAAACCAAACAAAGAACTAATCAAAGCTAATTTTGCTATTGCCAAGTGTCCCCGGCAACGGCGCCAAAAACTTGATTTACTCCAGACGGTCTAGAAAAACTATAAATAAAAACCTAATCTACACTCCTAAGTAATACTCTAGAATACCTATGAACTAGAGCGTAATGACAGGCAAGTGAACCTATCGAGTGTAGCATACCTTAATGGTAATCCGGATTATCGAACCCTAGAGACACTGTATAGCTAAACTAGACTCTGACTAGAACTTAATTAATATTGGTTTAGGAGTTTTTCTATTAACTACTGATTAAACTAATAAAAAGCAAAGGAGAACAAATTAACGACTCCAACAATCAGGACAAAGACTCGAGAATATCAAGGATGAGAAAACACTACCTAGGTCGGAATCATACTTGCAAGGCTCAGACTTCTACCGATTATGGAAACTATGATGGATCTGGGTATCTAAGGAAAACAACTCTAGACAACCTAGTGGATCCCTAATCACTCCCAGGGTGTCACCAAAAGGAAACTCTAAAGATGCAAAATGCTCACCAGATAGTCGTATTACCTTTCAGTCTCTCCAACGATGATAAAGTACCCAAAAGACAGATCACCTCTCGGTCTCACTGTCCATAATACATCAAAGATGCACGGGTTAATCTCAGGTCAACAAGTTATGACTCGGACTAGCAATAAATACTAAGAACCTAAGGAAACTTCCTCTCAGACAGTTCACACTCAGAATCCTAATATAGAAGACTAACCGATTATCTCTCACCTTTCGGGTATCGAGATAAGAAGAACACTCAGATCTAATCTACTCTCAATCACCGTTCCTATGGAATACTACGTCTAGCAAACCATCAAAAAATCACAAACACACAGTCTATGATCTAGATACACCACTCAAACTGAAAGACATTCACAAGCATCATATGGAACTGTAATCAAGTATAAATCAGAAGTGAACATGCATATTCATCACAATTATTGAATTAAGATCCCTTACACAATCATCAAACCAACATAAAATATCCAAAAATAGATAAAGATCCAAACTTTACTAAGTAATCATCAACAACCTAGGCAGTATCAATAGTTTAACCTAGAATCATAATCAAAAACACAAATCCAGAAGTAAAGAAGAAAACCATAGTATCAACCAGAACAAACAAGCATACGATCATAAAAAACAATAACCGAATGATTTATCTCTAACCAAAACAACGATCAAAGCTCCAAACTTGGCTTCCAAAAGCTTCTCTATCTCTCAAAATCGCCCTAGTATCCTCTGTAGACAGCTATCAATCGAACTCCTCATCATAATAGCATTCAAATTCTATTTAATTCGATTTTAGGGCTTTTTGCGATTTTATACGGCCCTCGCGTATCGCAAGATAAGTTCATGGGTTCCTCGCGTACCACGAGGAACAAATTAGTCGGGGCCACTTTTGGCTTCTCTCGCGTACCGCGAGGAACAAATTAGTCGGGGCCACTTTGACTTCTCTCGCGTACCGCGAGACATTGAGGCTCTCACTTCGCGTACCGCGAGGCACTTGAATTCCAAGTTTTTTTCATTATTTTCTTTTAACTTATTCTCGTGCTCGATTTCTTCATGATATGTCTTCGTACTTCATACGAGCACCTGAAAATACAACATAGACGCAAATACAACCTAAAACGAATATAAAACTAACTAAAACGCACTAAAACAAAGGAATAAAGATGTGTGTTTTGCACTACATCGGTGTCCATGGGAATATGTAAGCTAGGGATAAGAGTTCTTAATGTGTGATTTGTTAAGGGTTGGTCGGGGAGAGTCGGGCTTTAAGCTAAAGGCTTATGATTACATGTGGAATACCAACTGTAGGATGTCCGGGTCATGGTCTTACAATGAATAAGAGAAATAGGAATATTACGTGGATATCTCATTATCAACATTGGATGAAGTCGTGTGTAGTTGCGCAGGTATGTATCGGCGTTGGAGACTCGATTAAGATCTTTCACATAAACTCAAACATACTCCACTCTGGTTGCTGGACAAAGGTTTGCTTACCGTTCTTACAAATATTTTGAAATATATGCCATCTACATAGTAATCGAGTAGCCAGGTAAAGTTGTCATCTCTTTCTTTATGTATACAAAAAGTCTTGTTGGTTGAAGTCGCACCAACAATATAAAGGAACATTTCATCTTGTATGTTGTATCAATGATTAACACATGTGAGAATGCACGTCATATCTCCGTTGAGGAAAAACTCCTCCAACTCATTAGATAAATCATTCTCATGGTGGTCATAAACATAAACATTAAAATATAAAAGTGAGAAAAGATGTTGCATTAGAGTTGTTCCTACTTGCTTGGTTTTACGTATCTTTTGGCGTGCATTGTATATGGTTTGAAGCGAAGACACATTTTGCTCGTTGTTCTCCCTTATTGTGGATAGAATGTTACATGGCTCCATATTCTGCATTGTCATTTCTTCCACCATACGGATTCCATTATCAGATAATCTCATTGCATATGGTTGTCCCTCCATATGCTAAGCAGGCGGATGATTATGTGCATCACATGTCTCCCGTAACGTCCAACCATTATGATGTTGAAAATACCTTCCTACCAATTGGAACAAATAGTTAGTTTTCTTTTGTACTAGAATGTCTAACTGTTGATGTTCCCTTATATTCACAACCACGATCAAAATTAAGATAAACTTGATCACGTGGTCGCTTACGCTTTTCTTCAATCTTTGGGTCATAATAACGTAACCAAGGTTGTGTGGTGTGTTGTGCATCCAATTCACCAACTCCTCCAGAGACGTGAAAACCTGATCGGTGGAGAATGTTGATATCTTGTTGGAAGATTCAACACCTAAGGTTAGGTAGTTTCCGTCAAAACTCGATATCGCTAAGTAGCTTTTGATTAAAATTGATAATATATGTGATGAAAAGAATGAGATGTTGAAACAAGTGATTAAAAAAAGAAAAAAAACGTAAGATTTGTACATGTGATTTTAGCGGAATCTTGTGTCGTATCAAATAATTGACGGAATCATGTGTCGTGTCAAATAATTGACATAATCTTGTGTCGTATCAAATAATTAACACATATAATGAGAAAAATATTATCTAACATGTATTTCAATAGACATCGTATGGCCGTATGGATGGTAAACAACGTGACCCATATTAATACAATACGACATGTATGATGACTAGACATGACTAACGTAATATATCTGAAACACTGTCAACTTAACCAAGGACGATACGTCTAACATGTCCCTTTAAAAAGTTGTAATTTGGAAAATAAGGTGAAGGATGGGACACACTATGGTTTATATCAAAATCTAGGAAATAATTAAGACAATTATCCCTTTAGAAAATCGACCATCACCCGGACTTGATCTTCCTCGTCCCCATTTGGATAAGGAGCGAAGCTTCCAACTTTCCCCTGCCAATCACCATCGTAATCTACGTGTATATTCAAGATACCAGATCGACCTTTTCAGCGCCTCTGTTTTCCCTCTCTTTACACCTAAAAAGTCCCAACAATTTTAGGGCTTCCGAGGAGAAGATCTAATCGATTTCATTACGCGATTCATGAAATTACATATTTGGAAAGTGGGTGTTGATTGATTGAGACTATTGGACGGTAAATTAAAATTTTGCTTCTTTGTTTTGTAGATATTAGGGATTGCCGACTATCTTTTTGGCATCAAATCTTTCTCTCTTTCAACCAACAAAAAAATAAACATTTAGTAAATTGAGAAACAGAGTCAAACGGGAACAGCCGAACTGATATTGGGTTTCGATCTTGGTTTCTGGTTTGTTTTCCATCTCTTTATACATGAATTTGAGCTATCCATGTTAATTTCACTATTGGGTGTTTTGATTTTTAGGATTATCAATTTATTAGGGTTTTTTCCCCTAATTTTCAGTGTATTTTTTTGTAATTTTGTTTTGTAAAGTGTTTCAATTTCTATAATCAGGCTAATTTCATATGCTTATATTGAGAGGGGTGTTTCTATGTGGGATTGAGTGTTGGTTATGACTTGTAATTGTAATAAGAATCTGTTCTGAGTGTTTGGCAGAAATCAATTTTGACTTTGACTATCTAAGGTCAAAGAAGAAGTTGCTTATATTGAGGGGGTGTTAGGAGTTGCTTATTACATCCCTTGGTTTTAAAGAGCGCCGCGAGTGGTGCTCTGATGCGTTTTGATATCTGTGATGCGTGATGCGGGTGCATCATGTATGCGAGGCGTTTCTTATTAAAAGAAATAGTAATAAAAATTATTTATAGATAATATTTTAACTTACACTAAAATATAAGATATTATCATCATTGAACTGATTACTGGGTATTCAATCATTTACTTAAAGATGTTTGCTTTTCAAAACAGTTGAATCTTTGAGTTTTTTTCCATGAGAATTAAGCTCCCAGAAACATGGAGAATTTGAATGGAACACCGAAGAACAACCTTCAAATCATCAAGCATCCTAGTTACCAAACGTACACCAAACCATTGTTAGCTTGGTTTGATATACGCGTATTCTATGTTCGAATCAGCAACTTTATGGTACACGGCTACACACCTGAGTATCTCACTCTCAGCCACATTCCATTAGACCCCGACACCATTCTTGAAGTCAACAACAAAAGATGCACCCTTGACTCGCAAGGAATTTTATGTCGTTTGAAACGAAACCGAATAGACAAAAAGTTTGAAGAAGCTACATTTGTGAGCACAGATAGTATAAGGTTATCGGGAAGTGTTAAATTTGAGGTTTTTGATGGTGAAGATTTGATTCTTTCGGGGGTTTTGGAGATAGATAAGAATAATAACTGGTATGTGAAGTCAAAGAACAATGATGTTGAGAGATGGAGTATGGAATGTGAATCGATGATTGGGGCTAATTCTCGGGTTTTGAAGGGGAAACAGATTATGGGTTCTGATTCAATGCCACCTATGATTGAAGTTTATGTTGCGGGCTCGTTTTCGGGTTCGCCTGTTATTTTGACCAAGACTTTGCAAATTAGTCTTAGAAAGAAGCAAACCCGAAGAGGGGCGTTAGATCCAATTCCAGAGGGTGAGACAACTGAATCGCGGAAAGATGTTGCATCTGGGCTTGATCTTCAGGTACTTGCTAAACTTCATAATTTAGTTGAAAATTTTCAACCCGTTTACTTGTAAATGGGTCGATTTGGGTTGTGTTTTATCTTCAATGGGTCAAATAAAAACTTGGCTAAAAAGGATACATATCAAACGGGTCGCAAGTCGCCCATATATTAATGCGTTGAACCTCGTAAATCATTTTATTAAAAAACATATTATTGACAAGCAGTATTTCCATAGAAAGTATTTGTTATTTGAATTTTTATATAATATTTATTTCCCTTTCATGTTTTTACTTGAAAATTTGTATATTTTCTAGTTCTTTTCTCAAAAAAAAAAGTTGAACGTTTGATATTCTTTTTAAAAGATTTATGTTTTTAGTGGTTACATTAATAAACTTTGTTGCATTGTAACTTTTCACTCCATTCCATGGAATGTAGAGCTGGCAATTTATGACACAAACTGTTAATACGACATGACAACACACGAAGTTAAACAGGTTAGTGTTTGGGAAAATGTGTTCGCGTCATAAACGGGTAGACACGTTAATGACATGATTAAAAACGTGTCTAAATGGGTTCAACTCGCTTAACCTATTTATGGCACGCATAACACATTTAACCTGTCATGTCCTTTAGATTAATAGGTCGATACGACACGTTCATGAACAAGTTTATCAAAACGACGTAGTTATATAGTTTTGTAAATAATTAAATATATTATGATTAAATGTGGACCACTTTTATTTTATCATGTTACTTATGTCTTATTATTTCTTAACCTTGTTTAGTGAATCGTGTCAATATCGTGTTAAACATGCCGTCTCATTTATTTTATTGAACTGCTTATATTTAATCGTGTTAAACATGCCATGTGATGTCATTGAACCGGTTACATTTAATCGTGTTAAACGTGTCGTGTCGTGTAACCCGCTTATTAATCATATCCGTGTTAGTGTTTAATAAAATGACACGTCGTGTTTGGGTACAAAACTCGTGTTAGACATGTGTGTTGAGCATGACCAGTTTAACACAATAAGACACGTTTTGCCATCTCTAATGGAATGAGAAAGAATCACTCTCACCCATGTAACAAAAGTCAACTAAAGGAATCATCCATTCTCTGATTCTAGCATACCAAATGCTACCTCACAAGCCTGAAAATTAATATGATTACAACAATATCTGTTATTTGCATGTTTTATTATTTACAAATGTGGTAATTTTGTAAATTTCAATCTATGGTGGGCATGCAGGAATCAGAATATGGATCTTACAAGCCTGAAAATGAATATGATTACAACAATAACCTTTACTTGAGTCAAAATGATTACATGGATGGTGAAGATGGTGAACTCACTTGGTTTAATGCTGGTGTTAGGGTTGGTGTTGGTTTAGGCCTTGGAATTTGTCTCGGGGTCGGAATTGGAGTTGGTCTTCTTGTTCGTACTTATCAATCCACCACTCGAAATTTCCGAAGGCGGCTTTTGTAGTTCTTTTGTTCATGTTTCTTTTTTACTTGTTTGCGGTTTGATATGTTATAGAGCGTGTTCATAGCCGATTGGAATCGAAATGAAAACATTTGATTAGTGTAATAGTGTTTTTAGTTGTTTGGTTTTTATATCCAGGGATAGAGTCACCCTACTCAGAACCTACTTTATGAGTGGGATACTGTCGGGTATGTTTGCTTGTTTGTTAGTTGTTTGGATTGTATGGGTTGTGTGAATAAGTTTTTTTAATTCTTATAATGTTATAAGAGTATACGATTTTGAAAATGATTTAAGTTTTGGGTTGTAATTTCTAACACGTTGAATAAACATGCCATGTCCCGCTTGTCTTGTTTAATTAAACAGATTGTGTTTGGGTTGACATGTTTAACCCATTTAATTGAACAGATTGATCAAGTCAATTTGTTTAAAATTAAATTAAAACATAAAGAATATATTTTTATAAAGTCAATCCGTCAACCCGTTTATGATATGTTTAACTGTTTTCAACTTGGCTACAATTTATTTATAACACATCATCAATCTGTTTGACTCGTTTAAATAAATGGGTTACACGATACAATTCTAAATGTGTCAGGATAGGAACAATGTCTTTGACACGGATCAGTATGAGTAATATTTGGTTCATCAGTTTAACCTGTGAACCTGATTGATAAATGATACCTCTCTTTCTAACATTTAAATTTTTTTTTTTGAACGGCGAACATTGAATGTTGTGACCTCGCACCCCTCGTCACATGGGAGAGCCTCGTCCAACTCTGGCCAATATGTTGTCTTAACCGGGCCCACTTGACGTCAGAGTTGGAGAGCATCCAAGGAAAAATCTCACCCAATACGGCCCCTTCCGGGCTTGAGGGAGAGCCGAGGCTCGAACCCTGGATCGACGTGGGTAAAACCTTGGTGCATCAGCCTAAGAACTAGGCCTTATTTGCATGCCTCAGAAATTAATGGTGGTGGCAGGGATTGAACCCGGGTCCCTTAAGACTTCAAGCCTCACCTCAACCACTACATCAAAACCTCTTTGGCTAACATTTTAAATGAATAAATCAAAACCTACCCCTACTTTATTTCTAACATTTTAAATGAATAAATCAAAACATTGGCTAAACAAGAGAAATATCATTAAGTTTTTTTAATACATACTTCTTAAATCTGTGTATTAATTTATTAAAATAATATATTTATATCATAATAAATAAACTATCTATAAAAAAGAAAAAAAAACTAATAAATAAACAAGTGTGTTTGGTACTCACTTTTTTGACCCACTTGCCTACAGCCTGTTTGAAAATTTCAGAATATGCATGTAAATTTTGTGAAAAGAATATATAAATAGGGGCCAAAGTTCCATAATATAATCAATATAGATACCAAATGTCACAGATGAACATCAAAACACACATAACACAAAGATCATTCGCCAAATTAGCGACCAAAAGAGTTAAAAGCCATCTAGACTAGGTACCATGGTTAATCATATCACTTTCACTTGCTATAATAAATCCTAGCTGCTGCTGCAATATATAGCATTCGGTTGTTTTGGCCGTAGGCTAAACAGGCTCTGGAGCCACTGCTGCACCAGCAGCATAGCCTGTGGTCGCAGGAGCGGTCTTTTGGTCAAAACCCCAGAATTTAGAAGCTTTAACATCATCCTGAGCCATTAATCTTGAGAAATCTTCATGGTCATACTTCATGGTTGCTTTCCCGCCAAATTCAGTTGGGAGGTTATCAACATCAAAATATGATCTCATGAGTTCTACACTCTCTTTGTTCTTTGGGTACACAAATTTCACCTTCTGGGATGTCTTCGGATCAATGAATATTTTAACAATCTGTAGGGGCATTTAATAGAAATGTAGATTAAACTCGGATGAAAAAAATGTAAAGCTGACAAGATGAGCCAGTCTAGTACTTTTTAGTCTGGGTCAAAACAGGTTTGAACGGGTTCCTTTTTAGTTTGGGTCAAAACAGGTTTGAACAGGTCATTTTTTAGTTTGTCAAAACATCACTTTTCAGAGTGGGTCGAAACGGGCTGGGTTGAATTGTGTTGACCCAGAAATATTTTTCTCCCTTTAACTTTTTATGAACAGTTAATACCAAAAACAGTATTATCATAACAAATCTATCAACCTGTTTGACTTGTTCCCCTCAAAGTTGAGCTTCTTGATTTGACCAGTTTGAAATAAAACACAACCCAAACATACCCATTCATAAGTGAATTACTAAACGGGCCTCTAAAAATTGGGATAAAAAGGTGAAATTTCTACAAACCTTCCAAAATGCTTCAAAAATTCTTGGTGGGGTGTATAAAAATGCCACTGCCAGTCTCTGAGGATAATGGTCTTGAAGAATATTAATGGTGTCTTTAGCGGTTCTAATTGGTACATTATTGGTAAATGACCACCCCGTAAAGTCGATTAACCATGCCATTTCTTCCTGGCCTTCTGGAAGATTAAGCATAGCATTTTCCATTAGGTAAACAAGATGTCTGATCTGGTTGTCCATTGATGTTGTATTCTGCACAAAGTGTATCAACATATGTTCTATAAGCCCATAAGTCCGTAACATAACTAGAAATAAAAAGGAAAAAGTAAATTTAGGTCCAGAAGATCAAATTGAGGTGGCAGTTTCAAACCATTTACCTATGAACGGGTTTATTTGGGCATGTTTAGTCTCTAAGGTCAAATGGGTAAAAAAAAAAAAAAAAGGAGACGACGCCCAAAGAGTACTTTTAAAGCATAAAAACCTTGTAATCATTTTGTTAAAAAAATCGATTATTATTAAAAAAAATATAAACTTGTAATCTTGGTTTCAAAAAGAAAAAAGCGCACTGAGGCGACGAGGTCTAAAATCGAGGCGCAAAGCGCAAAAGCTCACCGCTTTTCGTACGTGAAGCGCAAGATGCTTATATAATTTTTTTATCTATTCCATAGGATTTTAGCATCCCTTACCCAAAATTTAGCTATAAATCAGCTTTATATATGATTTAATACATAAAATACCTACATGTACAACCTAAAAAGCCTATTGTACAACATCCTGATGCACAATTGCGCTTTAGATACATGAGGCGCGCGCCTCACCTGCGCTTTTCGTACAGCTCGCGCCTTATGTACATAAAAGCGAAGGGCCTTGCGCCTAGGCGCGCCAAAACCAAGCTTGTAATCATATCCGGCCTGCTATTTTAGAAAAGAGAAAATCTTGATATGTTTCAAACCATTTAGTTATGGTCATTCAGAGTAATTTCATGCATATAGCTTGAGATACGCGAAACTTTGGTTGCGTATATGCTTTTACTCGCCTAAACCCTAAATATTTTCATATCATCCTCGAATATTCATACATACGTTAATAACAATATATACATGAGTCTATACGCGATATGGTGTCACGTATAAGATTAGTTGAAGTCATTACCGATGGGAAAAAGTCTGATATGCGAGTAAAAGTAGATACGTGACATAAAAAATTGATTTGTTTCTGACATGGCTATATATGTATAATACCGAAGAAAATAATTATTTTCGTGATTTTCTCTCTAAAAAATCAATCTTTTTTCTCTAAAAAATCAATCTTTTTGGACAAAAGTGTTTCGGATCGACCCGACTCGATGCGTATGTAAAAGCCCGTCTTGAGATGTGACCCGACCCGCCAATATTGCCACCTCTATAGTTGGGGATCATTCAGTCACACACTCACCTGCAATCCTGGTTTCAAAATCAGAACAGTTCTTCCAGCTCGGTCACGAAAGCTTGCTCTGAATAGTTTTCCCGTTTCACCTTCAACTGCAACTTCATTCTAAAAATTGAAGATAAAGTGAAGTCATTGGCATAAGTTCTACATGACTTTAGATAATTAGACAGCAGTTAAAGTAGTTAATTAGTAGTTATATATCACTAACCCAACGGATTTCTTCGGGCTTATAGGTTGATCTCCATGCAAGTGTTTCTTCCAACATCTTTTTTGCTTTCTCTACATTCCAGTTCCGGGCTTCCAAATATCTTCTCAAGCATCCATCCGTGCAGTACAGTAAGCTACGCCCTGAAAGCGGTCCAAGAGCAGCTTTAAGCTCATTGACCTGCGTTGACCACAAGATATCACATCACCCAGAAAAACAATTGTTAGAAAATTGTAAATTCCCAATCAGTTGATGTAATTAACACCAAATTATTTAAAAAATTATGTCATATTGGCAAAGAAATTAAAGTTTACCTTGGATTCTGATTGCAGCACGGGTTGTTGATCCTGTTCTTGATGTTGATGAGACGATCCACGTCGCCAAAAGATGGACATGGTGACAAACACTGCAACTACAGATTTTTTTCTTTAATTTATAAGAAAAGTAACGAAGACTGAAATTTCTTAGTCTACATTCAGTAGGATACAAAAACAGATGTATTATTGCTCAAAAGCATGCTTAAAAGAATATGATAAAAAAAGAAAACACCTACAAAATAAAGCTACTTTCAGAAGAATACAACAATCAAAACTAACAATACATATATGGGTAAAGAAATAAAGCTACTTTATTGAACCAAACTTTGTGTATTATCAAATCCATGTATAAAAATGTAAGTAAAAAATGTTGAATTAGGAATCGGTGGTGTTTGCTTGTTCAGCTTCATGTGCTACTAATAACTAAAATATTGAACACCATAATATCCACAAAACAAGATATTGTTTCTTACATCTAAATCGATAATTGAACATTCTTTTGAGGGAAGCGTTAAGATACTAGTAAACCTTCACAAACAAGACGTTTCAATCTTTCAAATAATTTATCTAGAAACAGGAAGTCAATTAGAACACGAGAGCAAAAAGCTTCCCATCCTTGATTTGTTGTATTATGGTAGCTTCAGCTTCAACTAATATCAAAATCCTTGCAAATAACAAAGGGAATCCTTGTGTTATTCACAAAAATTCAGTGCCTAGCCACCTAACCTACCTAACATGTTTTTTGGTAACCATGAGAACCTGTCAGAGAAAACTCACGGGACTCACCAATACCCTGCTAACTGCTAGACCAGATAAAGCGCAACTTATGTTGGGTTGGTGGCCTACAGGGGTTTAAGGCAGCAACCGGTGGATGCTGGATTTGAACCACCTCTGCTAGAGGTATGGGTGTAAACGAGCCGAGCCGAGCCCGTCGACTAGGCTCGAGCTCAGCTTGTTTAACTTACAGAGAGCTCGAGCTAGGGCTGGACTCGTTTATTATTTATTAACTAATTTATATATATATATATATATATATTTGTAATTACTTTTATATATTTATATTAAATAAAAATTATATAAATAATAGGCTCGTTTAGGCTCATGAGCCAGCTCGAGCTCGATAAGTGAAGCTCGGGCTCAGGCTCGTTTATTAAACAAGCTTATTTTTATGCTCGGGCTCATTTAAGCTCGGTTCGGTTCAAGCTTTTGGCGAGCCGATCTCGAGTAGCTCACGAGCTGGCTTGGCTCGTTTACACACGTAGCTAGAGGGTTTACGTGTGCCTCACACGGAGAAGGTTTACATAATCTAACTTAAATAAACTCAATTCTAGAAACATGCATTAACAAAAGTAACACATCCAAATAATGTGAGCCCCAAATTTGATGACAAAAGGAACATGAAAGCAAGAACAACCAAATGCATCTTTTTCCTACTTTACTCTTATCAGAAAAGCCCTAATTCTTTTGAGACAAACCCTAATCAAGTAGTTGTTAAGCTATCTTAGGCTACCAAAGCCCCAAATTCAAACAATGTATCACATCACTGAAGTAAAATCAACAGATCTTAAGCATCGTAGACAACAAATATAAAGTAATTACAGACATACCGACACAAAAGATCAAAATGTACGAAATACGCACTGATATTTACATCAAAATAAGCGGCGAGAGGTTGAATTTACGCACCTCTGGTAGAAATATGATCTGGATGATTACATAAAAGTGTAGATGTATCAAACTGGGATGATTGAGCTTAAATTAGAGGGAATCTTGAGACTTTTTGTTAATTGGGATGTGTGGGAGAGAAGCGGCGCGTGTGTGTGTGTTTGTTAATTTGATGCGTGGAGTGATGGGATTTTTTTGTATGTTTAAAAAGCATTTATTAATTAACTGGAATTGAAAAAAGCATTTATAGTAACCGGCCCCTTTTAGTCCCGTAACGGTTGACGGTGACACTTAAAAACGGCTTTTAGTCTAATGGTATCAATATGTTAACAAAAGTTGTCTTTTTTTTTTAAATAGGTTGAGGGTTCAAGTTTTATAACGAACAAAATGGCGTATGAATTTGTTGATAAAAAAGAAATTAACTAGAATTGTGCCAACGTGGGGCTAGCACATTATTATTATTATTATTTTAACAGCTTAAATTACATATATTTTGTCACCAATAGAATTTGAACCTCACCATATGGAAAGACTAAGCTTTATCTAACGCTTTGATACCGTCAGACCAAAGGCCCTTTATAAAAAGGCTAGCCCACTTGGTAGAGACACATGCCTCTTAGAGGGGATGTCACAGGTTCAAACCTAGGCAATGAAATAGTTTAGAATTATTGGTGTAAAGTAGCATAGTAGTAACATTTACCGTTCAAAAAAAATTAACTCGAATTGTGCCCAAAGGCGCTACGGCGCGTTAAACTGTGAAAAAATTAACGTCCTCGAAAGCGTATAAAATAAAATGATAGAAAAAAGAAACTGTAAAAAAAGTTATCATTTACGAAATAAATAAAACGTACTCGGAACTTTATATGAAAAACAAAATCTTTATGCAAACACACGCATTGTAGCGAAATAGCTAATAATATTTCAAAAAAACGAAACCATAAAAAAGCAGTTAAAAAAGTTAACCGGTAAAAAATTAGAATAATAAAGCAAAACTGTTTAGAGAAGTAAAGAATTAAAAAAAATTTAAAATCCCTAAAATCCTTTAAAATCCCTAAAATTCCCTAAAATTATAATAATATAGCACTATACACGGCGTATAGTGATGTGATAGTTGACTAGTTACAGAAGGTACCTCGTACCCTATACGTATCGTATGGTTCTATACGATGCGTATAGGGGTTGGAATGACAGGGTTGTACGAGGTTGTCGGTTTGACCAGCACCCTGTACGTCATCGTATAGGGGCCAAAATCTGTGTATTTAACCATGCACAATTCTCATTTGAACACATCGTTCAAAACTTTTTCAAACAATTTTCTCAAAAAATTATAGTTATGTCTTTGTGGTGGGATGGTAATTACGGTTTTCAGGTATATTCTAACGAGTCGTTGGAAAACAACCCCCAAATATCTGGCGTTCAAGGTGTGAACCAGGAGGAAGTCTCGTCCGACATTTATTCTAATCAAAGGGGAAGGCTTCCCGATTTGAACGAGCCACTAAGCAATCCCGAGTTCGTATACGGTGAACCCTCTTACCTTACACAACCCACGGACGACTTCGTATACGGTGAAGTCTCTTACCCGACACAACACACCGATGAGTTCGTATACGCAACTATCTTACCCGACACAACAAACCGACGACTTCGTATACGCGGGTAAACTATCTTACCCGACACAATCCGCTAACGAGTATAAAGACGAGGAACAAACCCATTCAACCGTGTCGTATAAAACTGACCAGGTATAACATTCCTATATATATACACCTACATATAGTTTGTTGTTTATTAACTTTAACCATACCGTTGTTGCAGCATTTTCAGTTTCGTGAACAATTGGTGGATTGGGTTGTCCGCAGAGGACGTGAGAATGGTTACGTCATTGTACCCGACGATCGAGGAGAAAAGGCGACGAACCGGCTGCACCGATGATCAAGGTGTGGCTTGTGTGTGACCGTCACGGTGAACGTACGTCTACGGCCATGATTAGACGTGTCGGTAGCAAGAAAATAGGTTGTCCCTTTAAATTGGAAGGAGTCTACAACGAAAATACTGGTGATTGGAAGTTAACGGTGAAGGATGACAGTCATAACCACGATCCTAGTCAACATCTTGAGGCACACTCGTTTGCAAGGAAACTGTCTAAGTCGGCACAAATTTTGGTGGCGAAGCTGTATTCGCAAAACATGTTGCCACGTAACATTCTGGCAACCATAAAGGGAACAAAACCCAGAGAGTAGGTGTATTAAAAAGGACATTTATAATGCGATACAAAAGATACAGAACAAAACGAGAGTCGGTGAAACTCCAATGCAGGTTCTGGAGCACTTGCTTTCTTCTAAAGAGTACGTCTAGTATACTCGGGAGGATCCCGCCACAAAATGTCGTGGATGATGTATTATTTGTTCATCCGAAATCATACAAGATGTGGCGTGCGTTCCCGCACGTGTTGATGATCGACGCGACGCACAAAACAAACATTTATAGACTTCCATTTGTCCAAGTTATCGGTGTGACCTCCACAAACCAGTCGTTTTGCGTCGCTCATGCATTTATATCTAAAGAACGGGAGGAAAACTTCGTATGGGTGCTACTGAAAACCAAAGGTATGTTGGAAAAGTGTATGGAGCCGTGCGTGATAGTAACAGACAGGGACAAAACTCTTATGAACACGTGTGATAAAATATTCCCTGACACTTCCAAGTACCTATGCAGGTGGCATATACACGAGAATATCTCAAAACATTGCAAGGCATCGTTTACAGACGAAGACTGGGCAAATTTCAAGTATTCATGGTTGGTGTTGTGTGAGTCTCCCACGCCAGATGTATACCAGTACTACTTCAACCGACTTTACGAACGACTGTATGCAGCCAGACGAGGAATTAAGTTTTTATTTTTACCTTATATATATTGTTTTTAAATTAAAATATTTATTAGGGTTTAAATTATAAATATTATTTTCCAGGAGTTATAGACTATGTGACCAAAAATTGGTTGGACTCATATAAAGAAAAGTTTGTATCAGCATGGTCCAACAGAAACCTCAATTTTGGTCAATGTACAACGAACTGAGTTGAGAGCCAGCATTCGTTCCTAAAGAGCTATCTTAGAAATGCTAACAGCTCGCTAGATAGACTTGTTGGGTTTGTTGATGAAATTGAAAAAGATCGGTATGTGCAATTATAGTTTGGGTTTGGAATAAGCCTGATAAGGAAAATGGACAGCCACCAAGCTATTGAATTGTTTGATAACCTACACGGTAAAGTTTCACATAAAGCTCTAGATTTGTTAGAAAATGAGTGGTACAAGTTATCAACTATACGAAAACAAAATTCAACGTGTGGTTGCCAGCTTTTCAGTAGTTGTGGTTTGTCGTGTGCTTGTCGTCTGGCAAATATCGAAGCTACAGGTCATAAATACAACCTTTTAAGATTTATCTTGTTTTTTGTAAGGCCCCAAACCCGGGAGGCCTCACTTGTTGGATTTACTCACTCATAAACAGTTCTTAAACTTGAATATCAAATAACGCTGCGGAAAATACTTCATTAAAACATAACCATTACATTGTTCAACATACGGAAACGTAAACATGTCTAAACATAACTTAACGAAAACAAAACGTAACATGATGCCAGTCTTCATAAGCGTCCGGGTAACTCTTCATCGCTAGCCAAGCATCGCCGTCCAACCTCTAACATGCCTTAACCTGAATATGCACACTAAAAAGTCAGCTACGCTGGTGAGTTCTAATTTTCGTTCGATTTAAGAAATGGTTCATCATTCAAAACATTCATTAGGGTTTAACATCACGTATAAGAAAACACGACCTTTCGTTCATCATTAAAAACCTTCAAACATTTATCCTCATCATAAACACATTGAACGGATCATTTGTTTAAAACATTTGACATTCTTTTAAGTCATACATTACTATCTAAATCTGTGTTACCATTCGTACCGTCATTTAGTATGGTATTGCCCCTAAGGCTAACTGCACGAAGACCGACAATACCATACATTCCGTCAATTCCCTTTTGTATTGCCCCCAAGGCTTAACTGCACGAGGACCGACAATACCCATTCAGTTGCCCCTATAGCTCTCATGTCCATAGACCGAAAACTTCCATCGACGGCTATGGCTCATGGCTATAACACCGTCGGATCATAATTTAACCTTACATAGGGTCACGTTAACCCCTGAGTAACCGTCGTTACTCCCTACCAGTTGTACAACATCAAAACCATTGGCAGGCCACCAAGACACTGCCCCTGTTGCTCTTATGGCAACTATGGCTCGCTGTTCATAATCTACCACAAGGCTGAGAATTACATTCCCAGACTTCATTCGTCAATTCCATTCATTCGACAGATTAGATTTGTAATGACTTCTTTAAAACTTTTGCCCTTTTTCTTTTCATAAAACCTTTCATTCATTTTCGAAACCCTTTACCTTTAGTTTAAACCATTTCTTTATAAACATTTCGTTCGTAAACATTCCATTCATAAAATTTTCTTTCCATAAACCGTTCATTCCAAATCATTACATTTCGTAAACATAGTTTCATAAGCATCATTTTATAAGCATAGTTTCATAAACATCGTTTCGTAAAAACATCATTTCATATGTATGCACACCAGCCCGAAAACATTATATAAAACATTTAAAAGAGGGCTTCTAGAACTCACCTGATAAGATAATTTGGGTTGTCCTAAATAAGGTCCAACAACGTCACTTCCGATCTGAATTGATTAGTTAAATACACATCAGACCAATACCGACTCTAACGGTTTAACCATTCTAAACATACTAACTTTACTTAACCAGCCTGATGCCTGCGCACTTAGCAAGTGCGCAGGGACTTGTTCTTGCGTACTTAATAAGTGCGCAGACTTTGCTTCATGCGTACTTGATAAATACGCAGTACCTTCTTCATGCGTACTTGATAAGTACGCATAACCCTCTTCATGCGTACTTGATAAGTACGCAGGATCCTCTTCTTGCGTACTTGATAAGTACGCAGGATCATCTTCATGCGTACTTGATAAGTACGCACGAACTGCTTCTTCGCAAAAACCCTAACTTTCGTCTTCGGGTCTGATCACGTCAAGATCCCGAACTTGTTTACTTCAAAACGTTTGCTTTCCATTAAGGAACTCAAATCTATGTTTATCTTTCAGTTTTATCCGTGAAAACGTTACCTTTTCATCCAAAACCCGAAAAACCCAAAAACGAACAAAAACTCAGATTTAGGCCCGATCGTTACCTGAATCGAGTTTCTGATCCGATGGTTCTTCTCACGAGCTATGGAGCAACACTTTGCTGAAATCTCGGGTCGATCTGCCAACTTTCTCTCTCTATGGTTTCTCTCTCTAGAACTTGCAAATGAGAGAAATGATGGAGTTTTAAGCTATTTATAGGGGAGACTCCCCTTCCAGCCCGTCGGCCCATCCGGCCCGACCCGACATGCCTCGTTCGTTTATTTCTTCATTTTAACTGTCGTTTTATTTTTGGGATGTTACATTTTTTCTAATTCCAAACTGTTCTGACTATCTCGTTTTAATACAGGTGGCAGAATCCCACTAGATGCGGTGGACGTCTTCCGGAGGAAGCTTGATTTAAAAAGTCGTTTGTCGATGATGAAAATGTAGACGTGGATAATGTACTTGGTCTTGTGAAAAACAAAATTATGTCACAACCCGATCTGGTAAAAAAAGTCTGTTGTCGAGAATCGCAGGGGTGGTCTTTCCAAGCAAAACTAACAAGAAAGCGTCTGTGGTACAAGAAGATACTCGTGGTCGTCCAACTTTAAAAAAGAAACAACAAAGGAAACAGGATGTCACGAGAAACAGCTCGTTCACAGAATCCCAACAAAGCAGATGTGACCCTGCGAGATGTAGCTCGTATAACCCGTCACAGGACTCTCGACCAGCGAGTTCAGTTGTAAAGTCGAATAAACACGTCATGCAACACCGTCGTTCAACGACTGGTAAAGGAAAGCAACCACAAGATGATAATGAGTTTCCATTGATGATGGGGGATGTTACAGTTAACAATATAAATTGTTTTAAGGATTCCATTCTAGATTTATTTTATCCCTACATTTCACATATATAGGATGTAATGTTCGACGGTAACTGTGGTTTTCGATCGATAGATGTGAGCTTAGGGTTAAATGAAAACTAGTGGCTTTTTATTCGACAACAGCTTCTACAGGAGATGGACAGTAAAGAAGAATGGTAGAGAACTGTTTTCGAGAGAGTCGCCTTTCAAGAGTATGATAAGCTACGCCACACGATAGATTGGCAGAATGTGAAAGCCGCACACGTTACTCGTTGGATGTCGATGCCATACACAGGACTCCTAATTGCTCAAAGATTTGGCGTGATTGTTCAACTTTTAAGCATCGCCGGTAGTCAAACATTTTTCCCATTATGGTTTGGTCCTAACATTCACGCTCAACATCAAATCGTATCGTTCGTTCATGTCAACAATGCTCATTTCATCCACGTCAAGTTAGACGGAGATTTTTCGATGCCCACGCCGAATGCACTTTGGAATTTGCATCGAAATGATGCTGCAGCAGAATGGGAAAATATATAGAGTGATCGTATCGAACGGTTTAAGAAAATAATAGCTAGTCATACACATAAATTTTCACAATACGTCACGAATGTTGGATGATGTTTGTTTCTAATTGTATTTTATTTGACGAATTTTCATTAATTTTTATAATATTATACATTTTTATTAATTATTTGTATAATAAAATACATTAATAATAAACTTTTAATTATTTCTATATTAAAATAAAGTTTAAAAAATAAAATTTTAAAATATATACTATGCGCCACGTATAGCCCAATACGTGGCGTATAGAATTGGAGGGACATTCAAATTTTCAAAACAAGATATTTTACACCTATACGCAACGTACAGGGCAGTACGTGACATATAGAATACCAAAGTTCACGAGCTATACGCCACGTATAGCTATACGCCCCGTATTGACCTATGCGTGGCGTATAGCCCTTCTAATATACACAACCTTGCCCTCGTACAGTCCCAAACGCATCCAAACACATACACAAAAACACATACGCTACCCATAAATACGCTCGTTGATTGCGATTGTCGGCTCAAAAATCTTCGTAAAGGTACGTATCTCAGACTCCCGATCAACAATATTAGGTTTATATTGATTATTAGCGGTTAAAACTGGGTAGATTAGGTCGATTTGGGACTGAAACTTATGAGTTATACGCCGCGTATAGCACTATACGTGGCGTATAGTTCATCTGAGGAAGACGATGAAGCCATATGCCACGTATAGTGCTATACGTTGCGTATGGCTCGTGTTCTCGGTAACAAGGGCTGCGTATGGCCCCTTTGGTTGCGTATGACTCGTTTTACCCGGTAACAAGGGCAGCGTATGACTCATTTTACTCGGTAACAGCCTAACGTATAGTGTTATACGTGGCGTATAGTTCATTTTTTTAAAAAAATAATATTTTATTATTATTTAATATTATTTATTTAAAATTAAAAACATTTTATTATTATTATTTAAAATTAAAAACAATTTATTATTATTATTTAATATTATTTAAAATAAAAAAACATTTTATTATTATTATTTAATATTTTTAAAAATAAAAAACATTTTATATTATTTACAATTAAAAACAATTTATTATTATTATTTAATATTATTTCAAATAAAAAACATTTTATTATTATTATTATTTAAAATTAAAAACAATTTATTATTATTTAAAACAAAAAAACAATTTATTACTATTTTCTTCAGCTATGGCGGATTCGGATCATGAGAACGATATGCATATGGAGGATGTGGAGGTGGACGATCTTGCCCACTACCCTTATCTAGTATTCTCGCCCGCCTCGGACGCATTTAGTCGGTGCCAGAAGTTACGGCAGGTGACCATGGGCCCGGGGACGGGAGTGGATTGGGATTTACTAAAGGAGGCCGGCGAGGACGTGCGGGCTCGGGCTATTATAGGTGACGACACGCCGTGGGATTGTTTGTTTGATCTTAGCTTCACGGAGATGTTCAGAGAGGTCGTTGTCGAGTTTCTTTCGACGTTCACCTACACCGAGCCGGCGTCACCGACGCCTGATGCCGAGATGGACCAGCAGCTAGAGGAGCCGGAGCAGTTCTCCTTTCATATGTTCGGCCAGCTTTACAGTATGACGCTCCGAGATTGGGCAGTCGTGACAGGCTTATATCATGAGCCCGACACGGTCACGCCACTTTACCCGGAGGGTGTGACCGAGGTGGATACAGAGGACCTCCTTGTATTTTGGGGTCTTATATCTAATAGCCCATGGTTGAGGACCAAGGGGAAGGTCTCGGGGATTAGAGACCCCCTCTACAGATATTTGCATCAGCTTATTTCGACGTTTATTGCATCGCGTTGGAAAAGCCGTGAGTGGTGCACAGAGAGAGACTTGTTCTTTCTCTTCTGCTTGCTTACCGGCAGGTAGTGCGCCCTAGCCACCTGCCCTGTGCTATACTTTGTTTCTGCCTTTCACATGCAGAAGCGCAGGTTGTTGTATGGCGGTGCCTTTCTCACACAGCTGATGCGTGTTCTTGCCCCGTGGCTTGATCACGTGCATCAGATGACCGAGCCCATCCCGCCTGTCCGATTAGATCGCCGCACGGCGAAAGGTATGTGCATCACGCGCCGATTCGATAGGGTTGGCCTTCGGTTTATAGGGGCCGACTGGGACCACTCTTGGGTCCCGTATCCATTGCCGCAGATGCCGGGAAAGGACCCGCCGGTTGTGCCTGACCCGCTATAGGGTGTGGCGTTTCAGGACCCGCCGCAAGTCGGCTCCGGCCATGACCAGCCGCCATAGCATCCCCGACACGTACGTCGACCTGTTCGGCAGGACAGGGCCACCCAGGCCTTGCTTGATGGACTTGCTGCTGACACACGACTTCAGGCTCGTCATAGCGACTGGATGGAGGATCTGATGATGTGGGCGGTTGATCGCCTCGTGGATCTGTCACGAGCCGCCAACATCGAGCCACCACTACTACCACCGCCACGTCACTATCCGGACGACCTCGGTCAGGATCAGGGCGACGCGGGTCTTGATCAGGACGGCGCCGGTCAGGATCTGGGCGGCGCGGGCAGGCGTAGATGTTTTTATTTGTATTTAGTTATTTATTTTGTTATGTATGTAAAAATATTTTGATGTAATGTTTTGATGTAAATATATGTAATGTTTGGTTATTTGTTTGGTTGTAATGTTTTATTTGGTTGTTTGGTTGAAATGATAAATTATAAATGTAAAAATATAAAAAAATATTAAAAAAAGATAAAAAAATATATATAAACTAACAAAGATAAAAATTATATAAGTTATAAAAGATAACAAAGTTATATAAATTAAAAAAAGATAAATATAATATAAATTAAAAATTAATTGCTATACGTGGCGTATAGCATAATACGCCACGTATAGCTTCCTTATACTCCAAAATCTGCTAAGTTTTAAGACAAAAATATAACTCGGACCCAATACGCAGCATATAGCGCAATACCCCACGTATGGGACCAGCCGCCAGGCAGGGAATGACACGTGGCATTCTTTTATCAGAGACTAAACCCTATACGCTGCGTATTGGCCTATACGCATGCGTTTAGGGTTTCGACGTGTGCAAATAGCAATATTCCGTGTCTGAATAGAATCTCCCTTTAATTATGGCATTTTGAGGGGGAATTCGAGATCTGTGGGAAATTAAGGGAAATACAGAAGTAGTCCTTTTAAGTGAGTGAAATTACAGAAATAGTCCTTTTACGGTAAAAAGACCAAAATTCCTTTACATGCAAGGCATGTGACTAGACTTAACGGTAAAATTTAACGATTGTTAGGCCATATGACGTAACGTGCAAGCTTTTTTAAACATAAAGGACGTATTTTGTAATTTTCTTAGTTAAAAGACGTATTCTGAAATTTGTGTAATACTTAAACGACGTAATTTATAATTTGCTCTTATTTTTATATCTATATACTTATACAGAGTACTTTTAATTATTACACCATTGTGGGCTATTTATCTATTTTTATTTTATTATGTAACTATAAAAGACTAAATCTGTTCTTTTTCTTTTGTTTTTATTTTAAATTTATGGGGCATTTGACTATCTCCTACGGTGTGAGGAACAAATTCGCGGTAGAAGAGAGGAGAGAAGACGAGGTTCGACGTGGTGAGGACATAGGGAGAGTGAAAATCGTCTAGAAGGGCGGCCTCGGAAGGTATTGTGAGGGGCCGCTTATCGGTGGCGATTTGTCTTGCCACGTGGATGCGGTATGCCCCCGTAAAGATAGCATCATGGAGATGGTCTTACACGATAAGATAATTAATTTAAAATAGAGTAGACTCATGCTTTCTAATTCAGCAACATCATTATCAACATCCTTCATCGTTAGCACGAGCGTCTTCCAAAATTTCTTCCGCCTAAAGAAGTTTCAACAATCATTGTCTAAAACAAAACTATAGTCATGGAAATGTCAGTCTTTAGAGCAAGCAGTCATCCAGTCATGTTATCTAAGACCTCACGACTTCATATTTTCTCTTTTCCCTTGTTACCTGATGTGAATACTAAAAATCAACTAACGTTGATGAGTTCAAGTTTTCATATCATTAATAAAGGGAGTCTTACTTTCTCATGTCATTCGTTTAAAACATGTTTAACGAAAAACATACTATATAATACTATGTAAATATATCATAGTAAAACATTCAATAACATACTTAGTTATTATGTGTTCTGTTATTTAAGTCATACATTATGTGTCTCCAATATGTTTATGACTTTGTTGTCCCCGAATGAACTTATGTTGTCCCGAAGGAACTTATGTTCTCAGTGATAGTCGTCACAAGAGTAACCGTCGTTACTCCAATGGTACTAGTTGTACAACATCACCAGTTACAGTTAGGGGTGTTCACCGTCCGGTTTTGTCGGGTTTTTAAGCCAAACCGTTAGTAACGGTTTTTTATTAATGAAAATCGAAACCGAACCGTTGAAAATTAAAACCAAACCAAAACAAACCGTTACTAACAGTTTGGTTTCACGGTGAACTTATTGGCCTTTGTAAAAGCTTTTTTTTTTCATTAAAGCTCATTAAACAGTTTCATTAAGCAAAATAATATATCATTATTGAAAAAATAAACTTGAACATATTAGTAATCTTGAACAAATCAATATGATTCATAAAATATTTATATATTAATCACCATACAAGAATTAATTAATCAATGGACAATGATACCCATTTGCAACAAAAACTAAATACAATAATTGGATTCGAACAACTAGTAACTCAATTCTAAATGTACTATTTTTAGTTTTTATCTTACAAATGTTATGATCTTATTTTTAGAGGATATATAATACACTATAAGTTTGGAACAAATTTAATGGATGTAATAATCAAATATTTCATAAAGTCAAAATATATTTAAATCTTACTGTACGGTCCGGTTTTATACAGTTTGAAATTTTTGAAACCGTAAACCAAACCGTTCGTTACGGTTTCAAAATTTTGAAACCGACCGACCGAAAGTCAATAAAGAAAACCGACCGTGAAACCAAACCGATGAACGGTTTGGACGGTTTCACAGTTTCGAACCGAACCGTGAACACCCCTAGTTACAGTGTCCTGCCGAGCACTGTCCCTGTTATTCATATGGCAGTCATGAACTCGGGTCATGACGCTGCCATAGGCTTCGGGTAGCACTAGTCTCTAGGACTATGATACTATCTCAAGACTTTCTTCTATGTAACCATACTCTGATAGATTTAAACAATGTATTTGACGTATCTCTTTTTTTTCTGTTGTCTATAATACATTTAGTTTATATAAACATATACTCTGTTCTCTTTCTTGTTTATAAACGTTCAGTTAAATAAACATGTTCTCTGTCCTCTTTTGGATGTTTATAAAACATATAGTTTATATAAAAGTTGTACTATGTTTTTTCTCTTCTTTATAAAATGTTTAGTTAAATAAACATTTATCTTTCTTATCTGTCACGTTTAAGTAATAAAATACATTTATTATAAACATTCATTTCTGAGTATGCACACCACCCTAAAATAGTAAAATAGGGATTCTTGACTCACCTGACTAGCTATCCTCTTCGTGATATCAATTGGCCCAAGAGGCGTCTCTTACAATCTGAATTGATGATTAATAAAACATCAATTCTACACTTTCTACTAGTTCAACGAAACTACGCAATTTCGCTTTCTGAAGTGTAAGCGAAACTAGATTAGTTTCATTTCCTGTGGTTCAGCGAAACTAGGTTAGTTTCGTTTCTATGGTCTTAACGAAACTAGGTCTCAACGAATCTGGGTCTTAGCAAAACTGGGTCTCAGCGAAACTAGGTCTCAACGAAACTAGGTCAGTTTCGCTTTCCTGTTAGTTTCTCTTGGTAGTTTCGCCTGATCGTCTTCTTCAACTGAAAACTAAGGTTTGCGTGCAAATTGCGGCCAAGGCGAAAAACGATCAAGTTCCCAACTTTTTACATTCGAAACGTTTGTTTTACTCTTGTGAAGCTAGATCTATTGTTTATTTCATGTTTAATGCGTAAAAATCCGTTCTTTTTTGTGAAAAATCCAATGGAATCCATTTAAACTAAAAACTCAGATCTAAGGACGATTCCTACCTGTTGATGCTTGATTCTTCTTGCTAAGCCATCTAGAGACGAAGACCAACGATCCTTGAGCTTGGTTGAACCAACACCCGACTTTCTTTGGCTGAACCAAAACCCGACTTTCTTTCTCTAGAAAGGAACAAATGAAGATGGTGAATAGACTAAGGGGGTGGAGGCTAGGGGTGTTCAAAGTCGGATATCCGAAAATTTCGGATAGTGAAACGGATATCCGTTTTTTATACTTAAATATATTTTTTAAATTAAAATAAAAATATATAAAATATACTAAATAAACATCATCTTTATAAAATAATTTTTAAAAAAACATTAAAAATCCAATTTTTTGAGTAATTTATGAAATTACGACGCGAATACGTTTTAGTTTTTTTTTAAATAAGAAGGCTAAACACATAAAATAAAAATCCATATACTTCATAGATATTATATTTATAACACTTTCTAGGAAACAATATAAAAAAATTTGTCCAACAAAATATAATTTTCGAAAATAAGACGCGAATACATTTTATTATTTTTTTTAAATAAGAGAGATAAACACATAACATAAAAACCATATACTTTATATATATAGGATTCATAACAATTTCTAGGAAAGATATCTTAAAAAAAAATTATTTTCAGATATTCGGATATCCGAATATCCGAAATTTTTGAAAAATGTTATCCGAATCCGAAAATTCGGATATCCGAATTTTTGGATAATTCAGATATCCGAATTTTTGGATAATTCGGATTCGGAGTTTCGGATATTTCGGGTTCGGTTTAGGATACGGATACTTTTGAACACCCCTAGTGGTGGCTAGGGTTTGTAGACCCTCCCCCCCCCCTTTTCCTTTCTTTCGCGTTTAGTCCCGAGAGGCCTCCGATCTTTTATTTCTTTTATTTTCCAAACTCCATTTATTTAATTGTCGTTTTCAGGACGTTAAAATTTACGATTGAAAGACTTATCGTAACTTAGTTAGTGGAACACAAGTATCCGACTTGCGATTGACCTGGACTACCGAAAGTACCCTACTTGCGATATACCTGAATCAAGGAAAGTACCTACTTGCGATTAGAAGGATATGATCGTAAGTATCCCTTACGATCATGACAGTTACGATCGCAATCCCTAGTTGCGATTGGGATGGGTCAATCGTAAGTACCCACTTACGATTGAACAGTATGATGGAAGTCTGATTATGTTTTAGCTATCCAGATTTGTGAGTTCGTCAAGTCAGGACCAGTGATTTAGTACGTAGAAGCTAGCTTGATCAAGTGAATTCTACAAGCCCTCTTTTAAAATGTTTTATATAATGTTTTCGGGCTGGTGTGCATACATAACAAATGAAGTTTACGAAACGAAGTTTATGAAATGATGTGTTTAAAAATGAAGTCATATGTTTATGAAATATTTTCAAAAGAAGTTTATGAAGTATTTGAATGAGAAATATTTTAATAAAACGTACTAATGTTTTAACTGAAGTTTGAAGTAAAAGAAGTAAAAGTTTTCCGAAATTCACGATATGAACGATCTGCCATGGTTCCTTCAGGAATCGAAGTGAAGTATGTTATGTATGGGCACTACCTTTATAGAGGCCTTTGTGGCTGGCCAACTGTTGTACAAGTAGGATGACGACGGTCATCAAAGGGATTACCATGATCCTTGAAGTTTGGTATGTGCTACCCTTTGGGGCGTCGTGCTTGAAGTTTGGTGCGTGTACTCTATGAAGTACCATGCTTGAACTTTTATACTTGTTGCTCTTTGGAGTGTCGTGCTTGAAGTTGGAATTGACGGCTACGAGAAGGCGCAGATTCGATATATTTGTTGACTTATGTTTTATTATGTTATTGCATATTTACGTACACTTTTATTATAAAAGATTAGCTTTTATGTTTTGGCAAAATGTTTGAAGTTAAGGTCTTATGTAAACTAGAACTCACTCAACGAAGCTGACTTTTTAGTATGCACATTCAGGTTAAGTGTAGGGTGAGAAGATTCATGGATGCTTGGCTGGCGATGAGGAGTTACCCGGTCATCATTGAAGTCTGGCATCCCGTTATGTTTGGCCTTATGAACAGAGTTTTAAGACAATGTTATGTTTTATTTGTATGAACAATTTGTGATGTGACAAATGATTTCCGCTGCATGAATGAATGAATTAAGTTTAAGATATATTTGTGAATGAGTAAATCTAACAAGTGAGGCTTCCGGGTTCGGGGCCTTACATAACAAGAACACAACACAAACAATGAACTACAAGACTATCATCTAATAAAACAGGAATATAAAACATGAACAACAAAGTAAGCAAAAATAAAATGGGAATGCATGTGGCGATATTAAGGGCGAGAGGTATACCCTGTGAACGACGTGAAGGGCGTGGAACACCGCCCTCTCGGTGGCTTTAGAGAGGGCGTGAGACTTTAGCGTGACTCCACTCACGGTACAATTGGCCTAATTTGACCGTTGAGAGAGCCGTTGAGCGGCTAATTCCATTTTTTTTCAAAATTACAATATAAATATCATATTTTAACCTCATTTTTTACACACAAAACGTACACTACATCTTCTCACTATATTTTTTATACAATTTTATCTCTCAGAAATTTTAAAATGAATCCCAACGATTCAAAGAACCCATTCAATTGGGTACATTATACTCAACAACAAAACACGTTCAACCAACTCCCTCAACAACTAATCCCGCTCAACCAACTCCCTCAACATCTAAACCCGTTCAAAACCAAGGATACTTACTATATATAGACCCAATGTTATTTGGTATGTCCGACCCAAACAACCCCGACCCCGACGTTGTTCCCAAAACACAAAAAATCCCGAATTTGTTGAGGATTCCTAACCAACACCAAGACAAAGGTCCCACAAGAAGAAAACGGCAAAAGTGTGGTCATCCGGGCGGACCACAAGGAAATGGGTGTCGACCGATGAGTTGAACTTGGCAAAGGAGTTTGTCGGTGTGTTTTAGGATCCCGTGATCAATATTTACTTTTAATTTATTAGTTATTTATTTAAAATTTTATTAGATTAATTGTCTAAAATTTGTAGATAACGCTCAATCAAACAATGCCCTATGATCCCGTATAAGTACAAAATTTTATAACCTAATAGACGAACCCGAGTACCGTACTCTGGACCAACTTAGTTATAAATGGGTGGATATAAACAAAAAGGTCGCAAAGTTCCACGGAATTTATTAAGGAGCAGGAGAAGCGGTTGTAGCGATGCCGACGTTTTGCGGATCGCAACAACCAAGGGCGAAGTATACTTAAGGCCTCCCCCACCCCCCGATTTTTCGCTCAATAGTGTTAATTTATACGTATTCGGCCGAAAATTAGTAGTGTTAATTTATAGCTATTCGGACGAAAATTTTATAGTTTCGTCCCCCTGATAGGAAAAAAAAATCCCGGCCCCCAACCGTTTTTCTTCAAGCTTCGCCACCGGCAACAACCCGCTACCAAGGCGATCATGGCGGCACGTCTCTAATAGTGATTTGGGAAATTTTGAGGCCTTCGCGGAAATGGCAAGCGTTGTCGGATCCAAGTAGCGGAACACCTCTAACTGGTAGATCGTCAAGGAAATGATCCTCAAAGGAGATGTTGGATAGTTCAGCGGCATCCGACGGAAGAACCTTCTATGATCTAAACCATGATACACTGCCAGACGTGGAAAATAAAAAAAAAGAAAAAAAAAACCAAGACAATGAATTGTAAAAAATGGGATTCGAATCCAGGTTATGTTTGTGTGAAGTGAAGGATATACCACTAGGCTAACATGCAACTTGTTTCAAAATTTTGAATGCAATCTATTAATATTAATGTCTACATTGAATAATTTTTTTTTTAATATAGAAACCGACCTTCAACTTTTAATAATAGTAACTAGTTGGTTACCCCGGGCGTTGCTGAAAAGCTGATAAAAATTAATGAACAGTTAATAGTAGTAATATTTGTGGAGCGCATTTGTCTATAAATTAATAAACACTTAATAATAACTAAATCTTAAAAAAATTACGACTAAACGCTAATAAAAATAAACACAACAAAGTAACGGGAAGTTCATTAATAAAAAAGAAAAAAAATTTAAAGAACAAAAAAAACGAAAAGAATTTTAAAACAAAGTTGAAAAGAAAAATCGCCGTTAATCACGAAATAGTTAACGTCTTCGACGAAACATTAAAAAAAGGCCTAATTCCTAAACGTTGATAAAAGTAATTATGACCCAACGGCAACGAAATCGTTAAGAAATAAATAAAGATTAAACGAATTTTAGCAAAATAAAGGTTAAAAAAGAAAAAAAAAGAGTTATTTACCTTTTCTAGGATGCCTAAAACAGTGAGAACAATTATTAATAGAGAGGGGTCGGTATCCACAGTAACCTATTTTATTAATTTTTTTTCGTTAAAAAAAGCTAAAAACGTCCAACCGGGAACTAAACGCAAGAGGTGGGATTCATGGTCCATAGTGCAAATCAGTACAACATACAAGCAGTTGTGTCATTCCTACATTCTAATTAGATATAATCAAATAAAAAATAACATTACTACTGTAGATACTGACATGCAAAAGTTAGTACTTTTACCTGCCCGTTGAAACGATTCGATTGATTCTCGTGTAACCTAAATGGCAGAATTCTGTTTCATCCGAAAATAAAATAAAAGTCACATTGTTGTAAAAAAGAATGTAATTATGAAAGCGCATTTAAGAAAGTTAAATATATCATATTTGACTCGGCTCGGTTTTGAATAAAATGTACGTTGAAACGTAGAGCGGCTCGGTTCAGGACAAAATTTATATCGAAATGTAAATAAAAGTAAGCACGTCATAACGTTATTCGAAGTGTACGAAAACAAAATATTTAAAAAATTATAAGAGGAAAACTAATTATATGTTTTAAAAAACCTCTTATTTTAATTTCTTTTAACTAAATGTTAAAGCTTATGAAGACTGTTAGCTTGACAATATCCGAAGAAAAAAAGTAGATTGGAACCAGGGGCAGTGGGTTGGAGGGAAGCCGCCTCAAACCAGTAGGCCATAAAGACTTTTTGTTTAGATGTTCTTTCAATTACTATATACAAAAGCTGAGGATAATAAAAAAATAATAAAATTACTGTAGAAACCGACCTGCACTTATTAATAGTAGTAATGTGATTTTATAATATATAACAATATAAGAGTATATTTAATTTTTTCTTATATAGTTTTATCACTTATTAATAGTAGTAATGTGATTTTATAATATATAACAATATAAGAGTATATTTAATTTTTTCTTATATAGTTTTATCTCTTTAGTTCTTTTTGTGAAAGCTTTTTTGTTAAAACATTCATAATTAATTTTTCAATCATTTTTTTAAGAAAGAATTGTATATACATCTTTAGCTTACAAAATATCATATATACCTTAAACCCAGGGCTGTCTTCGAGATTTCGGATGCCCGGTGCGATTAGTAAAAATAGGCCCCTAAAATATAAACTTATATATAAACTATGCCGACTCTTGACCAATTTCTAGAGCACTGATTTTGACTTAAAAGTTTCATAAATATTTCAACGTGAATCATGTATTTCAATAGTTTCATGCATTTACTTAGGCTAAATCAAGCAAATAAAACAAAAGATCAAAAAGCCATTCGATTTGCTAAAATTTGATTGACGGTTTATTTTTTTTAAATAATAAAGTAAAAAAAACTATGAATCATATATAATTTATAGGTAAAAAGCAGTGAATCATTTATAATAGTAGAGTAATATAATAATAAAATTAATACGAACCTAAACAATATTTAGTATGTTAAATAAAATATTAACCAAAAAATAAATTTTAATTAAGTATGTTAAATAAAATATTAACCTAAGCAATTTAACTAAAAGTTTCACTGCTTGCGTGAATAAGTTACCTCATCTACTCAATTACACAAAATGTTAAAAGTGGTAAACAAGATAAAAGAAAAAAAAATATGAGTGTACTCATTGGATCTAAAAATATATATTAAAAAAAATACCCCATCATCTTCTCCACATGTTCTTTACAGGCACAAGTGCACAACACTCTCCTCTACCTCACGCAGCTCCCTTCCCGGCCCTCCTCCACCACCTCTATTTTATCCGGTTGAATTGCGATCTTGATTATGGCAGAGAGCAAAGGAGATCGAACCTAAATTTTGGGCCCCTCTTGAAACCGGTCCTGTGACCCGGCTCCCTAAAGGGCCGGCCCTGCCTTAACCTAATTCAAACTATCATATATATACCCTTATAAAATAATTAAAATATCATATTTATTTATTTTACTATAAAAAATTTTAGAATATAACAATTTTACCTTTATCTTTATTATAACTTTAAAATCTTTTTTTTAGTTTCTAAATCATTCATTCTCTTTCTCTCAATTTCTCTTAACAAGAACACAAACGGTGGAACAGAATACTATCATCTAATAAAATAGGAATATAAAAGGTGAACAACAAAGTAAAAATAAAATGGGAATCTATATTCATGCATGTGGCGATATTAAGCTGGAAAAAGATGAACAGCAAGTTGGCAAAGTAAATAAGCATTTATGGGAACAGTTTACTTTTTTTAGTTTCATTAATTTAAACTTTGACAAAAGAGTTCAAAACGATATTTAACGTCTTTATAGTTTTTTTTTCAGTCATGTTTAACATATTTGAGGTTAGAATTCTTATAAAAACTCTACTTCAATATCGAATCAAACCCGGAACCATTTTATTTACCCATGAGTACATATTCATTCACTAGTGGGTAATGTATATGAGATTATTTGAATCTGTAGCGTATAGTGTATTAACAAATGAATACACTATTTGTAAACTAACTAGTAGGGTGTAACCCGCGCATTACTATGAGGTGTTAAAATTTATAAAGATCGGTTTCGATGACCTGGCGTACAATAGTATTAACCATGCTGAAATATTTACGTTCTAATGCCGATAAAAATAAACACGTTGAAACGGCTAATCCATTAAAGGTTATAAGAGGAAAAAAAAATGAAAAAAGTTCGACGGTTTATACGTCTGTGCTTCGATGTCTTGTACATTTTCACAAAACTCGGTTTTTAATAATAGATAAAAATAAGAACATCGCAATTTTACATGTGGAACTTACAAAAAATATATTTTATAAATTATAAAATAAGAGAAACACAAAATATCAATAAATTAAAAAAAAAACATGTTGAACATGTCTGAACCACCGAACCAACCTCAATACTGTGTCGAACTATTGTTTATTATATAAAAATAAAAAAAAGTAATATTTTTTTATAGAGTAAATTACCATTTACGTCCATGTGGTTTACACGATTTAACATAATGCGTCCTTAACACGAATTTTTAACGCTTTGAGTACCTGTGGTATACAGTCTGTAACACTTTGAGCCCCTGGGCCTAACTTCGTTAAAAAATTCGGTTAAATTTAGTTTCGACAGGGGTAAGATGGTTACTGAAATTCACCCGAAACTACTAAGTTTAGTTTCGACATGCTGCGGATAGTTAAGTTTTGCTACTTATCTAGTTAAGGCTATCCGCAGATACCCCTGTCGAAACTAAACTTAACGGAAATAATTTAACGAAGTTAGGCCCAGGAGCTCAGAGTGTTACAGATTGTATACCACATGTACTCAAAGTATTAAAAACTCGTGTTAGGGACGTATTGTGTTAAATCATGTAAACCACATGGACGCAAACGGTAATTTACTCTTTTTTATACAATGGCTTCTTGCTTTCTTATGTGTTTATATGTAAAAGCTTCGAAAAACAATTTTATAAAAATGAGTTTTTTTATAAGTTTTTAACATGTAAAAAGTGGAGAATTGTTGAACCATATAAAAAACTATGAATCATATATAATTTATAGGTAAAAAGCAGTGAATCATTTATAATAGTAGAGTAATATAATAATAAAATTAATACGAACCTAAACAATATTTAGTATGTTAAATAAAATATTAACCAAAAAATAAATTTTAATTAAGTATGTTAAATAAAATATTAACCTAAGCAATTTAACTAAAAGTTTCACTGCTTGCGTAAATAAGTTACCTCATCTACTCAATTACCTCATCTAGGTGAAAAGCAGTGAATCATTTTATTTATTTTATTTATTTTTTTATTTTGAATCATTTTATTTATTTATTTTTTTTTTTCCGCCGTTCTAAAAAAAGATAAAAGAAAAAAAGAAAAGAAAGAATAAAATATGAGTTTCTATCACCGTACTAATTGGATCTAAAAATATATATAAAAAATACCCCATCATCTTCTCCCCATGTTCTTTATAGGCACAAGTGCACAACACTCTCCTCTACCTCACGCGGCTCCCTTCCCGCCCCTCCTCCACCACCGTCGATCTATTTTATCTGGTTGAATTGCGATCTTGATTATGGCAGAGAGCAAAGGAGATCGAACCTAAAATATATTTTTTCTTATAAGTTTTTAACATGTAAAAAGTGGGAAATTGTTGGAACCATATAAAAAACTTATAAAAACATCATTTTTAACATGTAAAAAAAGTAATTTTTTTTAGAAACTAATTTTTTCTTCCTTACAACAGCTTAATCATGTGTTTATATGCAAAAGCTTCAAAAACAATTACGTGAATATAAGTTTTTTACATGTTTCCCGGTTCCCACTTTTTTATGGTTCTCCAATGAACCTCCCTCTCTCTCTATATATCAAGTTAGGGCCGTAAACGAACCGAACGTTCAGCGAACAGTTTGTGAACCGTTCGGCGGAAAGTTCGTTTATGTTCATTCGTTTAATAAATGAACAAACATGAACAAGGAATTCCATCCGATTAACTAAATGAACGAACATGAACAGAGGTCTCGTTCGTTCAATTGTGTTCGTGAACGTTAGTTTATGTTCGTTTACGTTCATGTTCGTTTGTTTATGTTGTTCATTAAAGATTTTTGTATATTTCTATTTTATTTTATCTAATTTTTTTGTATTCTTTAATTTTTATTTTATTTTTTACCTTAACAATTAACAAAGTAAAGTAACTTTTATACAGGTACATAAAACTTAATATTAAAATGATATTATTAAATATTCATTTCGAAGGACATTAGGGTTGACATTAAAAGTCCCAAATAAGGCTTCGTTCGGGAACCATTCATGAACAAATCCATTTCCTTAATGAACGAACACGAACATGAAATTTTGTTCGGTTAGTGTTCGTGAACCGTTCATGAACAAGTTAAATGTTAAACGAACGGACACGAACAAGGCTCTGTTCGGTTCGGTTCCAGCCCTATATCGAGTTACTGTCCAATCATTCAATAACGTTATATTCACCCGTTAATAAACATATTTACAGTATATAAAACTAAAACTAAAATGAGTCCTATACTTATATTTAGGCTTATTTTAGTTTATTATCAAATAATCCACTTGGTATATTTAATTCGGAAAATGATAAATGTATTATCAACCCTCTATAAATAGGCTTGGACCTTCTGTAATGCTCATAGCAACCCAAATAATTGAATTTGAATTCATATCATTAAGCATGTCTTCAAAACCAGAAGCTTTCCGCCCCTTCCGCAGCATTTCTCCAAGTGTTTGGGGAGATATGTTTCTGAACTATGATAACGTACCAAAGTTATTAGAAATCATGAAGTTATTATTATTTGTATATATGCATATATGTAAAAGTTTGATTATGTTTCATGGGTGAATACAGAATGCAGACCTTGGTGAAGTAGAACAATTAGTCAAAGACTTGAAAGAACAAGTGAAGAAAGATATAGCGGTGGCTTTAGGAAATCCAAAGGAACATGCAAATTTGTTAAAATTAATCGATGCAATCCAACGCCTCGGCATATCCTATTATTTTGAAGAAGAGATTGCAAATGTTTTGCGGCATGTTTATGAAGCATATGGTGATGACTGGAATGGTGATAGCCCTTCCATTTGGTTTAGACTCCTACGACAACAAGGCTTTTATGTTTCAAGTGGTGAGTATGCATAAGTTACACAAACACACACGCGCGCGCACACATATATATTAATATGTTCTATATATGGTTGCAACAGACATTTTTAACAAGTATAAGGACCAACATGGAGCTTTTAAGGAGTCCTTAACCAATGACGTTGAAGAAATGCTCGAGTTGTATGAGGCAACATGGTTGAGGGTACATGGCGAAGTTGTACTAGACGAAGCACTTGATTTTACAAGAACTCGTCTTGCTGAGATTGCCAAGGATGATCGTATTCATAGCAACTTTGCTTTGTCTGCTCAAATACTGGAGTCATTAGTGACACCTTTACATAAAAGGATGCCAAGACTAGAAGCATTGAGCTACATTCGTTTCTACGAAAAACAAGCTTCTCAAGACGAGTCTTTACTTAAACTAGCCAAGTTAGGGTTCAATTTGCTTCAGTCACTACACAAGAGTGAGCTCAGCCAAGTTTCCAAGTATTCACATATCCATTAACCTTAAGGCCTTGATCTAGTTTCGTTTATCAATATTTGATCAAGTTAGGTTCTTTAATTAAACTTCTTTTTTTCATAGGCCTATACATGATATTATTTTCCTATAGGTTTTGGAAAGGTATTGATGTCCCAAAGAATTTGCCTTATGCAAGAGACAGATTTGTTGAAAGCTACTTTTGGGCATTTGGTGAATACTCAGAGCCAAAATATTCTCTTGCTAGAGTTTTCTTAACAAAAGTGATTCAAATGGCGACGGTTCTGGACGACACTTATGATGCTTACGGTACTTATGAAGAACTTGTAATCTTTACCGAGGCACTTGAAAGGTATATCTACCCACAATCATTGTGAACATCCACACTAAATCTACTGATCAAACTAATCAAACAACTCGTCCTAAACGAATAACAGGTGGTGCATTACATGCTTAGATATGCTTCCAGAATACATGAAACTTGTGTATCGGGTTTTACTCGATATGTACCAAGAAATGGAGCCAATAATGGAAAGAGAGGAAATAACACCTCTTTTTAATCGCGCAAAAGAGTTTGTAAGTTTAATAACATTAAAAATTAAGATATTGCAGAGACATTATATGACCACTATTCGTATTTTCATGTACAGCTGACAGAATTTGCTAAAGGCCTCCTAGTAGAAGCAAAATGGGTAAATGAGGGGCATATACCAACAACAGATGAGCATGCGTCAATTGCATTTGTGACCGGTGCTGGTGGCATGATGATAGGATCATGTTATCTCGGCATGGGTGATATACTAACAAACGATTTGATCAAATGGATTGCTAGTGATCCTCCTCTATTCAAAGCTTCAGCTGCAATGGGTAGACTCCATAATGATATTGCCTCCTACAAGGTAACTATCTCATGCTCTAAACAAAAACAAATGTTTATTTTTTTGTTGCTATGCAATGAGATTAACATCCTTTTTGGGAGTTTACAAAAGAGTAATCTTCTTGTTAACAAAATTGTAGAAGGAGCAAGAAAGAAAGCATTTCCCATCCATTGTTGAATGTTACATGAAACAACATGATGTCACTGAGGAGCATGCCATTGACTTGGTACGCAAGCAAATAGAAGATGTGTGGAAAGATACAAACCAAGAGTCCCTCATGTGTAAGGATATTCCAAGGCCTCTGATTATGGTTGTGGTCAACGCGGCACGAACAACTGAATTTCTGTACAAGAATAATGATAATTTCTCAGAAGCAGGAGAAGACTTCAATGATCATATCAAGTCTTTGTTCGTTCATCCTTTAAGCATATGAGCTTCAAATCTTCCTTTCCTGCAGTATTTAACATATTCAAAAGTATGCCCGTTTCATTTGAATAAGATCTCGAGTTTATTTTTCTGTTAGTAGATGTGTAATACTACACATATGTATTGGACTTTAATTTTCCATTTGTATTTCTACTTTTGATTAATAAAATGTGTTTCTTGTTTCAAATTATAGAATGAGGCTTCCAACTGGTGCACGTTAACGGTGTGTTCTCGAGTTAACTTAAGGAAAGAAAAGAAGGGAATCCCTCCCTTTCTTTTCTCTTCTCTTCTTTTCATTTCCATTCTCTCGATTTATTTCCAATTTGAAATGATGGATTTTAGCCTTAAAACCTATTCCTCTCTCTTCTCTTCCTTTCTCTCCATAAAAAAAATTTTGGAACACCAATTTTCCCTACTTCCTTCCAAATCCTTTCTCTTCTCTTCTTAAATTAAACTCGGGAACACAACGTAAAAAAAGTAGATATCACGCATAATGTAATTACCCGTATGTTAGAAAATATTTAGTTTCATTTTCTTAGACAATAGAAAATAAAATCAATTGTATAATAATAACACAATAAATAACATAGAATAAGTCTCAAATTTAAATAATAGCCTCAATAATTATAAATATATATATATATATATATATGTATATATATGTATGTATATATATATATATATATATATATATATATATATATATGTATGTATATATATATATGTATGTATATATGGACCATGGTGAGTTAACCGTCGTATGTGTTTATTTAAATCAAATCATGTCCGTTTAAATTCAACAAAACCACCTATAACCACCCTCATATTAAATCATAGCCCTACAAATTGCCAAAATTTGACAGTCAAGTTTTTAGGGTTTGACTATATCATTACACGTGGATTAAACACTTTCCATGAAACATTTACAGGGTTTCACCGCCACTCCCCTTGATTTTCTCCTCAATTCTCTCTGCATTCACCCTAAAATTCATTTATGTATCCTCATTCTTTTAATCCCTCAACATTGGCTCTTCCTTAGTTCCTTGACAAATCACCGCCACACCAACCTTGCCGGCACAGCTGGCTTCACCATCTTCGTCATCCGACAACCACCCTTCTCCTTCGCCACCGTCGTCATCATTCCCAGGTACACCACCCTCCATCTCCACTACTGAACTCCGACTAGAACCAAGGCACCGTCGCTGACCGACATTGGAAGCGTTGTCGTCACCACCACATTTCGTCATCACTCTCAGGTACACCCTCTCTAGATAAGGATATCGAAGAGGACAACGCTTCAAAAAGAAAGTTGGATAATCTCATGTGTTTTGTTTCAATCCACTTCATAGCGCTGTTTGTTGACCGAAATTTTTCGTTTTTGTTAGTTTACCTGTAGGTATACCGTGTTACTGTCAGGTTTCAGTTTTGCTGATGTTTTGCGAGTGGATCTGAAAGAGTTCAAATTTGAAGGTTCTTGGGAGACTGGATTTGAAAGAATTCAAATCCATGGAGATTCATGTAACCAGATCTAGCGACCGGAATCATTGATCTCAAAGTGTTGAGCTTAATCAGTCAGCCGGTTTCACGAAAGGTATAATTGTCTTTCCCCTTATCGTTGTGTTTTGTTTCTTTCTAGTTTGCATCTGGACAGTCTAGAGTAATGGCCTAGACCGGTCCGTACAGTTTATTTATTCTGATGCGTTGCTCAAAATTGTTTTGAAAACCACCGTGCGAAACCCTAATAGTGGTATTAAAGCCACTTTTGCAAACATTAAGAAACATTTATTTTAGTTGCAATTAGGTTTTAATTTGGTCAAAACTTTTATTTGATAAACGATTGCATCCTTTATGTTTCGTTTATATTTGTGTTGTTGTTTATGGATCAAGCCTAGACCCGTGGTTATGTTTGTTTGTTTGGTTTTTATTTTGTCTTGTATTTATGGTTGTTTTTGAAGCCAATTATAATAGATTAGGTTTTTCAATTTATTGTAAATTGTATTGTAATCTATTCAAGACAAGAAGCGAGCTAAAATTAAAGATCAAAGATCAAGATGACCCGGAGGCCAAGATAGAGATCTTGAAGCAAACGGGAGTTATTCAAGACCAAGAGTTATGTTTTAGTTTAACATCACTTTTGACCTAGTTTGGTTTGACTAATTGGCTCTGGCAAACCGAACAACTTTATGGCTTGATTCACATGTGGTTTTGGTTGTTTTTATGCATTACTTGAATGATGGTCATTTAGGTTATTAATGCTTTTTGTAAACAATCAAATAGTTTAAACGGTTTAAACTAAACAACATGAATTGAAACAACGAGATTTTTTAAAATAGAGATTTTAAGTTATCTCGTGAAAGGTTTATTAAAATAAAAGAGTTTATTTTAAGAGTTAAAACCGGAGTTTTGGTAATATATAATTAATGAGATTAGGTATTCAAAACTCAAATACTAATAAAGGAGTTTATTAATAGATAAAACGGCTCGCGATAAAAAACACGCTTATTAATATAGGATATTAAAAATAAGCGTGCGTGAGATAAAAGAGTTTATCCGTATCACGAACCATACATATAAAATTGAGAAATTTTATTTAAACCTGTGTTTACATTAGCATGCATATACGTTACATGGTATGCTTTTGACCCGTAACTGGTAAAACACTAAATAAATCTCTGATGAAATAAATATGCAGTGCCTCCCTATTTCAGGACACTTGAAACGATATATTCGAACCCCTGAGTATATGTGCCTCAGCCTTACACTTGGGCCTACGGATGTCGGGACAAGGTGATGTCGTGATTCCCGAGAGTATTGGGCCGATATGCATATGTTGTTGGACTAGGACGAGATATTGCTCAACCTTATAAGAAGTTCTTCAGCCAATTACTAGGGAAGACTGGTCACAGATAAGGCTAACCGTACCAACTCAAGACATTATATGTTTTTGATCGGCCTTATAATCATGAGAATTGTCTCAGATACAATTGGTAATCGTTACCTACCTAAATAGCTATGTTCCATGGAAAGTTGTTACCCATTCATAAAACATGGTGAATCATGGGTCTTATTCCTTAAACAAGATATAATTGTTTTTTCTTAAAGGGTCATTATTTTATGGAAATAATTTTTTTCGAAAATACTAAAATAGACTTTGTTTTTTGTAGATGTCTTCGAATTCAAACTTCTCTCATAATGCTCTCTGCTACATCTTTGAAAAAGAGACTCTCAATGGTACTAACTTTGTGGACCGGTTTCATAGCCTAAGAATTGTTCTTAGGGCTGAGAAGAAGGAATACGTTCTCAAAAGTCCCTTGCATGAACAACCTGCTACTAATTCCAAGGATGCCATTGGTGCTTGGAATAAGCATGTTAATGACTCATTGGATGTGTCAATGCTTATCTTGGCAACCATTGAACTGAATTTAACGAAAATGTTAAAATGGGTAATGATTTTGAGACGATTAATCTGTTGAAGGAAAGGTTTCAACAACAGATCATGATTGAACGTATAAGATACATGAATATCCTTTCGTCATGAAAGCCGGAAGAAGGTGGCAGTGTTAGTCGACATTTTTAGAAAATGGTTGGCTATGTTGGTCAGCTCAAGGAACTGGATTTTGACATAGGATATGGCATGCTTATGGATTTGATCCTAAGCACTCTCCCTGACTCTTATGTTGGTTTCATTATGATCGAACTATCTAATGAGTGATATGGAATGTTCTCTGACCAAACTGCACATGATGCTAAAAGGTGCTGAAATTACTATTCCAAATCCAAATCAATTCCTGTTACTGATCATGTCCCTCTCATTGATCCAAACTGGTGTAAATGCACAGACGTGCTCGTACTGTGTGTCTCAAGAAACCACTTTGCATCTCGATCGAGTGAAGAGAACGTTTGAACACTATATGAGAATGTACTTGATCCATGTCTCATGTCCAAACGGGATATTTGCACAGAAAGGATAACTGGTTAGAAATACCATGACTATTATAAACTCTTAAGTAAGAGTACTTAGACTAATCGGGAATAGTCGACTGCTTGATAAGCGTCATACCTTGATAGGGGCAGTGAGATGTTGCTAGACGTCCACCACTGTCTATATTGATATATAGTCGAGACTCATGGAAGTAGGAGTCTGTTGGACTTGTATGCCCGAGTAACGACACTTGATAATACGGCTAACGAGGTAAGATACAAAGGGTTACACTTTAGACAATGATTATAAAGATTGGATATATTAAAGGTTAATATATTCCATTACACGAATAAATAAAGGCGAGATAATGAAATAGTTATCAAAGCTGACAAACGGAAACGGTCGGATGAGATAATTATTTATGAAATAATTATCATCATTATTAATTGGATTAATAATGAACCGGTGGAAATATGTTTTGGAACAAATTTATTAATTATGATATTATTTTAATTTTTTTTTTGTGATTATAATTTTATCGGATATAATTATAAATAATTAACTAACGGTTAGTTAATTAACAATTAAGACAAATAGAATTCACAAATGTATATATATATGATAATTACGAGGATTAAAATGTAATTAGTAAACCTTAAACTTAGGGAGTAAGTTAAAGGGGTTTTAAAAATAAAGGTCTCGATGAGGTGATTTGAGAGAGAGACACAAAATTAGACAAAACCCTAAATATCCACCTCCTAGATCGCCGCCATCGTCCGCTGAACGCCGACAAGCTTGTGCCGCGGCGCGACTACCACCGTCGCCGTCTTCCGCCATAGCGCCGCCGCCACTTTCCGGACGCCGATCTTGCCAGAACAGCCCCCTCCCTACATCGTCACTCCATCACGTTGTTTGTGGACCGGACTTTTCTGTTTCTATTAGTTCACCGGTAGTTATACCGTGTTACTATCAGGTTTCAGTCTTGCGGGTGTTTAGTGGATCTGAAAGTGTTAAGATTTACGGGTTCTTGGGAGATTGTATTTGAAGGCGTTCAAATCCGTGTAACTAGATCTAGCGACTAGAATCGTTGATCTCAAAGTGTTGAGCTTAATCAGTCAGCCGGTTTCGCGAAAGTTATAATTGTCTTACCCCCAATGGTTGTGTTTTATTATTCTGATGCGCTACTCAAAATTGTTTTGAAAACCACCGTGCAAAACCACAACACTAGGATCATGGGTAGGCATGGTTGTGCTTTGCCATGCACGGCCGTGCATACCCTAAAAAGATCCGACATTTCTTTATGCACTTTGTTCTTTGCTAATACGTACTATGTTGTGTTGCAGATATGGTTGAAGTTTCATCTAGAGGGAAGAGACCCGCTACAAGATCACCATCACCTGTATCATCCCCTACGCACTCATCATCATCATCATCATCATCAGACAGACCTCCTACACCTTCGTCACCTCCTTGTATTCCTGACCTAGATCCATTACCAGTTGAGCTAGTAGATGACCTACATCCATGGCTTATATTTGACCCAAAGGCAGAGCATGAGGCTACTACACATGGTCGTATGCATGAGTTTATAAGGCAACGATGTGGTTCTTAGAGAACTATAGAATGCCCTAGATCAGTTCGGATTACTAAAGAGGGCCCGAGGTATTATCACCACGCCTTGGGCTGATTTCTTTCACATTAGGCAGCCCACCTAAAGAGATATTACATTAAGGTTTTTGGCATTGTTCGACCTCGATGAGCCGGTGGCTAGTCTTTAGAAACACAACAACATCAGATTCAAGATGGGACGGAGGTGGTATGAGATTACTATGGCACTGTTTTCCACGAGGATGGGATTTTACAGACATAGGGGGATTGACACCCCAGATTCACCAGGGGTTTGATTGACTTCTGTGAGGGTGATGCCACGACATTCTAGATGAGAAAAATAATCAGGACCTTACCTCCCCCACAACATGAAGAGCACCCGGATTAGGGATCCTCTACACCATTACCTATAGCGTTGCATAGCACACTCCATCTATGGGAGGAAGGATAGCATGGGAGTATTCAATGCCCATGACCTATTTTACCTATTTTTCTTAGTAGACCGGGTTACTTGTAATCTGGCACACAATCTTGCCATATATTTCACTAAGTGCACTAGTTCACACACGGGTAGTAACATCTTCAAAGGTTCCTATATCACACAGCTAGCCATGGGAATTCTCACCACATATACGTTTGCCACACTGACTTTACTCGATTTACATGTCATGGGGATTGGGTGATCGACTATGGTCAGGTTGGGGATGTTGAGGAAGTTTATGGGCAGTATCAGTAAGTTAACCACATAGGACATATTTATGTTCCACCACAGGAGGTGGAGATTCACGAGCTTGAGGATTCTTACCATCACCTCTGTTTTATTCCACTGCCTCACCGCCGAGGGCTTTGGATAACCAGTTTGGGATTTGGTGCACACGGTGCACCAGGAGTTACGGGAGCATATCAGAGATCACCACGCACATTCGGCCCATCATCACTAGTAACAACACCAGAGTCCACATGACTCTAATATGGAGGGCTAATCTGATGCCCGTGCATTTGGTTTTGCTTTTAGGATTTTAGAGTTGTACATTGGTTGTTGTGTACAAACTCATGATACACTAAACCACCACCACGATATATATATAGGGGAGGGTTATTCTACAAAGTCAAAAAAAGTATAAAAAGTCATTTAAAAACGCTACCACCACCCCCGAAAATCCTAAAACCCCCACCCCCCCAAAACCTAACCCCACCCCACCCCACCTCAAAAAACCTAAAACCCCCCACCCCCACTCCCCAAAATCTAAATCCTAACAAAAAAACCTTAAAAAGCCGAAAAAGTCGTCTAAAAACACCAACCCTCCCAAAAAAAACCTAACCCCCACCCTACCCCCCAAAAGCATAAATACTAAAAGCTAAACCCTAAGACTAAACCCTAAGGAAAAAACTAAACCCTATTATCTAAACCCTACAAGCTAAGATCATAGAGTTCAATGAGACGGTTCCAACGCCGCCGAAATGAGTGAAATCGGAGTTCGTATGAGCCGGTTATGAGCGTTTTAAACCACTTTTTACACTTTTTTGACTTTGTAGCGAAACCTCACACACACACTATATATATATATATATATGTATATATTATGAATGTTTTATGCTAATACGCTTGTAGGATTATATGCTCGCATTTACATGTGGATCGGATGTCTTTGTGCCTTCGGGCAAATTTTAGGCGGTTGTGGGAATCGACCACACGTTTTGAAAAAACAAATATTATGAAAGTATCAGTTTCTTTCCCTTTCACACCATACTTGCATTACCTATCTTTGTACATTAAGGGCAATGTACAATTCAAGTGTGAGGAAGAACTTCATGATATTGGTCCCTTGCATTACACATATTCTCCTGAATTCATGATAATAAAATAAAATGGAATATTAAAAAGTGTAGCAAGATGAAAGAAACAAGATTATGCACAATTTTACATTTTTACCCCTATCGTCCGTTTTCAGTGAGTACTTTGGGCCTTATTTATTATCACTTATACATTTTCGCATGTGATCGCGTGTCGAAGGCTAATAAAAAACTATATTAAAAACTACTCCTTAGCTACTTAGACTATAGGCATGGAAGTATGGTTGTCGAATCCATAGGGAATTGGTGGAAATATTAATTGGTTTAGTTTAGTAAATTCAGACTTTGATTCTTAGATTAAAATTCAAATTAAAGAAAGATGCAACCTCCTCCAGACTTCAGGTTCTAGGTTTATCCAAAACTCAGTTGTTCAATTTAGACACCACATATACATAGTGTTGGAAAATCAGTTAAAACAGTAATTGAAGATAGGTTGTTGTCAGCAAACCTACATAACCAGTTTCGTCACAAACCAGTATAATCCAACTACCCAATTTATAAGTGTCAAGTTAACCCCCTTTAGTCACCCAACCCTGCTACTAGGTTTTATCATTAACCAAACAAAATCGTAAAGAAAGAAAACTCAAAACACAAACATAAGCTGTTTAAATCAACTAATAAATCAATCTACTCAGTTATTGTCAGAAACTAAATTGATCTAATAACATAAACAACTGAATCAAAAGTAAAACATATACGAATCGTTCGCCCGGAGGAAGCCACAAGTAAATTAGCCTTGCATCTTCGTAAAAGAATCTTCAAAACTTGATTTGATTGACATCCTTGAATTTAGAATAATGAGTAGATGCTAAGGAATAGTTGAAATTGTGTCTTATTCCTTTCCTGCCGTCGATAGTTCTATTCTTTCAAACCCTAATTGCTTTAAATTATAATAAAAATAGTGCACCGCTTTAATTCTCCGCTTCTCGTGTAACCGGCGTCTAGGACATCACTTTTTTATATGTTGGACGCCAACACACATACATCCTACGCCAATTTGCAAGAACCCTACACCAACCCACCTTTTTCATGCCATCTGTCTTCCACTAACATATCACATGCATTAGGAAAAACTCCATTTAATCCACCTCCTTCATTCCCACGTGAATTACTCCAATTTCACCTAGCCTTATGCCATATGCATCACCACACATACATCCATGCATACACCATCACATACATCATTACCCCATGCATATGTAAGTCCACGTAATTTTCATAATGAAACTCCATTCATTTACTTAGATTTCAAGCTTGGTTTCCTTTATGAACAAGTTATCCAAATCTCGTATGGTTGCTAAAGTAACTTGTTTAACAAATAATTCTGACTAAAAACATATAATTAAATATATTTAGCACGTGTAACTCAATCACTTATCACATTCTCACACTTATCTTTTTTCATCCCGAAAAATATTTGCAATGCAATCATAATTGGAAACTGACTTTCACAATCTCATTCATTTAATAGCTTAAACATAATCACGCGTTAACTGTAACAATTGATATTTCTGTCCAATTAAACCTAACCACCGACTTATCAAGCCCCCAATTCTGTGATCTATTATTCTCTATGTTACCAAGCCGACAGTCTATCTATGGGTCTCACACTCAGAAAGCTACAGTTCAGCCTAATCCAATCTCAAAGTCATGTTTAGGCCCGGGTTAAACCCTGTAGATTTTCCGACCAAAATAAACACTAATTTATATGTTTTAAAAATTAAGATGGATAATGGATCGATGGTATGAATGGATGAAATATCGAGCTTTTATTAACTATAATATGAATAAACTTTAACCATTAGTGTTTCAACCAAGTCACTATACCGGAGGGTAACACATAGGCTTCAGTTTTTAGCAATGAAGAACATAAACTCAACTTAGAGGTGTTTCAACCAGGTTGCCATCCCGGAGGGTAACACATAAGTCAAACTTAGTCATTTATGGTTTATCACTTAAGAATCTGCCCATGAGCGTTTCAACCAAACTTGTAACCTGGAGGATAACACGTAGGCAGAACTTAAGCTTTCAATCTAATTAATTCAGCTCATGAAAAGGTGGATTATGGAATGCGAGCGTCACCAACTTTCGACTTTATTCTCATAAAGGAAGGCGGTGTGCCAATATAAATTTTTATTTAGTGGTACCTATTACCCTATGTTGACAGTTTTAGCCTCACCGACACCCCTAAGATGAGAACCCACAAGACATCCTTGATTAAGTAACCAATTAAACCTAGATACACTATCAGGATATTTAAGCTTTTAAAGTCGGTTGGGCCTACCAAAACGTTGCAAAGTAGACGCGCTTTTTATCTTATTATTCATTTCAATTCACGTCAGCACAGTTTTCAGTTCTACCTATCATTTTCCATTTATTTGCACCAATTCTAATCCACGGACATTTTTTATTTTTTTTTTACATTTTTATGGATTTTTGATTTTATGACTCAAACTACAACCTAGACTAAAGTCTCACTCCCCACACTTGAATTCTATATTGCCCTCAATGTAGGAAGAGCGACACTCAAACAAAATAAATATACAAAAATTAAGAACACTTAGCTGGACAGACGATCGTATAGCATTTCATTTGTGATCGTATTAAACCCTGCTAATGGGCTGCCTTGTACAATAAGATAAAACGAAGCTCGGAAATCACCACCCGAATAGAGATTGAATACGGGTGAATCAATCTAAACATGCAAAAGTTAAACTCCAAACAAACCCAAGAGCATCATATCGACTCAATATAACGACTCAATAACAAAAATAAAAGACACTACGTACGGAACACGACCCAAAATTACAAAAATAAAAATTAAAAAAACTTCATGTACAAGTCTTCGCGTGTCGTGAAAGACCGGGAGTAACTCTTCGCGTACCGCGAAGAAGGGAAATTTGACCCGGCCCTTTGACTTCTGTTCTTCGCATATCGCGAAGCTTGGAGGACGGGTCTTCACGTACCGCGAAGACCTAGTGGTAACAGAAAGTTTTGAGCATTTTTTACTTAGAAAAAAGTTCACCATAAAAATCCAAATTTTGTTCCATCCTCCAAAAACTCGCACTCGCACACGCACCCGATTGCACCCAACGTGCATGATAACCCACGGGACTTCCCCACACTTGGCCGGTTCACACACAAAAACACAGAAAAAGAAAATTAAAATCCTAACTCACTTTCGTAGGAATCACGCATGCATTTAGCGTATGCGTCAAGCCTTTTAAACCCCTCGGCAGCCCGAGTGGACGAGTTGAGTCTCGTGAGGGTTTCTAGAGAACACACCCACAACGTTCATTTATCTAGACAAGAAAATTAAACTACTAACCTTAGGCTGCCTTCCAAGAGCGCTAAGTTTAAGGTCTTCAACTAGACGCGATGTACCTTACTTGCATCATGGTGGTCGGGTGGGGTGTTTGCAGTCCTCCTTCCCCACACTTAAGTTTCGCTCATCAACAAATTTCCTCCAAGCCTTCACAAATAAGGCAAAGAGTTCTTGCTCTGCATCTGGAACTTGCGGTTTCTTGCCTTTCCGCTTCCTCTTCCTTGCCCTCTTCTTTGGAGTCTCACCTTCCTTCTTCTTAGCTAACCTGTCACTCACAACACAATCATTCTTGACCGTGTGATTCACCTTTTCAGGTGATTCACCTTTGTTAGCATTCAAGTTCGGCAAGTTTGAAAATATTTTAAGACTCATCTTCTGAGCCCCAAATCTCATTCTCAACGTTCCCTCAGCACAATTAATAGTTGCTCTAGCGGTGGACAAGAACGGTCTACCCAAAATAACAGTTGGTTGTGTGTTCTTGACACAATCCAACACCAAGAAATCCACTGGGTAGTAAAACTACCCTACCTTCACAATCACATCCGTTACAATCCCCCGAGGATGCGTGTGAGTTTAATCCGCCAAAACCACAGTGGTGTGGACTCTCTGTAATGGACCAAAATCTTACTGATCATACAGACTCCCCGGTAATATTCTCACACTTGCCCTAAGATCCAGCAACGCTCTATCCGGTTTAAATTCACCTACTTGTATTGAAATAATACGTGCTCGTAGGTCTTGGAGTTTCAGGGGAAGTGTACCCAACATGTCACACCCCGCCGAAGGCGGAAACACGGAGGTGAGACGAGAGCAGTGCATCGAACACTTAGGCGCAAGAGAATCCTAACGGGTACATCGTAAATTACAAAAGAACCAATACTAAACCCCAAATTAAAAGAAGTCATACAATATCCGAAATTCAAACAATAAAAGGAGCGTCTTATAAACAACCAAAATCATAGGTACTAAGTTTGTTCCAACGTGAAACCACAAAATCTAAACAAAAGCGTGCCCCCATGAACTTTATCTTCATTTCTGTTTACCTGAAAGCATGTTTCAAAAACGGGTCAACTATATAAATAGTTGGTGAGTATCGCAGGTTTTACGACTCTATAAAAGTTTATAAAAATCCAAAGTCAGTACACATGTATTAGACAACATATTATCATGAGCCGTAATCAAAGCCTAGATAAAATAAAAATAAAGTACCCCATACGAAAATCTTATGCCAACAACCGCATAAAAAAATAATTGGCTAACTTTGCGCCAACGTGACCCTACAAGTCTGGTTGGCGTGACCAAACCATGAGCGGGGGTGTCAACCCAAGTAGTACTACTCAAAATTCCCAACGGCTACGCTCAGCTAATTGATTACAACAAAAAAAATTAGGGACTTTAATGTATAAATATAAAAATAACTCATGTAATCAAGTATAATGTAACATGTGACTATATAAAAAAAATGAAACAGCTTTCCTCCAAAAACAGTAAAACAGTAAGTAAAAAGGGGGCCGCGAAAACTCACCTGAATAAAGCGGGTGAGATGTGCGACGAAATCGACAAATACAGACAAATATTGAGTCCTATCCAAGTCCCACTAAGCAAATGGATATAAAACACATTTTAGGACTCCTAAAATATGTGACTAGTTCAGCCAAACTAAAGTGGCTATTCAAAGTAGTGCATACCGAAAAACCAGTGCATACGCGTATTAACCGCCTAAGATTATAAAACCGGCTTTTATATAAATTCGTGACTTTAAACTTTAAAACTAATATCTTATTAATGTATATATCAGTAGTTATAATGTTTATTAAAAAAAAATCTTAAGTCACGGAGTCGCTTTGTCCAAAAACGCCGTTACGCGCGTAAAGTCTGTTCTACGGTTTAAATACGATTCGTCCAAAATTAGGGTTTTAGTGTGATATTAAGCACCTAAATTAAATGGCCAAATTTAAGTTTTAATTAAGCGTATACTTCTGTCCAAAATCCCTTAAAATTTTTATAAAATTAATTTTATATAAAAATTTCCAAAATTAATATTCTTTTTTTATAAAATTTAAATGGACCATAATTCTAAAAATCATACTTAGACATAAATTTACTGCTTGTAATTTATACCAATTGATCATATATATAAATAAAAATTTCTGACCAATTTTCATATTTTTCCAATATCCAGATTATTTAATATGAATTTAATATTGTTAAAATTTTACAAATTCGGAAAAAATAGTTAAACATATCACAACTTCACCAACTGTTTACCATATTAGTGTTAAGTCAATATAAGATCCCATACCAAGTTTCAAGTCCTGATTTTATCCAGAAATATAAAAACCCTAAATCGTCCGTTTAAACTTTATAAATGCTAAATGTATTCTTAAACAACTCAAATTTTCATAAATTTTGGACAGCAGTCTTAGTTCATCATATAACAATCACTGTCCAATTTCCAGAATTTTTCAATACACAGAAGTATTTTTCCCAAATTTCCATGTATATTAAACTTGTGTGAATTTTAATAAATAATCTATAAAGAGTTTAGTTGCCAAACTTTCCAGATTTTTATTTTTGATCATAAACTACTGATTAAAACCACTTTTGGGTGCTGGATCAACAATTTTTTAAAAAGTGATCAAGAACTAACAAGTTTAATCAAGGATTATACCTTCCAAATTCAGCAAATGTTGATGAAATTTTGATGCTAATCTACTGAGTTTTCCTTGATTTATAACCTACAATCACAAATGTGGTTCAATTCCTAGATCAAAGACTCCAAAATCAACAAAATGCTCTTTAAATTTGAGAAAAATGCAAGTATGAACACCCTAGTGTTCATACACTTTGAACATCAAATCTTGCAAGATTTTCACTAGATAACTCATTGTGGATGTTTACAACTAGTTTTCATCCACAAATCCTTGTTAAAATCATAATATTCAAGAACTCATAAAACAACAAAACTTGAAAATCAAAGTGAGTGTGTGTAGTGTGTGTGTTCTTGAGAACACATGCAAGAATCAAAACAGAAAATTTAAGATGAAATCATAAGCAAAAATACCTTCTAATCACTAAATCAAGCTCATAAACAACAATGATCCAAGGATTCAAGGTTGCATGGATGATCTAAGCTTGATAAAAAAAAATTCAAAGAGTGTGTGTGTGTGTGTGTGTGTGGGGTTTCATACGGCCAAGGAGAGGGAGAAGAAGAGAGAAAAATGAGAGTGGGGTGGGGTATTTATAGGGGGAGTGTTTGTCTTGAAATTTAAAAGAAAGTTTTATAAAAATATACCCACTTTTTATAAAAATTACACTCCTAAACACTTTAATAAATATTTTCATCCAAACATAAAATTCTTGTATCCAAAATAATGAATTTTAGAAAATTTTAAAACATAAAAACTCAAAATTTTTTAAAATGTTATACCGGGTAAACACCGGGTAATTAACGGAAGAACCACATGTGATCGTTAGTTTAAATAAAGAAACACAAAGCACATAAAATATTATAAAAAATTATTCTTAACCAAAATATAACGGAAGAACCACCGCAGTTGTCACATTATCCCCCAGTTGAAAGGAATTTCGTCCCGAAATTCAACTGGTGACAGTAGTAACCGCTTCCTTCTCAAAGAGATGAGGATATTTTTGCTTCATTTGGTCCTCGCGTTCCCATGTGAATTCGGGTCCACTCTTCGAGTTCCAACGGACCTTCACAATAGGGATACGACTGTGCTTAAGTGCCTTGATCTCGCGATCCAAAATCTCAACCGGTTCCTCGATAAAATGAAGCTTCTTGTCAATACGGACTTCCTCGGGTGGTACCACTAAGGATGCGTCAACTAAACACTTTTTGAGGTTTGATACATGAAAAGTATCGTGTATACCACTGAGTTCCTGAGGCAATTTCAATTTGTACGCCACGGGGCCGATTCTATCCACAATTTCATACGGCCCAGTATACCTTGGATTGAGTTTATTCCTCTTTCCGAACCGAATAACGCCCTTTCAAGGTGAAACTTTTAAAAGTACTTTGTCACCAATTTAAAATTCCTAGGGCTTTCTTCGATTATCGGCATAGCTTTTCTGTCTGTCTCGCGCTGCTCTTAGTCTATCACGAATCTTAAAAATCTTGTCTGTAGTTTCCTGAATTATTTCAGGGCCCGTCAGTCTGAGGATGATAAGCCGTGCTCATATCCAAACGCATTCCCAAAGCTCGTTGTAGTGTCTGCCAAAATCGGGAAGTAAAACGACTATCCCTATCCGAAATGATGGAAACGGGCACTCCATGCCTAGAAACGATCTCACCAATGTACAAACGGGCTAACTTTTCCATCTTATAATCCTCTCGGATGGGAATAAAGTGAGCAGATTTTGTTAACCGGTCAACAATGACCCAAATTGAATCATAACTGCTGGAATTTCGGGGTAATTTGGTGTCGAAATCCATAGCAATCTGCTCCCATTTCCACTGAGGGATGTCGGGTTGCTGCAAAAGTCCCGACGGTTTCTGGTATTCCGCCTTGACCTTAGAACATGTCAAGCATCTCCCAACATAACTTGCAATATCTTTCTTCATTTCGGGCCACCAATAAAATTCTTTCAAGTCTTTGTACATCTTGTCGGCTCCGGGATGTACAAAATACCTCGACTTGTGAGCTTCATTAAAAATCAGTTCCCTCAAGTTATGGGAATCCGGAATCCACATTCGATCCAAATAATAAATCAACTCATTAGTTTTCTGTTCAAATTTTCTCTCAGCACCACATAAAAGTTCGTCTTTCCAATTATTTCTCTGTAGTGTTTCTTTTTGTGCCTCGAGAATTTGAGCTTTCAAGCTCGTTTGGATTGTCATCCCCAAATCACGAACTCGAAAAGGTTTTATTCTTTCCTTTCTACTCAAAGCATATGCCACCACATTTGCTTTCTCAGGGTGATAACGGATCTCACAGTCATAGTCATTCAGAAGCTCAACCCATCGCCTTTGTCTCATATTTAAAATCTTTTGATCAAATATATGCTGAAGGCTTTTGTGGTCGGTAAAAATAGTGCATTTGGTGCCATAAAGATAGTGCCTCCAAATTTTGAGTGCAAAGACAACAACACCCAACTCTAGGTCATGAGTTGTGTAATTCTTTTCGTGCACTTTCAATTGTTGGGATGCGTAAGAAATAACCTTATCCTTTTGCATCAACACACAACCAAGACCCTGGTGACACGCATCATAATATACAACAAAGCCATCAGTACCTTTAGGAAGAGTTAGAATCAGAGCGTTACATAATTTCTGCTTTAATAACTGAAATGACTCTTCCTGCTTGTCACCCCATTCAAACTTTCTATATTTCTGAGTCAAGAGGGTTAAAGACTGAGCTATCTTCGAGAAATTTTCTATAAATCGCCTATAGTAACCAGCCAAACCAAGAAATTGACGAATCTCAGTTGGGGTCTTAGGCGTTTCCCACTTCTTTATCGCCTCAATTTTGGCTGGATCCACATGAATGCCTTTCTCATTAATCACATGACCTAGAAAGTGAACTTCTCTAAGCCAAAACTCACACTTAGATAACTTGTCGAATTGTTTCTCGTTTCGAAGCAATTCCAAAATCAACCGCAAGTGATGTCCGTGCTCTTCCTTACTTCAAGAATATATCAGAATATCGTCGATAAAGACTATCACGAATTTGTCTAAATAGGGTTTACACACCCTATTCATCAGATCCATAAATACTGCCGGGGAATTGGTTAGCCCGAAAGGCATAACCAAAAACTCATAATGACTGTACCGAGTTCTGAACGCTGTCTTTGGTATGTCATCCTCTTGGACCCTTAATTGATGATAACCAGATCTGAGGTCGATCTTAGAAAAATGAGTCGATCCTTGTAACTGGTCAAACAAATCATCGATCATCGGGAGTGGATATCGGTTCTTAATCATCAATTAATTCAACTCCCGGTAGTCAATACACATTCGAAATGATCCATCATTCTTTTTCACGAACAAAACCGGAGCTCCCCAAGGTGAGAAACTCGGTCTAATAAATCCCTTCTCTAAAAGTTCATGTAACTGATTCGACAACTCTTGTAATTCAGACGGTGCCAGACGGTATGGGGATCTAGCAATAGGTGCGGCACCGGGTACCAATTCAATCCGGAACTCAACTTGTCGTGGAGGGGGTAATCCAGGTAAATCCTCGGGAAAAAATTCTAGGTACTCACGTACAACTGGAATATCCTGAATCTTAACCTCCTTTGATTTCTTCTCAATGACATTAGCAAGAAACGCGTAGCTTCACTTTCTAAGGTATTTCCATGCCTTCATGAAAGACACAATGTTCAAACTCCTCCCGGGCTTATCGCCTTAGACATTCAGGACTTCACCGTTTGAAAGCGGAATTCGAACCATCTTTTCTGAGCAAACAATTTCGACTCGGTTTTCGGATAACCAATCCATGCCAATAACAACATCAAAACTACCGAGCTCTATTGGGATAAGATCTACATTAAATTGGTGATTATTTAGTCTCATAGAGCAACCTCGGATAATGTCACTTGCTTTAATCAATTTACCATTAGCTAGTTCTATAGTATAGGCCTCTTTCAATTTATGTGATTTTAACTTAATCAATGATCTAAATTCAGAAGATATAAAGCTTTTATCAGCCCCTGTATCAAAAAAGTATAGATGCATAAATATCGTTGACAGGAAACATACCCGGCGTCACATTCGGGTCCTGACGTGCATCTGCAGCCCCAATCACAAAAGTTCTACCCTTAGCTTGATTCGCTGCGTTCCCACCAGTTCTGCCCAATTTGGGACATTTGTTCCTGAAGTGATCATTTGCCCCACATTTAAAACAACCCCTTGGTGAATTAGGGTCGAATCTGCAGTAGTTTGCTATATGCCCCACTCGTTTACATTTTGCACACACGAACTGCTCGCAAGCCCCAAAGTGTTGAGAATTGCACTTGGCGCAAAGAGGTGGATTTCCAGTGTTTGCCCTTTTATGTGGTGTCACCGCCACATAATTCTTTACAAACTTACTCTTCTTACTTGGACAACCAGTAGATTTCTTCATAGCTTTCTCCTCTGGTTTCTTTCCAATTGTTCCTTTCTTAACCAAAATTCCATTTCTCACCATCTCATCAGTTAATTCACTTGCCAATTGGATCGCACTTTGCATAGTAGAAGGTTTGGCTGAAGTAACCATTCTCCGAATCTGGGGCACCAATCCCCATATATACCTTTCAATCCTCTTAGATTCGGGTGTCACCAGATGTGGCACCAAACGGGACAACTCTTGGAATCGAGTTGTGTAAACCAAGATTTCAGCTCCTTCCATTTCTAGGTTCCAAAACTCAACTTCAATCTTCTTTATTTCATTTCGAGGACAGTATTCCTCAATCAACATTTTCTTAAACTCGTCCCAAGTCAGGTTATCAGTAACCTGTTCTCCTAACGCATCAACTTGAGAATTCCACCATGTTAGGGCTTCGCCCTACAGAGAGCAAGCAGCATACTTAACCTTCTGATTATCCAAGCAGTTACTGATTTTTATGACATACTCCATCTTTTCTATCCAACGAACAATCCCAACTGCTCCCACACTACCATAAAAATCCAAAGGTTTTCCTGCAGAGAAGTCTTTAAAAGTGCATCCGCGGTTGGTGTTACCGGTATTTGTGCCACCACCAGCACCACCACCGGCTCCACCACTGCCAGAAGCACCACCACTAGTGCCGCCAGCACTCCTGATTAACCCTGCAGTGATCTGTGCCACTATTCTTGGTATAGCAGCATCTATCCCTTGATTTATCAGCTGTTCTAAATCCAACTGAGTATTCTCTATCTCATTATGCTGAGGATTCCTCCTCGGTGGCATTTTCTAAAAACAGAAACGAACAGGAATTTGATGAGAGTTTGAGTAAATGAAAATACTTGATTAAAAATCACTCGAAACATAGTAAACAAACCATATATAAAAGATATGTTTTTGAGAAGGACAATAAAATTTTTAACTGAATCATGTACACAAGGTAACAAATAAGGATGGTAACAATACACAAACAATAACCAAATGAAGTTTATAGCATACAAATAATTATCCAAAACATTGTTTCATTCCATCATCAAAAGATTTATAAAAATGCTTCATAAAGCATAGATAGTAGCTAGGGTTTACAAGAGCTAGTAATAATTTTACAAAATTAGGCATTAGTTAGAACTAATCCAATACCCCAATCAAAAGGACCTGAGCACATGTCGCTCAGTGTCTGAAATAGAAACCTAACACAACAGCAACCAGTAAAACAAAGAAAGCCACAAAAATAGCCAATCTGGAGTAGACCCTCTTCTCAAATCGATCCATGTGCGGGTTCCTATTCAGATCTGACACCTGAAGAGTAGTAACATACTGATATAGCTCCGGTATCCTCTCTAGAACATCCTCCAACACAGTATGATGATGATTCAGTCTCGTCTCGTGTCCAGCGTAATCCTCCACTAACTCGTCCATTTGTACCTCCCTAGTAGTCCTGGTGTGCTCTGGCTCCTCCTCTTCATCTGATGATAACTCTATAATAACAGGTGCAGTCCTAGTAGATGATCCTCCGACTTCGAAGGTCGATCCAGGAAATAGTGACCGTCCAACAGCGGGAGTAGCAGGGTGTAGAACAATAGTCACTGGTGCTACCCTGGAAGGGGGTAGGACCGAAGTAGGTGAGGGTAGACGGCTCCCTAAATCCTCTGAGCTGGTTGCGTAGCTAGACTCACCGGGCACATAGTGCTCCGACGGATCCTCCTCTGACGTATGACTTGGCTCGGGCGCACTCCAATCACCTGATGCTGTAGGGACAGGTACAAGAGGGAAACTATTGAAGCTATCAGCCTCATCGTCTGAGAAGTACTGCTGAAATGACGATGCTGAAGACGAAGACATGCTGTGACGGAGAACGTAAAGCTGGTAAGAATAAGAAATGCGAAATGATATGCAATGCACACATAGTTCCTAAGGTTCTTTGCAATGTTTCTTAAGGTCATAGTCTAGGTTCGAGTCTGGGGTAAACCTAATTTTCTATAACCAGTGCTTTGATACCAAGTCTGTCATACCCCGCCGAAGGCGGAAACACGGAGGTGAGACGAGAGCGGTGTATCGAACACTTAGGCGCAAGAGAATGCTAACGGGTACATCGCAAATTACAAAAGAACGAATACTAAACCCAAAATTAAAAGAAGTCATACAATATCCGAAATTCAAACAATAAAAGGAGCGTCTTATAAACAACCAAAATCATAGGTACTAAGTTTGTTCCAACGTGAAACCACAAAATCTAAACAAAAGCGTGCCCCCATGAACCTTATCTTCATTTCTGTTTACCTGAAAGCATGTTTCAAAAACGGGTCAACTATATAAATAGTTGGTGAGTATCGCAGGTTTTACGACTCTATAAAAGTTTATAAAAATCCAAAGTCAGTACACATGTATTAGACAACATATTATCATGAGCCGTAATCAAAGCCTAGATAAAATAAAAATAAAGTACCCCATACGAAAGTCTTATGCCAACAACCGCATAAAAAAGATAATTGGCTAACTTTGCGCCAACGTGACCCTACAAGTCTGGTTGGCGTGACCAAACCATGAGCGGGGGTGTCAACCCAAGTAGTACTACTCAAAATTCCCAACGGCTACGCTCAGCTAATTGATTACAACAAAAAAAATTAGGGACTTTAATGTATAAATATAAAAATAACTCATGTAATCAAGTATAATGTAACATGTGACTAAATAAAAAAAAATTAAACAGCTTTCCTCCAAAAACAGTAAAACAGTAAGTAAAAAGGGGGCCGCGAAAACTCACCTGAATAAAGCGGGTGAGATGTGCGACGAAATCGACAAATACAGACAAATATTGAGTCCTATCCAAGTCCCACTAAGCAAATGGATATAAAACACATTTTAGGACTCCTAAAATATGTGACTAGTTCAGCCAAACTAAAGTGGCTATTCAAAGTAGTGCATACCGAAAAACCAGTGCATACGCGTATTAACCGCCTAAGATTATAAAACCGGCTTTTATATAAATTCGTGACTTTAAACTTTAAAACTAATATCTTATTAATGTATATATCAGTAGTTATAATGTTTATTAAAAAAAAATCTTAAGTCACGGTGTCGCTTTGTCCAAAAACGCCGTTACGCGCGTAAAGTCTGTTCTACGGTTTAAATACGATTCGTCCAAAATTAGGGTTTTAGTGTGATATTAAGCACCTAAATTAAATGACCAAATTTAAGTTTTAATTAAGCGTATACTTCTGTCCAAAATCCCTTAAAATTTTTATAAAATTAATTTTATATAAAAATTTCCAAAATTAATATTCTTTTTTTTATAAAATTTAAATGGACTATAATTTCAAAATCATACTTAAACATAAAGTTACTATTTGAAATTTATATCAATTAATCATATATATAAATAAAAATTTATGACTAATTTTCATATTTTTCTAATATCCAGATTATTTAATATGAATTTAATATTGTTAAAATTTCACAAATTCGGGAAAAATAGTTAAACACATTAAAACTTCACTAAATTTTTACCATATTATTTTTAAGTTAATATAAGATCCCATAACAAGTTTCAAGTCCTGATTTTATCCAGAAGTATACAAACGCTAATTCATCCGTTTAAACTTTATAAATGCTAAACGTATACTTAAACAACTCAAATTTTCATAAATTTTGGACAGAAGTCTTAGTTCACCATATAACAATTACTGTCCAATTTTCATAATTTTTCAATACTCAGAAGTATTTTTTCCAAATTTCCATGTATTAAACTTGTGAATTTTAATAAATAATCTATAAAGAGTTTAGTTGCCAAACTTTCCATATTTTCATTTTTGATCATAAACTACTGATTAAAACCACTTTTGGGTGCTGGATCAACAATTTTTTAAAAATTCATCAAGAACATGCTTGTTCTTTAACATTCAACAACTAACAAGTTTAATCAAGGATTATACCTTCCAAATTCAGCAAAAGATGATGAAACTTTGATGCTAATCTACTGAGTTTTCCTTGATTTATAACCTACAATCACAAACGTGGTTCAATTCCTAGATCAAAGACTCTAAAATCAACAAAGTGCTCTTTAAATTTGAGAAAAATGCAAGTATGAACACCCTAGTATTCATACACTTTGAACATCAAATCTTGCAAGCTTTTCACTAGATAACTCATTGTGGATGTTTACAACTAGTTTTCATCCACAAATCCTTGTTAAAATCACAAGATTCAAGCTTAAAAACTCATAAAACAACAAAACTTGAAAATCAAAGTGAGTGTGTGTAGTGTGTGTGTTCTTGGTGTTCTGGAGAACACATGCAAGAATCAAAACAAAAAATTTAAGATGAAATCATAAGCAAAAATACCTTCTAATCACTAAATCAAGCTCATAAACAACAATGATCCAAGGATTCAATGTTTCATGGATGATCTAAGCTTGATAAAAAAAATCAAAGAGTGTGTGTGTGTGCGTGGGGTTTCATACGGCCAAGGAGATGGAGAAGAAGAGAGAAAAATGGGAGTGGGGTGGGGTATTTATAGGAGGAGTGTTTGTCTTGAAATTTAAAAGAAAGTTTTATAAAAATATACCCACTTTTTTAAAAAAATTACACTCCTAAACACTTTAATACATATTTTCATCCAAACATAAAATTCTTGTATCCAAAATAATGAATTTTAGAAAATTTTAAAACATAAAAACTCAAAAAATTTTAAAATGTTATACCGGGTAAACACCGGGTAATTAACGGAAGAACCACCTGTGATCGTTAGTTTAAATAAAGAAACACAAAGCACATAAAATATTATAAAAAATTATTCTTAACCAAAATATAAATATAAAAATTATTTTCGAGAATTTAATTTTTACCGATTATTTAACGCGTTCGCAATATACACAGTGTATGCACTTAACCGGGTTTTCTTGTTCGGACCTTAGTGTTTGTCTAAGGAAAAGTTCCTATAATCCATAGAAACACTTAATAATATATAAAACCATAAAATTTAAAAATATAAACGTATAAAAGTCGAAAAACGGTAAGGACCTGAAAAACCGCAGTTGTCACACAACAACACGGCATTCACACTATCAGGATTATCAGGATATTTATGCCATCGTTTTTGGGTACTCAAACCTTTCAAGCACTCAACATTATCAGGATTTTCTTTCAGCGTATTTAAAAATGGTAAATTAATTTTACGTTTTTCAAACTTTTCCCATCTTTTATCCAATGTTGGATCCCGTTCATTTAAAACTGGTTTAATCAAAGCTGGAGGGAATGGAATTTTCAGTGATTTTTTCACATTTTTATTTTTCAGATTATTTTGTGAAATTAAATCCTGATTATGGTCAGATTCAGACTCGCTATGCTTCACGACTCTCTCTACTACAGTGGTGGAGTATGTTCAACAACAGAAAAATCAGATGCGGGTTGAAGACTTACATCATTTAGGTGTGCACTGTCTGTGGTTTGGGAACTTGAAGACTGATTTGCATTACAAAGCTTACCTGAATCTCTGACGATGGCTGCAACTACCTCAGCTAGTTGTGCAACTTGTTCTACCAAAGCTCGATGGTCTTTCGCCTGAATCTTTTGTTGCTGCACGACTGCTGCAACCAAGCCTGTCAACTTCTCAATATCTGACATGATGTCATCCAATTCGGATCGGCCTGTTTGTTGCTCCTCTTGACTCTGCCAGTTCTCTTGATAACTGTTCTGACCAGGTGAAACTCTCGGGTGGTAGCCTGGATTGTAATTCTCCTAATAGCTTTGAGAATTAGGACTACCACCTCGTTTATTGTATCCTTGAACGTGCTGGTTCATCTGATTGTGAGCATCATAGTTTGAATTATTAGGAGGCCTCTCTTCATCTTTATATTCCATCCGACTCCTATAATTGCTTTCGTGTCTTGGGCAATCTTGAGCCCAGTGGCCATAGTTGCCACAGCACATGCACGACTCATAATAATCTTGACCATCATCATAGTCCCCGTCCATGACAACCTGCACAAGTAACACAACCGAGTAGTTCTGAACGAAGAAATAAAGCTAAGTAAAAAAAATAAAAGAAATTAAAATAAAAATATTTTTTGGGTTTTGTTTTTATAAAAAAAACAAATTAAACTAAAACAAAAACTAAGCGCACCGATTCCCCGGCAATGATGCCAAAATTTGATCGGCGTCAAAGGTACCGATCAACATGCTCATTAGTTTGGATAGTATTGTGTGATTGCCAAAATGTTGCTTTGTATATTAGAATTTGTGTAAAACATACATTTGAAGATCATAAACTAAAATATTGCATAAAAATGAAACAGACGTTGGGATTAACCCACTTTTTGGCCTTCTTCCTTTTATTCCTCACCCAAGCATCATCCCTTATTTAGTCCCCTTTGAACCTTTACCCATTCATTTCAACACCCACTTACCCAAAATTAGCCTTTTCAAATTTTAACCTTTTTTTTGTTAAAACCGATTTTGGTCAAAATTGTACAACTGTTAGACCCTTTAATTATGACCCTTTTGTTTATACGTTGAAAAAGACAAAAAAATCAAGCATGTTTGCTTGCCAATACAAAGAGAAGAAAAGAAAATGCCCCAAATTATTTGCAAGGAATAAAAACGTTCGTGAGCAATTTTGTGATTCAAAGTCAAAGAACCCTTGGTTCAACTCAGTTGAAGAAGACTGTTAATAATTTTATGTTTCCCCTTTCGTTTTCGGTCACATGTTGAGCAACTTTCCAAACCGGGTCTTTAACACTTAGCCACTTTTACCCAAACATTCCTTACCCTAAACCCAAGCCAAATTACAACCCTTATAGAAGTCCTCTTGATTTACGCAGTTGTTTTAGGTTAATCGTTGGAGATTTGATTTTTATACAAACCTATGACTTTACATGCCTCACTTTTTGGTATTGGGTGTTCTACTTAAAACTCAATCATCCATATACTATAGCCGAGAGTTGAATGAATATTCATGAAGATATGTGATTTTGTACATAATCATGGTTCCATTAATCTTGCGACGCTTGTATATATGTCACCATGCTTTAGAAAAATACAAAAATAGAACAATAAACTCAAATGGTATTTTTCTTTGACTGTTGTATTCTTAAAGACCACTTGTACATTTGGGATCTTAAATGCTTCGGATCAGCTATCTTGCATTTCTATCTTATTTTTCCTTTTTGGTTCTGATTAATGCATGATTTTTCTTGAAGACATGCAAAGTTCAAGTGTGGGATGTTTGATGTGCCATCATTTATACATGTTTCTCATGCATAATCACCCTCATATTTGACTGAATTTTAGGCAATTCCATAGGAAATGATACTCAGATAGCTTCCTATTAAATTTTTAGGTTATTTGGTTTCCCATTTCAAAAAGGAAAATGGAGGTTCTGAATGCTAAAAGCCAATGCACGGTCATGTATCCTCATGCATGATCGTGCCTCCTTGGTGTCGGAAGAAACCAAGCCTCATAATAAGACAAAAAGTCAAAGATTGATCAACCCCAAAAGGCATGCCCATGCCTCACTATGCACGGTCAAGCATGTGTACCGTCTAACGGATTCTAGAAAAGCTGAAGGTTTGTTCCAGTACAATGTCAGAAAAGCTGAAAGGCATGCCCGTGCCTTCGTATGCCCGACCGTGCCTCACCACTTTTTCAGCCTATAAATTGCAGCTCAAGCCTCATTCGTTAGTGTGCACTTTCAGGGACGAATTTCCACCCTTCCACCCCTAAATTCTGTAAATATTAGTGTATCGGGTAGTGTAGTAGGCTAGTCAGTTGTATCCAAGGATGAAGGAGCATTTTATTTTCACTTGGCTTTGGTTTAATCCTGGGATCATTTGTCACACCCCAACAAGGCGGAAGTATGGGATGTAACCGGTATATCGCATTGAACACAAGTACAAGAGAAACTTAAAGGAAAATTGTGCATTACATTGAACCATACTACATGCTTCTAACGAAAGTACAAATACAAGAAAAATCTCTAAAACAGTACAAAGTGTCTCAATGCCTGACTACAACCAAAGTATATAATCATAACTAGAAACAATAGTTCTAATCCAAAAGCGAGCCCTCATAAAAATCTCTTCTTCAATTCTGTTTACCTGAAAGCATGTTTCGAAAAAGGGTCAACTATATAAATAGTTGGTGAGTTCGCAGGTTTTACGACTCTATAAAAAGTTTCGGATAAAAATCCAAAGTGATCAAAAATCCATTGATCGAGTACACATGTATTAGACAACATATTACCATGAGCCGCAATCAAAGCCTCGACAAAAAAAAATAAAGTACCCCATACGGAAGTCTAATGCAAACAACCGCCTAAAAAAAATTGGCTAACTTTGCGCCCAAGTGACCCTACAAGTCTGGTTGGCGCGACCAAACCATGAGCGGGGGTGTCAACCTAAGTAGTACTACTCAAAATTCCCAACGGCTACGCTCAGCTAATTGATTGCCTAAAAATTTGGGGACTTTAAGGCATTATAAAAAAATAACTCATGTAATCAATGTATCATGTAACATGTGACAAAAAAAAATGAAACAGCTTTCCCCCAAAAATAGTAAAACAGTAAGTAAAAAGGGGCCGCGAAAACTCACCTGAACAACGTCGGTGATAAGTGTGACATAGTCAACAAAAACCGCAAAGTACGGTTAACATCCAAATTCTATCAAAGTCCAGCAGCCAAATGCAAGCAAAGTGTGGCTAGCAACTCAGTGCTACCAAGGTACGGCTAAATCCGAAAGAACCGCAAAAACATGTGTCCTAACCGAGTCCTACTAACCAAGTAGACATAAAAAAAATAGCATTTAGGACGCCTAAAGTATAAAACTGAGTCTACTACTCAAAAGTGGCTATGTAGTCGGTTGCATACCCAAAACCCGTGTACACACGTACGAATCGCTCAAAAGTTGTAAAACGAGCCTTTATATAAATTCGTGACTTTGAAACCTTAAGTTTTAGATTTTATTAATTAATATCAGTAGTTATAATGTCATATATGATAAAATCTCAAGTCACAGTTTCGTTTGACCAAAAACGCGGTTACGCGCGTAAAGTCCGGTTTACGGTTTAAAAATCTGATTCATCCGAAATTAGGGTTTTAGTGTGATATTAGCACCCAATTTAAAAGTCAACTTTTATGTTTTAAATGGGGTTATACTTCTGCCCAAAATCCCTTATAATTTTTATAAAAATTTTCCAAAATTAATAACTTTTTATAAAATTTAAATGGACCATAATTCCAAAACCATACTTAGACATAAATTTACTACTTAAAATTTATACAAATTGATCATGTATATAAATAAAAATTTCTGACAAATTTTCATATTTTTTTAATATCCAGATTATTTAATATGAATTTAATATTGTTAGAATTTTACAAATTCGGGAAAAATAGCTAAACATACCAAAACTTTACCAAATTTCTACCATATTGGTTTTAAGTAAATATGAAGTTTCAAGTCCTGATTTTATCCAGAAGTATACAAACCGTAAATCGTACGTTTAAACTTTATAAATACTAAACGTATACTTAAACAACTCCAATTTTCATAAAATTTTGACAGGAGTCTTAGTTCATCATATAACTATCATTGTCCAATTTTCATAATTTTTCAATACTCATAAGTATTTTTCCTAAATTTCCATGTATTAAACTTGTGTGAATTTTAATAAATAATCTATAAAGAGTTAGATAACCAAATTTTTCAGATACTCATTTTAAAACATATTCTACTGATTAAAACCACTTTTTTGTGCTAAATCAACAATTTTTAAAAATTCATCAAAACAATTGTCGTATAAAAATAAATATATTAGTTTCATTATTTGTTTCATGTGAAACAGGGTTGGGTGTATAACCTAATAACTACTAAAAATACTAAATATCTCAACACTAAATATTTTCGGGTTCAATTCTCAAACAATGACTTATAAAACTATTCTAACATAAAATCAAAGCTTAACGGGTAAAGTTTATACCTTCCGTATAAATGGTTCGCGTACGCGGAACCTCCCGTATCATATGCAATTCGAACCAAAAACACCATTAGGATCGTTTTTATCTCCCGAGCATTCCCACATGCTCAAAATTGACATGCAATGCCGTTTCGATGGCCATGCAACCCGATCAATTTCCTGTTTTCGATCCTAGAAACTGTTACAATCTGTTCGTATTCAAAAATATACTTCCTAACATCTGATCGGAATTTCCTACAGTGAAAACATTCATATTTATGCCAAGAAACTACTGTCCAAAAATCGTCACGATCCAACGGTCGGATCTCCGGGGATCGACGATTCTTTGTGACCCAGTTTTTCAAATCCGAAAATCCGATCAGTCAAATTCGAGGGTATGACAAGCATACCTAGAGAGCTCTGATCAAATATTCCTCCGGTAGGGTTTTGCCTCTATGTGTTGACAAAATCATATCCAAAATTCATGCATTTCTAACGGTCGGATTTCTGGGGATCGTCCGATCTTTAAGACTGCGCATGCATAAAACTTTCTGGACAGATTTTAAAAACTCTTTTTAACGAATTTAAGCAAGGATTTAGACAAATCTGAGCTTACCATTGCGTTCATAGCGTCGAGAAATGGTTCTAGGAGAAAAACGGGCTTCGGCCGCTACCAGCCACCGCACCGGACCACCGCGGACCGCCGTCGGCCGCCACTGGACCACCGCCGGACCACCACCGGACCACCACCAGCTCTAGCCCTCTCTCTCTCTCTAAATTCTTTCAATGATTTATCAAATGAGAAAGAAATGAGGGTAGTGGGGTATTTATATCCCTCGTGGTCTCCGATCGCATGTCGGTTTCTCGCTTAAACGAACCCTATAAAAAATTAGAGGCGTTATTTTTTTTTTTCCAAAAATAACTCGTTAGAATTTAATATTTTCTCTCGAGTCCTTGCATCTCGTAAATATATATCCTTTCGGATTTAAATTGAATTTTACGAAACTGCTCGACTCGGGTCTTAGCACGTATAGACCTGAACTTGATCAACTTTTTGACATTATAACACCAAAATAAATCTTGTTATTATCTTCCGTTCACTAACGAGTTCCTTTCGTATGAAAGTATATTTCAACATAATAACAATACTATTATTATACGAACTCGTCGAACACAGGTGTTGACCGTAAAAGTCACGGTTGTCACATCATTCCATGATTATATCACCAAGCGTTAGTGTTGTCATATTTATGATCATTATTGGCTAGTCTTCTTGTATCACTTGGGGTTTTGATAAACCTTGGTTTTAATTTAATTTCTGGTTATGAAAATGGTGTATTTTATGTTTCTTGGGCATTTTTTTATTATAATTCTCCTTTATAGACATGAGTTCTTAATTTTCAATCGGTAAAGTCTTAAATCTTGTGAGTGTCTTAAGCACACTTTGTTCGGGCACTCATTCAAAGTTGTACATTTTTATACAAGTATTGGTGCTATAATAGCTTGGTTGGTAAAAGATTTAAAACTTTGGTTTGTTGGGATTGGGTATTCAAGCAAGGCATTTTGAGTCTTAGTTGGACCTTGTGTTTTGTGTCGGTATTTCTTTTATCATCTTGTCTTGGCTTGCGTTGGACTCTTAGCCTGAGCCATGGAGTTTAACACTTAAGGTGGGAGTAGTATTTAATTAAAGTCTGATGTTATCAAAATATTTTTATTCCGGTCTTACGGTGGTTAGCATCTCTCATCTAGCTTTCTAATAGATTGCAGGTCATGGTAACCCTCGCTGGGAGCCCTTCCATTTTACCACCAAAGAAATGTAAATCAATTAATTTTTAGTATTTAGTTCTTGATGAGTGGCTTTGAGGGGGTTGTGTATTCCAACTTTCCAATATGTCATGTGACTTGGTAACCAGACCAAGACCAGGAGCCAAGTTAACTAGATAATCTTATTCTGGATGATCTCCGGAGGGAGAGTGAGCACGGGTGAAAGAGTCAGCCTTCCACCGGTTATTCAGGGCGGTAACCCGACCAAGGAGCCCTACTTACTAAAAGAAATACCGACACAAAACACAAGGTCCAACTAAGACTGTTGAGGAGACACACCAGGGTCAAACAACGGAGATGCCATCTTTGTTTTTCGATGGTGGAGTCACAGATCTCGTAACTTCCGTTGGGTTTTGAAGCTTCTGTTGAGGAGTCACAGATCTCGTAACTTTCGGCCGCTGGTGGAGTCACAGGTCTTGAAAGAGTGGCAGTGTCTAGGCGGTGGTGGTGGAGTGACCGGAGGTAGTGAAGATGGAGGGTGTAGGGTTTGGGTAGAAAGATAGCAGAATGGTGTGTTTGGGAAGATAAAGGGAAAGAGCTTTTATGTTTTTTTTAATTTATTTTATTAAGAACGGGGGGTATTTTGGTCTTTTTTTTAAATTTAAAAGAAAAAATAAACGGTGTTAGTGGTTTGGACTGTAAATGAGACGAAATTGAAACTATCGGACTAAAAAGGTCAAATTTAAACTTTTGGATTAAAACTGTTATTTTGGTCAAACCACAGGGACTAAAACCGTATTTAACTCTACTAAAATTAACCACACCAGTATTCATAATCCGTTATTATAATTAAATCAATCAAATTCAAACCTAAGTAATACATTGTTTAGAATTATAGTTTTCTACACTACTATTTATTTTTTATGTTTATTTTAGTTTAAACACCTTTTATCCACCATTTTATTTTAGTCTGACAATAGCAAGGATTAATTATTGGGAGCCACTCTGTCCATTGGTTTGATACTTAGTTCTTGCCTAAATTATATAACATTGCGATATGTGCACTTGCTAATTGTGTGTAATTAGTTAAAGTATTAATCATTTTATAAATATTAAAGCATGATAACCACATTAAAATATAAACCCTAAATATACCAAATTCCTAACTTAACACGACACACATCAGTTTCCAAACTGGTTTGTAAACTCACCGGATTCAAAAACGAGATTGCTTTGATTTTTTTTTTATGGGGGAATCGATTTGAGACCGGTATGAGTGGTTTGGTTTTGAAACCGATTTAGAGTCGTTGGAAAAAAAATAGCCGTTAATGACTCTTTTTTTTTTACTTTTTGTGACCCTTTTCCCCTATATGTTAGTATAAATAAGTATTTGATGTATTGGTTCAATCACAGTTCTCAAAAACGCTCTCTACTCACTCAAAATTCAAAAATGCTCTCGAAGCTTTCAAAACAATGACTCCCTCAAGTCAACAATCATCCGTTGGTGTTGGTGCTTTTTCTAGCGAAGCAACCGTTGTGAGGATTTTACCAACAATGAATAACCAACATATTTGGTTACATTATGATTTACGTGAAATGTGAAACGGTTCACAACAAGCTCGATGGAAGTTATGTGGTATGTTTTTAAAGAAGGAATCAAACTCAAGTTTAAAGAATCATACCAAAAAAATCATGCAAGGCATTCCGACTGAAGGTCAATAAAAAATGCCAAACGAGTGAGGAATTTGGAATTTTGACCTAAATATGGTTCGGGAAAGAATGACAAAGTTAGTGATTCAAGAGTGTTTGTCGTTCGACCACTTCTACAACTCGCGTTTGACAAAGATGATTCAAGAAATCGTTATCATCAAGTAAGTCGCACTATCCTTAGACGTGATTGTTTAAAATGTGAAAAAAGCCAAAAAAATGAATTAGTTTTAGGCTTTGAAAAATTACAAACCAGTGTGAACTTAACTACAGATGTTTGGTCGGCTCCACACAGTTCACCGGATTCATATCTTTGCGTTACCGCTCGTTAGGTAAATCCCGATACGTGACAAATGATGAAGTGTATGATTGCATTTGAATTGTTTGGATACCCGCATACCGGAGAAAACTTATTTCACATTTTAGATAACATAATAACAAACCTTAAATTAGAAAACAAACATTTTTTCAATATCGTTTGATAACGCCTCAAATAATGTAAGAGCGGATGCAAAACTAAAATTAAAATATCAACCGGTTTGCAACGACTTTTTTTTTCATAGTCGATGTGTTGCACTCATCATTAACTTGGTTTTGCAAGGCGGACTTGTTTTCAAGATTTAAAAGACGGTTTTAAAGACATGTTACGTGACATTTTTTTTACTAGTAAAATATGATATCAGGAATATATAAAATTTTGTCGCGAATTGGGATACGTTTGCTTAGGCCCGAATTACGGAATTCAGATGTACCTACTAGATTGAATTCAACTTGTAAAATGTTTGAAAGTGTAATACGACAAAGAACAACTTTAGAATGGTTTCATGATAACCTTGTCGCCCATCGTCAGGCTATAAGCTTTCTGGGTTCAGGTTGGGACACTATTAAGAGTATAACCGAGTTGCTCGGAGTTTTCAAAACCACAACTATTTTTTTTATCGGGAGTTTATTATCCCACGAGTCATTTAGTGTTTAACCAACTCTTTTTAATGTGTAACAAATTAGTCGAGTTTGAATATCACAACGAAATATTTAAGAAAATGATAGCACCGACGAAACTAAATTTATAAAATAACTTAACGAGATGCATACCGTTATTACATGTGTCGCCGCGTTGAACACAACACTAAATGTTATCACGGCTGAAATTCTAAGTCATATAACAATGCAAGATTTGGGTTTGGACGAAGAAGACTTTCATTTGGCAAAAAATACAAAACAACATTTTAATGAATGTCTTCGAAATTTGTTTGATGTTTATCTATCTAAATATGGTTCCACATCAAACATACATGAGTAAATGGGTTCGGCATCAAGTACTAGCTGAAGTAAGAACATAATGCTTAATTTATATAATACTTTGAATGGGTTCGACATCAAATAGTAAACGGGCTCGGGGTAGCACCCCAAGTAGCGAACTCGAAATGTATATTGGAACGAACTTTTAATCCACTATGACTCTCGATAAATTCAAAAATTTTGATATTTTGGTTTGGTGGAAAGAAAACGAATCCCAATTTCTAATGCTAGCTGTCATGGCCCGTGATATAATAATCGTCCAAGTATCTATGGTATTTTTGAAATCCGTTTTTTCTCTCAGTAGAAGGGTTTTATCCATAAAAAGAACAAGACTCACTCCCATGGCGATGGAAATGTGCATTTGCTTAAAAGACCACTTGGACACGATGGAACGGATACTAGATATTACAAGTCTTGGTGAAGAAATTCAAGTTGAAGAAATTATACACGAGGGAGAGGCGGCAAAAGGAAAGGCGATTCCACTTTCTGATGAAGAACTCGCTTATGATAAAGCACAACGAAGCAACAATAGTTCCGGCCACGACGACGACAACAATTAAAAAAATCAAGGAATAAAATATTATTTGTAATGTGTTCGCAATTTCTATATTTTTTGTAATGAATTTATGTTTTTGTAATTCCCAAACTTAAAAAAAGAAAATAAAAGATGAACTTTATTTTGTTTATTTTAGATATTTAAATTTATATTAGTTTTTTAAATCTAAAAAAATACGGTTTCAAACCGGTTTGAGCCTAAACCGGTTTCAAACCAAACACAACTGATTTGTATAAGTTTGGATTTTTTTTCTCAATGAATTGGTTTCAAACCAAACCGGTTTAACCTAAACTGAAATCGGTTTGGTTTCAAACCAGTTTAATTTAAAAAACCGATTTGTGCACCTCATCAAAGTTGTTACCTTTTCAAAAAACTTCTCAACACCTATGTGTTTTCTTGCAACCGCCACACCCACTAACTGAAGATGGTGAGTAAAACAATGTACATAGTATGCCAATTTATTTTCTTCTAAAATTTTTGCCTTCAAACCATTAAACTCACCACGCATATTGCTTGCTCCATCATAACCTTGACCTCTTAACCGTTTCAAACTCAAGAAAAAAGTATCAGTGGAAGACTTGAGAACTAAAGAAGATGTTTCTGTCACATGAACAAGTCCCACAAATATGTTTTTAACAACTCCATGTGCATCAACATATCGCAACACAATAGCCATTTGCTCCTTTTTAGATACATCACTAGACTCGTCAACTAATAATGTAAACACATCATCACCAATTTCATTAAAAATAGATTTGAGTACTTCTTGTTCAAAACAATGAGCAACATCCTTTTGAGTATTTGGACACAAATATTTATTATTCCCCAGAGCCTTATGTAACTTTTTTAGTCCCTCGTTTTGACTTAGGATTAAATCCATTAATTAAAAAAAAATACCTTTAAAACTAGAAGTTTCCCTCTCATCATGGCCACGAAATGGTAACGCACATTTCAAACAAAATCTACAAGCTTTAACAGTAGCAATCAATCGAATACTATTTTCTTTTTTCACAATATCATCTTGTTTATGAAGGGCAACAGGAACAGGTCGAACTTGATTCACTAGATCTTCACATTTTTAAGTGCTTTATCGTGGAAGCTATTAACATCACCAACATGTTTAGCAAATCTCTCTAAAGCTTTGTTCTAACCATTAAAGCCTACTTTCATAAATGCATCACGTCCGCCTTCATTGGCAATCCCAATACCAACATAACCCCTACATAAGTAACAACATAAACAAAAGGCTTTGTCTGCTTTTACACTATACTCTAACCAACTGCCATATCGATCAAACCATTCAGGTACGAAACGTCGTTCTCTATTCCCTATCATTCTTTTTTGGGAAGTCATGTCCATGCGGTTGGCAAGGTCCTTTTAACCAATATTTTCTTCTTATTTCATCTATTTGATTTGGGTGATAATCTAAAATTCGTATTCTATCAATGGGATCCCAAGGAAGATTATCTAAATCAACTAATTTAGGCATAGAGGGAGTAGGGATAGGTGGGGGAATACTACTAGATGTATTTTCACTTGAAGATGACACTTTTCTTTTTAAAAAGTTTTCTATAAATTTGCCATAACACCTAATATAAACAAATAAAAGAGCATAAACAAACAAATACAAGAAAACCAAAATAAACATAATCAAACAAATCTATTAAAAGTAAACTATTTGACAAATACAAAAACTACAAGGAGTTTGAAAGGAATTAAATGGCTTCATTGTAAAACTTATATAAAATAAACTTATAAAATTATGAGGATTAAGGAAGGCAACAAGAGATGAAATTGGAGGTGCAGCACTAAGTCGCAGTCTCGCGGACGACGGATGAGGAAGATGGGAGAGCAATGGTCAATTGATTTGAGAAAATGATGTAAATATGGTTAATAAATTAATTTTTTTCATAATAAAATTAAATTGTTTTAAATAGTTGGAACTTAGGATGGTGCACCCAAATGATAATTGACTAAATCTTGTCATTTGTTCGACCATTTTCTCGTCGATTTCGTCGTGTCTTGAAACCGATCCCGAGCCCGAGCCCGTTGCTTGGGCTTTTGCTTTTTTCTTCCCAATCGGACGGGGTATTTCTTCCACGTCTTCCGGTGCATCTATGTTTACGTCGTACTTAGATCTACCATCGGAAGCGCCCGGACTAGCGTCGATGTCGGTTGATGTTCTTTTTTTGGACGAGCCGGTTCGGGTGGAGGCAATGTATAGTGTTTGCCACTTTGGCGAATTCCTACAAATCTCCCAATATTGAATTGGTGTTTCGCCACCATGGTCGTCTTTAAACCGGACCGTTGCTCTCGGCAAAATATCGGCATCGCTCTCATCGCTTCTTCGATCCCGCAAAACTTCTTGATAGATCCCGTGGAACTTTACAACCTTCCCATTTATATGAGTCCATTTTGAACTCAGTTGGTTCAAACTTCAGTAACCGGGCGGTACACCCTTAAAAGATTCATATTTTTCTTGAACCCTAGTCCATAACGTTTTTTTGTTTTGGGCGTTGCCTACAAAAAACAAATATTCAAATGAATAATCATAAAAATAAAAAAAGGAAAATTTTAAAAAATACAAAACCAAAATTATTGTTACCAATTATTAGATCCTCCGAGACGTCTATAAACGCCTTAACCAAAAATAGTGGCTCGTCTTTTTCCCACTTTTTTTTTGTATTTGGCCGGCTAAAAGTCTCTTGCGAAACGTTTTTCTTTCCTTTTTTTTGTGAGACATTTAGATTTTCGTCCACGGTTTCTTGTGGCATTTCTTGAGTTTTGGGTACAAATTCTAGTGGTGTACCCGGTTGAGACATTTGGGGTTGGTACTTTAAAAATTGAAAGTTCGGGATTGGTAGGAAGTTTGGGTTGGGTTGGAAGTTCGGGTTTTGTTGAAAGTTCGGGTTGGGTTGAAAGTTTAGGTTGCCCGCAAACACGTTATCACGAGCCGCGTATTGAGCCCAAAAGTGTTGGTTCTGGTTCGGATCGTTACTCATTTTTTAGTAGAAAAGTAGTGAGTAGATGATTAGAAATATAGAAGATTGGTGTGTAGAAGTGTGAAAAATATGTAGTAAAAATTAAGTATTTATAGTGAGTAAAATTAATATTATTAATTATTATTATTTGTTTAAAATTTACTATTTCAAACGGTCAAAAATGGAGCCGTTCAACGGTACAATTACTAGGAAAAAGGGAGAATTCGAGCGTGATATTTCTCACGCCAAATGTTCACGCCGTGAACTAGCAATCGAGGGGGCGGTGTTCCACCAAGATCACGGCGTGATCTTGGTGGCCACCTAGGATCACGCCAGTATCTTTCACACCATACCGGATGCTCTAAGGACCCAAACAAAAAATATATGGTGCACCCGTTTGATAGTATTGGACTATTTTCCTTATCAAAATTAATGCTATTAAGCTTGAAACAGGCCCATTAAGGGATGCCTTTGTCCCCCCTGTTTCTTAATTGGATCCGCGGCTGATCGTATGGCCATTTCCCTCTTCTTTTATATAAAACGCATATCATACTTTTATGAAAAACCTTCTAGCAATAATAGATAGTTATTCACATAAATAATAGGGTTGGTTAAAGGTGAAGAAGTCAAGAAACATAAGCTGAGATGCAAAAATAATTATATTTTACAGTAACAATATTATTTTAATTTATATGATATATTTATTATTTATGAAGTGCGTTAATCAAGAATAGTTATATATTTTAGGGGCAATTACATATATCCCTCTAAAAACTTCATTAATTACATATATACCTAGCTCAAAATTTTATTTACGTATATTCCCTTCATAATTACAAGTATACCCAACTGTATGATGGAATCGATTAGAAACGAAGTTGGATGTTAGAATCGATCGGTAATGGGAATTAGAAAGTTAGGGTTGGGATCAGTGGAATAAGAATAGTCGTATTTCTTGTAAGGTTAAAAGTCTAATTTTATAAAAGAGGGGATATATGTAATTTAAATTTTGGGTTGGGTATATATTTAATTAGGGTTGAAAATAGGGGGATATATGTAATTCTACCTATATTTTATAGTAAAAAACAATGTTTATGTTGGTCGGATCGGACCCGGTCCGGTTAAGTGTATTTAAACCTCTTGATTACCCGTTGAACCGGTGATTGACCGGGTTTCAATATTTTTTTTCTATATTTCCCTTTGAAATCTAGTTCAATAGTACGTTTACGTACTTTTACGTTTAGTCAATGTGGGGCTAGCTCACTTGGTAAAGGCACATGCCTTTTAGAGGGGAGGTTCTGGGTTTAAACCTGGGCAATGGAGTTGTTTAAAATCATTGGTGTGTAGAGTATAGTATGAGTAACATTTGCCGTTCGAAAAAACTAAATAAAAAAATATATAATAAAAAAAGAGTAAATTACAAATTATATTATTTAACTATACATAAAATTGCATATATTGTCCTTTGACTTTAATAATTACACTGGATGTCCTTTTTTTTAAACTTTTGCACACATCTAGTCATTTCTACTTACTACCATCCAATTGAGGTGTTAAATCAGGTCATGTGTCTCTCATGTGAGGGGTATTATTGTCTTTTTACCTCCATTTTTTTCAGATTTATAAGAAAATAAATAAATAAAAAATATAAAACCATTTCTCTATTCTCTTTCATCTTCTTATCTCTCTCACGTCTCTCACCTCCCCCATTTGCTCCTGTATCCAACAAAAATCCCATCACAATCCCGACAACTCTCGAGTAACTGACTGGAGCTCAAATTGATTTCAATGATAGTCCTCTACTTGGTGGTAGCAACGATAATGGTGGCAAGATAAAGGAAGCGACTTATGCATTTCCAAACCCTAATACTACCAATTATAGTCATATGGGCATTATGATTCAGACTCGTTTTATGCCTGTGGCCACAAAAATTTGCTCCGACCAAAACTTAAAAAGTCAAAATTCAACATCCATGGAGTCCAACCTCCAACTACCACTGTGGTGCGGCGACATCAAACAAAGCTGCAAATCAAAGCTGATTATTGGCCAGAGATGACGGATAGTCGGCGGCCGACACGGTTTCAATCTTACAAATCAAAGTTGAACACCAGTGAGCTATTGCAAATCAAAAACTTATGATAGATACCTGCGTTGGGGAGGACCAGGGCGATCATTTTGTTGAAGTAATCTAAACTTCATTAAAGAGGTGAAGAAATCATAACCCTAAAACAAACTCCACACCAGTCGCTCCCTTGATTTTTATATAGTAGATTTAGGGTTTGTTCGATCTATCAGAGGTGGTGAATCGGTTGAAACTGATCCCTCGATTTGATTTTCTAGATTTAGGATTTTTTTTAATAATATTTTAATGTTTTATTTGTTTAATTTACATAAACAACCACTGAATAAAGATAATTACAAAAATGCTCCCTATGTTATTGTTTTATCTGCATTTTTATATTTTATTAGTAAGGGTAGTTTGGTTATTTTACTTAAACTAACAGAAACATAAATTGTATAAATTTTAAAAAAAAAGAACATTCAATATAGTAAGAACGTACCATACAATTTCATATATTTATATATTTATAAATAATATAATTTGTAATTTAGTTAAAAAAATGAATTTCCGAAGAGATAAGATATTCCTTACACCGTGGAAATAAAAATAATAAAAATAAAAAACTTTCACACCAAACCACTACAAAATATTGGTCGATGAAAACGATAACGCGTCTACCGCAGGTATACACATAGTCTTTGCGAAGCCGACGGCAGCCAATCCACCTCCACAAAATGAAGGCGTCTCTCAAGGCAAAGTACGACGCTGACAAAGCCACCGCCACCTCCGCCGTCACCCTCGCCTTCAACGCCGGCGATGTCAAGCTCCGTGCTTCCATGACCGATGCTACCGTCGTAAACGGCCCTAGCTTAAACGGTTTAGCTCTAGCCGTCGACAAACCTGGATCTTTCACCGTTGACTACAATGTCCCTAAAAAGGTACTCTAATTTAGGTCTAATACATATGAGATTGTTTATTAGTTAGTTAACAATTAACAATTGATTGTGCAAGACTTCATCTGCTGGAAAATTCGTTTATATGTTTAGATTTTTTTATCATTAATTTCTGAATTCAGTCAGGCATGTATGTGTATGTTGTATGTAGATGTTTTGATTTTACCAGTTTGTGATGTACGGATGAATCTAGGTTTCAATTTTATGAACAAGCTAGGTCATTCATATACAAAATTATATGTTATACACATAATTAGAGTTTCTTTATATATGTATATACTAGGCTAAAATCCCGTGTATGCACGGGTTTAATAAATATAATATTATATATTAAGTAATAAAAATTTTATTTTTTAAAAACTCGTGTTTTACACGGGTTGAATAAACCCGTGGAATACAATATAATCTGTTAACACATACACTCGTCAAAATATGTCAAAAGATTTATTAATATAAAGTTAGTATTTTCTTGAAAAATATATTATTATTATTATTAAAAGATAGAGGCGAGAAAAAATGATGAGAATGAATATGGAGGCGACACGTGGCATGGAAAACCTTTATTTATTATATAGTATAGATATGGAGAGGTTTATTACACAACACTAAATTACCGCAAGAACAAACATTAGTCGTTTAATTTTTTAATCTATGGTTTATATTTTTAGAATTTTGTACATCTTACATATAATTACATATAAATATAAATATGTATGTTTATGTACATAAAAAAACCATTAAATTAGTTTTTTTCATATGTTTTTATATATTTTAACGTTTACCTAGTGTAGATTATGTAAAGTAACTTACACATAAATTATACATGTGTAGGTTATATACACAAACGAAAATTGGTCATTTTTTTCTGAATTTCATGAGACGAATAAACATCGTATTTCTTTCATTTTCTTATACTTAATTTTTTTAAGATTGAAAAAATGGTGGATTCATTTTGTTCTACTTGTTCTTGCAATAGTTAGTGTTCTGTGTTGAACTTTCCCGTATATTTACATACACACATACACAGACATCATATATTTGTACTCTAAAAAGTATTTTGAATTGCATTCTGTGACACCATAGGATTTCAGAATCTTGTTTACAAATACAATTATGAACTATGAACATACTTAGGCCAGGGGAACATATGCATGTATGTTGTTATTTGTTAATTGTAGCTATATGGTATATAACATGTGCAATGTTGTATTACATTTTTTTTTCCTTCACTGAATTTTGTGCATTTTGGTGGTACTGCAGGACTTCAGCTTCCAGTTCATGAACACAATTAAGATTTCAGACAAGCCATTAAACTTGGTGTACAGTCACAGTTTGGGAGATCAGAAGACTATGCTTGATGGGACACTAGTGATTGATTCAACCAACAAGGTATCTGTTAATCACACCCTTGGTTCAGGAAATTGCAAGTTGAAGTACACTTATGTTCATGGAGGGGAGACCACATTTGAACCTAGCTATGAGTTGGCCAAAGATTCATGGGATTTTGCGGTTTCTAGGAAGGTTTATGCAGATCATGTGTTGAGGGCAGCGTATCAAACCTCTAGTCAAGATTTGACAGTGGATTGGTCAACTAAGTCGAAGTTGATTGGATCTTACAAGGTATCACATCATGGTCCCTTTTTATTTAAGTTGATTGATGTTATCCATTTACTTTACTCATCTTAAATGGAATGCTAACAACCTGATTAGGAACAAGAGGGGTTTAAAAAGGATGTTATATCTGGTTCTGTTTATTTGAACATCTGACTTTGGTATAGTGTCAGGATATCCATTTCCTTTTATCAGCAAAAGATTATGATATTTAAAAAAAAAGACTTAATAACAAACACTTTTTGAACAAAAATAAAATTACATATGAAAGTATGAAAAGAAACTATAAAGAGATATTTTGGTGTATAAGGTGTTTTCTTGTACCCTAACACCGCATGAGTAAATAGTTAATTATATGAGCCAACAATTATTTACATAAGTTTTGCTCCTATGGATGGCTAAAAATTTGTATCCACAATTCCTATTGAAATATTTTACATAAAAAGTATATCTAATCCAAATATAGTAATATTTGCAAAAAGAAACAACACCACTTGACTTTTATATCGTCACACCAGGCACACTTGATGCACCACTTCCCGATTGCATATTGCTGTTTAATAATAGACAGTTTCCAGTGTGTTATTATTAACAACTATATATCTTCTTTATATCCTCCGGTGTTGCAAAAATGGGGATTTATCGGTGATTAATCGCTAATCGGAGAATCACCTTGGAATTTCATGTAATCGGTCTACGAATCGCTAGTCCAAATTGGTCCAAATCAGCCCAAATATATATATATATTTCATTTATCACTTATTCTTTAATAAAATTACAAGTTGCATCCTCAAAATTATAGTTTTAATAAAATTGACCAAGACTTCTACATGTGTGTGCATCAAGATGTTGTACATATAGGTTTTTAAGTTGTACATATATATTTTTTATATACTAAAACATATATAAAGTTTATTTATAGCTAAATTTTTGGTAAGTAATTCTAAAAACATATAAAATTTCCAATCCGATTAATCGCTAATCGGTACCCCACCGGCTGACTAGTGCCTAGCGATTTTTACAACACTGATCTCTTCCACTCTACTTGAATCAGCTTAAATGTTAATTCTTGAGAACTAAAATGTGTCTTCTTTTCACGCGGTGGTTTTATGGGTCAGATACTAAAATAAACTAAATATTGGTAACTATGCAATTAACAGGCCACCTGGATGTTACTTGATGGTACAATTTGACATTGTTAACCTGGTATATGTTATGGTAATCTTAGTAGCAGCCTTTTGATTTTGGATATAGTTATGTGTTGCTTAATGAATCAGCTGCTTAATTTGATTAGCTGTTAAATTTTAATCACATTTGGTTGTTGGAATATTAGCTGTTAAACTAGATTAGATGTTAAATTGTTGTATTAGTTTACCTGTTAAATTGTTAAATTAAACTGTTATCAGTAATTATATAGATTGTCAACAGTTGCCTATTGGATTAAAAGTTTAATCAGCTGTTACCTGTTAAATTAAATTAATATATAAGAAGACTTTTGATAAGCAGTTCGGGATAAGCAACTCCCAATTTGATTATTGAAAATTGCTTATTTCACTAGCAAATAATCAATTAAGCAATTCCAAACACCCTCAAAACTGCTTATCTGCTGTATCAAAATCCGATAAGCCGATAAACAGTTTTGATAAGCAATTCCAAGTTACCCTTGCAGCATTTTGCGAAGAGGCTTTTCCATTGATGGATTGACCCCTGTGCCCCAACTCCCAAGGCTTCTAAGCTTCTTGTTGTGTATGTTGATGCAAGCTTTTGTATTAGGTGTAGAGGTTGTGAGATGGGATGATCGGCTAACAGGTCAAACTGGGTTCAGTTGAAACGACCGAAAACACGACATGAAAATAATCAGGTTTGGGGTCATGTTGGGGTTGACCCGTTTAATCATTAAATGGGTCGTGTTCATGTTGACATAAAAATAAAGAAGCCGATTCAGTAGCATGGGCTGCAATAAGGGCTCGGTGTCAACGGTCTCTTCAATAGGTTTCTTTCGGAGTTCATTCTCCGGGCAACTCCGTTTAACCGGTGGATTCCTTCCAACTATCTCCCTTCAACCCTTTGAGCGAAATACGGCAAAAGGAAGGAAAATCCATGGACCGACCCCATCATCTCCACCCCGTAGGAACTACGAGATTACCCCTCCGCCATTATAGCCCTCCAACCTGTTTAGCATGTTTGATTACAACTTGCCAACCCGTTTGACTATTTTAAATAGATTGGTTAAACGGGTCGTTTTTGGGTTACATGATTTATGTGTTTCTGGTTGATGTCTTTCATACGAATAAAACGATTCAACCCGACACGATTGACACCCCTACTTTGTTTTTCAATTATCTTTTTATATAAATACTTAATTCATTAATTTTATCACAAAACAAATTATATTCTTGTAGTTGATGCATAAATTTACTTTTGCCAGGTTTCAGCACTTTTCAACTTGGAGGGTGGATTAAAAGTCCCACGAGTAACTGCTGAGAGCACGTGGGATTTTGAAATGTGAATCTATGTAGCGCGATATCTTTGAACTCGCGCCAAGGGGTATCGCTTTATTTATTAACTTCGTACGATCTTGTCCATTGAATGATGTATCTGTATACTCACTTTACAAATCATCATAAGCGTCGATGTCTAAACTATTGAGCCATAAGACGATTTATATTTCCCTAGTTTTCTTGATTTGGTGTTGATCTAGAGATATTTAAGAATGTTTTTAAAATCGAACGGATCATTAAACCGGCAGCTATATGCCAATGAACGGGTCGGACTGGTCTTGAAAACTGGATGATGTTTTAACCAATTTAGATTTTTAGATGTAGAAAATTCAATAAACGATTAACTAACCCGAGCCTTAGCACACTTAGGTAGTGTTTGGTAGAGGTGTTCAATAGAACCGGATTCAAATCTGATCTGGCGGATAATCCGGAATCGGACCCGGCGGGAACCGGACAAAAAAGAACCGGACCGGATCTTTTTGGAACCGCCGGATCCAGAAACGGTTTCGTGGTTTTCAGTGGACCGGACAAAAATCCGACAAAAACCGGACAAAAAAACCGGTTCTAACCGGTTTTAGCCGTTGGGCTGAAAAAAAAAAACGGCTATATAGCCGTTAACTAGCCGTTTTTTGGTTTTTTGAGGTTTTTGAGACTTGAAACTTAGTATAAATAGGTATTGGGGGTATGAGTTAGTTCATCACAACATTGTATCTCTCAAAACTCAAAAACGCTCTCAAAACGTAAAAAAACGCTCACTTTTACGCAAAAAAAAACGCTCTCATGGCTTCCGCAAGCACTCAAAATTCGGTTGGTGGTTCTACTAGCGATGCCACGGTGGTGACGGTACTTCCTTGCTCCCGAAACCAAGAGATATGGGCTTATTTTGATTTATGCGAAATGTCGAACGGTCCGCAAAAGGCTCGTTGCAAACGTTGTGATAAAATTTTGGGTGCTGCGGGAAATAGCACTTTGAGGAAACATACCGGTAGTTACGCAAAACACACTCAAGGTGAAGATTAAACTCAAATTGGTAGGGATGGAGGAGTTTGGCAATACAATGTCGAGAGGGTTCGTGAGAGAATGACACATTTAGTCATTCAAGAAGGCTTGCCTTTTGATCACTTTGATAATCCGCGCTTGACGAGGATGATACAAGAGACGCTTCAACCGAGTTACACAAATGTAAGTCGTTCTACTTTGAGAAGAGATTGTTTAAAAATGTGAAAAAGAGCTAAAAAAGAATTAATTTTAGGTTTTGAAAATTTAAATATCGGCATTAACTTAACAACGGATGTTTGGTCCGCTCCACAAGGTTTACCCGAATCGTACCTTTGCGTTACCGCACATTGGGTTCAACCCGAGTCGTGGCAAATGATGAAGCGTACGATTGCGTTTGATTATTTTGGATATCCACATACCGGTGAAAACTTATTTTATATTTTAGACTCGGTAATTCAAACTTATAAAATTCAACCAAAATATTTTCAATATCTTTTGATAACGCTTCAAATAACACAAACGCGGTGGAAAAATTAAAAATAAAATATTAACCGCCTTGTAACGGTGTTTTCTTTCATAGTCGATGTATTGCACACATCATTAACTTGGTTGTGCAAGACAGTCTAAACGTCCAAGAAATAAGAGAAGTGAAAGAAAATTTTAAAGTGATGTTACGGGAAGTTTTTAGCACAAGCAAAAAAAGATATATAAACTATAGAAACTTGTGCCAACAAACGGATTCTATCTTTTTAGGTCCAAATTGGGACGTACCTACTAGATGAAACTTGAAATGGAAAATGTTTGAATCGGTCTTAAGGCAAAGAGTTACTTTAAAACATTTCCATGATGAACTTATCCAAAAGAAACGTTGTTCATAAAAATTTGATAATATAAGTTGGGATATGATCGAGAAACTAACTAATTTGCTTGAGGTTTTTAAAAATACAACTACATGTTTATCGGGAGTTTATTATCCCACATCTTCGCTAATACTTCAACAATTATACTTAATATGTAATAAATTAAAAGAGTTTGAATATCACGGCACTATTTTTGAAAAAATGGTAACACCTATGAAAGCTAAATTTAAATTTTTCGGAAATGCCGGCCGTTGTTACATGTTCGGCCGCCTTAAACCCAACGATTAATGTAACCGGTGTTGAAACATTAATTGGATCAATATCGGACGATTTAAATATGTTCGAGGAAGACTCAAATTTTGAATCAAAAGCAATAAGAGATTTTAATTCGGCTTTTAATAATATGTTTGATTATTATTTACGTAAATATGGTGGAAGTAGTGATCCATCAAACATACGTGAATCAATGGGTTCGGGTTCAAGTTCTAGTAGTTCAAGGAACCCGATGCTAAATTTATTTAACACTTTAAGAAACGAAAATACTAAACGAGCTCGTGAAAGCACACCAAGTAGCGAGCTTGAGAGATATCAAGCAACCGACTTTATTTCAACTCTAAGATCCGAAGAGTTTGAAAACTTTGATATCTTGAGTTGGTGGCAAAGAAGGGAATCCCAATATCCCGTTCTAGCCGCAATGGCCCGTGACCTACTAACCGTCCAAGCTTCCACGGTAGCTTCGGAATCTGATTTTTCTCTTAGTGGCAGGGTTTTATCTATTCGAAGAACGAGGCTTACACCGGAATCTATGGAGATGTGTATTTGCTTGAAGGACCATTTGGATGCCGCCGAACGTGTACAACATGTTGTAAAACTAGAAGGCGAGCTTGACATTGAACAAGAAATACACGAATTCGAAGTAGAACAAGGGGCGACGAATCCACTTTTTGACGAAGAACATGCTTATGATGAAGCTCCAACGTATCTCAAGCGAAGAAGATTGAAAACCGATGTTATACGAAGACTAAGACGAGTAGACGACGAATAACGAGTCATAATAAATAATATATATTTTGTGATTCAATTATGTTTTTTGTAATTTTTTTGTACGAACTATTGTTAAATCACTTACAAAAAATAAATAAAACATGCATTTTATAGTGTATCTTTGTTAATTTTTTTAAAAGAGTTTTTTTTTAAATCCGGTGGAACCGGTTTTTTTTGTCCGGTCCGGTCCCAATAGGTTCCAACTCTCCACTCCCTTAACCGGATCCGATCCGAAACCGGTTCCAATGTGTCCGGTTGTTGACCAAGTTTGACGAATCCGATCCGGATCCGAACCGGATCCGGATCCGAAAAAAATCCGGTTTGTGCACCTCTAGTGTTTGGTATGCAACAATGAGAGGTGGAATGGAATAGACGATTACGAGGGAATGAAAAAAATGATGTTTGGTTAGACGATGGAATGGAATCACCCATTCCACAAGAAATGTCATTCCCTCTAAATCCCTTAAATTCATTCCATCCCCCTCTTGTTTTTTTTTCATTCCATCCCTTCTTTCACCCTTCATCACCACCACACCCTCCTACCAACACCACCAACCACCACCACCCACCACCACCACCTCCACCCGCCGTCGCCGCCTCCACCACCCACCGCCATCTCTCGCCGCCACCCACAACCACACCACCGCCACCCACCGCCACCTCCCGCCGCCACCGCCACCACCACCCACCGCCACCACCCGCCACCACCGTCGCCTCCTCCACCACCCACCACCTCCCGCCACCGCCACCCCCCACCCACAACCACCCACCACCGCCGCCATCACCCACCGTCATCCACCACCACCCAATACCGCCACCCACCACCGATTTTATTCCTTCATCTTTTCTAGCATACCAAACAATATAAAGTAATGATTTATTCCATTCACTCATGGTAACCAAACAAGATAGTGAAATAGAATGGTTCATTTACTTCCTTTGTCCATTCCATTACCTTGTTTATTCCATTCCCTTGTTTATTCCATTCTCTCGTCCATTCCATTACCCCATACCAAACAGACAAGCTTGAGATTCAACTTGTTTAATTTAAGAGAGTTTTTGGCGTATCAAGTTCGGCTTGACTTGTCTATTATTTATTAATTTTTAATTATATTTTTTGTACCCGTATATAGTTTATTATTATATATGTTTATAATCTTAATTTTATAAATATAAAAAGAATATAATCTTTAGTTGTTTTTATCATAATTATATATAATAATATTGATTATGTAATGTATATTTATTATATTAAATAAAACTTACTATATTTATATAAATGATAGGATTTGTTTAGATTCGCGATACTCAAGCCTGGTGTACGAAGTTTGTGCTCGAGCTTATTTATTAAATTATCTATAATTTATACTCGAATTTGTTTAAGCTTGTCTCGATTTAATCTATTGGTGAGCTAATTTTGAGTAGCTCACCGGGTGCTCGACTTATTTACCCCCGTAATTAGACCCTAAGAATACGATAAATAAAATATTTAAAGTATAAATATGGCCATAATATATGAAATAAATAAATAAGGATCAAAAATGTAAATTCATGATGGTTAAAAGCGGAGTGGAATGTGTCCCGAAGTTGGGGGACCTGTTTTGGCAGAAAAAGAAAGTGAAGTACGTGTCTTAAACTTGTGACACAAACGAGATTCTCATTGCAATTCTCACAAACGAATCCTGGCAACAACAAAAATTGAGTATGTGGTCAGGTTAGGGGGTTTACCCAGTTGGAGGGTTCCTCCTGTAGTGGGCTGTCCTGGATATTCTAGGTATTGCCCCGAAAAAACCCAATTATCCTATAATATCCAGGTGTTGCCGTTCTAAAAAAAATTCCTTTTGCATAAATTCTCAGCACAGTGACTTGATCAAAAGGCACCACTCAATTTAAGAAATACTCGAGTGAAAGCGACGGTTCGAAGATTCGGCCTTTTTGCATCGATTAGGTGTAATTGCTAACTCATTGTTCGAATTAAATGTGCAGAAAGATTCGTTTTATTATCAAAAGGTTGAGCTTTTGTTTGGTTTTAGATAATATAGGAGGCCGGATATTCAAAATTAATATAATAAGATACGTAACACGCTTTTTTTTTTTTGCTACAATGCGTGTCAGGAAGGGTTTGGTGGTCGGTTGGACTGACTCTACGTTCTACCTTCTCCATGCTTGTATAACGTATAGAAACTCGTTAGAAAGTGACCCGGGTTGATGCTTTGAAGAAAAACGAAAACTAACTGAACCAAATTTGATTTACTCATTCCACAATTCGGTTTTTGGATTTTGTTTGTTTGTTGGAATTAAGTTTTTTTTTTCTTTTTTCAAACTAAAAGGGTAGAAAATTTCAACTATTAAATATTGTATTTATATTTATGTGAATATGTCTAGGCTAGGCTCATTAGTGTTTTTAGGGTTTCTCCGTAATCTCTCTAAGAGTATGGGGTATACTCTCATTTGGGAGAGCCAAGTGAAAGTACCTTTCTGTCACGTGGGCACCACATCAACGTGATAAATTGCTAACATGCGTCTCACTTGGCAAGAGCAATACCCAAGTGAGTGAAATACCACATATTTAATTATGGGGGACCCACCCAACACCCATAAATGGGTTTCTCCTACGCGTGAAGCCACTCACCCCCACGCCAAAGGGGGCGGCGTTCCTTGGTCACTCACGCCGTGAAATCCCTCACCCAGGGGGAGGGGGGGTACCCGTGAGGGTATACCACATACCCCAAGGGTTTTAGCCCATTGGAATACACATCGAATATTTTAAACCATAAATACTTTTATGGTATTAGAACCAAGGCTTTGGAGACACAAACCCTAAATCTTTTTGCGATGGTTCCTTACATCTCACCACCGCAACCATCATGACATGCCTTCCCCGATCTGACACCAGTTGAACCGCCGCCTTACGCGCCACCCCGTCGTTCATCTGCCGTTAGCGCGTGCGGTCTCCATTGGTCGTCGTTTTTTAGATCTTGGTCGGAACTCTTATCCGCTCCCTATCGAACCGCTGTTCGTTTATCGTTTCGGCGATTTTTCGTATACTACCTCGGATCGGTTTGCAGTTGTTCAGGTTTTCTTTCGATGGCTGACAAGACCAAGAAAGCTACGGCTTCAAACCAACCAACTCTTGGGCATACCCTTCGGGGGCCTGGTGGGCTTCAACGTCGTGGCATTGGTGTCCAAACCTGAACTGGACCTCGGCACATATGGCTTATCAGAAACCTACTCCCACGGATCCTTCAGGTCAGACCATTACCAGGTATGCTACCGCCTTACAGAATATGCAGTCCAACTATACATACCCGTCTTGGTATATGGATACGGGTGTATCATCTCACATCTCAGGTAAAATTCGGTACCCATCTTCATCTAATGCAAGTACAATTTTGGTTGGAAATGGCAAATGTTTACCAATTACACGATCCGGTACAGGCTTTCATTCCCTTCCCAATCGTACGTACCGTTTACATAACATTTAATACACAACCTCAAAAACTCCATCCTCGATCCATCCGTTGCATCTTTCTCAGATATGCACCAAACTATCGGGGATACCGATGCTTAGATCCCACAATGGGCATAGTCATCATATCTCGTCACGACCTTTCCGTTCAATGAACCGATTCCTTACCACCTTATCGGTTCTTGGACGATGGCCTACCTACCACCTTCCACTATACTACACCCCCATGTGTCACACCCAAACCATGCATGTTAACCACTAGTGCGACTAATTGATGAAAGAACACAATAGAATAAAGAAAATTACTATTAGATTTAATATGATTAAGTTGATTACAAAGAGTCATAAATACAAGTTACAAAGTTTACAACAAATAAATATCTAAAATCTTGATCTTGATATCTAGTCCGAATCCTAAGTGAACTTGTCCAAATCCTAACTTAAGCATGCATATCTGAAACATGTAAGAAAACGGGTCAACTATGAAAGTTGGTGAGAGACATAGGTTTAGATAAAAGCATAATAAAAGATCAAGATATCGTCAATTAGGGGTTGGATGGCGTTTATCGGAAGTTAGAATGCGAGAAAGTAGAAGATAGAATAGATGATTGTTAATGTTGTTAGTTTTCTGATTTGGATAGCAGATTAGCTTAATAGAAACGTGCTTGCTAAAAATATCAAACGACATGTTAAAGTTATGAAATTTTATAGGAGACTAGTTTAAATCGTTTCGCAAAAGTTTCGTTTAGAAAGTTTTTCTATTTGAGACTCGGATCATAGCCAAAACAGTCAAACAAGACAGAATGTACTGAAAAGCGCTCCTATCCCGTTTTGGCTACTGCAGAGTCATACTTTCGAATTAGAAAATGAGCCAATTTTGGTTGGAAAGCTAACTCGATGAACTACGTCCTGGAGTTTTATTTTGCTTAGTTTCGTTTTAATATGACAAAGTTATGCTTAGATAAAGTCAGAACAATTGCTGTCCAAATTCAACGGTTGCACTTAAGTGGACCATTTAGGGTTTTAAGGTTACCGAACGCGTAAATAAATATTATAACGATGTACGTAGTGTTAATTTATAGTAGATACAGCATTTTATGTTAACCCATACGTTCTAAGGTATCGGCAAAGCACACTATACCGAAGAATGTATGGAGGATTCACAGATTTGCAATAGCAATCGGGGTCCTATGTTATGTTAGCGCGTTAGTTAGCTTGATTAGAAGATAAGTTAGCCATGCTAGGATTTTAGTTAATACAGAATAAAGTCAAGATTCATCATGATCATGATGTTAGAATAACAAAAGAAAAGAAGGAGATGAAGTAGAAAGAATACAAGAATGAAAGTACGGAAAAGTGACTCGGTAGCACAACTTACATGCTTCTTCCTTCCTTGGCTTGGCTTCATGACTTTTTCCAGGGATTTAGAGGCTGAGAATGTCACCAATATTAGCAGAGAAAAGCTCCAAAAATCGTTGCAAGGTGTGAGGATTAAAGGTGGACACAAGGGGTATATTTATAGGTTGGATTAGAAGGTGTTTAGTATTGTAACAAGTGTTCTTCAAGAAAGGGAATAAAGGAATATTCCTAGGGAGGTTCCAGCTGAAAATGGGGGTTTAGGGGGTTGGGTTTTTCGCAAATGTTGATGGGTATGGGTTATGGAGCACTCATGATCCTCAGTTTGACCCGAAAAGTTACATACGTGTAATTTTCTGATTTCTCGCTAAACGGTAACTATTTATGGAAAGTTACAAAAATAAAAACTGTTGAAAACTAGAAATGAATGCTCTAAGATTATAGAACATCATCAAAAAGTTAGTTTGACGCGGTTGACGGTACGTGTAACCTCCACGATTTTCTAGCATTATTCCATTCTATTTTAGATAATAATAACACTTTATTTCAAACCCGTACTTATCACATTAATTAATATTTTAACGAGTATTAATTCAAAGTTTTATTCTTATTGTAACACATTATTTTCTAATTGTACATATATAACATATGTATGTATATATATAATATATATATATATATATATATATATATACACACTTTGTTATAATAACTACGAGCTTTAAATTATGTATTTACATTATATATATATACATCTATATATATGTATGTATGTATTTATTTATAAATATATGTAAATATATATTTGTTTGCAATAAATAAATCATTTATACAACTTTATAATTTTATAAAAAAATAGAAACTTTTTCCTTTCATAAAATTAGTGTGATAAAACAAATAAGTATATAATTACATTTATCAAACACTTTAAATATGAATTATGTTGAAACATAAAATTAATAAGCACTTAAGTTAGAATATTAAAAACTATTCTTCAACTTTTGCATCTTAGTCCAATTATCTATTTAAATTTTGCGAATAAGTTTTTAATCCTACCCTATAAATAGAGCCCTTATTTCTCCATTATTCTTCGCACCTCAACGATCCTCTAGGGCTCTCTAGCTACTAAAAGTCGTTCCTCTCATCTTTTGGAAGATTCTAGCTTAAATCCTTCCATTATAAGTAATTTCTTCTTGTGTTCTTGCTCGTTCATACTTTTTTTTAAAATTCTTCATAACTAGCTAGATGTATGATTCCCTAACATATTTATGTTATAATCATAGACCTATCCAAGATCAAAAGCCTTATTTAATCAAAACTGTTCAAACTTATATTTAAAAAACTTGGTTTGATCTTTCTTGTTCATTTCAATTTCAAAAATCATGTTTTTAGTAAAACTCCTTATTTTCAAATTAAATTATTTAATATTCAATTTCTATCTTTACTAAACTCATATTTCCACTTTAGCCCATATACTTTCCAAACACACCCTAAATTTGGTTAAGTATGTAAATAGAGTAAATTTCAAACCAGTATGTAATTATCTGTCAAACATTAAAGTTCTGACTAATAAAAGACGAGGTTCTGATTCGACCAACTCTTTCCTGAGAACTTTTCTGTTGGAGGTACTATTGTGGAATGATAACCATTCTAGTGTACAACAGCCACTTTCAACTAATTATGATTATGATTATAAACCTCTTTCTTGCAAATATTTACATAATTCATTTTTATTATATGAGAACATTTAAAACACAATTCTATACTTTTAATTAGTAATTAATTATGGTTTAATTAGAACATTATTATTATACTTTAAATTTTGGTTTAATTACCAATTAATTAAATCATTATTTTTAACATTTATTTTTCATAAATCAAATGAAAGGTTTTATTCAATTATTTATGTAGTAAATTATTTAATTACTTATTACTCATTTATTTATTTATCCATTTATTAATTTATGCGATTGCAAATAAAAGAAAACTACTCATTTATTTATTTGTGTGAAACCTAATTATTTTTTTATATATTTATATAATTGTTACAAACAAACAAAATCCTTATTCATTCGTTCACTTATTACAATACTATTATTTATCAAAGATTTACATAAAATATTATTTGTAACTCAAATAATTATTTTATTATTAAAATGAGGACACCCACATCAATCTCCTCGTACATTAGGATTCCCTATTTCATTTGTACAAATCATTGATACATATTGTCCAACAAACATAGGTTAACCTTGTGGTTAGCTAGAACATTTGTACAACAAACAACATACTTGTGTGACATTCAAGCTACTCATTGCAAGATAAGTTTACATAGCCCCCTTTTCGCTTTTACATCTTTGGGGTGAAACATGATTACATTCAAACTACTTGCAATTATTACAATTCAAACATTATGACCATGTGTGCAATTTGTGCCTTATGCTTGAACACTATTTGTGCAAACAACATTTACATACTTTTTGTGCAAAACCGACCGTTACTATTTTGTTCCTCGCGGTACGCGAGGAACTCAACCCAAATGTCTCGCGGTACGCGAGGGAACAGAATTCCGAGAAAAAAAACCGTAAATTTGATTTAAATAGAATTTGATTCCCATTCTTGAGGGAGTTCGATTTCCAGCCGTCTAGAGAGAGACCAGAGGTGATTTTGGAGCTTAGGAGGTCGATTGAAGAGAAAAGAGAGAGACTTTGCTTCCGGGTTCATTAGATTTAGCGTTTTCGATTGCAAGATTTGATTTTTATCTTTGTTTGCGTTGTTTGATACCATGGTTTTGTGTTTCTACTTCTGTTTTGGTTGTTTAAGCATGATTCTAGGCTAGAACATTGATATTTCCTAGGTCACATGATGAATACTTGTTAAAGTTTAAGTTTTTATTCGGTTTTTGGATTCAATTAATGGACTTATGATTTTGTAAAAGATCTTGAGTTGATTATTATGATGTTATTGCATGTTTAGATCTGATCTTGTGTTTGATTTCTATTCCTTGCGTTGATTGTGGTTGTCTGCCAATTTGATTAGCGTATCTTGGTCATAGATCTTAGGGTTTATGATTAGGGTGGTTTGCTAGACGTAGTAGCCATAGGAGTTGTCTTTGATTACTGATTAGAGTTGAGTGTGTATCCTAGTTCAATACCCGAGAGGTGAGAATTAGCCGTTTAGTCTTCGTCATTAAGGATCCGAGTGTCAGCTTTCTGAGAGGAAGCCGGTATTAGGTGTCTAGTGATTGTTGCTATTCGTGTCATAGTTGTTATCTTGAGATTATCCCGTGCATTCTTTGAGTGTATTGGTAGACAGTGAGACTAAGAGGAAATCTGTCTATTAGGGTATTTTATCATATTTGGAAATACCTGAGAAGTGATCCAACATCTGGTGAGTTATTACATCTGTAGGTTCCTTAGTTGGTGACACCCTGAGAGTGATTAGGGATCCACTAGGTTGTTTAATTAGAAACCTAGATCCATTATATTTTCCATAACCGATAGAAGTTGTTCTTTGCAAGTAGAATTCCGACCTAGATGATATTCTTCCCATCTCTTGATTTCATCGTAGTTCTTGTTCTTGATAGTTGAGTCGACATTAGTTTGCTGCATTCTTAGTTTAATAGTAGTGTAGTAAACCCCCAAACCAAATCAATCTTTAGTCCGAGTCAGAGTCTAGTCTAGTTATCATAGTGTCTCTAGGGTTCGATATTCCGGTTTACCATTAAGTTGTGCTACACTCGATAGGTACACTTGCCTATTAGTGCGGTTTAGTTGAAGGTACTCCTCTCATTAATTAGGATTCTAGGTTAGGTTTTGTTATTATTTTAATAGACCGTCTGGACGACATCACTTGTGTGACATTCAAGCTACTCATTGCAAGGTAAGTTTACATAGCCTATTTTTCACTTTTACATATTTAGGGTGAAACATGATTACATTCAAACTACTTGCAATTATTACAATTCAAACATTATGACCATGTGTGCAATTTGTGCGTTATGCTTGAACACTATTTATGCAAACAACATTTACATACTTTTTGTGCATAGTGCAAGTGCAATCATTAACTTAGTACAAGCCGATGGTAACAGTGATAGATATATTGTGTCTGACCAACCCACCCGGTTAGGGTGATTGTTGTCGAAAACACTTAAGGATAACCTACATGTTATGCCTATCAGTCACAAGGTTTAATTGTGCGCCCAGTTTAAACAATAGTGATTCTCCATAATTGCCTTATTAATCCATGTATCATATGAATTGTACACAAAACTTTTGATATCACTTGTTGTGCTAAAACCTATGTATGCTCACCAACTTTTAGTTGACTCTGTTTTCATCATGTTTCAGGTGCCAATAATTGAAGGTTAGATTCAAGAGTCATCACGTAGGAAGTTGCAAGACCTAGATAATAAATCAAACTTTGTTTGAAGTACCGTGTTCTCTGTTTTGTCTTTGTTTTAGTGAAACAATTGTTATGAAATTTGGTTTAATGAAATATGCAACTTTAGTATGATCATGTGCTTATGAACAGTCTACACGTCCGCCCCGACGTATTTTCGCCGTCGGTTGGGGTGTGACAGATTGGTATCAGAGCCATGGTTATAGGGAATTAGGTTATTAGACACACATGACCTAGACTATAACCTAGGAGTCCCCAAACATGAGTTTAACTCGTGTCTTTTACTAGGAAATCCACTCTATACTCATTATACATACATCCACTTACATGTCTACATTTGCCTATTTCTATCTACGTAGTGCAAATACATGAACTACAACATTCAAGAGACTACATGAAACTATTTGAAACTACATGGACTACTTGAAACATATTTTTAGTCTATAATCTATAACCTTAGGATACCCTTGTGTAATTATGCTACATATTATCTAGCGTATTACATTGCATGATACAACACAAATTCTCTTATGTGCTATGTTACTTGATAACCTACATGTTTACAAAAACTACTACTCCCGTGATACCTTATTAGCTACACTATTTGAATTGTTTGCACAATACCTATTTGATATCACTAGATGCTATCCTAAGTTTTGCCATACACACCTTCATCTTTACACATCATCACAAGTCACTTATGGAAAGATTCAAACTCCTAGACCCAATGCCAATTGAAATTTTAAAATCCCGTCAAAGTTTTGGGTTCTGAAAATTAGTAGAGAACATATGCAATCCGAAAGGGTGGATGCCTGTACCTTGGGTCTTCTGTCTAGGAAAGCATTTCATATAAATCCAAATCAACTGAAGGATCCGTATGCTTCCCTGGGAATTCCCGAAGTGAGTGTCCACCTATAGGCTAAAGCATGTCTTCTTGAAAGTATATGAACTCAAATCACTTTGATTTGTCACTGTATCCATTGGGTTATGCCCCAAATGAATACAACCTAAACATCATTCGCTTAACTATTATGATTTGGTACACAAGTCTAAACGTCCTACTTGACTCTGACACTTAATCATATTTAAGTCAACTACACCCCTTCATCCTGATGCCTTGAATTTTTTATCACCTTTATTATCATTTACTAAGGATTTAAAACCTTAGACCTTACCATCCGAGGAAAGGAAGCTGCTTGAATAGATGAAACACACCTTTGAGCCACAAGGCACAATCCTTAATGATTCTCATCATAACCATGAGTTCAAATAATAATGTTAATGGTACATGATAGCTGGAAGAGTGGGTGTAAGTCCATGAAAGGTTCCGACTAAGGAAAGATTGAGTACTTCAGTGCGTGTCCCTTGTGACCCACATCTCTTTCCTGGGAATCCTTTTCGTGGGTACACTACATATAGGTCAAGTGTTACCCCCGATATATTATTATAAGAACTAGGTGTTACGATTAGTCAAAATCTAAACTCATAAGCACCTTTAACACTTATCATTACACTTACGACCTTTTCGTGCTAGACATGGCCTCTTACCCTCCTCACTCCCTTGAGAATCACCCCGAAGCAGAGTCAACACAAGAGGAAGACTTTGTGTCCCCATCACCAGACAACCGGTCACCGACATGACTAGCTGGCAGATCTATGTTTGACCGCATAGCATATTGGATTAGGAGCAGGCTTGAGACTCCGAGCATCTGAATCATCTCCTCCGAGATACCCTTATCCAGCACCTAACCTAAACCCTCCAGAACCAAGAGCAAGACAATTCATTGGACTTACCACTGCAATAGGAGTTCCAGCTGATACTACTCACCTATATATAAGGACTGCAGAGTTTCCGAGACAAGGAATGGAGACCAGGGAATACTTAAATAACTAGAGCTGAAGCCCGGTTTGCAATACGAATAACCACAACGATGATCGTCTTGGTGTCCATCTGCTTCCTAGTGAAAAACCATATGAGATGTTAGCCGGATACTCTATTTCTCATTTTCTAAAAATTTTAATTTGAAATCCATATCCCGCACCCAAATATAAATATTATTATTGGCTAGCCTTAGTGGTTGACATCTAAACCTTCCTTGTAAACTAATTATTTTGTTATTTCTTGATTTAACTAATATAGTTATTTTGTTCAAACAAAATCTTTATCAAACCCTTAGTTTATAGATTTTATCTAGAGTATAAACTATTTACAAACCCTTTTACCTCGTAAGGAAACTTAATATTCGTATTGTACAAATTGTTGTATAAAAGTATTAACAAATATTTCATCCTTTAATAATAACTTGATTAATTATTTTATATTGACTATTTATTCCATTAAATTAATTATTATTTAAATCTTGGCTTAATTATTAAATAATAAGGCCATTATTATCTTTTGAAATATTTTCATTATGATAATGGAATTAAAAGGTTTTTATTTATCCAATTGTCTATCCGCTCAAATTATTATTTCCACTTAATTTTTAATTTACAAACAAGAGTAAAATTTCAATTACTTGTTTATTTACAAACAAAAAAACACAAATTAGATATTCATGTACACATTATTCTGATTACCTGAAAAGCTTTCCCATCACCTTGCACCTTCGGGAATGTATGAGCTTACTTGTCACTTGAAGGAGATGAATCATTTCGCGTAGACGTTAACCACCCATATAAACCTCAACAAAAATTGAAAACTTAAAATCCAAGTACCTACATGATACATGAATGTCAAGCAACACTCTTGTCTGCAAAACTCGATCACCTACGAAATTTGATAGCTTATGTTACTCATGAGAGTCAATTATTTACATATGAACGTTCATATTGTACGTGAAAACTAATTTGTTTACATTATACACAAATTTTAACCGGTCACATTATGCATGAAACTTTGTTGTTTGCAATATGCATGATACTAGATTGTTCACATCATACTTGAAACTTACTCGTTTGCAATATACATGATACTAGCTTGTTCACATGATACTTGGTTGTTTGCAATATGCATGATACTAGATCATTTACGTTATACATAAACTTGAGTGTTTACATTACACACGAAACTAGACTGCTTACATTGTTTGCAATTAATTGCCCACTATATACATGAGGCATGATCGTTCACTTTATCCATGAAAATTGAGAGCTATAAACTTTGAGCTACTCAGAGTTTGACGTATTCTTGTTCAAACTCGAGGAAGCTATAAACTTTAAAGCTACTCGGGGTTTTATGTATTCTTGTTCAAACACGAGGAAGCTATGGAACTCTGAGTTATGCCACATTATTACTCTTTAGTTTTTTTTATTGACCTTACTATCTAGGGGCACAGTTATTTATTAGCAACTCATACATGAAAACAATAGATATGAACTAAGTGATTTTGTATCCCCTCTTGACCCACACACAATGGGATGATCTATACGGACCATACGATGAATTGAGTAATTACGGGTGCACACGTAATTATAAAAATCAGCGCATGAAAAACATAGGAAATTTTGTCGTGTGTTATGACATGAAACCTATCGTGACATATAGTAACGAAACTAATGTGATACGATAACAGCATGGTGGATACGCCGCTGGTACTTCCTATATATAAGTGATCCTGTCATACTGCCAGAGGTAGCGTTGCTCGTATCACGTAAAGTTTTATGTTATTTTGACCTTGACCAATGTTTGTGAAATCTCTTATCCAGTGACATTTCTTGAACGTATTAGACTACATCCTAAACAAGTGTTGATCATCAAAAACTCTCACCATTCCCATTTCGAGTGATGCATTTCATCCTGGGAGTTCAAGATATGCTTCGGCAATTTTTCTCCTCATCTCACTTCAAACTAAACCCACTATCAGCATTCATGTCGGACTTTGAATATCAGACCTAAATCTTGTTATCGAATGTACTCCTCAAACCAAATTTTCAAAGTTCATTGAGAATCCAAACGTGACTCAGGGTTTACTTGAAAACGTGAGGATCAAATAAAACTTAAGTACACTCATCTCCTTCCTAACTCAGAAGTCTCAATCAGTTGAATTTCGAGACGAAATTCCCTCAACTTGCGGATACTGTAACCTCCACGATTTTCTAGCATTATTCCATTCTATTTTAGATAATAATAACACTTTATTTCAAACCCGTACTTATCACATTAATTAATATTTTAACGATTATTAATTCAAAGTTTCATTCTTATTGTAACACATTATTTTCTAATTGTACATATATAACATATGTATGTATATTTATATATATATATACTTTGTTATAATAACTACGAGCTTTAAATCATGTATTTACATTTTATATATATACATATATATATATATATATATGTATTTATTTATAAATATATGTAAATATATATTTGTTTGCAATAAATAAATCATTTATACAACTTTATAATTTTATAAAAAAATAGAAACTTTTTCCTTTTATAAAATTAGTCTGATAAAACAAATAAGTATATAATTACATTTATCAAACACTTTAAATATGAACTATGTTGAAACATAAAATTAATGAGCACTTAAGTTAGAATATTAAAAACTATTCTTCAACTTTTGCATCCTAGTCCAATTATCTATTTAAATTTTGCGAATAAGTCCCTAATCCCACCCTATAAATAGAGCCCTTCTTCCTCCATTATTCTTCGCACCTCACGGTCCTCTAGGGCTCTCTAGCTACTAAAGGTCGTTCCGCTCATCTTTTGGAAGATTCTAGCTTAAATCCTTCCATTATAAGTAAGTTCTTCTTGTGTTCTTGCTCGTTCATACTTTTGCATCCTAACATGTTTATGTTATAATCATAGACCTATCCAAGATCAAAAGCCTTATTTAATCAAAACTGTTCAAACTTATATTTAAAAAACTTGGTTTGATCTTTCTTGTTTCTTTCAATTTTAAAAATCATGTCTTTACTAAAACTACTTATTTTCAAATTAAATTATTTAATATTCAATTTCTATCTTTACTAAACTCATATTTCCACTTTAGCCCATATACTTTCTAAACACACTCTAAACTTGGTTAAGTATGCAAATAGAGTAAATTTCAAACCAATATTTAGTTATCTGGCAAACATTAAAGTTCTTGCTAGGAAAAGACGGGTTCTGATTCTACCAACACTTTCTTGGGAGCATTTCTGTTGGAGGTACTGCTCTGGAATGATAACCATTCTAGTGTACAACAACCACTTTCAACTAATTATGATTATAAACCACTTTCTTGCAAATTTTTATCCAAACTTTTATATAATTCATTTTTATTATATGAGAACATTTAAAACACAATTCTATACTTTTAATTAATAATTAATTATGGTTTAATTATTAATTAATTAGAACATTATTATTATACTTTAAATTTTGGTTTAATTACCAATTAATTAAATCATTATTTTTAACATTTATTTTTCATAAATCAAATGAAAGGTTTTATTCAATTATTTATGTAATAAATTATTTAATTACATATTACTCATTTATTTATTTATCCATTTATTAATTTATACGATGGCAAATAAAAGAAAACTACTCATTTATTTATTTGTGTATTTATTTACAAACAAAAGAAACCTAATTATTTTTTTATACATTTATATAATTGTTACAAACAAACAAAATCCTTATTCATTCATTCACTTATTACAATACGATTATTTATCAAAGATTTACATAAAATATTATTTGCAACCCAAATAATTATTTTATTATTAAAATGAGGACACCCACATCAATCTCCTCGCACATTAGGATTCCCTATTTCATTTGTACAAATCATTGATACATATTGTCCAACAAACATAGGTTAACTTTGTGGTTAGCTAGAACATCTGTTGAATAAACAACATACTTGTGTGACATTCAAGCTACTCATTGCAAGGTGAGTTTACATAGCCCCTTTCTCATTTTTACATCTTTGGGGTGAAACATGATTACATTCAAACTACTTGCAATTATTACAATTCAAACATTATGACCATGTGTGCAATTTGTGCCTTATGCTTGAACACTATTTGTGCAAACAACATATACATACTTTTTGTGTATAGTGCAAGTGCAATCATTAACTCAGTACAAGCCGACGGTAACAGTGATAGATTTATTGTGTCTGACCAACCCACCCGGTTATGGTGATTGTTGCTAAAAACACTTAAGGATAGCCTGCATGTTATGCCTATCAGTCACAAGGTATGATTGTGCGTCCAGTTTAAATAATAGTGATTATCCATAATTGCCTTATTAATCCATGTATCATATGAATTGTATACAAAACTTTTGACAACACTTGTTGTGCTAAAACCTATGTATGCTAACCAACTTTTTAGTTGACTCTGTTTTCATCATGTTTCAGGTGCCAATAATTGAGGGTTAGATTCAAGAGTCATCACGTAGGAAGTTGCAAGACCTATATAATAAATCAAACTTTGTTTAAAGTACCGTGTTCTCTGTTTTGTCTTTGTTTTAGTGAAACAATTGTTATGAAATTTGGTTTAATGAAATATACAACTTTAGTATGATCATGTGCTTATGAACAGTCTACACGTCCGCCCCGACGTATTCCGCCGTCGGTTGGGGTGTGACAGTACGATACGATAATCGAAAGATGAAAGTTTGTACGGTACGCGATGAAAGTGAAAGTGTAACTTCACAAAGTGTTATGTTTTGAGTTGTTTGCAAACATAAGGATATGTTTGTGTTGTGTTAATGTATTTGGGGTGTTATCATGTTTCATACAAGAGTATTAGTTGTTCAAAAGTATCCCGAAAGTCTAAGTTTAAGCAAAGTCTAAAGTCTAAACAGAGATTAACAAAGTATAAAGCCTCAAAATGATTGTAAGTATCATCCAAGATATAAGTTTACAATGATGATCAAATAATATAAGTCTAAGTTTAAGATATGTAGAAGTCTATTATTGGATACCAGAGTTGTTACACCATGCGACGCAACAACCGACACCGCCAATTCCTACACCACTGTCGCCACTGACCACGACCACCCCACCCACCACCGAAACCATTTCGTTAACCACATCGACACCATCTGCAAACCAATACCCTGTTACTACTCGTGCTAAACATGGTATACATAAACCCGTTCATAAACGGAACCTTCACACCACTACCATTTCTCTTGTTCCCACTTCCTATGCAAAAGCCCAACGGAATTTCGTGGTTTGCAGAAAAATGAAACATGGGAACTTGTTCCACATCCCTCAGACAGACCATTTATTAGATACATGTGGTTATTTCGATATAAGTTTAAATCTGACGACTCTTTGGAACGGTATAAGGCACGTCTAGCGGTTAATGTGAAGTCTCAGACAGTGGGCATCGATTGTACAATGACCTTTAGCCCAGTGGTTAAACCGGAAACTATTCGTACGCTATTTTCTATTGTTGTTTCCTGTTCATGGTCCATTCATCAATTGGACTCCAATAACACTTTTCTACATGGTGACCTACAGGAAACAGTCCATATGTAGCAACCGCAAAGGGTTTATTGATCTCACTTATCCTAACAACGTTTTTCGGTTAAGGAAATCTTTATATGGGCTTAAGCAAGCCCCCTAGGCGTGGTACATAGATTTGCATATTACATTATCTCCCATGATTTTCGTAGCAGTTTTTGTGAAACATCCCTGTTTGTGTATTGCAAAGGGATCCATACATCATACTTGCTTCTTTACGTGGACGACATCATTCTCACTACTTCTAGTGATGGTTTTCTCAAACACATCATCTACATGCTCTAACGAGAGTTTCCTATGACCGATTTGGGGTCATTACATCATTTTTTGGGCATCATGACTACACGTGACAAGCATGGTTTATTCTTATCACATTCTAACTATGCTCGTGATATTATGCATAGAGCTGCCATGTCTACATGCAAGCCGTGCACTACTCCGATGGATCTTTTGTCTAAAGTCAGTGCTACTGACAGTTCTCCTCTTTCAGATGGAACCTTATATCACACTTTGGCATGTGCTCTTCAGTACCTCACATTCACGAGACCAGATATATCTTATGCAGTTCAGCAGGTGTGCCTCTTCATGCATGTCCCTAGAGAACCACACATGACATTCTTGAGACGTATTCTTCGGAATTTAAAAGATACATTAGACTATGGTCTTCGCATTACCCCGTCTCTGAATCACATGTTGCCTGCTTATTCAGATGTCGACTGAGGTGGGTGTTTAGACTCTAGACGCTCCACATCAGGCTATTGCGTGTTCCTAGGGGGATATCTTATCTCCTGATCATCCAAGAGGCAACCAGTTGTCTCCCGTTCAAGTGCAGAGATTGAATACCATGGGGTGGATAACGTTGTCGCTGAAGCTTCATGGTTACGCAACTTGTTACTTGAGTTGCACGTTCCTTTGGGGAAAACCACCCTGGTATTTTGCGAAAATGTATCAACGGTTCACTTGTCAGACAATCCTGGTTCAACATCAATGTACGGAGCACGTTGAAATCAATATCCACTTTTTTCGGGAGAAAGTTCGTATTGGTCATATTCGGGTGATACGCGTTCCATCATCGTTACACTATGTAGACATATTCACCAAAGGTCTTCCTCATCAACTATTTGAGAACTTCAGATCTAGTTTGAACGTTTGCCTTGCTCCCGCTTGAACTTTGAGGGAATATTAAATATGGTATATATATATATATTTATGTGAATATGTCTAGGCTAGGCCTATTAGGATTTCTAGGTTTGTCTGTAACTTCTCTCTATTCAAAGGATTTTACCCTATTGGAATACAATTCGAATATTTTAAATCATAAATACTTTTATCAACATGGTCGTTGAACAAGGGAACGTTGGGAGGCATTTGGGGCTGCCTTTTTAGTGGACATGGATATGATTTATGAGGGCTTGTTTAGTGGATCAGATATATAATTGATAAACCTAAGCCTAATATTTTAAATTTTAGTACTCATTTAGTCATTTGTATAGATTCCAAATAAGAAAATAACTAAATAAAAAGTAGATATATATAACAAAAGCAAAAGAATAACGAACAAAATTGTTCGAAAAAGAATAAATAGTACAAAAGCTATAAAAACGAATATTAGATAAATAACTTTAGTGGAAAAAATCCTTCGTATTAAGTATTGATTAATTGTTGGAAACGAGATACATCACTCTATTGTTGTAACACTTGTTGGGTCCAGATTTAATAATTTTAATAATAAAATGATTTTATGTATATAAAGTCGTGAAAAATAAAATTGATTCGGAGTAGAGATCAAAGTTTAAAAATCGGTGTTTGGATACTCAATTGATATGAACACATATAAGCATTTAGAACTCAAATTACAAAAGACTTCATAGATCTTAGAGGGCACGCTCTCAGATTCGTAGAATAAATCCCAATCACTAACAAATAACACGCTCTAAATATAAAATGAAGTTCTCCATCTATACTCATGCCTATGATTTACAAGAGGGTAGTGCCTTGATTTACTAAAAATATTCATTAGTGGAGAATGAATTTATTGTGATGTCAGTGTGGAACATTAGATTTTCTAGACGGCTTACGTCTATGGTTGACAACTCATTTGATTCTAAACAACTGTTTCGGGCACCATGAATTTCTTGAATATTATAAGAACACGAACTTCTTGATTATTATAAGAACACACTCAACATGTTTTCTTAATGTTGAGTTGAAGTTTAGATTCTTAGCATAAGTATTTAGATCTTGGGAATAGCAGCACTAGTCGATCTTCTACATGAGCAAATTGTGATTTGATAAAGTCGACAACTTGAGTTTTCAGCTATGAGTAAAGATGTAACTTTTAGTATTTTATTGAGTGATGTTTCACATCTTTTTGGCATAAAACTTCACTCATTTTACGATCAATTCCCGTTTATTTCCCGAGTTTAGACACTTATTTGCTTCGTTTTCAGTTTTGTAGGTTTTTGTGAAACTGAGTGAACAAAGAAGGAGATTCCAAGAGTTTTCAAGAAAAATTAGGGTTTCTGAGTTGGAGGCACGGTCGTGCCCCCATACCTGGCACGACCGCGCCAAGCCTCCAAACCCTAATCTGCCCGTGCTTACCTCCCCACGACCGCGTGCATACCCGTGAGTCTGATTCATGACCTCATTGTCGTATGACCTCGAAGCAAGGACTCAATAGAAGCTCCAGATCGGTCAACCAACTGTCACATGACCATGCTCAACACTTGGCACGGTCGTGCCTCCCTACGTGGCACAGTTGTGTCTCTTAATTCTATATATATCAGAGCTTTTCCCAGACTTCAGTATTCAACACTCTTGAGCAAAAACCACTATTTTGTACTCCGAATCAACCTTGTTCCACCCACATTTCAAGCTTCTAGGAGAGATTATAACATAAAGAGGATCACCATACATCATCTACAACATTTGGGCTTGGAGGAGTGGTTTGATTCTTGTATTCTATTTATGTTTCTCACCATTTTTCTCTACTCTTTGTTTATTCTTGTGCTCATTATGAGCTAAAACTCTTGTTCATTTTGTTTTAGATGAAGTTTAGTTACATTTGATAACTCTTATGGATTATTGGCAAGATTTATGTTAATGTTATAACAATGGCATGATTATTCTTCAATGAAATTGGGTATTTGAGATTTTAAAATTGTCTACAAGACTTGTATTTGTGTATGCTATGCAATGTTGAAAAAATCATGGTTTATGCTCATATTCACGGATTGGTGTATGTATGTATGCTAGTTTATGGCTTTTGACTAGGAATGGTGGAAGAAGTCTTGTCTATGGTTTATAACTCTTGAATGTGCATCCTTATGCTTATGTTTAGAAAGACAAAGTGTTTGTTATGGTGTTTCATGCTTAATATCATGTTTATCTAGGATTTGTTGACACAATCCCCTAATTTATATAATCTTTGCATGAACATTGTATGTTGAAGAAGTGCATGTTGTTGTTTACTTTAATCAACTTGAGGTGGAAGTGTGTTTTTCATGTTATCTTTCCAACTAGTTATTGGATTAGTCATCCTTGATCGAAAACTAGTTCAATCTTTATAAACATTAATATAATTACAACACGTGAGCTTAATTGCATGATTTTAGGTGGTTGGTTTGTATAATTCGTTCTAGTTTTTCGAATGATCATTTGATTAGATGTCTTTGACGAGAGTTTAGTCAACATTTGTCTCGTGTACTTGCCATGTTTCTATAGTAGTTGTTAAATGTTTTCTAGATGGATTTGACATCGAAGTGATTTTCTCTCCTTAATTGTTAGTTGTGTGATTTTAGTTTAGCTTTATATACATTTGCATGCTAGTTAATTAAAAACCCCTTCCAAATATCTTTTACCCATACTTGATTGAATTTTAGTTCCAGTTCATTATGCATTCCACCGTGTTCACGGATTGAGATCTAGTTCATACATTTGCTATATTGCTATCCGATAGGTACACTTGCCTGTTGTGTGTGTTGTTAGTCTTTAATGAAAACCCTTTTTAAAACTATAATTGTAACACCTGCCACAAAAATGTTCAAGAAATGCTAAGTTTAGAACCTATAAGGACTTGTGTATCTAAAATACCAAAGTCTAGGGTTAAAAATGAAAATTTATGAAAATAGCTAGATATCAAACCGATATCACTTTTCAATCGGTCCGAAGTGAATAAGGTTTTGGATATCGGACCGAAGCGAAACTCGGTCAGATATCGGACCGACATCCTTATTCATTACGGTCCGCAATTGGTTGTTGAGTCGGCTATCAGACCGACATCAACCCATAACGGTCCGCAAACCTCCTCTCAGCAGCAATTTATGGTGATGACACGTGTCCAATGACTCGGCCCTAATGATAGGACGTGAGTCTAGATGTCGGACCGACATGGTCCACATATCGGTCTGACATGCACCAAAAACATGTGTGGTACAATCAGGAGTTGACGTTTAGGGCTGACGTGGGCATAGCTGGATGTCGGACCGACATCCCTTTGATAACGGTCCGACATGGATCCAGATTTCAGCCTATAAATAGCTGAACGATCCCATTCATTTTCTTCACTCCAAACTCGATTCCAACTTTCAAAACTCGTTCTAGGTGATCCCTAGCCCACTCCCGACGATCCCGGTCCAACTCCCGCTTATTCTAGCTCCGATTAAGAAGAAACGCTTGTAGAAGTGCTGGTACGTTAGAGAAATCAAGTTAAGAAGCTAGTCTAGAAGCTTGCAACTTAGAGGCTCATTCCTATACTCAAGGTGAATACTTTATCTATTTCAAAACTTGTGTCAAAGATTTACATTTGTAAAAATGGCCAAATAAAGGTTAAGGGAATAATACTCAACGTTCTTCTACGTGAAAGAATTCAGGCCATAGGTATACGTAAAACTTGCAAGGGATACACGGATCTCAGGTGAAATTCCCGGATTGCGGCTGGTGCTTATCTTAAAACAATGTCAGAGGTATTAACATGTCCGCTGTTATAAGCTATGACGCCAGTGTAAACTGTGGTGCGATTGAACAAGACGAGCCTGCTGAATTTGTAGATTGAACATGAAGTTGTGATTATGAAATTAATACTTGTTTGTGCCAAATGATTTTACAGTCAAGATAATTGTATTCACTAGCGTTCGCGCTGACGTTTCATTTTCAAAATGTTTTTAGGTATTGAATAAAATGTGAAAGAAAAAGAAGATATGCAGACATAAGATCTGACCCAGGATAAGTGAAGGGCAGACATGAAATCTGACCCGAGGGACTATAAAAGGATAAAATGCATGTTGGATTATCAGGCCTCATGTATAGAAAATCCTAAAAAAGAAAAGAGGAGATAGGACTGAGGAACTGATCAACATCAGATAGTACTATTTCCCATTGCTTGAACTTGTCTATAAGACAAGAGATGTATTTGGTTTCAAACTCTGTTTTGTTATCAAATGAAAAAGGGTATTTAAATCCCTATGTTTATGAAAGTAAATACAAAGCTTTTGTTTTCCAACTGAGTTTTGATATTTACAATTACAACCCTTGAGGTTGAAAGAATGTTGAAACGATCCTCATGAAAAAGTCTTCCGCTGTGTTTTATAAAAACTCTGAAATCAAAGCAGGTACCAATTGTTTGTCGCAGACGTCCAGGGGGTGCCTGAGGCGGGGTATGACAATAATTGTGTGAAAAATCTTATAAAAATATATATAGTTTACACGCATCATTGAGTTATAAAAATTAGAAACAACTTTTATAAAATTAAAAACAATCTATTCATCTTCTTTTGGAACCGGAATAAGAGCATGTTGTTATAGTATTTGTTGAAATTATATTTTATTTACTTCTAAATAACTTTAGAAAAGTATTTGAATATTCAGAATATTATAGGAAATGGTGAATGTGCCCCTCAAAAAATTGATGCTAAACAAAGTGCTTTTAAATCCATTTAAAAAGAAAGTAGGCTCGTCAACGTGGGACTAGCCCATTTGGTAGAGACTCTTGTCTCTTAGATTGGAGGTGTCGTGTCACACCCCAACCGACGGCGGAAACGTCGGGACGGGACATGGAGACTGTTCAAAAGCACATGGTTCAACTAAAATTTCATATATTAAATTTACTGAATTTCATAACAAGTTCAACTAGTACAATCAAAGTAAATGAAATACATCAACAAGGTTTAACTATTTATTTAACTAGGTCCTCAATTCCTATGTGTAGCATCTTGAATATGAACTCAAAGCTTAGTACCTGAAACATGTTTAAAATGAGAGGGTCAACTATAAATAGTTGGTGAGCATACATAGGTTTTGACACCACAAGTAAAGTTCAAATGTTTTGTGTATAATTCATATGATACATGGTTTATAAAGCATTTATGGAGAATCTAAGTTAAGCTAGTTGTACAAATGTAACATTGTAACTGAAGGGCATAACAACAAATGTTATCCTAATGTATGGCATAACAACACATGTTATCCTAATGTATGGCATAACAACACATGCTATTCTGATGTAAATGTAGGGCATAACAACACATGTTATCCTGATGTAAATGTAGGGCATAACAACACATGTTATCCTGATGTAAGGCATAACAACAAATGTTATCCTGATGTAATGTGTTAATGATTGCACGAGTATGTCATGTATATGTAGCCTTAACAGTTAGCATTCAAGCACAAAGCACAAATAAACACATATGATCATATTGTAGAATTGTACGTATGTAACTGTAAATAGTGTGTTATTGAGTAATCATGTTTCACCCCAGAAATATACAAAAAGGAAAAGGGGCTATGTAAAACTCACCTGTATTAGTAGTGTAGATAGCACGAGCAATAGATAGCACAAGTGATTTCCAAAGCACAAGTGATTTCCAAATCACAAGATTAACCTAGAGTTGAATTTATATGTGTTTGAATTAATAACATGTACAAAGTCTAAGGTAGGGTCTAGTGTTCAATGGGGTTTGAGTGTAGGAATTTGTACAAGAGTGTTAGTGTCAACTCAAGCAATGAATGTGTGAATTGGTGTTAGTGTATTAATAAGAGGATTTAAAATAAAGTGTTAAGTCAAAGTGTATAAGAGTTTTAAAGAATTTATATTTTATTTTTAGGGTTCTATGTAAAATGATTTGAATAGGTATGTAAATAAAATAAATAAATTCCTTTTTATGTATTTATTTATTTATATAAAAAGGTGTCAAAAGTAATGTAAATATATATATAGGTATATATATTTATTTAAAAATTTATAAGTTAAACCCTAATTGTAAATGCAAGGAGATGATTTATTTTTAAATAAATAAATTACTTTTATTTATTTATTATTAAAGTAGTATATCCTTTAAGGTTTGGGAAGGGTAAGTATATATATAATGTATTTTTAGAACAATTATATTTTCTTAATATAAATTAAACCCTAAATAGATTTTAATGTAAATTAATTTATTTTAAAAAAATCATAAAAACGCTTTAGGTAATTACAAACTAATGGATTTATAAAATCTAAACACGATTTCATAAAAATGATTATTTTTAAATGTATTGCTTGTAAAAATAAATTTTAAATTACTATTACATTGGAAATGAAGGTTTAAAACAAGTTATATCGTAAAAATAATTGTTTTACATTTAAAATTGTTTATTATTGTATTAAATAGTCCCAAATGGTATAAACTTTTCTAAAATAATTTTTATGGAATAAATGGAGTTGTAAAAACAATTTTTAAAAATGAATGAGGCTCCCCTGGGTCTGACCGGTGAAGGCATCAAGCATCAACCACTGGTCTACCAGCATGGAGGTGCTATAAATCGGCTCCGTATGTTCTTAATGTGAAACAGGGGCTAGGCCGGTTCCGGACAAAATTCTAAACAGAAAAGAAAAAGGGAAGCATGGTGCGGGCTGGTTCGAACCCGCGACCTTGCTTGTGAGCTGTATGAGTTTTACCGATAGACCAGGGCATATGCCTTGGTAATGATCGGTTTCCCGGTCCTTATAACCCATAACGCTAGATCCTTCCCCTTCCCTCACCGAACCCGATGAAAACCTAACCTTAACCATAAAATTCGCCCGATAGCCCGTCCGTTTGTTCCCGGATTCAAAGGGCTAATGATCCTAGTATCAAAACGAAATTCGAGGTTCAAGAATTACCAGGAATTGTGGAATGATGAAGGAGAACAACTGGAGTATGGTTTTCGGAGTTCCTTGAGCTCGATAGGATTCTAGAGAGGTGATGCCAGTCGCGAAGAGAATTAGAGAGCTTCCAATGGTGATTGCGAAGGTGTGGGGTTCATTCTAATCATTCAATTTCATCTAAGTCAATCAGTTTGATAAGGATTAGTTGAGGATAGACGTGAAGACGAATTCCACGTGAATTGGATTAATTTAGGGTGAATTAAGTCGCGTTTATGGTTCAGATTCATGCGCGATTAGCCCTCGAATGATTTTCTGTCAAAAACACGTCCTAAAATCACAGATTCATTCCAATTTTGGCTTGGTTTGACTCTGTCGAGTCAAACTTGCTTGGAGTTGAGATAATCCGCGTATTTTGATCGAAATGAAACTCTAGCTGGGATTGGGAATGGTATATGGTTGATTATCGACGCATGGTGAGTCCAAAATAATCGGATTGGATCAAATGCAGCCTTGAATTGTATGATCCTTTGGTTGTTTGACTTTAAAAAGTCAAAAAAATCAAAATGAGTTGAATGGGGGTCAAAATCAAAATGAAAGGGTTCAATTTCAAGGATGGGGGTTCGAGGTTGAGAGTTTAAATGGTTAAAGGGTTTCACCAAAAAGTTTAAATTGTAAATAATTATATATATACATTTATGAATTGATTTTTTTTTTGTTAATAAGATTTTAAAACTTTATAATTTCTATAAAATAATTTTTAAATGTAATCATGTAGTAACATATGTATTCTTATAAAACTTATATTTATATACCTACTAATCTAGATATATATATAGATGAGTGAGAATGCAAAATTTTAATCTTTTATATTTATATTAACTTGAATAAGAATATATGTATGAGTACATACAAAATAAAAAAATTGTATTAACGAAAACTTGAAATTGAAATGTTTGCAAGAATAACATAAGGTTTTGCACTAGAAATGGTTTTGAAATATTGTTTATTATATTAAAACAAATATAAGGAAAATCAGGGATGTTACATCTCGGGTTCAAACCTAGGCACGAGGTGACTTATTTGGTGTAATTTAGTAGTAGGAGTAGGGTAGATTTGCCGTTAAAAAAAAGTAGGCTCAAGTTGATAGAAAATAATTGTAAATTGATAGAGTTTACCAAACATCGTCTTTTTTTTACTTACAAACCATTCAAAGTTTTGTTCGTTCACATATATGGGATAACTTTTCCTCATTTCTTTCTTTCAAATTCTATTTCAGATACACTACTTTGTGTATTATTATCTTGTAAAGTCTCAAACCAGGTACCCTACAGTTGGGTCACATCACAATGTATCATTTTTAAAAACCACTTGACTCTTTATAAAAACGTACAACGGAAGTCTTAACTCAAAATGGTATTCATATTTTAAAATTTTTATGTTTCTTTACCTTACCGTACGAATGCATACACGTCAACCCAAGTAGCCCCGCTCTCAAGCCAAGATACAACGTCACATGAACTCACCTACAAAACAGTATAACGTACACATCGACCCAAGTAGCGCCGCTCTCAAGCCAAGATACAACGTCACATGAACTCACCTGCAAAACAGTATAACGTGCATACAAAGTCAGCTACGCTGAGTGAGTTATAACAGTTTATCTTAAAAAGAAACATTCTCGTTATAAACGTCTTTTTATTTAAAACTCCGATCTTTACTTCAGTTATAAAATAATTCACCGTTCAAGTCGGTAACTCATGCTACCTAAAACATCTCAACTCCCCTAAGGTCCAACAAACCCCGACTCAACCCATAGCCATAACCCGTAAGTCTCTTCGATTTGGATCGAACTCACAAAACCACAAACCTGTGACCTACCACACATATCAGCCTGAAAACCGGTTAACTCAACCGACTCCTAGACATAGACCTGACAAGCCCTAAACAAGACTCTCCCAATGTCTACTAACATCCTCGTCATGAACATGACATCATGACCATAAATATTAAGCACACAAGCTAATATTATTATCACATCATTTTCTTATCATTAAGGCCAAGCAAGATTTAATATACAATAAATTACACACATAAGACATACCTTCGAAGGGTTTCACCTGTCTCATCACCATCACCATCGTCAGGGTTACCCCCGTCGGGATATTCATCCTCTCAGGGCACCCCCGTCCGGGTCTCAATTTTGCTCCCGCAGGCGCATCAATGCACGCGCGTCACTCCCTTCCGAGTCCGCCAACATTGATTCTCGTCACATCACACAGTGACCATCTCGTCATCCACACGGTGATTGATACGTCACCCACACGATGACTGCCAGATCACACGCATGGTGACAACCCCGAAGGATCGACTCTTCCACATCATCGTTGGCCGTATGCACGGACAGCAATGCTAGCACACAAAGTAACAAGCTATACAAACATGACACTACCTGGACATGCAACTCACCGTACTTACACGGATCACTTACGTATATAACCAAACACACACCCTAGACATATCCTCGTAACGTCTAGACTCAACTTCTGACTTATCCCAAAAGTCATTATACGACATACTAGTGTCATACCGACATCTAACCCACTCAACCTAAGGACATCATATTGACCCTTAGATTTATTTTAAAATGATATAGTTAACTCGTAAAACTCGACATGTTTAACTCATTTCTCGTAACACATGCATTTATATGATAAAACGTGTAAGTATATATGATAGCCCCAAAAACAAGTAAAAAGGGGATTAGAATTCACTGGTTGCGAAGATCCAAGTCCTGCACTGCAACCGTCCTCTTGCTCAAACTCGAACATGTCAAACGTTCGATCACATCATCAGAAACGTTCTAAGCATACGTCGAATAATGCATAAAATATAAATAAACCCCGACACTCGGGGTCTCATCTGTTCAACATTCCAATCACCGAACCTTAGCTCCACGCATACATGTGTACCCGAGCCGGGTTCCCATGCATGCATGCGAGCCATGCAAAACCCTAGCCGGCCACCAATGTCGTCCTCCGTCTCCTCCACCGTGCATCACCATGCACGTCGTCTTCGTCTTCCCCACCGTGACCAAACCCTAGTCGACCAACACCTCTACTACCATTGCCGATGGACTCCACCCGATCCACCTTACACGTCAGAAGCATCACCTTCCTCGTCCTCCGTCGTCCGCCACCGCAATTCACCACCATAGCCGCCGCCAGCCGTCACCTCCTTCTCGTCGTTCCTCCGTAACTCGTCTCCTCTTTCTTCTTCTTGACAGCCGATCACCACACCAACCGGGTCACCACCGTGCCCCTTATTGCCGCCTGCCACCATCACGCCTCACCACCTAGTCATCGCCGTCACCTGCTACATCCTATAGCCACCGTTGTCGTCTACACCCACCACCGACAGCTATACCACTACTAAACCAACTCCTTCTACGCAAAAAACGAAAGCAAGAATGCGAATAAAGAGTAAACGGGATTACCTTAACCCGTTTCGAAAGTCACGGTCACCGGACCACCTCCTGCCGTCGTCCTCTTCTTCACCGTCGCCGACTCTCCCTCGCTAATGACCTAGGGTTTTTCCCCTAACGTGGTATTTAAACTCCTTAATGTTCCATCTAGGTCCTTATAAATCCATCTCACACGTTTCGATCTCGAGTCATCTTTAAATGGTTAACCGGTTCTTTTAATATCGTTCAACCAAGCTTTACGTGAAAATCTTACTAACACCCTCGTATACTAGGGATTTTGGTTATCCATTAGCCCGAACCGTTAACTTATACCTTAGCTTTCATTTTGAACACCTTGTTTTGAAATGTTTTGCTGTTTCAACCATTAAGAAGAATTGGTTACATTGGTGTATCCATTCTTCAAGATCACCTCCACAAAAGTAAGGCCCCGTTTGGTTCGCGGAAAATTTTGTAAAGGAATTTGAAATGGAATTGGAATTGGGATTTGAATGGATTCCTTTAAAATTTTACAAGGTGTTTAGTTGGTAAAAGTATGAAATGAATTGGAATGCTAAAAGGTTAAAATGACATACTAGCCATTGATAAACACATTTCCCTTCTTTTCTTCCATAGTTGATGGTAGGGGTGTCTCCTGATCGAAACCTGCATTCACCATTGAAACCTCCTGCAAAATTGAAGCTTCAACACCATCACTCATCTACAATATGCTTTATCTGTTTGTTGAACTCAATTTTCATCACTCATTGATTTGATTATGTTATATTATAGCCAGGTTCGATTCTCATTTCAATGGATTTATCGCTTAAGTTTGTTCAAAGCTGACTAGGCTTAAGGGCTTCATTGATTTGGATTTTGTTTGATTCGGATTTCAAGGGATTCATCGGTTCTAATTTCAAAGGTTTCATTGATTTGGATATTTTCGAAACTAACTAGGTCCGATTATGATTTCAAGGGCTTCATAGATTTTGATTTTGACATGGTTTCGTTCTGTTTGAAGCTTCACTTATCAGGATTGATCTTCACGTTCAAGGATTGTTCGATGGAACTCGACTTTTGTTTCTGGTTTGTGTTTTTGTTCTGATTTAAATTTTGATTTCCTATGGAACTTGATATTTCTTAGACTTTTGATTTATGATTTGCATTTATGTTCGATGGAACTGGAATTTTGATTTATGTTTCTGTTTCAATGATATACGTTCATTACAAGAAGATGATAGATGGGTAATCTTTTGGTTATAGATTTTGATGGTGGTATATGAGGGTCTTTTGGTAATCTCCAACATTCCAATGGAATGTTTATAATTCCTTCACATATGGTAAGGAAAGTGAATTCTAATGAATGAAGGAAATTTTTTTAATTCCAATTCCAATTCCATTAAATAACCAATCAAACATGATTTTGGAAGAAATTAATTCCAATTTCAAGGAATTCTGTGAACCAAACATGGATATTCTATTGTTACTTGTTGCTACCATTGTTGTTGATTACTAAAACTTGCGATTTTCTATTGGATCCTTGTAGGATATTGTTGAAGCCTTTTGGTTACCTTTTTGAATCTAATATTAAAACTATTAAAGTCAATTAATTATATATCTTACAAAAGAATAACTCCCTACTTATGAAAATAAATTTATTTTTCTCGACACTATGGTTCATAAGTGTCATTCTAATAGATTGTTGTGAGATGCCAAACCATCTTATGTGCATGTAAGGAGGTATTTACGTTAAACACATCATAAGTTTGCAAGCCATAGTAAAAATGTGTGTTTGTTTTTTTTAACGACTAACACACCTTGTAATCCTACTGCTAAATCTACACCTATATGTCCATCATGTGGCTCAAATCCTTAACCATCTGAGAGGAGACATATTTTCAAATTTACACATACCTTGGTACCGCTAGGTAGACCACACACCGTTTGGTAATTATCCTTGTGAGCAAAAAGGGTTGAAAGGACCAAAATGAATTCACAAAATTAGGGTTGTTAAAAAAGTTCGTGGATCATGGCTCATTCGAAAAAAGCTCTGTTGTAAAATCGCAAATAAAAGAACTCTTTCTTGAAGGATGTAAAAGCAAATTACTAACTTCTTTAAAATGTAACGTCGGTGACTACAGTGCCACCGACCTTTTATTGTTATTGTAGTAGGATTTTTAATTAAAATTTACGTTCTTATACAACGGTTCTATAAAATAATATTAATTTTAATATCCAAACCGCTTTAAATACTAATTAAATAATTACATTTAAATATTCTATAGGCAAATACAACGATGCAATTTAAAACTGTTTTAAATGTTATATATGATTTTTTTTAACGGCAATATCTAGATATTCTAGGATAATTGAGTTTCCCTAGGGCAACACCTAAAACAACCAGGACAGCCCACCACAGGAGGAACCCTCTCCCGCCAAACTGGGTAAACCCCTGATCTGGCCACAGACCCCCTTTTTGCTGTTGCCAGGATTCGAACCAAAGACCTCCACTATGGAAAGTCTTGGGGTTACCATTGCACCAAATGACCAACGGTAAATGTTATATATGTAAATACAACGGTCCTATGATCACAAAACAAATAAATTAATCTATATCTATAATATATAATAAATATATGTTTTGATATGACACTTGTCACTGTACAATGCATTCTTAACATTTTTTCCCCGCCTTTCTTTCCTATTAACTATACAAATTTCCTTTATTGTTTTTATAATTTTTTGTTTCCCGCCTCTCTCTCTCCTATTACATAATAATGAATTTTATAAAACATTTTTTAGTTTAAAAAAAATAGTTTTGTTTATAAAACTTTTTTATAAATTAAACATTTCTTTCATTCTTTTTATAAAACATTTAAAAAAAATAATTATATAACATTTCTAGAATTTGTAATAAAAAACTATGTAATATGTCATAAATATGTAATATGTGTTACTAATAAGTATATAATATTATATTTTTTTAACCCGTGTAATACACGGGGTTTCTAACCTAGTTTTCTATAAATTAAAAAAAAATTTAAATAAACAAACCGTGGTAAAAATCTCATGAGTTCCTTAAAAATTTTCGTAAAAAATGTTTTTTTATTTAACTTTTATTTTAATTTTTACTATTACATTACGTTTTAAAAATTCTTATACCGCAACGTTCGGGTCATAATAATGTTTTCTATCTATGTTTCAATCCCCGTAACCGATCCGTCGTAACTTCATACGTTTCTTTTAATCTAACACCGATTGAAAAACATTGGTACCGTTACATAACTGTCTTTTAGCTAGGTTTCGACCTCCGCAACCGACTCATCGTAACTCCATACGTTTCTTTTATATATTTAGCCACGTTTCTTTTTGTGTCTGGCCACGTTAATGTCACCACCTTAATCGTTTAAGATCCGTCTCTCGCCACGAAGTGTGGGTCGAAAGAACCGGAAAATACAATACGTTTTCTTACTTATTTATATGTACGTTTCGAGTTGGTGTATGTTCCGACGTTAATTTTGTTTGAAAAAGAGTCACGTCAAATATAATACGTTTTCATTCGACTGTATAATCAATGTAAATTTAATTCGGAAATGAATCAGATCGTTTGTAGTCTGTACTTTATCACGTCGCGCACGACCTTGACGCAACGCGCGGCGGGTAAAAAAACTATACTTTCATCATCAAGTGAAACAATATTTTTCTAACCAGAGCTCCTAAAACCCGTTTCTCAAGTGCTGTGCACATTTCTAGGGTTCCAAAACCAGTGACTTCCGAGCGAGCAAATGGAGAGTGCCTTCGCGAGCGCTTCTGCAATCGGCGATCAACGCCAGAAGATCGAAGAATACAAACACATTCTTTCTTCAGTAATCGCTTCCAACGACATAGTACAGGCCAGAAAGTTCATTGACCACAGTTAGGGTTTTATCTAATGGATTGCGATTCGGTCTGTGTTCTATGTATCTTCTTATAGTTTATTGATTATTGTATCGAATTGGCAGTTCTCTCCGACGATGTTCCATTGGTTGTATCGAGACAGTTGCTACAGACGTTTGCGCAAGAGTTGGGGAGGTTGGAGCCGGAGAATCAAAAGGAGATCGCTCATTACACGCTCCATCAGATTCAGCCTCGTGTTGTATCATTTGAGGAACAGGTTTGTTTCTTACTAAATCATCTATCATTATCATCCATTGGCTTGTATAACTGTCAGGATTCGCGGAATGTTTTGGAATTTAAAGGATTCTCCATAATTTTGATTAGATACATTTGTTAATGGAATTGAAATGTAAAAATAGCTCAAATGAAAAAATAACCACTTAAAATTAACAAAATATAAAACGGAGATCGAAACTCAAATATCTTTTAAAAAAACAGCTACTGTTTTACTTAATTATAAACATTCCAAGGTTTCCTTTGAAATGTTGAGGTATTCTGAATTCCACCAATTGAAGGATTTGATTAGAATTAGTTTCGATTCCTTTTCTTAGCTAACCAAACATGCAAAGGAGCGGAATTTAAATTCAATTCCATTGGAGTTCCTTGAATTCCTGCCAACCAAACAGACCCTAAGTGATTTCTTGTATGTATAACTTTGAAATGGAAGGCTGCTAGGGTTAGTTTCCAGCCAATTAGCTTCATGAAATTGAGTTATTACTTATTAGCAATGGTTAAGTGGAAGTGTTTTTAGTCCCTATATTGGAGATCACAGGTTAAATTTGGGGGAGCCTGCGTGCTAGATAGCCATTGATTTGATGAATTCATAAATTAGAGTCATGATATAGGTACAACCACCCCCCACAAAAAAAAATATGACACCATTGCGCCTGTCACATCACACAGTCGTATTGTGCTTAGTCAAACAGACAACGCTCTAGACATGGCACGTCAACACGTCCATACGAGCCATATTGTAGGCGGAAAAATGCAATACGGCCTGTAGGCCGTATTGAAGATGGTGTACAAATAAATCGGGGTGGTGTCCGGATGAGTGTACCAACAAATTATCTAGCTATTTTATAGATTATCTATAGTGGGTGGTTTAACATGTCATCTTTGAATTAAGTCATCTCGTTAGATGACGATAATTCACAAGGATTCTTGTGTGTGCCCAGCGTCTTATTTAACTGGATAACATGCACACATTTAAATTTATTCATTTCCAACAATAAGTCATAAGGATTGTTCTGTTGGAACATCATTCCTGACAGTTAATGATTACAAACAACTTCTGTCAAGTGTCAAGATGCATATAGTCAGAATGGACATTTTTGCTGGTTTTCCGGATTTTATTTGAATTTTGATTTATATTTAAACAAGAGTATCATGTAGACACTGCAACTTGCAGGTCCTTGTTATACGTGAGAAGCTTGCAGAGTTGTATGAGTCTGAACAGCTATGGTCAAAAGCAGCACAAATGCTTAGTGGCATTGATCTTGACTCTGGAATGAGGTAGGGAAGAATGGAAATCTTTTTAGTTATTTACTGTATGAGACAACTCATATGCTGTAATCGTTCTTCCACAAGTGTAATACTATCACACAAAACTAGCTCCAGTTAAGCAACTTAAACCCTATTCATGTTTTGGATGCAAAAAGATAGCCACATGGCCCACATCATATTTATAAAGCAGCACCTTTTAGAAGTTCAGTGATATTAGTTTCGTTGGTGATGTTTGCATATTTTGTACTTGGCTTTTATTCTTTTTATGCTTGTTGACTTCTTTTAGAACCGCCTCTAATTTAGACTCCTTTCTGCCTTTCTCATGTTTGCAGAGTGATTGATGATAAATTCAGGTTGACAAAATGTGTGCAAATTGCTCGACTATACTTGGAGGTATGATTTTGCTTACACGAAGAAGCCTTTTTGTTCTGTATATCAACGGAACAACAAAATTTTATGGAAATTGATAATCTCAATTCATCTTTGAATATATGATGATCTGAACGTATGATCATAATTATTTATGCCATCAATCTTGCATTTTTTACTGCATTTTGACAGGATGATGATGCTGTCAATGCAGAGGCTTTTATTAACAAAGCTTCATTCATGGTTAGCAACAGTCAACATGAAGTATTGAATTTACAGTACAAGGTTGAGACTTTTGAAACTTTGATTTAACTTGAATTCTTGTTGAGATTGTGTTAAATTGGCACTTGATTATATTTTCTTTTCTTTCTCCCTTTCTTTAAGGTTTGTTATGCAAGGATACTAGATTTAAAAAGAAAGTTCTTGGAAGCTGCACTTCGTTATTATGACATTTCGCAAATTGAGAAGCGACAAATAGGAGACGAGTACGTATTCTATCAGCCTCAACTTGGACATTCGTTTCTTAAAAATTTTCGTGTTTTTTTTTCACGTGTGCATATATTAAAATCTGTTGCAATTTGCAACTTAATTCTTATTTATCTTTTTTTTTTTCAATTTTTATTTCTGTTTCCTCTGTTGCCAATTGACTCATGGGTCTTTGGTTTGTCATAGAGTGATTGATGAAGATGCACTTGAGCAGGCCCTAGCTGCTGCAGTGACTTGCACAATTTTGGCTGCTGCAGGTCCACAGCGTTCTCGTGTTCTTGCAACTTTGTACAAAGTAAATATTATTTTTATGACATCATCACAACTTCCTAATAAGTTTTGAGCCAATAACATACCATAACGTTCGGTAGGCAGCTTTTTTATTTCAAACACAACATGATTATTTTGTTATTTTTCTTCTTAAAGTATGAACGATGCTCAAGGCTAAAGATTTATCCAATTCTGCAAAAGGTATTATCTCTGATCAAAAATCAAAATTTTGCAAAAGATTGTTATTTTACTGCAAAAGGTGTATATAAGTTATAACGATTTGGGGCTTTTCAGGTGTACTTAGAGAGAATCTTGAGGAAACCCGAGATAGATGCATTCTCTGAAGAACTGAAAGCACATCAGGTACTATTATAACCATAGTTTTAAAAAACGGTCAAGGCGTACGCCTCGAGGCGAGGCGGTAGGAAAACGAGTATGAGGCGACGCCTCATAGGGTATTTTTGTACGTACGCCTCTAAGGGCTGAGGCGGTCGAGGCGAGGCGGTAAGAGTGACGCGGTAGAAATGGAAAAAATATGACTTTTGACTGGACTTTTGACCCATTTGCTGGTTCTGCTTAATTTGACCTAATTTTTCATTCTTCTCCTTAATTTGACCTAATTTCTCATTCTTCTCCCACACATCGCACCTGGGAAAGGCGTTGGAAGGGGCTGATGTAGTCAACAAACAAGATACAAACATTGTTTGATGTTTAGTATTTTATTTTTTGTAAGATATATAATTGTTATATTTATTTATTTTATTCCGTCTCGGTTCGCCCCGAGGCTTACGCCTTGTGAGGCGAAGGGAAAACGCTTCGAGGCGCGATTCCATTCTTTTAAACCTTGATTATAACTATAGATGGCAATTTGACCCATTTCCTTATAAAGCGCTTGCTTCAGGGTATGTTTTATCTCTAATGTGTCAGACAAGTAGAATAAAAATTAACTTAAAAGGAAATGGTTCAAATTGTGGAATGTCCACCCAAAGTGCATTTTAACTCATTAAATCTACTAATCGTTTATTAAAAAATGGAATAGTATAATTTGGCATCATATTTGACAAACTAATTATTTATAAGAGCGTCCGCAATTTGGGTCAAAATGCTGCGGGTGAACCCAACTCATACCAAAGAGTGTTGATCACCTTTTTTGACTATGGCCACCTCTACAACCTCCAATCATGAACTTGGTTCTTAATTGTGAGATAGGTTGTTGCTGTATGTGATTCTGACATTTACTTTTTATTTTTTTTAAACAGAAAGCACTTTTACCTGACAATTTTACCGTGCTTGATCGTGCAATGATTGAACATAATCTCTTGAGTGCAAGCAAACTGTATACAAACATAAGGTATACCAATATAGTTGCTTTTCATTACCTCCATTTATTTTATGTGAATATTGTTGTACAAAAACACAAGGTATACTGGTATGTGTTAATGTTATCATAAACATAACACATTAAATTAGAATTATATTTTCAAAATTTTCATAAAATTTGTTTTAAATTTACAATTACAGTTAACCTTTCTCTGTGATCTTTACATCTTTGTGATGATCACCACCTCATTACCATCGAAACCTCCGCCATTATAACCCACATAATGAGAAGATAATAAAAATCAAATTTTACAAAGTTATGCAATATTCCTTCAATGTCTAACTACCTATTTTCTATTTGAAAATTAGCTTTGATGAGCTGGGCACGCTGCTGGGCATTGAGCCTCACAAAGTATGCTAAGTTTTACTGGATTTCTTTTATTTTTGTTTTTTATTTTTATTTTACCTTGTTGGAAGCATATAGTAAATGGGACTTGTTTGTTCTTTGCAGGCAGAAAAGATTGCATCAAGAATGATCTGTGAAGATAGAATGAGGGGGTCCATTGATCAGGTATTTATAGTATTTACTTGAGTGCATATCCTAATTCCATCCATTTTTCTGATAATTGGAAAAATTTCTGTTTACCAATATCTGGTAGGCTGAATAATCACCAAATCTGCAGTGAATGTTGACTGTTGTATTTGCACATCGGGATATCTTTCTGCTAAAACTCGCAAAATGGCGGGTAAAGCGGGTTGAGTTATGGGTTAAATGTCTGATTCATGTTGGTGTTACCAAATTTCAGGTAGAAGCAGTTATTCATTTCGAGGATGATAATGAGGAACTTCAGCAATGGGATCAACAGGTGATTTATTATTTCTTTGATTAGTTAACTAACTAGCACTCTCCACAGCAGTAATTATTAGTTTTCTTTTATTTTTTAATTTTTCATACACCTGTCAGTCGAAAATGACCCACTTTTTGAGAAACGGGTTGATCTGGGTAATTTTTGTTTGCTTGATGGGTTCATTTGAGTCTACTCAAATTATACAATGGGTCAAAATGGGTTACTCTTATAAAAACTTGCATGTCCAAATGGCCGAGCACCCACTGCCAGTCGCCACCGACACCACCACTGGCACCACCGCGTACACAGCCACCACCTCCACCGCCCCTGCCTTCCCCTACTATTGCTACTAGCCGCCATAAAAACGAATATAGCGGGTGAACCCATTTCAACACTTTTTCTTCTAAAACGACCTGTATCAGCCCGAGTCCATTTCGGTCAGAATCAGTTTTGACCTTGACCAAATTGGTGTTTTTATAAAATGACGAGAACAAGTTTTTACCTGTTACCCGACCTGACCCGCCCGTTTTGCCAGGTTAATGTTTTTTCCAAGAAAGAATATTGTAAGCAACTTGTTTATCAGATCTCAAATATTGGCGTCTTGTTTTTCTCAGATTTTTGGACTTTGTCAAGCTTTGAACGATGTTCTCGATAGCATGGCCAAGAAGGGGTTGGCGATCCCCGTCTAAATCATCAATGTTTGTTGATTAGTAATCCGTCCCTGGTCAATCATTTTGTTTTCGTAATTAGTTTTCTTTGATCTTTTGAAGGATACTGACCCGTTTCGGTCAGTTTATAAAAATAGCTTTGGCATTTGATATTGTTTTGGCTTATGGCTATCGTTTTCGTGATTCTCTTAGGTTTAAGCGTTCTATGTTCATGTTACATGATTGTTTATTCGAGTTGGGTATGATGAACCAGTATAATGTGTGACAAATCTTGTTATGATTAGTCGATCGAGTATAAATTTAAGACTCGTCAAAAAGACCATTATATAAAAATGATCCTACTATTTGCACCTTAAAAATTACTTGTTGAACTCCTATAACGGTATCTAATTTTCTTTTATTTAAGGTATAAATTTATTTTTAAATTGTAATTATCAACTAGTAATTAACCCGGCGCGATGCGACCGCCGCGCACCGCGACACGTTAAACAACAGACGCTAAACGGCTTTGAACTTTATAAAAAAAGCAAAGCTAATATGTTAAATAAATCAAAATCTTAGAAAAAGCTAAAAAAAACGGACTCCAAACGGCTTCGAAACTTATAAAAAAAAGAAGCTAGACCGTAAAATAAATCAAAGTTTTCAAAGAGCCACGTGCATTGTTGCGCGTTAACTCGCACGTAGCGACATGCTAAAACACGAAATACATAAAAAAAAACATTGAATAGATGGTTGATAATATTAAAGACATTATTTAGAAAAAAACGAAACCATTAAGAAAGTTATCGCGTACTTAATAAATAAATGTATTCGAAACTTTATATAAAAAAAACAAAACCATTACGCAAACCCATGCTTTGCAGCAAAATAGTTGGTAACATTCCAAAAACTTTATACAAAAGAAAAACCGAAACTGTAACAAAGCTATTAAAAAAATTACAAAACGAAAGCAAAACCGTTTAAAAGAGTAAAGAGTTAAAACAAAATTAGAACGATTCTACGTAAGTGCTTAGAAAACTTGTACACTATCACACGTAACTCCGTTTTAAACAAAACTTACATCGAAACGTAGATAAAAATAAGAACATCACAAATATATATTTAGAATTTTATAAAACAATTGTTAAAAGTTATAAACAAAAAACTTATTGGCTAAAAGGAAAATAAATATTTTTTAATAGAAAGAGAGAGTCAGAGAGAAAATGTTATGTGTGCATTGAGAAGTTGTATCTCATGGAACACCTCTTTCAACTTTGGTAATTGTTAGTATTTGAATATATTGTGTTTTGTATAAATTAAAATGTGTTTGCGCTTTTATATATCTATATCTATACAATCTAATAAATAAATATTTTTCATGCCACGTGTCGTCACCATATTAGATCTCATTATTTTTTTTCCGCCTCTCACTTTTATTAAATATAATTTTATCTTTTAATAATAATATATTTTTAAAGAAAATATTAATTATACTAATAAAACACATTTATTTTAAATTATCATTTATTATAAGAAACTTTAAAATTTAATTATGTAACTTTTATTTTTAATTAAATAGTAAATGAAAGTCAAATTACATTAAATAGTAATTAACTTATTTTTGAAACTCAATTATATATTAATTTTTATATATTTTGAATTTTATTTTCTATCGTTAGTATATATAATACATTTTTACACCTGTAAAATATATATATAAAGATTTAAAAATTTTATGTATTGATATTTTTCACCCTGTGTGTAGTACACGGGTTCTAAGCTAGTACTCTATAATAAATAAAGGTTTTGGTGGAACACTTGTCACTCTCCTATGCAGCCCAGCTATCCATCGTCTTGTTCTGAAAGAACGTCACCGCTCTTCTATCAATACGCGTCGACCAAATCCTTCATACGAAATGCATCCTCGAAGGCTATCATGTCACATCGTCACTCTGCGCCGAAGTATCCATCGTCGTAATTCTGGTCACACCATAAATATCTACCGATCAAGCGTTCATGCAAACGCGTTCTGCATCCTACTCCCAAATTTTCGTCCATTGGCTTCGCGCTCTGAAGTTCCAAGATATAAGTACAGACATATCATAAGAGCACCTCGCCGATCGTCTGGAGAAGCGTCAGAACACCTCACATCTTCTTGATACATTGCACGTCGAGAAAACATTAACGAAAAAGAATTACTCTACTTGAGCACACAAACTACACCTCCTACTCACGACTAATCATGTATCAAAAAGAACACTTAACGTCATACCATAATAACAAAACATCCTATGTCCAAGGTATATATATAGTAACCCAAACTCCTGACTCGCACCATGTGCACATATAAATTGCTATACCTGAGTAAATTCATACACGTACGACATGGCCACCGCCATTCGTGACTACACAAAACTTATGAACCCTAACAACCACTTATCTCGATGGTGACTCCTGTCACACGTCATTACGTATTCACACAGAGTCTACACGGTCCTACCCTACCCGGGCCGTACCAATGGTTCAGAAAACACACTACTCAGCCTAGACACACATACGCCATCCTACGGGTTACAACACAGACGTCGCACACCAGACATCATCCTAACCATTCATACATACTCAAGATGTATAACAATAACCTCTCATAGGACCCCGTCCTGAACATTCATACATACATAAGATGTATAACCATCTCCTCACACGGGACCCCGTCCTGCACATTCACACAAAGTGCAATACACCCGTTGCACTTAAGACATCACCTAGACATTAGCACATAAGTGATACTATTTTAAGACCGTAGATACAGAAAAATCCAAATTTATGTCTATAAAAGTCTGCCCACACAACCTACTCAACCATGTTCTCTAAGAATCATATCTAACATAAACTCACGTCACTCAAAATGAAATCACGTAATCACACATTACCGCACAAACAAACACAATCGTACACCATCACCGACATAACTATCATTAATTATGTTCAAATCATCATGTGGTAAAACTCAAAATCAATGCCACAATCAAATAATCAAAAACTGAAGTAAGATTCTCATAACGTAATTGTCTAAACAGTCACAACGTCAAATCACCCAAACTCTCTCATGGTAACTATCATGACAACTAATCATCGAACATATCGAAGTTGTCTCCCACTTGCTCTTCCTCATCAGACTCCTCCTCTAGCCATCTGTTCCCTGGTCCTGAATCGTATATTAGAGGCTGGTGTCTGACTGCCCCCTCCAGCCGCCTCTCCTAAAGAAGGACCCATGAACCCTGCCTCCCATAGCCGCTCCGAAAGTACCAAGGGCATTGGGTGCCGGAAGCGCCAAGATCACTCCCTGCACTGGCAGCTCTCGCTCATCTCCCACCACTAGTGGTATCACCGTAAAGGGAACAGGTGCTAAGACCTCCTCACGTACCCCTCCAATAGTAACTGTGGTAACAACAACCGTAACTCTAGCCCGACGCTCCGCCTCTCCTGGCAAGAGGCCCACGTCTGATCCACCTCGCCCTGATCGTCACAGCCATCTGCTCCTACACAAGATAGAACATTTATGTGATTATTATAGGTAACAGATTCAGAATATAAGAGTAACAATGGACCGCCGAATCACGGTGATCAAATATGATCGGTCGTCCATGTCGCTACTTGGATTCTAAACATTCCTCATCATATTCACACTAGCTTTCTACCTTCCACACAATGAATTCACATGCATCCCACACAATCACAATGTAATAACTACCACGCAGTTACATGTAATACCATTCAACAATACGTACTTACAAAACACAATTACACACCAAGTCACCAATCCAAGTACACACACTAAACAAATTCATGTAATGTAACACCACACACATAATACTCTAACGATTAAACCAACTCAAAAAACGTACCTCTTGGCCCGCGGTTACTCGTGGTGACATTAGTTTACTTTCATCCCATTTTCGGTTTAAGTTTAGGTATTTAAAAACACCGGTTTTCTCTTAAACCACGACCTTGATACCAACTTGTAATGCCCCTAAACCGAACACTCTATAGTTGGGTCACATCACAGGGTTTTCTCTGAAAACGCTTATTTCTTTATAAAACATACAACCAAAATAAGAATTATCTTTTAAAATCATTATCATTCTTAACCTTACTTTACGAATGCATGCACACCAATCCGAGTAGTACCGCTCCCCAAGCCAAGATACGTCATCCACGGAACTCACCTGCAAAACAGTCTAACATACATACAAAGTCACCAATCGGTAACCCCCCCCCCCCGTCACCTACAATTTCCCATAAGGGTCGAACAATCCCAGACTCAACCCATAACCATAACCCAGTAAGTCTCACCAACATGGATCGACCTTACCACGCTCCTAACTTATAACCTACCACACGTATCAACACGAAGTGCGGTTAACACAACCGACCCCTAGACACCGCCCTGACAAGCCTTGACCAAGAGACTCACAAGGTCAACTGATATAATAGTTGTAAGCACGACATCGTCCAGACATATCGGCCAATTTAAAGCTCACACCAAAGTAATAACATCACAACATAATGAATATCAATTAACACATGCATGCAATTAAATCAACATATTGCACACAACAATTACCTTCAAAGCATTTTACCGGTTTCATCACAGCTACCCTCGTCAGGGTTACCCTCGTCATGGCATTCGTCATACTCCGAGCTCCCCACTGGATCTTATCACTGCCCTGAAAGGGCATTGTCACCCACGGTGACCACCCGAAGGACCTCGTCCTTCACATCATCATTTGCCGTGTCACTAGGACAACGACGCAAGCACACACAACAATAAGCAAGTAACACATTGCAGCACACATGCTATTACCATTACTCATTACCTAAGCACATACCACGTACGTGCACCCATAATAACACCTCCTAGTCATACCCACACAACATGTAAACTCATCCCCTGACTCATCTCAATTAGGTCATTATACGACACACAAATAACATACCAACATCTAGCCCACACATCCTACGGACAACACCCAAACCCTTAGCTCCATTATTGAAAACACTTTAACTTAACTTTAAAACTTTGCAACGTTACAATTGTAAAACTATTACGTTCTGTTTGTTATTAAAACTTTAGCTTTGAGGAAACCCATTAGGGTGCCCTCATGTACTCTGTCTGTCTATCATTTCACTTGTACAGGACAAGTAACTTTATCATACTTTAACTATCACATATGGATCATGGTCTGACGACCAGATCCCTTTCTCGCTTACACCTCAGGGTAAGACTTTTACTTTAGCGCTGCCCACACCCCAGGGTGGGACTTTCTTTTCTCGCTTGCACGACTCCTTTAGCATTGTCTACACCTCAGGGTAGGACTTTCTTGCTTACACCGAAATGTAAGACTCCTTTAGCATTTCTTACACTAAAGTGTAAGACTCCTTTAGCATTGCTTACACCGAAGTGTAAGACTCCTTTAGCATTGCTCACACCTCAGGGTGAAACTTCTACTTTATCATGCCTGCAGGACTTTCTACTATGCAACTACTATGCAATGCAATTATACTATTACACAAAATAGAAATATAATCACATAACTTTCAAATTGACAAATAGCACACGTTAACACATAAGCATATAACATGGTATCTGTCACTGTCACTGTCACTGTCACTGTCAAGCCGTGCCGAATTACAGCTCCTTTATCGTTCTTTACTTTAGCTCATTGTTATCTTTCAAAAACGTTTTAAAAGATACTACTATACTCTTTAACTCTTTCTCTTTCATTTTATAAAAATATACAATTCCTATAAAATATTCTTTAGCTTTGAAAACTATCTCTTTAACAGTATGCATGCCAGCCCAAAACTATTTAGGAAAAATGGCAATAAGAACTCACCTGACTTCTACTGTCTCTATCTCACTTAGCACTGTAACTTCAAGCTAGGTGGTAGGTTAATCAGTCTGTTTCATTAGTCATGAATGGAACAAGGTTATAACCTATATATTTCATCCGAAAACTCCTATGTCCGAAATCTTTTTCAGTCAAAATCTATTTCGACCGAAAACTCTGGTGTTAGACTATTTTCTATTAATGGCTTTTTTGTTCGAAAACTTTTGTCCGAGAACTGTGTTGTTCGAAAACATCTGTCCGAAATCCATTTCTGTCCAAAATACTTTTCGACCGAAATGTTTTGCCCGAGATACTTTTCGATCGAAAAGTCCTGTCCGAAATCTATGGTGTTCCGCAATACTTTTCGGACGTATCCGAGTTTTCGGACCATTAATAGAGATTTCGGACGATTCATCTGTTCTTGATCAAACACTCCGTTTTTTATCCAAGTTCCAATCTTTTTACGTCCAAAACTTGTATTTAGCTTCCATGAAGTTAAATACATGCTTTCTAGTCCAGTTCGATCGTAAAAATCTCATCTTTAATTAAAAACCCATATGAACCCTAAACCCACTTTGAAATCTAAAAAACTATTCTGAGATTGATTCGGTACCTGTTATTGCTTGATTACTTACTCTTCGATCCTTTGTAACGTGCAGCAATGATCCCAGGATCAAACGAGAAGGTCTCGGGTGAGTTATGGAGCTTTCTCTCTCTCTCTCTCTAAAAGTTGTGGTGAAAATGATGAAGTGGTGTGACAAGGGAGAAGGAAGGCAGGTTTTACTCCTCCCCTTGCGCCTCCCATGCCCAGTCCACGAGTCCGTTATGCTTCTTTCGTCATTTCCAGAACTTCGTTCGTAAGCTTTATTTCCTATTATTATTATTATTATTATTATTATTATTATTATTATTATTTTCAAGATGTTACATCATGCACCACCACGCCACTCGTCACCACCGTCGTCCCCGTCTCCTTCCCCGTGCACCTCTAGCCGAACACCACCATACACCACCACCATCTCCCCACTGTCTTTCGCGTGTGGCAACCCTAGCCGGATCCCTTCTCCTCGTCGTGCCTAGGGGTGTTCAAAAATATCCGAATCCGAAATATTTTATTTTTTTAATTATTTATTATATATTTATATTTATAATATTATTATTTTAAAACCTAAAACTAAAAGGTTGTTCCTCCCTCATTCACTTCTTCAGCGCAACCATGACTAACGAGCCACCACTCCACTACTCTAGACCTCCGACTCCAATACAACCACGATGAGGTGACGACTTCCGCCACCCTTCGTTCCGCCGACGACTGCCGCCACCCTTGTTACATCGTTCCACCTTTCGTTCCGTCGTTCCACCCTTCGTTCCGTCGTTCCTCATTCCGACGACTACTGACGATTTGTGTATATTACTAATTTATAATAATAATAGTCGATGATTAATCGTCTGTGTTGTGGTTTTAAAGTTTTGCTTAGGAACAATTCCATGATTTTCTTTGTTGTGATTTAAAGTTTTGGTTTCCAATTCTCAGACCCTAACTCAAACTCGAAAACAATCAGTTTGTTTTAAAGTATTTATTTGCTATCATTTACAATTTGTTTTTGTGTGATGATTACTTACCTTATTCCATAGTTGTTACACAAAATTGAATTTGCTTGTTTGATTAGTGAGTTTTAAGTTGAGAGATTCATTCCATCAATAAAGGGATTTCTAGCAAAACTGGATTTTTTTATTTTTGTTTTTAGATTTCGGATATCCGAATTACTATCCGAATCCGAAATTTTGGATACGGATTCGGATAGTAAAATCCACAATCCGAAATTTCAGATATCTGGTTTTGAACACCCCTAGTCGTGCCACCCTACACAGTTCACCTTTGCCTCCTCCGCCTCATGCCACCGTAGCCGTACACCACCACTAGTGACGTCGGGATAGCCGGCGAGCACCACTCTCATGTCGTTGTAGCCCGATGGACGCCGCCAAACCACCACAGCGAGCACCGGCCTTCACCGTTCTCGTCGACAGTAGCCATTGTCACACCCCAACCGATGGCGGAAACGTCGGGGCGGGACATGTAGACTGTTTATAAGCTCATGGTTTACTAAAGTTGAAATATTTTAAACAACCAATTTCATTTCATAGTTCAAGAATTCAAGTACAACATTTACAAGTATAAAAAATACATGAATATCTTTATTAAGTTTAAAACTATGTCCTCAATCCTAAGCGAAGGCAATTTGATCAACTCACACATTCGTACCTGAAACATAATAAAAACGAGGTCAACTAAAAAGTTGGTGAGCATACATAGGTTTTGACACCACAAGTAAAGTTCAAATGTTTGGTGTACAATTCATATGATACATGGTTTATAAAGCATTTATGGAGAATCTAAGTTAAGCTAGTTGCACAAATGTAACATTGTAACTGAAGAGCATAACAACACATGTTATCCTAATGTATGGCATAACAACACATGTTATCCTAATGTATGGCATAACAACATATGCTATCCTGATGTAAATGTAGGGCATAACAACACATGTTATCCCGATATAAATGTAGGGCACAACAACACATGTTATCCTGATGTAAATGTAAGGTACAACAACACATGTTATCTTGATGTAAGGCATAACAACAAATGTTATCCTAATGTAATGTGTTAATGATTGCACGAGTATGTCATGTATATGTAGTCTTAACAGTTAGCATTCAAGCACAAAGCACAAATAAACACATATGATCATATTGTAGAATTGTACGTATGTAACTGTAAATAGTGTGTTATTGACTAATCATGTTTCACCCCAGAAATATACAAAAAGGAATAGGGGCTATATAAAACTCACATGTATTAGTGGTGTAGATAGCACGAGCAATAGATAGCACAAGTGATTTCCAAGTCACAAGATTAACCTAGCGTGTAGATGTAAAAGCTTGAATTAATAATGTGCTCAAGGTCTAAGTCATGATCTAATGTTCATTAGGTTTTTGGTTGGTGTGAATTTGTAGAAGAGTTGTATTATTTTATGTAAGTTGATGTAGGTATAAGTTCAAAGTATATGTTTACCTTCAAAAATTGTCTTAGGGTTTTGGTTTAAATAACTACATGAATAAAATAATTAAATTCTTGTTATTTATATATTTATAAAAAGTGGTGTGGGATCATATTTATTTAAATATTATTTAAATAAATAAGTTTATTTTATTTATTTAAGTGTGTCAAAATTATAGGGTAAATATATGCAAGAAATTATACTAAATATAATTTTAAACTCTAAGCGGATCATAAATAAATAAATAAATGTCATTTATTCACTTATGAATAAAAATAGTATGTTCTTTTAAGAATTATATAAAAGAAATATAAAATATATGTATTAATATATATTTTAGGAGAAATTATATTGTTTAAATATGATTTAAACCACAAAGTATATAAGTGTATAATTAATTGCTTTGTAAAAATTTGGATATGAAGGGATAGTGTATTTTTTTTTATGAAATCTTAATGTAATTCCAAAGATAGGATACATACAAGTTTTAACATAATTTACTCATTTTATAAATGTGGTTTTAAAATCATTTAAATAGTGAAAATTATTAGTTTTAATTTAAAATTTGATTATTTTTCCAAAACATAGTTCCAAATGGTAGTAGGTTTCATAAAACAATTTTTTTTTATAAATAAATAGATGTTAAAAACGATTTAAAAAGAAAAAGAAACACCACCCGGTTCGAACCCGGGTGGGTTCTGGGAGGGACATGCGCGCAAACCGCCAGACTAGAGGGACTGGTGCTTACCACAACCTGGTCCGTTATTGCTTTAATCTATCCCGAAAAAGAGACCGGACCCGGTTTTGAAGCACGCGCAAACAGAGAAGGCCGGATGTGGGCTGTGGGTTTCGAACCCACGCCTCTTGGTCCGTGGTGTAATGACTTACCATCCGGACCAAGTGGTTTCGCTGGTTCTTTAGGATTCCAATTAAGTAAAAAGTAAACGCGAATCAAGCCCCAATTTGTATTACTGCCTAAAAGAACAAGAACCCTAGATTTTAAGATGGTTCGATCCGATCCTGTTCTTGCGAATTGGTATGGGGCTTTTGATAAGCATCCAAAGACGTATCGAATGATATGAGACTTACATGATTTGGCTGGGTATCGAAGGCTGATGGCTACGAGTTCAGACTCGAGGTTCTTGGTGCTTGATCGGCCGACATAGGTGTAATGAGGATCGACTTGGGGCTCAGAGAGTTTGCAATGAGGGGTATGAAGGTGTGGGGATGTTTTGATTCGTTCAATTGCACGTCTCTTACTTAATTCGCTTAGGATTAGAAGGTGACAGTTATCAGAATGGATTTCGTGTCAATTTGATCAATTGGTTATGGTCTGGGTTCATGCGTAATTGGTCCTCGTATGATTTTCTATCAAAAACGTGTCTCCAAATCATGGATTCTTTCCAGATGTAGCTCGGTTTGACTCTGCCGAGTCAAACTTGTTTGAATTTAATTTATACCGCGTAAAATGTTAAATTGGTTTGGAGATTCGATTGTAATATGTTTGTAAATCAGTTAAGTACATATGGTAGGTCCAATTCTACTAGGATTGATTGAAATCAGTCCCTGATTGCAAGAAATTTAGACGGTTTGACTCAGGAGAGTCAAATTCGTTTGAAATTGTGACCTTGGCCGCGAGTTTAATCAATTGAAACATGGATTGGGCCTGGGTATGGACTATGAATCGACCTTGCATGCCTAGGAAGTCCATAACGATCTGTTCTGCTCGAATTCAGTCTTTGTATGCAAGGATTTTGGGCATATTTGACTTTGGAAAGTCAACACATGTCAATTAAGGTTGAAAATCAAAGTCAAGGTTGAAATTGAGGTTAAATGGGTAAAATTTTATAATGTGGGGTTCAAATTTAGAAGTTGAGGTTTAAGATAGGAGTCCATGTGTTCAAGAGGGGTTCAACTAAAAAATAATTATCTATATATATTTGTGAATTGATTTTTTTGTTAATAAGATTTTAAAACTTTATAATTTCTATAATTTATTTTTAAATGTAGTAACATATGTATTTTTATAAAAACTTGTATTTATATACCTACTAATCTAGATATATATATATATATATATATATTTATATAAATGAGTAAGAATGCAAAAATTTTAATCTTTTATATTTGTATTAACTTGAATAAAAATATATGTATGTGTACATAAAAAAATCAAAAATTGTATTGATGAAAACTTGAAATTGAAATGTTTGCAAGAATAACATAAGGTTTTGCACTAGAAATGGTTTTTGAAATATTGTTTATTATATTAAAACAAATATAAGGAAAAATCAGGAATGTTACAATATCCCCATGTTGAGGAAATTTCGTCCCGAAATTGAACTGGTGGAGGTTACTGAATCAGGAAAGAGATGATTTTGGATTCTCCACGAGTTATGAATTGTCGGTTTAAGGAGTATAACTGATAACAAGGTTCAAGTCTGTTTATCATAGTCAGACACGAATGGTGACAACGGATTTAGTTTTTGAAATGAATTTAAGGAGAAAAACTATCGAGTAATAATTTGGATTCTATAGATGAAATGCACTACTTGAAATGAGAGTGATGGGAGTTTGATAGTCAAGGTTTGTTTATGATGTAGTCTAATATGTTAAAGAATTGCCAGTGCACAAGAGATTTCACAAACATTGGCCCGTCAAACAACATAAAACTTTACGTGACACGAATAATGCTACTTCTGATAATATGACAGGAACACTTATATATAGGAAGTACCAGCGGCGTATCCACCATGCCCTTGTCATATCTCATTAGTTTCGTTATTACATATCATGATAGGTTTCATGTCATAACACAAGGCAGAATTTGCTATGTTTTCCATGCGCTGATTTTTATAACTTCGTGTGCACCCGTAATTATCCAAATTGCCGCATGGTACGTATAGTTCATCCCATTGTGTGTGTGGGTCAAGGGGGTAACACAAAATCACTTAATTCGTAACTATTGTTTTCACGTATGTGTCGCTAACAAGTAACTATGTCCATAGATAGTAGAGTCAATCAGGTACTAAAGAGTAATAACGTGGCATAATTTAGGGTTCCATAGCTCCCTCGTGTTTGAACAAGAATATGTCAAACCTCGAGTAACTTTCATGGATAAGGTGAATAATCATGCCTTGTGTACAATGTGATCGATCAATTGCAACGATTGTAAACAATTTAGTTTCGTGTATAATGTAAGCACTCAAGTTTCCGTGTATGCTCTAGTGTTATGCACCTTATAAACAAGTGTGTTTCATGTACACTGTGAATAGTCTAGTACCATGTATATAGTAAACAAATGAGTTTTATGTATAAGGTGAATAATTTAGTATTTATGTATTTTGTAAACAAGTAAGTTTCATGTAAGATGTGGACAATTTAATATCAAATAAGTTTTCATGTATGACGTAAACAATTTAGTATAATGTATTTTGTAAATGTAAACAATTTAGTATCCCACATTTTTGTAAACAACGAAGTTTCAGGTATAATGTGAGCAACGTAGTATCATGTATACTGTATAGTGTGAACAATTTGGTATCATGTATTTTGCAAACAACTAAGTTTCATGTATTATGGGATCAATCCAGTATAATGTATTTTGCAAACAAGTTTCGTGTGATCAGTGTAACATTATGTATATTGCAACTACTAAGTTTCATGTATTTTGTGATTGTGTATAATGTGCTTAGTCTAGTATCATGTATCAAACCAACAAGTTTCATGTATCATGTGATTAACCTAGTATCATGCATATTGTAAATAACTAAGTTTCATGTATCATGTGAATGTTCATATGTAAGTTATTGGATCTCATGAGTAACGTAAATTATCGAATTTTGTAGGTAGTCGAGTATTGCAGACAAGCGTGTTGTTTGGCGTTCATGTATAACGTGGGTAGTTGGATTTTTAATTTTAAAATCTTGTTGAGGTTTATAGGGATGGCTAAGGCCTACACGAAACGGTTCATCTCATTGCAGTGCCTAGTACAATCATGCATTTCTGAAGGAGTAAGATAACGAGAAGGTTGTGTAGATATTTAGAGCAGTGTGCTTACGAATAAATGATTTGTGCTCTTTTTTTGTAATAAACAAGTAATTGTAATTTATTCTTGTTTGTAAATAAAATGGTGAAAAATAGTTGAATAATTAACTACATTGATAATTAAATGAAAACCTTTTTATTTATTTAGTTTTTATTTATTTATTATAAGAAGACTATTTTTTAAGAGAAAATAATGGCTAGATTATTTAATAATTAAGCCGAGGTTTAATAATAATTAATTTAGCGAGAAAAGTCATAATTAATTATCAATTAAAAATAATGCTTTTATAAAAGAAGTTGTATTAAGTTTCCTTACAATGTGAAAAGGGTTATAGAAATTTTATACTTTAGATACTAGTTATAAACTAAAGGTTTGATAATCGCTTTATTTCAATGAAATAACGATGTTGTTTAAATCAAATAATAAAATGGTTAGTTTGCAAAGAAGTCTTATGTACGTGTACTAAATTGTAATAAACAAAATGATGGAGTTTAGATTGTACCTCATTTGATAACATAATCAAATGGGTACTTTGACAAATCAAAGTGATTCAAATTCTTACACTTTCAAGAAGACATGCTTTAGCCTATAGGTGAACGATCACTTCGGGAATTCCCAGGAAAGCATACGGTTCCTTCGGTTGGTTTGGATTTATATGAAATGCTTTCCTAGACAGAAGACCCAAAGTACAGGCATTCACCCTTTCGGATTGTACATGTTCTTTACTAGTTTTCAGAACTCAAAACCTTGGCGGAATTCTAAAATCTTATTAGGCTTAGGCCTAAGGGTTTAAATTTTTGTTCACAAATGATGATGGTGACATGTGTGCAAGGATGAGGGTGCATAAAGGATTAGATGTGAATAAGTGTGTGATAAGACTTAGGATAACACTTAGGATAACACTTAATGAAATCAAATAGGTAGCATGTAGATAGCAATGCTTATAATCACAAGAGTTATCAAGTAGTGTAGTACATAGACTATCAGGTACTGTATCATGCGATGTAACACTTAGAGTAACATGAAAAAAATATTCACACAAAGTAGTAATCATGTAGCATGTAGTAAGGTGACTAATGTTATGTACATAGAGCATGGCACAATATGGGTGTTCTGAGGTTATAGTCTAAGTCAAAGGTGTCTAATAACCTAATACCCTATAACCAAGGCTCTGATACCAATCTGTCACACCCCAACCGACGACGGAAACGTCGGGGCGGGACATCTAGACTTTTCATAAGCTCATGGTTTACTAAAGTTGAAATGTTTTAAACAAACAATTTCATTTCCTAGTTCAAGAATTCAAGTACAACATTTACAAGTATCAAAAATACATGAATATTTTTATTAAATTTAAAACTAGGTCCTCAATCCTAAGTGAAGGCAACTTGATCAACTCACACATTCGTACCTAAAACATGATAAAAACGAGTTCAACTAAAAAGTTGGTGAGAATACATAGGTTTTGACACCACAAGTAAAGTTCAAATATTTTGTGTACAATTCATATGATACATGGTTTATAAATCATTTATGGAGAATCTAAGTTAAGCTAGTTGCACAAATGTAACCTTATAATTGAAGGGCATAACAACACATGTTATCCTAATGTAAATATAGGGCATAACAACACATGTTATCCTGATGTAGGGCATAACAACATATGTTATCCTGATGTAGGGCATAACAACACATGTTATGCTGATGTAAATGTAGGGCATAACAACACATGTTATCCTGATGTACGGCATAACAACAAATGTTATACTGATGTAATGTGTTAATGATTGCACGAGTATGTCATGTATATGTAGTCTTAACAGTTAACATTCAAGCACAAAGCACAAATAAACACATATGATCATATTGTAGAATTGTACGTATGTAACTTTAATAGTGTGTTATTGAGTAATCATGTTTCACCCAGAAATTTACAAAAAGGAAAAGAGGCTATGTAAACTCACTTGTATCAAAGAGGTCGATGGCACGGGAAATAGGTAGCAAAAGCGATTTCCAAGTCACAAGATTAACCTAGCGTGTAGATGTATAAGCTTGAATTAATAATGTGCTCAAGGACTAAGTCATGATCTAATGTTCATTGAGTTTTTGGCAGGTGTGAATTTGTAGAAGAGTTGTATTATTTCATGTAAGTTGATGTAGGTATAAGTTCAAAGTATATGTTTACCTTCAAAAATTGTCTTAGGGTTTTGGTTTAAATACCTACATTAATAAAATAATTAAATTCTTGTTATTTATATATTTATAAAAAGTGGCGTGGGATCATATTTATTTAAATATTATTTAAATAAATAAGTTTATTTTATTTATTTAAGTGTGTCAAAATTATAGGGTAAATATATGCAAGAAATTATACTAAATATAATTTTAAACTCTAAGCGGATCATAAATAAATAAATAAATGTCATTTATTCACTTATGAATAAAAATAGTATGTTCTTTTAAGAATTATATAAAAGAAATATAAAATATATGTATTAATATATATTTTAGGAGAAATTATATTGTTTAAATATGATTTAAACCACAAAGTATATAAGTGTATAATTAATTGCTTTGTAAAAATTTGGATATGAAGGGATAGTGTATTTTTTTTTATGAAATCTTAATGTAATTCCAAAGATAGGATACATACAAGTTTTAACATAATTTACTCATTTTATAAATGTGGTTTTAAAATCATTTAAATAGTGAAAATTATTAGTTTTAATTTAAAATTTGATTATTTTTCCAAAACTTAGTTCCAAATGGTAGTAGGTTTCATAAAATAATTTTTTTATATAAATAAATGGATGTTAAAAATGATTTAAAAAGAAAAAGAAACACCACCCGGTTCGAACCCGGGTGGGTTCTGGGAGGGACATGCGTGCAAACCGCCAGACTAAAGGGACTGGTGCTTACCACAACTTGGTCCGTTATTGCTTTAATCTATCCCGAAAAAGAGACCGGACCCGGTTTTGAAGCACGCGAAAAAAGAGAAGGCCGGATGTGGGCTGTGGGTTTCGAACCTATGCCACTTGGTCCGTGGTGCAATGACTTACCAACCGGACCAAGTGGTTTCGCTGGTTCTTTAGGATTCCAATTAAGTAAATAGTAAACGTGAATCAAGCCCTAATTTGTATTACTGCCTAAAAGAACAAGAACCCTAGATTTTAAGATGGTTCGATTCGATCCTGTTCTTGCGAATTGGTATGGGGCTTTTGATAAGCATCCAAAGACGAATCGAATGATATGCGACTTACTTGATTTGGCTGGGTATCGAAGGCTGATGGCTACGAGTTCAGAGTCGAGGTTCATGGTGCTTGATCGGCCGACAGAGGTGTAATGAGGATTGACTGGGGGCTCAGAGAGTTTTCAGTGAGGGGTATGAAGGTGTGGGGATGTTTTGATTCGTTCAATTGCACCTCTCTTACTTAATTCTCTTAGGATTAGAAGGTGACAGTTGTCGGAATGGATTTCATGTCAATTTGATCAATTGGGAGTGAATTAAGCCGTGTTTATGGTCTGGGTTCATGTGTAATTGGTCCTCGTATGATTTGCTATCAAAAATGCGTCTCCAAATCATGGATTCTTTCCAGATTTAGCTCGGTTTGACTCTGTCGAGTCAAACTTGTTTAATATTGATTTAGACCGCGTAAAATGTTAAATTGGTTTGGAGATTTGATTGTAATCTGTTCGAAAATCAGTTAAGTACATATGGTAGGTCCAATTCAACTGGGATTGATTGAAATCAGTCCCGGATTGCAAGAACTTTAGATGGTTTGACTCAGGTGAGTCAAATTCGTTTGAAATTGTGACCTTGGTCGCGAGTTTAATCAATTGAAACTTGGATTGGGCCTGGGTATGGACTATGAATCGAACTCGCATGCCTAGGAAGTCCATAACGATCTTTTCTGCTCGAATTCAGTCTTTGTAAGCAAGGATTTTGGGCATATTTGACTTTGGAAAGTCAACACAGGTCAATTAAGATTGAAAATCAAAGTCAAGGTTGAAATTGAGGTTAAATGGGTAAAATTTTATAATGCGGGGTTCAAATTTAGAGGTGGAGTTTCAAGATAGGAGTCCATGTGTTCAAAAGGGGTTCAACCCAAAAATAATTATCTATATATATTTGTAAATTGATTTTTTTGTTAATAAGATTTTAAAACATTATAATTTCTATAAAATAATTTTAAATGTAATAATGTAGTAACATATGTATTTTTATAAAAACTTTTATTTATATACCTACTAATCTAGATATATATATATATAAATGAGTAAGAATGCAAAAATTTTAATCTTTTATATTTGTATTAACTTGAATAAAAATATGTGTATGTGTACATAAAAAATCAAAAATTGTATTGATGAAAACTTGAAATTGAAATGTTTGCAAGAATAACATAAGTTTTGCACTAGAAATGGTTTTTGAAATATTGTTTATTATATTAAAATAAATATAAGGAAAAATCAGGAATGTTACAGCAGTGGCCACCCTCTCCGACCACCACGCGTCGTCCCCATCGTCATCTTCATTTACCGCCACCGTCATACGCCACTACCAACTCACCACGAGCCAGTTACTACACCTATACTACCACCATAACCGGGCACCATCATCATTGTAATATCTGTACTTTTCCGTTTACAATTTTCGGCCATTTGGCATTTATTGTAAATCCTAATTATCCATATTTAATAATATGTGAAAATTCTTAAATGAATTTCTTAAACTATGTGGCTAAAAACCATACTCAAACTATGTATTAGGGCTAATATTCATGGTATTTGAATAAAGTCCCTAAACTATATAAAATAAATCTCATAAATTATCTAAGTGTAAAAAAAAAATTGTACTTATTTAATTTGGAAAATCTTAATTATGTTTTATTCAATTAAAACACGAATTATATAAATTAAAATGATTTTTTTTATAAAATTATTATGACTGAACAAATAATATTTAAACTTTCATAAATATTATAGAAACCATTTTATGAATAATTAGGATGAATTTAAAACAAATAGTTAGGTTTTGAAACCCCCTATCCATTTTGGACTTTATCTAGTATTTTGACATTAAAAGTCAACCATGCTGCCTTTTGGACTCAGAAAAGTCAACCGGATCCAACCCGACTACCAAATCATCGATACATAGAATGCTACTGCCTATTGACCATTCGAAAGTGTTATATGATCATAACAGAATGCTCGTGAGGATCTAGTTGCATTTGAACGAATCAAATTGACCTAATTTGTCAAGTTTGACTTCATAGAGTCAAACCTAACAAGTTTCAGTTTCAATTCGTGGATTTAAACGCATTCAATGATCTCTGATCATGTATGAACGTTATATGAATGAATTCAAACCTCAATGATGAACCAATTTAATCCAATCATGACCAATTATCTCGAATCAATGGCCGCGACCGTTTCAAACGATTGAGAATCAATTCATGCGTTTGAGTTGAAATCGAATCCTTATATCAAGTCCTACACGTTCGCAACATACCTTTTACACTTCCTGAGCTCTCAAATCCAACGCAAAACACCTCTGGATCGCGATCAAACTCCGAAGAACACAAGGCTTACGGTTTCAATCGATCTCATCCATCACGTAACCAAAACAGGTAATGCTTGTGCCTTTAGTTTCGTTTTTGTACAGGGTACAAAAGCCCCTTAAAATCGCAGTCGATCCGTATCGAATCGAGTGAATTTGGAGCTAGGGTTTGGGACGGGATTGTTTGGGGAAGAGGATGAGTGGGGGTTATGTGTTAAAAGCAATTCGCGCCTGATGTTAGACATGGCATAAGCCCAGGTCTATTGGTTAAAACCCTCGTCTCCCTCGAACAAGGTCGCGGGTTCGATCCTTGCCCCGCACCTTGTTTTTGCGTGTGATTCTGCCCTGAAACCCGGTCCCCTCATGGACAAGGGTTATCAAATAAACTACTGGACTATTAGCACAAAGACCAGGCTGGTCCAGTGATTGCGCGCCTGTGTCCACACCGAACCCACCCGGGTTCGAATCCGGGAAAAACCCTTTTTCCTATTTTTTTGATTTTTATTAATTAAATCTTTAATCTTTAAAAATTCATAACTTTTTATTTACAACTCGAAAATGTACAAATAAATAGCCCAAATTTTTGTAATAAAATTCTCTACTGTTTTATAAAATAAAAAAAGAAAAATTTCTGAGTTTATAAAATTATTTATTTAAAAGTCTAATTTTAAAACTTGGATTATTTATTTAATATTAGTAAACTTATTCCAAAAATCCTAAAAAAATTAAAGAAACTTAATTTATATATTCTTAACGAAATATTAAGTTTCTGGAACTTTTAGACATTTTTACTAATTTTCACAAATTTAACTTGTAATTAAATCAATAGATTTATTGATTTAATTAAACTAAAAATAAATGAATTTTATAAAAATTCACTATTTAACAGAAAATATTCATATGATTTATATCTAAATTATATTTATTTTTTTTCACTATTTAGTTAATAAAAGGATTTATTAATTAAATTTTTAAATGAGTAATTAAATAATTAATTACTTAAAACATATTTAAATTACTAAACATAATAATTTAGTAATACTTACATCTTAATTACATACCTTAAACTATAACCAAATTACTTTTCAAACCTTAAACTTTCCAAAATCCTAATTTCCCAAATTCGAGAACACGAACAAACCTCAGCTTATTCCTTTAAACTAAATGACTAAACTACAACTATAATAGGTTAATTGTGACCTACTTTGGATTATATCTTTGGATCAAACTTAGCTCGGAAACTACTTACAAACCATGTGAGTTTTCATGCCCCTCTTTATACATTTTATCACTTTTGGGGTGAAACATGTTCCTATATAATTACACTTACACTATTGACAAATCTCACAACTTGAAACAAATTCCCTTATGTTAGACTTGTTTAATTGCATTATGTGGCTTATTTGTTGATTACACTAGTTCATATTATTAACTGTTTCGACAGCCTATGAATGGAATTAGTGGTACCATGTGGGTTAGCTACCCCATGCATTTCTTTGATCTAGGATGCATGTAATGAATTCTGAAACTGAAAAACTGTTAACTATATGTTGGACAATCTGAATTGGATAAATCTTAAAAGGAAGGTTTAATTTGGACTGTGTGTATATACAATAAGACTATAATGTATTACTTGTCTTAGCATGGAATTTGTACTTTATCTAAACTACTATATCTATATCTACCATGATTGCTCACCAACAATTCATTTTGTTGATAACTCTTATTTTAAACATGTTTCAGGTGCACCAAGTTCAAGCAACGCTTGATTTATGTTCAACACTTAGGCTTGGACTTAGAAATTTGAAATCTGATTTTATCTTGTTTGGAACTATGTTTTGTCTTGTTTATTTGAACTATTTGTAGCCTTTGAGGCACTTTTAATATTATTGAATAAAATTATGAAATTTTAATAGTTCCAAGTGCTACGAGCAATCTGGTCACAATTCGGGTCATACTCCGACGTGTTCCGCCGCCCGGTTGGGGTGTGACAGATTGGTATCAGAGCCTTGGTTATAGGGATTTAGGTTATTAGAAATCTTTAACCTAGACTATAACTTTAGGACCCTCTTTTAGTCTTGCATGATTAGGAACTTATGTGTTTATTTGTCAAATTCTAAATCTTTAACACAAATCTTACAAATCCTCAAAATTCTAAGACTTTACCTTATATTTCCATCAATATTCTTTTATATGAAATTCTTCAATGTTTTAAAATATTTTATAAAACCCCCTAGACTTTGTAAGTCTATCCAAAATCTCGTTAAGGTTTAAGACTTTGACAATGTTCAGAAACTCGTGCAATCTGGAAGGGTGAATGCCTGTATTCTGAGTTTCCTGTCTAGGCAAGCGTATTCGTACAAATCCAAATTACTGGACCTGTTACGCTTACCTGGGGATTCTCGGGATGAGTGTTCACTTATAGGCTAAAGCATGACTTTCTCAAATATTGTTGAAATCTTATTAACCTTGATATGTCCTAAGTAATTGTGAGGTAAAACCCAACCAACACAATTACTAACTATGTGTTTAAACTTAAGCCTATCTTTACTTTCAAAGCTAACTCTTGAATATTATTATTCATCTCAAACTTGCATTTTACTTTATTTTCTTATAGAATGTCTGATCCCGTTGATACAAATCCGGCACTCACACAACAAATTGTTGATCGGATTGTTGCAATACTACCAGCTCTGTTTCAACATCGTGATCAAAGCTCTTCTAATAACAACAACAACAATGCTTGCAACTTCAAATACTTTAATTCGTGTTCACCACCAAAGTTTTTGGGTCATGAAGGAGCCACTGGACTACTCCAATGGTTTGAGGGCATTGAGAACACCTTCCTTAATGCTGGTGTTCCCGAGGCACTCAAGGTTCAATATGGCTCAAGCGTCTTTCAAAAGCGTGCACTAACTTGGTGGAACGGCGAGAAAACTACTCGCACCGTTCTTGTTGCTATGGCTCTTCCTTGGGCTGAATTCAAGGAACTCATGATCAATGAGTTCTGTCCTCGAAACGAAATGATGAAGATCGAGGAGGAATTTTGGACTCTCTCCCAAGATAGTGGTGACAATTCTGCTTATGTCACTCGTTTTTATGAGCTTTGTCTACTCGTTCCTCACCTAGTCGACACCTTGGCTAGGAAGATTGAGAAATTCTGCAAGGGACTCCCAATTCAAATCAGGAGTGCTGTTCTTAGTAGTAGACCTGCTACTATCGAAGAAGCTGTTCGTCTTTCAGCCACACTTACCGACACTTATGTCGATGCGGGAATCCTTCACCGCAAAGGAGGGAAGAAACCTGCTGTGGTTGCTGCTGTGACTTCTAAACCTGAACCTACTGGTAGAAACAGGAAGAGAAAGTCCAACCATAAACAAAATTATGGGACTGTTACACCTGCTCAACCTGTGAGCCAAGTAGCACCTGCTACTACTACTACCTTCAGTCCAACCAAGAAGGCTTATTCGGGGAGTTATCCTCAATGTGATATTTGCAAGTCTCACCATCTTCCCAATGCACCGTGTTGGGTTTGCACAAAGTGCAAAAGGTTGGGACATACTCAAGATCGTTGCCGAACCCCAAGCAACACTCAATCTCAAGTGCAAGGCCATAACGTGATACAAAACACACCATCCTTAACTGTTAAGTCTTGTTTCCAATGTGGAGATCCAAGTCACTTCAAGGATAAGTGTCCATTACTGGCCAATGCAATAAAAGCTTCAATCTCTACTTCCAAAGGCCGAGTCTACACCATTACTGCTAGTCAAGCTCAAGCCGACAACGATGTTGTCAATGGTACGTATCTGATCAATAATCAATATGCTACTATTTTGTTTGATTCTGGTGCGGATAAAAGTTTCGTGTCCTTTGACTTTGAACCAATGCTTGCTAAGACTAGAACCCAACTAGACAAAACTTATAATGTAGAAGTAGCTAACGGGAAATCCGTTAAAGTTGACTCAATTATAGCAAACAATCAACTACAACTTAACGAACATACTTTCTCTATTGACTTAACTCCTATGCAACTTGGGAGTTTCGACGTGATCGTCGGCATGGATTGGTTATCCAAACATCGTGCTGAGATCGTTTGTGCCGACAAATTCATAAAGATTCCTCTGCCGTCTGGTGAAGTACTACACGTGTATGGAGAGAAACAACCCAAAGGCTTAAAACTGATGACTATAACAAAAGCTCAGAAGTACCTCAACAAGAATTATCCAGCTTTTCTAGCTCACGTTGTGAAAGAGAAGGGCAAGGGTAAACTCATGGCTGATATTCCTGTGATTAAGGACTTTCCTGAAGTATTTCCGGAAGACCTACCAGGAATTTCCCCTACCCGACGGGTCGAGTTTCGTATCGACCTTGTGCCTGGTGCAACCCCTGTGGCAAGAGCACCGTATCGTCTTGCACCATCTGAAATGCAAGAACTTGCTAGTCAACTTCAAGAACTCTCTGATAAAGGATTCATACGTCCTAGTTCCTCACCATGGGGAGCACCTGTCTTATTCGTCAAGAAGAAAGATGGATCTTTTAGGATGTGTATCGACTATCGGGAACTCAATAAATTGACTGTCAAGAATCGATACCCACTTCCAAGGATTGACGATCTATTTGATCAACTCCAAGGAGCTTCTATTTTCTCAAAGATCGATCTTCGTTCGGGTTATCACCAACTACGTGTTAAGGAGGAAGACATTCCCAAAACAGCTTTTAGAACTCGCTATGGACACTACGAGTTTGTTGTCATGCCATTCGGTTTGACTAACGCACCTGCCGTGTTCATGGATTTGATGAATCGTGTTTGTCGACCTTATTTGGATAAATTCGTCATTGTCTTCATTGACGATATTCTTATCTACTCAAAATCTAAGCAAGAACATGAAGAACATCTTCGCTTAGTACTTGATCTTCTTAAACAGGAACAACTTTATGCTAAATTCTCCAAATGTGAATTCTGGCTAAAGGAAGTCCAATTCCTAGGTCATGTTATTAACGAGGCTGGGATTCATGTTGATCCTGCTAAAATTGAAGCTGTAAAGAATTGGATTGCTCCTAAAACACCAACAGAAATCCGTTCTTTTCTTGGACTAGCAGGATATTATCGACGCTTTATTTCTAACTTTTCCAAGATTGCTGTTCCTCTCACTGCCCTAACTCATAAGGGTAGGATCTTTGAATGGGGACAAGAGCAAGAAGAAGCGTTCCAAACTCTTAAAGAAAAATTGTGCCATGCTCCAGTCCTATCTCTTCCCGATGGTAGCGACGACTTCGTTGTTTTCTGTGATGCTTCAAAGCAAGGACTTGGATGCGTTCTCATGCAAAGGGGTAAGGTGATTGCTTATGCCTCAAGACAACTTAAGGTTCATGAAGATAACTACACCACTCACGACCTCGAACTTGGTGCGGTCGTGTTTGCTCTCAAAATTTGGAGACATTATCTCTATGGAACCAAATGTGAAATCTTTACCGATCACAAGAGTTTACAACATATATTCAACCAAAAAGACTTAAACATGAGACAACGTCGTTGGATGGAACTGTTAAATGATTATGATTGCGAAATCAAATATCATCCAAGGAAAGCTAACGTGGTGGCTGATGCGTTAAGTCGGAAAGAATATCCTAACATATGTTGTGCTCTTATTCAATCGGATATCGAGACCAAAATTCTTAAAGCTCAACAAAAGGTTCTTTCCGAGGACAACATGCAAAAAGAATTGGGTTGTGGAGTTGAAAAACAATTGGAGACTCGACCCAATGGGTTACTACACTTCTTAAACCGCTTATGGGTTCCGGATCGGGATGATCTTCGTACTTTAATTTTTGACGAGTCTCACAAAACTCGTTATTCTATACACCCAGGAGCCGATAAAATGTACAAAGGCCTTCGCCAACACTATTGGTGGCCCGGCATGAAGAAAGATGTTGCCGTGTACGTTTCAAAATGTCTTACTTGTTCTAAGGTCAAGATTGAACATCAACGACCTTCGGGTTTGCTTGAACAACCCGAGATTCCAATGTGGAAATGGGAGTGTATTTCCATGGATTTTATCACCAAACTTCCAAGAACACCTCGAGGATTTGATAGCATTTGGGTAATCGTGGACCGACTCACGAAATCAGCTCATTTTCTCGCAATTCGAGATGATTGGGGAGCTGAGAAGTTGGCTCAAGTTTATTTGGATGAGATCGTTCGTCTACATGGCGTTCCTCTTAATATCATATCTGATCGTGATAGTCGTTTCACTTCCCGTTTTTGGGGATCTCTACAATCGTTCATGGGTACTCAATTGAATTTGAGTACAGCTTACCATCCCCAAACTGATGGTCAAACGGAAAGAACGATTCAAACTCTTGAAGATATGTTACGTGCTTGCGTCCTTGACTTTGGAGGCAATTGGGACAAATATCTTCCACTAGCTGAGTTTTCGTATAACAACAGCTACCATGCTAGTATCGAGATGGCACCTTTCAAGGCTTTATATGGTCGCCATTGTCGTTCTCCTCTTGGCTGGGATGAGGTCGGTGAAGCACAAATCACTGGTCCCGCTCTAGTCCAAGACACCACTGATCGAATCATCCAAGTTCGCGACAATCTTCGTTTGGCTCGGGAGAGACAAAAGAAGAATGCTGATATTCGTAGAAGACCTCTTGAATTCCAAGTTGGTGACATGGTTCTTTTAAAGGTATCACCTTGGAAAGGCGTTGTCCGGTTTGGGAAGAAAGGGAAATTCACACCGCGATACGTTGGACCTTTCAAAATCATCAAACGTATCGGGAAAGTTGCTTACGAGTTGGAATTACCCGACAAGCTTAGCAATGTACATCCCACGTTTCATGTATCTAACCTCAAGAAGTGTCTTGCCGAGGGAAACCTCCAAGTTCCTCTTGACGAAGTTCACATTGACGAGTCGATGCACTTCGTGGAAAAGCCTATTGAAATCATGGATCGAGAGATCAAACAACTTAAAAGAAGCCGAATTCCGATTGTGAAAGTACGTTGGCAATCTAAACGAGGACCCGAGTTCACTTGGGAACGTGAAGATCAAATAAAGGCCAAGTACCCACACCTGTTCACAAACTCCACTACTTAATTTCGGGACGAAATTTCCTAAAGTAGGGGAGACTGTAATATCTGTACTTTTCCGTTTACAATTTCCGGCCATTTGGCATTTATTGTAAATCCTAATTATCCATATTTAATAATATGTGAAAATTCTTAAATGAATTTCTTAAACTATGTGGCTAAAAACCATACTCAAACTATGTATTAGGGCTAATATTCATGGTATTTGAATAAAGTCCCTAAACTATATAAAATAAATCTCATAAATTATCTAAGTGTAAAAAAAAAATTGTACTTATTTAATTTGGAAAATCTTAATTATGTTTTATTCAATTAAAACACGAATTATATAAATTAAAATGATTTTTTTTATAAAATTATTATGACTGAACAAATAATATTTAAACTTTCATAAATATTATAGAAACCATTTTATGAATAATTAGGATGAATTTAAAACAAATAGTTAGGTTTTGAACCCCCCTATCCATTTTGGACTTTATCTAGTATTTTGACATTAAAAGTCAACCATGCTGCCTTTTGGACTCAGAAAAGTCAACCGGATCCAACCCGACTACCAAATCATCGATACATAGAATGCTACTGCCTATTGACCATTCGAAAGTGTTATATGATCATAACAGAATGCTCGTGAGGATCTAGTTGCATTTGAACGAATCAAATTGACCTAATTTGTCAAGTTTGACTTCATAGAGTCAAACCTAACAAGTTTCAGTTTCAATTCGTGGATTTAAACGCATTCAATGATCTCTGATCATGTATGAACGTTATATGAATGAATTCAAACCTCAATGATGAACCAATTTAATCCAATCATGACCAATTATCTCGAATCAATGGCCGCGACCGTTTCAAACGATTGAGAATCAATTCATGCGTTTGAGTTGAAATCGAATCCTTATATCAAGTCCTACACGTTCGCAACATACCTTTTACACTTCCTGAGATCTCAAATCCAACGCAAAACACCTCTGGATCGCGATCAAACTCCGAAGAACACAAGGCTTACGGTTTCAATCGATCTCATCCATCACGTAACCAAAACAGGTAATGCTTGTGCCTTTAGTTTCGTTTTTGTACAGGGTACAAAAGCCCCTTAAAATCGCAGTCGATCCGTATCGAATCGAGTGAATTTGGAGCTAGGGTTTGGGACGGGATTGTTTGGGGAAGAGGATGAGTGGGGGTTATGTGTTAAAAGCAATTCGCGCCTGATGTTAGACATGGCATAAGCCCAGGTCTATTGGTTAAAACCCTCGTCTCCCTCGAACAAGGTCGCGGGTTCGATCCTTGCCCCGCACCTTGTTTTTGCGTGTGATTCTGCCCTGAAACCCGGTCCCCTCATGGACAAGGGTTATCAAATAAACTACTGGACTATTAGCACAAAGACCAGGCTGGTCCAGTGATTGCGCGCCTGTGTCCACACCGAACCCACCCGGGTTCGAATCCGGGAAAAACCCTTTTTCCTATTTTTTTGATTTTTATTAATTAAATCTTTAATCTTTAAAAATTCATAACTTTTTATTTACAACTCGAAAATGTACAAATAAATAGCCCAAATTTTTGTAATAAAATTCTCTACTGTTTTATAAAATAAAAAAAGAAAAATTTCTGAGTTTATAAAATTATTTATTTAAAAGTCTAATTTTAAAACTTGGATTATTTATTTAATATTAGTAAACTTATTCCAAAAATCCTAAAAAAATTAAAGAAACTTAATTTATATATTCTTAACGAAATATTAAGTTTCTGGAACTTTTAGACATTTTTACTAATTTTCACAAATTTAACTTGTAATTAAATCAATAGATTTATTGATTTAATTAAACTAAAAATAAATGAATTTTATAAAAATTCACTATTTAACAGAAAATATTCATATGATTTATATCTAAATTATATTTATTTTTTTTCACTATTTAGTTAATAAAAGGATTTATTAATTAAATTTTTAAATGAGTAATTAAATAATTAATTACTTAAAACATATTTAAATTACTAAACATAATAATTTAGTAATACTTACATCTTAATTACATACCTTAAACTATAACCAAATTACTTTTCAAACCTTAAACTTTCCAAAATCCTAATTTCCCAAATTCGAGAACACGAACAAACCTCAGCTTATTCCTTTAAACTAAATGACTAAACTACAACTATAATAGGTTAATTGTGACCTACTTTGGATTATATCTTTGGATCAAACTTAGCTCGGAAACTACTTACAAACCATGTGAGTTTTCATGCCCCTCTTTATACATTTTATCACTTTTGGGGTGAAACATGTTCCTATATAATTACACTTACACTATTGACAAATCTCACAACTTGAAACAAATTCCCTTATGTTAGACTTGTTTAATTGCATTATGTGGCTTATTTGTTGATTACACTAGTTCATATTATTAACTGTTTCGACAGCCTATGAATGGAATTAGTGGTACCATGTGGGTTAGCTACCCCATGCATTTCTTTGATCTAGGATGCATGTAATGAATTCTGAAACTGAAAAACTGTTAACTATATGTTGGACAATCTGAATTGGATAAATCTTAAAAGGAAGGTTTAATTTGGACTGTGTGTATATACAATAAGACTATAATGTATTACTTGTCTTAGCATGGAATTTGTACTTTATCTAAACTACTATATCTATATCTACCATGATTGCTCACCAACAATTCATTTTGTTGATAACTCTTATTTTAAACATGTTTCAGGTGCACCAAGTTCAAGCAACGCTTGATTTATGTTCAACACTTAGGCTTGGACTTAGAAATTTGAAATCTGATTTTATCTTGTTTGGAACTATGTTTTGTCTTGTTTATTTGAACTATTTGTAGCCTTTGAGGCACTTTTAATATTATTGAATAAAATTATGAAATTTTAATAGTTCCAAGTGCTACGAGCAATCTGGTCACAATTCGGGTCATACTCCGACGTGTTCCGCCGCCCGGTTGGGGTGTGACAATCATCCTCACCTTGTCGTCGGTATTGATCATGGAAACCCAAACCCTAATCGGGTTTTCAATCAAAAATCGAATGTAAACACGTAAAAAGTATAAACGGGGATTACCTTGGCTAGATGTGGAGTTTTCCGTTCGAAACCGTCGTGAAATCAGCTTCTCCTCTTCTCCTCCTGTTTCTCTCTCGTTGCCGTCACGAGCTCCCTTAGGCCGAATGATCTAGGGTTTTCCTTATAATTTCTATTTAAACCTTTAAGGTTTATATCCGGGTACCTGTGTTTCCTTACCGCCCATTTCGATCCCAAACCGTCCTCTTTTTTGCTAGCTGGGTCCTTTTACTTCCTTAAATCCGGATCTATGTGAAAACCTCATCAACTGTCCCATTTATTGGGGAGTCGGGTCACCCGTTAGCCCGAACCATCAATAGGTGGAATTTTGGGATGTTATAATTACCATCTCCTTCAGATCATTCCCCTTCATCAACTTAATTGCTTGATCCCTTTTTGCTTTTCTCACTGTTTCCTACCAGTGGGTCGCTTCTTCTCTCAACGAGTTCACCACAAACTTGACAACCTGGTCTGCGCGACACTCGCTAAGGCGAATGGTGGATTCCATACGAATCTCCTAGTCGAAGTGGCAACAACGTCCTTCTTTCCGTTCAGTATCGGAGGTTACAACCACGGAAGGACTTGTAGTCACAACCGATCCGTTTCACAGTGATGATTGGTTCTTCGATAGCCGAATTAGTACCAGCCGATCCGTTTGCGCTTTTCATGGTCTCTGTCTGCATGGCCTGCAAGGTAACCTTCATTAGTTCCGTAATTTCTCGAGCAAGAGCCAATTTTACTTTGGGCTCGAAGCTAAACTGTTGATCAGCCACAGGGTGTTTTCCGGGTTGTGTTGGCTCACCATGGGACTGAGATGAACACTTTCCTCATCGTTTTGCCTTTGGCTACCGGGTGGTCTACCGTGAAATTTGGTACGTCCACCACCACGCCTTCTGCCTCTTCTTCCGGCCATTCTACTTCACTGTAAGGCAAAGAACATAGGAGTTTAACATCATCACGCTAGTCAACAACTAGAACACAACAAGTATGGTAAGCTGTTAATATACACTGGCCATCTGTAATTAACCATTACATTACTACTTGGTGTCTATTTGATCACCTTTATGACTTCATTAAAACCTTCGTCCAACTATAACTTATCTAAGGGAAAAAAACTACAATTACTACATCTGATGCTTTAGCTTGAGTTACCCGTACTGGCATCCGTTACTTAGTCCCATTCTCAGTTTAAGCCCATATATTACAGATGTTTGAATCTCTCAAACTATTTCTCTAATACCAACTTGTAAGGCCCCAAACGGAGGCCTCACTTGTTGGATTTACTCATTCACAAATAGTTCTTAAACTTCAAATGCATTCATTGCAGCGGAAAATAAACGTCATCACATAGTACCAAATTGTCAACTAATTAAAACATTGTTCAATAGCATACTTCTCTCATAAACATAACATGATGGATACCATATCATGTGTGCCGGGTAACTTATTGCCCTTCTATGCTTAACCTGACATGCATACTAAAAGTCAGCTAACCTGGTGAGTTCAAGTCTTTCATTCATTTTAGGAAATAGTTTTATCGTTCATTCATTTAATAGGGTTTAAATCATTTCACAAGAAAACATGGCTTATCATTCATCATTCCATCATCGTCAAAACATAGTTTAACGGAACATTCATTTAAGTCATACATTTATTATCTAAATCTGCATCACCGTTCATTCCATCATTTCATATTATATTGCCCCTTAGGTTTAACTGCACGAAGGCCGACAATATCCTTTCGGTCCTTAAATTGCCCCTATGGCTCATACGTCCACAGACCGACAATTCACATCGATGGTTATGGCTCTCACGTCCATAACACCGTCGAATCATAATTTAACCTTCATGTGTCACGTTAACCCCGAGTGACCGTCGTCACTCCCATTGCCAGTTATACAACCGTAATACCATTGGCATGCCACATAGGCACTACCCCTGTTGTGCTTATGGCACTATGGCTCGCCGTACATAAACTACCATAAGGCTGGGAATGTGTATCCCCAGGCTTCATTCGTCAAATCGTCCACTAGTAGATTAGACATGTAATGACTTCTTTAAAACATTTGCCATTTTATTTTTGTAAAACATTTCATTCATTTGTAAACCCTTTCTTTCATTTATAAATCATTCATTTGTAAACATTTCATTTCATAAACATACTTGTTTCATAAATAATTCCTTTCGTAAACCGTTCGTTTCATAAACCTTTCCTTCGTAAACCGTTCGTTTCATTTCATTTCATTTCGTAAACATTCAAGTTCAAGTACATTATCTTTCACAATCGTTTCTTTCCATAAATCATCATTTTATAAACATTTCGTGTGAGTATGCATATCACCCTAAAACTTGATGTTTTTTAACGTTAGCGTGCTAGACGATATGCATATAAGTCAACATGCGAAATCTAGCAATTCTAGGCTATTGTCGCTTGTAGTGTCGCCAGGCACCAGTTCAGTGTCGCCAAGCACACGATCAGTGCCGCCAGAACTTGCGTTGTGGACTTAGTGTCGTTGGTCTTAATGTCGTTCACCTTAGTGTCCCCACATGGCTGTGGCGACACTATTAGTGGCGCTTGATACACGTGTCGCCAATCATTGGCAAACTTCGGGATCCTCACATTTTCTTCCCCGACTAGTGTCGCCACCGGAGGCAGTGTCGCTACATGAACATTCAACTCTTACCGGCCCGTTTTCCATCCAAGTTTGAATCTTTTTACGTCCAAAACGTTTATCTAACTTCCATGAAGTTAGACACTACCAGGATTCAGAGTAATTGTCGCCGCTAAAAACCCCTAAAATCACCGCTAATAGTATTAGCGGTGACATATCGCCGCTAATGCTTCGTCGCTAATGCCAGTTATCGCCACTAATACGTCGCCGCTAATAGTGGAAGGCATTTAGCGGCGACATATGAAGCCACTAAAACCCTAATTTACCTCAATCATGAAGACCTTTAGCGGCGACATATGTCGCTGCTAATGCTCTTTCTCCCGTTTTTACAGTTTTTTCTGGTATTTTCAATATTTCTAGTTTTACCCAAATACATAGATATATACCAAAGTACCTGCAAATTTTCCAGTTTTTGGACCATTGAGATAAACATTGACATAAACATAAAAAAACTACAGTACATTTAGTCCAAATATCGTGTCTATAACTATAACATTGACATAAACATATATACCAAGGCATAAACATAAAAGAATACTTAAAACATAAAACTAGCTAGTGCATATCATCATTCCCGTCCCCCTCATTTGTATCATCTTCGTCGTCGTCATTTGGTGCCTTATTCGAACCCATAAACTTTTGGAGTTCATATCTAAAAGCCGGGTCTTGAAACAAACTCGCAATTTGAGCCTACAAAATAAAGTATACATTATAAGTTAAAACAAAACAACATATTATATAAAACTTTAAAAATCTATTTGTTTCGTTTCGTACTTCCATAATCTATTTGTTTCGTGCCGGGTTTCCCGAATCCAAACAAGTCATAGTTTGCGAAATCCGTTTATTATTTTTGAAAAATAATATACGTTCACAAAACGCTTTCAAAAACTAAGTGTTATATTTTTACGAAATTTCGGCATTATAACAGCTATAAATTGGACCTCAAAATCTAAGGATATAATTCTGATCGGACTTCCTTTAACAGGGCTACAAAATCATCACGGACACCCCTACTATTTGTACGCGAGTTCACTTCGTTGAGGTTCGTAAACGTCTTCGATAACTCCATCCATATTGTTTCTTTGCGCAACGTCATCTACAACTACAACCGGAGGAATTGAACTTTCACCGTGATAGATCCACGTCTTGTACACCCGACAGAAACCAAATGAATGCATAGGAAATTTCATTTTTGTGAAGGATATTAAGACAAAATTATGACATTTTGCACACGCACATCTGACATTACCTCTGTTGTGTAGCTGTTCTTTGCACATCTCGATAAAAGAGTTGAGTCTTGCTGGTACTCAGGTGAGTTACGATTTGGATTGGTAAGCCAGCTTTTATCGACAGGCATGATGCAACTGAAACATAATTTAGGGTTTAAGATTAACTCTATGGGAAACAGAAATCGGACAACGGATAAAGTATTCACAAATGTTAATGTATAAATAATAATTCAATTAACCTTGAAAACATATATACGTACCACATTAATCTGCTAGTATATATGCACATCCATACAACTATCAATATACACACGTACATACAACATACCATTAAACATGACAACAATTTCAACTATACATACACGTATACAAAGTGTTATATACAAATATAATTTTATAATCTTAATTTAACCCATTAGACTTGTACCCTTCACGTAATTGTTTTCACTATCATATGGAAACTTTACATCAAAACTTGATTCAAAGTTCATATAAATTCCATGATCCATACCCAACATTTTTACTCGTAGGAATTAATCAATATTATTTTTTAAAATCTTCATCATATTACCAAAGGAGCATGCATATCATGTAGTCTAAACCCTAAATAATTAATACATTATGAACATAACTAATACACAAATACATTCATATTAAGCATCCTAATAAACAAAACATAAACCCTACTAAAATTTCCTTAAATTAGAAGAATACCTTAAATCGATGACGAAATCACAGAGCTAGCAAGAAGGGAACCGCCGGCGAGGTGCTCCGGTGGTTGCAGTAGGTTGCAGGTGGTGGTGCGGTTTAAAAATGGCACGAGCGCGAGGTTGCAGGTGGTGGTGCGACGAGGTGGTGGTGGTTGCAGGTGGTGGTGCGGCGAGGTGGTGGTTGTTGCAGGTGATGGCGATGTAAAAGGGAACAACAAAAGTGAGATGGAGCTCGTCGATTTTGGGAGAGCGCACAGATCTGTGTGTAATTTTGGGGGAGGCAAAAGTGAGGTCGTCGATGGAGGGAAATACCCCCTCCATATATGTTTAAGGGTTTTAGCGGCGACATATCATCGCTAAAGGTGTCGCCGCTAATACGATTAAACCCTAGCCCTCATATCAATCACTTATCAACAATCAGATTAAACAGTGGGGAGAGCGGACGAATCGCTGGCCGGTGTTGCCGCTAATACCAATGTCGCCACTAAAGATGTCGTCGCTAAAGATGTCGTCGCTAATGCCAACTTTTCTTGTAGTGAGATCTAGTCTTTATTCGGCCATTAACACGTAAAAACCTTACTTTTGAGGTCAAAACCCTAGTTTTACCCCAAAACCCCATTTAAACTGAAATCAGAGGTTTTAGGTTGGATCTTTACCTCAAATGCAGCAGTTCTTCATGTATTCTTCTTTTAGAACGATGGAGAAGCATATTGGGAGCAACCTTCAAAAATTTGGGGATGAATATTGACTTTCTCTCTCTAGAATGTTCTCTCTCTCTCTAAACGTTTTTTGTGAAGATGATGGAATGGAGGCTGGTCAATGTAGCTTCTAGGGTTAAACCCTCCCCCCCCCCCCTTACAAGAATCGGCCCAAGCCCACCTCCCCACTAGCTCACCGTCTTTCTTTTTTATTCTTTTGGCCCGCTTAGCTTGTCGGAATTTTCGGATGTTACAAAATTGCATTTTTTGTTAGGTGGTTGATTTTGGTTCCTTGAACTTCACCTAAAACACTAAGGGTGTGTTTGGTTCATGAAATATTTTTAAGGGAACTAGAATTTGTTAACATAGTTAGATTTGGAATTTAATTTTTTCCAAAGGATTTCGAATTTAAAGAAATTGAAATCTATCAAATAAATTTTATTTTGAAATGCATTTGGGTGACAAAACAAAGATCAAAGAATTGTAATTTAGCACCCTTGGCGGCGACGGCGGCAGTAGTTGGTGGCGGGGACATCCGGTGGCGGTTGGTGGTGGGTGGCGACGGGGTGGTGGCGGTGACGAGGGCGGGGTAATTGATGGTGATCGACGACGGCGGAGGGCGACTACAAAAGAAAGGGTAGCGGCGTTGCTGGTGGTGACGACGACAAAAACGGTGGCGAGGGGTGGCGGCGGAGTGTCGGTGGTCAGTGGCGGGGCGGTGATGGCAGTGAGTGGTCGGATATTCCAATTCCTTTTGTTGAATTCCTTTACAATTTTGAAGGATTGTTGAAGGAATTTAAGGGATTTAATTTAAATTCCAATTCATTTCTTAACCAAACACGTTAAGAATGAAATTTAAATTCCAATAAATTCTATTAACCAAATACATTAAGAAATGAAATTCAGATTTCAATTCTATTAATTTTTACAAACGAAACGGAACCGATGTTGCCCGTTAGCTAACGGTTCGATTCGTGAATGTACTAGGACTCGGTATAGTTTACCATAGAAAAAGGGTTTATTTGTGATGGTTTCGTCACACAAATGTTGTACGATATAACCCAGAAAATAAAGTTGCGCTTTATATATACCGAAAACCATAGAAACGAACACCGATACCGGTTCTGATAATACTAATACCGGAAACGATATTGTTCGGTCATTATCGGTTCGGTTAGTCATGGTACCGGAACGATAACGGTACTCGTTATAGCTTATGATAAAAAATACTCGATTATGAATACAACTCCATTTAAAGAAAAATTTATATTGGAATGTCGACAAAATAACTAGAGATAGCCGCGTATTCCGACTTTTTTTTAATTTAATGAACGGAATTTATTACAAAAAAATGAAATAAGTAGAAAATTAAATAGGTTAAAATCGTATATTATATATAGTATAAGTAGCTAAAATGAAAATAAAAAAATTACACTTTTCATAGACTAGTGGGCGTTAACCCTCGCATAGCGCGGGGCACGCGTTTAGTTGGCTCGATTTCGAACATAAAAACGTTAAAAAAAAGCATCAAGCGACGATAACTTCTGAAATCACGTTGTATAAATACAAAAAACGAAAACTAATAAAAAAGTCGTTTAGCAAAAAGATAAAACCATGTGAAACCGTCGCGAATAAAAAGCCATAAAAACCCGGTGAAAAAAATTTATAAAGAACAAGATAAATAAAAAATAAAATAAAAAAGACATTTGTTTACATCGATCGAAAACAATAAAAAAATATAGCAATGTGGGTTCCAATAATATCGATAATGGTACCGATGTTGTCCGTTAGCTATCGGTTCGGTTTGTGAATCCACCGAGACTCGGTATAGTTTACAGTAGGAAAAAATGTTTATTTGCGATGGTTTTATCACACAAATGTTGTACGATTTAACTCAAAAAATAAAGTTCAAGAAATAAAGTCGTGCTTTACATCTATCAAAAACCATAGAAACGAACACCAATACATGTTCTGATAATACCAATACCGGCAACAATATTGTCCGGTCATTATTGGTTCGGTTAGTCACGGTACCGGAACAATAACGGTACTCGCTATAGCTTACGGTAAAAAAAATACTTGATTACAAATACAACTCTGTTTTTAAAAGGAAAAAAAAATTATATCGGAATGCTGACAAAAAAAACAAAATTTATTACAGAAAAATGAAATAAGCAGAAAGTTAAATGGTCTAAAAAATTATATTATATATAGTATAAGGAGCTAAAGTGAAAATTTAAAAATATATATAAATCTACTACGATAACGATATTGTCCGTTAGCTATCAGTTCGGTTTGTTAATGCACCGAGAATCGGTATAGTTTACGATATAAAAAAAAGGTTTATCTGCGGTTGTTTCGTCACACAAATGTTGTACGATGTAACCCAAAAAATAAAGTCGCGCTAACCATAGAAACGAACACAGATACCGGTTTTGATAATGCCAATACCCGTAACAATATTGTTTGGTCATTATCGGTTCTGTTAGTCACGGTACCAGAACGATAACGGTAGTCGTAATAGCTTACGATACAAAAAAAAAATACTCAATTACGAATATAACTCCGTTTTAAAAAAAAATAATATCGGAATGTCGATAGAAAAAACGGATAAAAAACTAAATATAGCTATGTATTCCTTTTTTTATTAACAAACGAAATTTATTATAGAAAAAACGATATAAATAGAAAATTAAATAGGCTAAAAGTGTTGGGTATAATTTTGAGACTGATGCTGTCAATCGAAATTACAGTATCGAAACTACTAGTTTCGGTTGAACATTTGTTCAATCGAAACTAGGTAGTTTCAATACATGTTTTTCAGGCTCATTGGGCGGTGGGTTGGAAAACAAGACGCATGTGCTTGGCCTCCTATATATAGCAGATTATGTCCTAGGAGTGAGTGTGTCTGTAGAGGGAATCACCACCCGAGAGGGAGCTCACCCTGGGTGAGACTAATTGTTAGTGTATGATCGAGCGTTTATTTTCATTTCAATCAAAGAATCATACGTTTTATGCTTTCAATTATCTGTTCTTTTCATTTTCATATGTTTCTGTTCGTGTATGTGATTCCCGCACCCGTCTCTACCCATTTCTGATTCGAGAGTGATACCGGATCCAGAGATTCCGCCTCTCGATCCGGACTGTTTGAAGAAATTCTCCGCAGATCTGTTCTCTCAGGTCTGCTCAGGACCTACAAAAAGCGTATATTATATATAGTATAAGAAACTAAAAAAAAATAAAAAAAAATTATAATTACCGTTCCCTTTTAATATCATAAATAACAATACCAAAATAGACATTTGACTAAAGAGTATTTCTAAAATATACTTTGACTTTTAGGCTACGAATTTATAGACATTCTATCTAAACAGACGGCTAAAGCCGGCTAATTAGCCGTCCTAAAATTCAGTGCACAAAAGACATCTGGTACAATGAATACTCGACACGTAGCAGGCTAGTAGCCGGACTATCTAGGCTATTTAGCCTTAGCCGGCCGTTATAAGGCCCTTATCCGGGGGTTTCTGCACTTAGTCGGCCGTTATAAGGCCCTTAGCCGTGAGCCTAGGCGCCGGCTTAGCCGGCCGTTATAAGGCTTAGCCTTAGCCTTAGCCGTGAGCCTGGGCGCCGGCTTAGCCGGCCGTTATAAGGCTTAGCCGGCGTTATGCCGGTGGCTAAGCCATGTGTCGAAATTTTATTAGACCAGATCTCTCTTGTGCTCTGAATTTTAGGCCAGCTAATTAGCTGACTTTAGCCGTCTGTTCAGAGAGAATGTTTATAAATTCGCAGGCTAAAAGTCAAAGTATATTTTAGAAAAACCCTTTAATCAAATGTTTATTTTAGTAATTTTCCCTGATAATAATCTACTAAATCTTTCGTAAAATAAGTAAGACATTTTGAATTTTCCACTCCTGCCCGACTATTTGTACTACTAGGTTTTGCAAGGATTTAATGTGACAACATGAGCTCTGGCCTGCTCACTTTTTTAACCCATTCAAATTTCTGGATCACTTTTGCTGAAAAATTTAATGAGAGTTGATATATACAAAACATGACATATTTTGTCCATACATAAAAAGCAACCGACTTTTTTTAATTCTCAGATAGTTATCAACTATTCTTCTTAGAGGATTACTCCCCGTCTTCATCTTTATCTCTATAATTTACTAAAAAACGTAATTTTCTAATCTTATCTTTCATTTTCTAAAATCCTTATACATCTCTGTATCTATCTCTATTCAATTAAATAATACTTCTTTATTAATTTTTTAATTATTTTTTCTCTTTCTTCTACTCACATTTACTTATAAAAAATATAAAAAAATAATATAAAGGTGAATAGTGACCTCTAAAACATGAAAGATGAGTTTGTTTTCCTCTAAAAATATAGGATATGGTATATGGATGGGGATGACATGAAGTGAGTTTTTACCTTGTTAAATTAAAATATGGGGATAAGGTTGGGATGGAGGATGGGCTATGAATGCTCTTATAATGAATTTTAGGGTAGATTTTCAAATAAAACTTCTTTTTATTTTTGTGTAACTCATTGATTGTGTTGGGTCTAGTCTGAGAATGATGTTAATCAATTAAAGCGATCACGAGATGTTTAGGTTCGTGTATGAAAATGGGTCTGAGAGTCGCTAGCGACACTCTGAGAGTCGTTTGGCCGGTTCCAGCCGACTCTCTGAGAGTCGTTAGGTTATCTTCAGTTGACTCTCTGAGAGTTGCTAGGTTGGCTTCAGCCGACTCTCTGAGAGTCGCTAGGCTGGCTTCAGCCGACTCTCTGAGAGTCGCTAGGCTGGTTACGGCCGACTCTCAGCGAGAGTCGGCAATCTGCACGCAGACTCTCTCAGGTTTCCTATATATACCTGACCATTTTCATAGCTCAGGAATCTTCTTCCACACATTTTTCTCTGTAATTTTCATTTGATTAGTTAGCTAGAGAGCGTTTTTTGGTTTGTGTTTGTTCCACCACCACGGGGGAGCTCACCCGTGGTGGATGGCGGTGGTAGATCGTTGTAATTATTCCAGGAGTTTATTGTAATCATACTTGTTGAATCATAATCAGTTTTGAGAGTTTTTGTTCTTTGTTTTCATGCTCTTTTTCTTGCATTTTTATTGATTTCATCAATAACAGCTGATCTATAGCTGATTTGTTGATCAGATCTTGACTAGAATCGTCATAGCTCAGAGACCCTACCATCAGGACCTACAATTTGGTATCAGAGCCTTTTGTTCTCTTGATTTTGGTGTAAAACTTGCGGTTTTTATGGTTTTTGAAAAGTTCTGAATTTCTTCATTTTTTGATTAGATATGTGTCAAGTTCAGAAATTGGTGTTGAAATTCATTCAAAAACCTGCTTTGAGAATCTTGATAGATCTGAGCATTTTTTGTTTGATTTTGTGTGTTTTTGAGAAAAAGGGTATGAGTCTGTTCTTGAGCTGACTGTCCAGAGCCGACTCTCTTGCTTGAGCCGACTGTTGCTTGATCGGGTCGACTGTCCGGGCCGACTCTCTGATTTTAATGTCGATTCTATGACAAGTTTACGACTCACTTGAGTGAGGGCCGACTCTCTCAGTTTGTGAGTTTTTCAATGTGAGTGTCACTACTCACTTTGTTCAGTCGACTCTCTCGGGCCGACTCTCTCGAGTCGACTCTCTATGTAAGTTTTTCAATGTGAGTGTCGCTACTTACTTTGTTCAGCCGACTCTCTCTTTGGTCCAGCCGACTCTCTCAGTTTCTCTGATACACAAATAAAAAAAAGAGTATTGTGGAGAAATTTACTTGGTTGAATTTTTTAGAGGATATTGTGAAGAACAGGAGGTTTATTGTCCAAAAACTTTGAAACAACTTTTTGGAATTTTTGTGTTTTCGACAATATCAGATCGGGGGCTGATTAGTGTATTCAAAGAAAGCGTTTTATCGTCTTCTGAATAGTTGAAGATCGCATTGCCACACGGGGAGCTCCTCCTTGTTTAAAATGATAGGGATCATGTGATTTGACATTAATCAATTAGGTTTGAATTCTCATCTTAGTCCTAAATGAAATGTTTTCACAATGAACGAGATAATAGGTTTTTTTTAAAGAAACACGTTTAAATGCTCCTTAATTAAAAACGATTTTTCTTGTTATTGCTTCCGGCGGCTAGTTGTTTTGAAAAGAAACCAAGTCAAATGACTTCTTCTTTGCGGCTAGCACACCTCCACGTAGTAGGGTTTGGAACTTTTTTTATATAATAGGATTATTATTCCTTTAAATAAGAATTATAAACCCTATTAATAGTTTTCAGACCTAAAGTCCAATACTTGTGATAAATACTAGAGTTGATTATTGGAAGATTGAACCTTTATCCTAGCCTATTACAAGATTATCCTATTGAAGAGATACGGGACTTTGGCTGAAATATATAGGGGGGCTACATTTCCGAGGGAGATCGACAATAAAAGACTTTGGGTTATCGGTGCACTCATGAAGATACAAGACAATGTTAGATATAGACCCCCTCGAAATCATAAAATTTTTTTGAGCGAGAGGGAAAGATTGGTTGAAGAAAATCAAATTAAGGGCAATCTCTATGGTGCATGATTGGTTGAAGAAAATAAAATAAGTGACGTGTTTAGAGGTAAGAAGAAATTAGGATGTGATAGTAAAAAATATCGGCTAATTTTCAAATAAATTTTATCGTAAAAAGTTAAAAAGGGGAAATGGCCAAGTGTAACTCATTGATTGGTTGAATAAAATCAAATATTTATGTATATCATCCAAACATGCGGCAAAGTCTGCACATCCCTACCGCCGCTAACCACCCCCACCGAAACCAAATGGTGGGGGTGGTGTTCACCCTCACCAAAAACACATGGCACCCACCCCTTCCTGAGTCGACACCCCTCGCCCTAATTGGTAGCATGCTTGTACGAAAAGAAAGTACCAATTCATGGTATTACGTGACATTCCATACCACATGACCTAATGTAATTGTGTGACATGACAAGACATGCGCCATGCGGTGAGATACTCTTCATCCTCGTAGTGACCATATCAAGGGCAATCTGTATGGTGCGTGAGGGGCGGCGTGAGTAACTCACGCTCATGGGAACACCACTCCCCTCACCCGTGAGAAGGTTACGCGTGAACCCACTCACGCCCGTTAATTCTCGCACGCTTGAAAAAAGATGACCATTGAACCGGTCAAAGAACATTAATTCATTCTTTTTTGGTTTTAAAAAATTACTATAAATACATTTCCACCAATATTTTTTACACAAAAAATACAAATCACTCACCAAAAAATCAAATTTTATCCACTCAAAGATGAATCCAAATGATCCAGACAACCTTTTCGGCCGGAACAACTCATTCGGTCAACCTCCAAACATCGCTCAATCTCCAAATAACCGGATGTGTGTCGACTGTTTTTCAACCTCTCAATGTTTTTATCCTGGCAATCACCTACATTTTGGGGTTGGAACTAACAAACGAGTCAACAATCACCTACATTTTCCTAAATTGGCCCCGACGTTATTCTGGAAACACAAACGACACCCGATGATATCATCAACCGACATGAATGATACTCCTACGGATTTCGATGGTCGGTGCCCATTATAATTTAAACAATAACGCACCGGAGGAAAAAGAATTACAACACCCGGTTGGAAAGAAAAAAAAGGAAAAAGAGCAACTTCAACTTTAACACCCGTTAACGTAGACGATGACATAGGAAACTTGGTGGTTGAACTGAAATAATTTAACGCATATAAAAAAAAGATCTACTTGAAGAAGAATAAGCAAAAGAGGGAGGACTTTAAAATTCTCGTGAACAACATCGATCATTTAACGGGGCTGGAGATGGAGCGGGAAATTAAGGAGAAATAAGGACTTCCCTAAATTTTTTTTTATTTTATCTTTGTTTTAATATTTTTGTAGAGTCTTAAAAAATTAATATAATATTAATATTTTAGTTATGTTTTATTTTAATTAAATAATAAAGTGTATAAAGTTAAATTTAAAAATTAAAAAATGGCTCATATTCAGTAACCATACCTCTCACTAGTGAGTGATGAGTGGTGAGTGAGTGAGCGAGATGAACACTTTTTGACTCACATTAACTAATTATACCAATACCCTAATTGGTTAATAGTGTTGGAATAATGTCTAATCTCTAGACTATAAATACTTCTGTCAAAAAGGAAGTTTACGCTACTCGTTCTTCTGCAATGTTGTATTTTTTATATAAGATAATTACTTTTATCGTTTAAACTACTAAATTATCTAATATTTGATTTTTGTATACTACCGTCTTACAAGAAAAAAACCGATGGACATGTAGAGGGATCACTATCAGCATGCATGAGAGGAGGAGATACAATAACATTTCGAAGACACGCACTAGTAGAGGCTAAAGGCTGAACAAAAGCTTACCGAAAATCGATTGAATGAGCAGTTTCATGCTTTTATGCGTTGACTATCCTTTTGTGAAAAGACAAAAATACCTATCGTAATAAAATTAAAAAAATATATATAAATTACATAATCTAACCAAACCCACCCCATCCAACCACCCTACCCCTCTTTATGCTCATCCAAGTATCCAACCAAGATCATCTCTCTCCGCTCTCTCCCTCTCCCCTCCCAAGACCCGCCCCTTGTAACCCTAGCTTTTTTTCTCACCAACACAGCAACACTGTCGCTGGTAATCACCGCACCACGTTGGATGAGTGTAAGGCCCCAAATCTGAGAGACCTCACTTGTTGGATTTACTCATAAACATAGTGATAAAAACTGAATAAACTATAACTTCTAAAACATAGTGGAAGCGTACATCATTCTATTATATAAACAGCAGAAGTCTTTAACAGTTAAAGAAAACAATTGTCTGAGAAACACATAATCACATAATAGGATGTCAGTCTTGTGTCGGGCAGCCTTAACACCTTGGCACGTTCTTTCCTTTTGCTACCTGAAGTATATACTAAAAGTCAGCTAACGCTGATGAGTTATAGTTTAAAAGCAATCAGACATTAACATTATATTATGAGAATAAATATATATATATATATATGTATATACTTATTTGTACATTCTTTACTTTACTGCTTTCATATAACATTCATTATGAGTACGTATATAAATACATACATGCTTATTTCTTGGTGCACATTCATCAGTCATACACATATGGGTGATCAACCTGTTATTTTGCTTACGTAAGTCACAAAAACAAACGTCCTCGAACTACCGTCGTAGCTCATTTACTTAACCGTCCGGCACTAGAAACCGTCCGTCATATCTTAAAACCGTCCGACAAACCTTCGGCCGTCCGTCTAAACCGTCCTACCGTCGTAGTACGTCATATTTGCCCGCCTGCCCTAAGGCATCCTTTTCCCACGCGAACTATTATTTATGCAACCGTTCTACTTATTACTACAACCGCCCGGCATGAATGTGGTCGTCTGTCATTGTCTTACAAACGTCCTAGCTGATGAAGGTCCGTATATGTCACGGCTGCAAAATAGTCACGTGGTCGTTCGTATACCGAAGTAGCCGTTATCATCGAAGCATGCATAACGTTTATTCACACTTGGCAAGCAATATATACATGGATATAAAGCAAGATTTCATTCTTATACGTTATGTCATACTTTTCATACTTGACAAGCAATAGATATATGGATATAAAGCAATATTTCATTCTTATACGTTATGTCATACTTTTCATACTTAGCAAATAATATATACATGGATATAAAGCAATATTTCATTGTTATATGTTATGTCACACTTTTCATACTTGGCAAGCAATATATACATGGATATAAAGCAAGATTTCATTCTTATACGTTATGTCATGCTTTCATTTCATAGCTTGTCATTATTGTATTCACTATGTATTGTCACATAACACATAAGATTATATGTAGCATTTATATCTTTCATTCAGTTCATGTATACACTTCGTTTGCACGTAACACATATGGGGCACATAGAACTCACCTAATGAGCGGGTTCCTGAAGTATACTAGCTCATCAGTAGGCGTCTCTAGGTGTCACACATAATCTGTATCAATCATTCGTATATGTTATGATAACTGACTTAACCGGCACTTTGTTTCTATCCCTAGGGTTAGACGAACTTAGGTAAGTTTGTCATACTGGGCTTAAGCGAACATGGTAAGTTCGCTATGTTTGATGCTAAGCGAACATGATAAGTTCGCCATATTGGTTTTAGCGAACATACTTAAGCGAAGATGTTAAGTTTGCATTGTTTAGCGAACATGGGCTAAGTTCGCTACTTATGCTTCAGGCGAAAATATGGCAAGTTCGCCATCCATGCTTCAGGCGAACATGCTAAATTCGCCTGAACTGGTTCTTTTCCCAGACCACCCACACCATAATGAGAACGTCTAGGTAAAATACACTTCTTTAGTTCTAACGAAAATCGGATATAGTCCCGTTTGTTTTTTACTAAACCTGACAATATCCAATTGTCTAATTCCAACATCAAACTACACCAATAGTCTAACAAACCGCACTTTAGATTAATACCAAAACTATACTTTCATTCGTTCATTAATTGATAATTATATTAAATATTATATAATTATAACCCACTTTTAACGTGTCCTAAAAATGTTCTCGAAAGACGTCCCTGATAATTTTCCCGAGTCCCTTGTCACTAACCAACACTAGATATATAAGTTTTACGAGTTATACATTCGCGTACGGTCCGTACTAAACGTGTTTGTACGAAACTGTTGAGCATCACGCGAGAGAAAACTTGTTTTGCCCATAACTTGACCATACGAACTCCGATTGAGGTGAATCAAGGGGCATGAACTCGTCTCGCCAAGCCCCACCAGCGCCGCCCGTCTCCGCCGCCGCCGCCGAAAAAACGGGTAGTGGACGGATTTCCTTGTTTTGGCCGGAAAACTTCATCTTTTTCGACCAAACCTTCTTGTAGTCTTTAGATCGGGCGTTTAGGAGTGTAGATCTAGGCTTAGATCGGAAAAGCCCCAAAATATATCTCTTGTCGGAGTTCTTTCTTGACTTGTCGGAAAACTGAGTGGCTCCCTTAGCCACCGACGCTGCCTCCACGGTGTTCGACCACCACTCCCCGTCGCATCACCGCCTGCCCTCCACTCTTCTCGTCAGAAACCGGTCGCCGGAATTCTCTCTAGAACACACACATGTGTGTGTTTTGTTTTATGACAAATGAGTAGTCCCACAAGGAATCTCATTTATATAGACGTGTTCGTTTCCACTATGCGGTGCCTCGTTCGCGATCGAAAACTTTTGTGAAGGTCGGTTTAATTATAAACTCAGGTCTAGAATATCATGGGCAATAAAATATTATTTTTTTAAATAAAACTGGCATAAGGTTAATATTAATTCTCCGCTTTAATATTTGTTCGTGTGTCGGTGGATTTATTATTCTCGTCCGACAATGTACAACGCAAGTCGGATACGCGACATCACTCGGTCATGTAAAATCTCATTAAAATTTCGGTATCTTCCTCGCGTAATTTCTTCGTTTACCGCTATGAAATAAGCTTCTTAAATCTAAATTGTGGGATGTTACAATGAGTCCATATGATGATGGTGGGTACGTCCAACCTGAAATTCCTCCTGATCAACCATTGGATTTGTTGAGTTCACCGTCAATCGCTCCCGTTATTGGTAGTGATTCCACCCCTCAATCAGATATCTATGCTAACACAACTTCTAAACGCATCAAGAAACTTCAATTTCAAAAAATCCCTTTCAACCTCAACTAATTCTAAATGGAACCTTCTATCCACGTGGGGGGAAAGGAAGACAAATTAGGGCTTACTCATAAACTTCCCACACGTTTGTATTTGGGAATCTGACGACTGACGGTGAAGCTGGTGATATTACTTGTAATATAATGGATAACGCGGAAGCTTGTTTGTTGTACATGGATGCCATTCGCGGTGCTGTTAGGAAATTCAGAAGGGGGAGGGGCTAGGGTTGGTGGTGTGCCGGTGAGGATGACTCCTCTCAATACATACATAAATATATATTTATTTATTAAGAAAATAGTGGGCCCCATGCGTTATAGTCATTTAGGTTTTTTTAATTTTTATATTTTTAACAATAAGGGGCATTTTGGTAATTTCACTTCCACTTAACAGAATAAGTTAACCACCATCCATAGTAGGGACCATCAGTGAAACAAAATGAAAATTTCTTGAGACCAAACCCGTAATTTATCAAAGTTAGGGACTATATTCGTAATTTGGCCAAACCACAGGGACCATCCGTGAATTAACTCTAAATATAAACATACAAATATAAATGAGTTAAATACGGTTTTAGTCCATGTGGTTTGACACAAATAACAAGTTTAAATTTGATTTTTTTTATTTCAATAGTTTCATTTTCTTATCATTTAAAGTCTAGCCCACTAACACCATTTAAATTTTCTGTTAACTTTTTATTAAAAGACCAAAATATCCCTGTTATAATAAAAACAAAAATAAAACAAAAAAATGATTATACAGCTCATCTTTAAACCAAAAGATTTTGCCTTTTCAGTACAAATCTTTAAACCAAAAGAAATTAAAAGCTCATCTTCATTCCAAATTGTAGGTCAGTTCCCATCCATTGTTGGTTGATATGTCCTAAATTATACATGTTTTGCATGCATAATAATCCTCATATTATGATATTAATCAAACAAAAGCCTTGCAATTGATACTTAAAACGTTAATATTTTACAATTGCAGGTTATTCGGTGCTCCAAGATAAACAAAGAAAAAACCAGCTTAAAACATGAAGAAATCAAGCTTTTGGAGAACTAAACCTGAGCATTGATCCCCAAGAAGTCAAACCAGGTCAACACAAGTCAACCATCAGCTAAAAGACGAGCCTTGGGAGCAGCCAGGGGCTTGCACGACCGTGCATCCCTTTGCACGGTCGTGCATTGCCCAACTGGCCTCCCTAGACTCCGGTACACTGTCCTTTGTACCCTGTTTGATTCCCGAGGTGTTTGCATGCCCATGCAATCTAATGCACGGCCGTGCATTGCTCATTTTGAGGCCTATAAATAGATGGCTTGAGTTCTTCATTGAATCATCCCTTACACACCCCAAGAACACACCAGAGAGAGCTTATTTCGTAGTTAGAGTGTAGTAGTAGTGAGTAAAGGGGCTCTTCCTCCTTGTTCCGCAATAGGGGAGCCTACGAAACTCAGCGTTATGCTAGTTAGTATGGCCATTCGTGGCTAGACTCTTTGTATTGCTTTGGTGAAGATGAAGTTTGGTGCATGTTAATGTTTAACGTATTAATCTAAGTGATGTGTTTATGTCTTTAACTATTCGTCCTTAAAACCACCATTTTGGTGGGTGTTTATTATTGTCTAAATCCGTCTTTATATTTGTGAGTGTTCTTGATTTTTAAAGTGTAAAACCTTTTTAATCAAACTTCTCTTGAAGCTTGTACGTCTTTATACAAGTAGAGATTGATAAGCCAATGCTTAGTTAAGACTATTAAGGTCGTACGTCTTTATACGAACTTATTATGCGACCAAGAATTGGTGAACTCATGTTGGGAACGGTATGTCTTTATACTTGGTCCCATTGTTACACCGCCTCCCGGTGAGCAAAATATAATCACCTATTTAACTCTAATACAAAGCATTTTACGTTCGATGTCTTAAACCAACCCGGAGATGACCATTCGAATGGTTGAGGGTAATTGTTGTCCTTAACGGGAGGCACTACCACTTGTTAAAGCTTTTAAATTTGCAAATCAAATGTCGTGAGGACGAGGCTCTAGCGGTGACCCGGGTCACACATTTGTAGTAGTTATATCACTGGATTAGTCAACTTAACATTATCATGTGCCAAGCGGATTCGAAACCCAAAGCAATACTATTCGTAACCTAATCATTTCCGACATATTTACTTTCCTATTATTTACTATTCTGTTCGTTACATTTCTGTTACATACTTCACGTACGTTTTTACTTTTCTGTTATTTACTTTACCGTCATTTACTTTTTTGTCATTTACTTTTTTGTCATTTACTTTTCTGTCATTTACTTTTCTGCTCTACAAGCACACAAAACCCACTCACTAATTAAACCGGCTAAACGTTAACAAAAGTTGAGTATTGGAATTCGACCGTGTCCGTTGGTTCGATACTTGGTTCTTACCTAAACTATATTACGCTGCGATAGGTACACTTGCCTATTGTGTGTGTTTTAAGTTAAAGTAATTATCATTTTATAAATTTAAAACCTGATCTCGTGAAACCATCATAAAATATATTTACCTATATTTTTATTTAAAACACAACGCATCACTGGTACAAGGGGTTGCTAACTCTGGTGAAGCACCACAATTCAGATCCATCGCTGCCATTGTTTGTCCCCCAAGACTTTGATTTTTAGATTCATCGCTGCTAACTCTTTTGATTTTCAGACCCACCACAAGCCTTCGTTCCCCCCTCTCTCTCGTCGCTGGAGTTTGCCCTAATTAACAACCACTAACACATGCTTGCTCCAACAACCACCCCCTTAAAACCCTAACTCCTCTCTGCCCACATTCTTGTTTCAAACAACTGAGAGAAAAAAAATTACAGTGGAGGCCATCTCTCCCAAATCCCACTCGTTCGATTCCAAATATGGTTCTCAGTCGTATCATCACTGGTTTGGCCTATCACTCCCAAATCAACCCAAATCTAATCAAATCGATGGTGGTGGCAGTAGAGGATGTGTTATTGTGATGGAGAGAGAGTAGAGAGAAGGAGATAAATAGCAGTAGATAGAGGCGGAGGTAATGCACAGTGGTGGATGTCTAGCCAGACGAAGGTGGTGTTCAGCGGTGGTGGTCTGGCAGGTGACTGGCGGAGGGTAGTGGTAGATCTAGGGTTAGAGAGAGAGAGAGAGATGGCGACGGTGGTGTGGTGGTAAAGATTGTGGCGGTGGTGTGAGGTGGGGGGTGGTGGTGGTGGCTATGGTGTGGGGGTGCTAGAGCTGAGCATGTATATAAAATTTGTATATAATGTATTTTGTTGTATTAGTTTAATTATTTTAAATAAATTACACAAATAATCCCCCAACCATTAAACATGTTAATAAGTTACATAATTAGTATAGAGGTATTTTCGTTTTTTCACCTAATTTAAAAGAATAATTGAATGAAGGTTAGTGAGTTGAATAAAAATGAGACAAATGATGAAACTTTTGGAGGTAAATCAATATTTTTAAACTTTTAGACTAAAGTAGTTATTTTTATCAAAGCAGATGGATTAAAACCGTATTTAACTCAAAATCAATTAAAGTTAAAATAGTTAATACTGGGGCCAACTTAAAGACATCAAGTCCTGACAAACTTTATAACTTTTGTTTTAAAATCATCATTGCATATCAACATTTCGTGGATTGTCAGTCGATGCCAACGAACAAGACAACAGCTGGATTCTGCTTACTATCACACACTAATTTCTGCTTCAATGGAGAGCAACGCAGAATTGCCACTTCTTACCTCTAAAGACGTCGCTCATTTCACCGGCGACGTTGAAGACATCCCTCCGATCACCGGAATAAATGATTTCTTCGTCCAATTTGGAGTCGAATCAAAGAAGCTATGGTACCTTGCGGCCCCGGCGATTTTCACTTCTACTTGTCAATACTCACTCGGCGCCATCACTCAGACGTTCGCCGGCCACGTCGGAACTCTTGATCTCGCAGCGTTCTCCATCGAAAACTCAGTCATTGCCGGTTTTTCGTTGGGGATTATGGTTAGTGTTTGTTAAATCTTCGTAAACCCTAACCTAATTTGCTTCATTCATGATACTTCCGTAAAAGCAAATCGAGATCTGAAATCGAATTTGCCCTAATTAGTTCATCGTTTGTGTTAATCCTAACGGAATTTCAACAGAAACCCGTTAATCTATGTCATGATATTATCACTCGATAATTTATGTTATTTCAGATTCACTACGGTTTAACATATTAATTCTGAAATAACATAATTTAATTGTTAATTAAATAATTAGGTTATTTCTTTATGTTTATTTATGTTATTTTAGAGTTACCAAGTAAGGTTTGACATATTAACTCTGAAATAACATAATTTAATTGTTAATCGGGTTATTTTCCTTATGTTATTTTATATGATTTTATTACGTTTCTAGGTTAGAACCTGTGTAATACACACGAGGTGAAAAATATCAATACATTAAATTCTTAAATCTTTATGTATATATTTTACATGTGTAAAAATGTATTACATATACTAAGGATAAAAAACAAAATTCAAAATATGTAAAAATTAATATATAATTGGATTTCAAAAATACGTTAATTACTATTTAATATAATTTAACTTTCATTTACTATTTGATTGAAAATAAAAGTTACATAATTATATTTCAAAGTTTCTTATAATAAAGGATAATTTAAAATAAATATGTTTTATTAGTATAATTAGTAGTTTATTTAAAAATATTATTAAAAGATAGAGATGTATTTAATAAGAGAGAGGCGAAAAAAAAATTAATGACAATAAATATGAAGGCGACACGTTACATTAAAATCCTTTATTTATTATATAGTATAGATATAGATATACATTTGAGAGATATTATGTTAGGTCTGACATATTAACTCAGAAATTTATACCTTTACGTTGTCACGTGTCAAAATTTGATGGACACCAAAAAAAAATTTTGTTTATTTTTTTTTAATTATTAATTATTTAATATTTACTTATTAAATATTTAATATTTCTTTTATTAATTTCTAAATCCTCACTACTATTTAATATTTCTTTTATAATTTCTAAATTTTTATTTCTAACTATTTAATATTTACTCAGAAGCTATTTAATATTTTCTTTATTAATTGTTAAATACTCTCTACTATTTAGCATTTTCTTTGTTAATTCTTAAATTCTCATTAATATTTAATATTAGAAACCAATGGGGTATTTGAGATTGAGTTTGAAAAAGCTAATAAGTCAAAAAAGTGTTTAGTTTGGGATTGAGTTTGATAAAAGTTTTTTTATTTTGGCTTTTTGATAAGTTTTAAAAATTTGTTTTCTAAAAGTCACAAATCCTGGCTTTTTAAAACTTCTTATGACTTTTTGAATATAAAATTACCAATCTATCCACCATTTACCCTACAATAAATAAAATAAGCTAAGCCGAACACTTTTTAAAAAACAACTTATTGGCTTTTCCCACCACAAAAGCTAATCCAAACACTTTTTTAAAAACTTATTTAGGAAAAGTTATAAGTCAGTAAACACTTTTGACAAAAAAACATTTTTAGAGTTAAATAAGCAATCCCAAACACGCTCAAAGTTTAAAGAAGAACGCGAGTGAACAGTAACTCCCCCAATGGGGGAGTGTCACGTGGCAATTAAAATAATTTTTTTTACATTTTCATTTTTAACCCTTATAGTATATATAATATACGTTTTTAGCCCGTTTCATTTTCTATTAATTTCGTTTTTCTTTGATAACTTTCGTTCGTTAACTTTTTTTTCAAAATACGGAGTGCGCAACTATTTGTAGTTTTTTTGTCAACGTTTCGATATAATTTTTTTTAAACGAAGTTGTATTCAAAATCAAGTTTTTTTCGTTGCCTATAGCGAGTGTCGTTACCGTTGTGGTACCGTTACGAGCCGAACCTATTATGGGCGAACAACATCATTGTCGATATTGGTATTATCGGAATCCGTATTGGTATTCGCCTTATGGTTTTCGACGACCCGAAGCGGTATTTTTTTTAATTCGTTTCCCCTTTTTCTGTTATATATTTAGCTTTATGTTTCCTTTCAATTAACATTACTTTTACCGATGCGCCTACGTTTTCGTTTAAATTTTATTAACGATGGGCCCGACACCGTTTTTTATGATAACTATCGTTCGTTAAGTTTTTTTAAATAACGGAATGCGCCGTTTTCTTAAATTTTTTGGTCAACGTTCTGGTTTAAATTTTATTGAAAACTAAGTTCAATTCAAATTCGAGTGTTTTTTTGGTATCATACGCTATAACGAGTTTGGGATTCGATGCAAGTTTTATTCACGCAAACGAGTCAAACCAACTTGCCGCGAAGCGCGGGGGGTAAAAACTAGTTTACTTTATTATTCGTAAATCTTCATTTTTAACCATTTAATATTTCCTTTATTCAACCCGTGTAAAACACGGTTTCTAACCAGTAACATAATAAAATAACATAAACGAAATCATCATCATTATTATAATAAATGAATAACTTTATCTGTCACGTGTTGACTTCTGGTAAGTCTAGATTTTTGTTTCCCGCCTTTATCTCATATTAAATAACTCTATCCTATTAAATAATAATGATTTTAAATAATTAAATATCTAAAATTTATTCTAATATTTTATTAAAACTTACTAAATTATAAGAAGATTTCAATTATATCTTATCTTAAAATATAATTTTTAAATCTTCATTATTTGTTATTTATAATTCTTAAATCTTCATTATTTCTTATTTCATCAATAACTGATGACATCCAATATACAAATCTTTATAGAAACTGCTTGTTTATAACTAATTGTATGGTGTATGAAATCAATAGCTTGGAATGGGGAGCGCATTGGAGACATTATGTGGTCAAGCATACGGAGCGGGTCAGTTAGACATGTTAGGAGTATATATGCAGAGGTCGTGGATCATCTTATTCGTCACCGGATTGATTATGATGTTCCTCTACATCTTCGCAACTCCATTTCTCCTTTTGATCGGACAAACCGAAGCCATATCACACGCGGCCGGGAAGATGGCGCTGTGGATGATCCCGCAGCTATTCGCGTACGCCGCTAACTTCCCAATCGCTAAGTTTTTGCAGGCGCAGAGTAAGATTATGGTGATGTCGTACATATCCGGGGCGGCTCTGGTCCTTCATACTTTCTTTAGCTGGCTGTTAATGTTGAAATTGGGGTGGGGGTTGTGGGGAGGAGCGGTGGTGCTCAACCTTTCGTGGTGGTTCATTGTGGTGGCTCAGATGATCTATATTCTCAGTGGGACTTGCGGCCAAGCATGGTCAGGTTTCAGCTGGGCAGCCTTCAATAATTTATGGGGATTTGTTAAACTGTCGTTTGCATCCGCGATCATGCTTTGGTATGTTAAATTACCATATTACCCTTTTGATTATTGCTTCCATATTTTATATAAAGTTATTATACAAACGTCATGTTCGGTTTGGCATTGTTATATTGACATAGCAATATTTTTTTTTAAAGTCAGTTAATAAGGACAAAATGTGTTACTAAATAATAAATAATGATCATATTCATAATTTTTAAAAATTGAGCGAATATGTAATATAAATATGTTAGATGAACGATTTGGTTTGGTTATTTTTTTAAGTTTCATGTTAAACTTGAATAATTTATTTAAAATTATTGGTTCAGCCTGGAAACATGGTATTTTATGGCTTTGGTGCTTTTTGCCGGATACATAAAGAATGCTGAAATTGCAGTTGATGCACTCTCCATATGGTTAGTACTACTTCATATTATATATAGTAAATAACTAAATACAACACCTGCTAAAATTTTTATTTCTTTATTTAAATAGATTTAATTATTTTTATTATGCACTCTCCATATGGTTAGTATTGCTGTTATCATCGTCGCTGCCATCGCAACCACCACCATGATGGCGGTGACGATGGTTGCATCGTTGTTTTATAAATTTTGTTCATCTTTATAAAGCTCCCAATCCCTATCGCTATTCAATAAAAAATTCTTGCATCTTATTCTCCATCCCTTTCTTCTTATTACAAACATTCATAAAAATATAAAGATATGTTAAATGAATAGTGAGTCCCAAATAAATAAATATGGTGAATGAGTAGGGAGAATAACTAATTAAATACTTTGATGAAATTATATGCAGCACAAACATTCTTGGGTGGGCAATTATGGTGGCAATTGGATTCAATGCAGCTATCAGGTAGGTTTACCATTATTTTTCTTTTTTTCATTTTGATTAAAATTTAAAACCTCATTTATAATTAAATTCACATAAAATTATTAGTAATAATAATAAAATATTTAATTTTGGTGATGTAGTGTAAGGGTGTCAAATGAATTAGGAGCAGACCATCCAAGAACCGCAAAATTCTCAGTGGTGGTGGTGGTGATTTTCTCATTTATCATCGGCGTTTTATTGGCCATCCTCCTTGGCATTTTTCGGCATCAGTATCCAGCCATATTCGCCGACAGTTTAGAAGTTCAACAAGCAGTTTACGCTCTTACTCCATTGCTAGCAGCCTGTCTCATCATTAACAATATTCAACCTGCACTTTCTGGTATGTATTCAAGTCCCAATTATCATTTAAGTTTTCTCCATAATTGGTTCACTAGTTAATTATGATGGTGAAAAATGTAGGGGTAGCGATCGGGGCAGGATGGCAAGCTGCCATTGCTTATATAAATATTGCATGCTACTACATATTTGGAGTTCCTTTGGGACTCACTCTTGGGTTTGCAGTCAACTGGGGTGTAAAGGTCTTAACTTTACACTCATTCTTGTTGTACATCATGCATCATTGACAGTACCATATATCTAACATGAAGAATGTTGCAGGGTATCTGGGTAGGCATGTTAACTGGAACAGTGGTACAAACCATTACCTTGATTTGGATTTGCGTTAGAACGAACTGGGAGAAAGAGGTACTTCTCACTCTAATTACTTCTCATTATCAAAAACTTTTGAAACCGATTCGACCTAAACTTCTTCTCAACATGTTTTTTTTTTCTGAAGTTAATGGGATTATTTTGGATGTAAATTGTAGGCATCCATGGCTGAAGAGAGAATTAGAAAATGGTCAGGTCAAAAGGGGGTTGAGGAGGAGGAACATTCCTTATGATCTTGTACAAGCATGCTTGACCGTCTACTTCTCCTCTCGACTCAATGCATACAAAAGGCATTAACATTCCTTATGATCTTGTATCCCTATATAGACAAACGATGTGGGATTTACTTGAGGTGTGATGGTATAAGTGATATGTTAAAAGTATTATCAACTCGTGTGTTACATAAAAACTTTCATTAAAATATATAAAAACTAAATTTATCCAACAAAATACAACCCATTGTTAAGGAATCAACACAAATATCGTGATTCCCTCTTACAGCCTTGATTTGATTACACTTTCCTTCCATGTATTTATTTAAATATAATTGCATATTTAGTCAAAGGTATAACTCCCTATTTTCAATCCTAATTACATATATACCAAACACAAAACTTAAATTACATATATCCCCTTCTTTTATAAAATTATCCTTTTAACTTTACAAGAAATACGACTATTCTTAATCCATCGATCCCAACCCTAACCTTCTGATTCCCGCTTCCGACCGATTCCAACATACATCGTCGCTTCTGATTGATTCCATCATCCAGTTGAGTATATATGTAATTATGAAGGGGATATACGTAAATAAAGTTTTGAGCTGGGTATATATGTAATTAATGAAGTTTTTAGGGGGATATATGTAATTGCCCCATAATTAAAAATGGGCGGTTTCAAGATATATTTTTTTGCTTTTCTTATTTTGCCCTTAAAAGCTTATATAAAACTCACAATTTTAGTTTTAATTACCTAAATGCCATTAATTAATCTCAACCATAGATTAAAAAAGATCAAATGTGGAAAGTTGTTTTCGCAAAACAATTAGTTTTCTCATGAACACTCCCACACACGCGCGCGCGCGCACACACACACACACATATATAGGGGTGGGTTCCAGAGAAAGCCAATAGTTAGGCGAAAACCACTAGAAAACCAATTTTAACCAATAATATAATAATATTTATTTTTTATTTTATTTTATTTTTATTCTTTTATAAGAGTATCAATGTAATATTACAAATTTTTACCAAAAAAATATTTAAATATTGGCTTACGTATACGTAACACGTAAACAGAAAACAAAAAAATTCAAAAAAATTGCGGTTACGTATACGTAACCCATAGTATTACACATTGTTTTAGTGGTTTTTTCGGTTTTCACCTAACTTTGTGGTTTTCTCTTGATCCCTCCCCCTATATATATATATATATTAATATATTATATATAATTTTGAAAATAATAATTATTATATATATGTATATATCTAAATGGAATATGTCATATTCCATGGAATATGCCATGTGATATGCCAAAGAATATTTCATTTGTAAATGATTATATATAGGGGATAAATATTGAGATTTAAACCTAGAGATTTGAAATAACTTTGGAAACCCTAGCCGCCACCACCCTAAGATTACCGCCACCTCCCTCCCTCTCTCTTGGAAATTCCGGCCAAGTAAGGAGGTACCCGGGAGCTCCGCTTTGCGTATTGGCTAGTACCGTTCGTTGTTGTCTCGTTGTGAATTTTGTTAGTCGAGTCATCGATCAACATCAACAAGATCTAAAGTAAGAACAATTAGGTGTTTAATTATTTTCTCTTCATCTCCGGTTTCTACCGTTCTTGTAACTTGATTAATGTTTCGGTTTCCTGTCTTGATTTTGATTAAGACTTCCGCTGCGTTTTTTGCTTGAATCAAACTTTTGAAAAGTTAAAAGTATACGGGAAATCCCAATAGTAGGTAATCTTGCACAATCCCTAGCTATGTAGCCTAATTTACCACAAATAAAACAACATGATTTCCAAACATTATCACTTCTTGCAGTCACTCCCCTGAAGTAAGGTTTCTTGTTACCTTTTAAATTTCTTATCTCTTGATCGAGATATATCCTACTCGATTTTCAGGTTTCTCCTCCACAAAGAAAGCAGTCAAGCATCGAGGCTTTAGGTTTCCTCTAATTTTCTTATCGAATCAGGTTTCTTTTCCGCGAATCAGATCTTCTTCTTCGCGAATTAGGGCAGCTTCTTCACAAACCAGCGCAACTACTTCTCAAATCAGGGCATCTTCTTCGCGGATCATGGTTTCTTCTTCCTTGAATCATCTCCATGACTTATGATTACTTAATCTTGACCCGTTTGAACTTCGATTTTAACTAAAATTTAGGGTTTTCTGTCTCGTTTTCTTGGTCGTTTTTCTTCCTATGTTTTTTTTTAAACTTTTCGATTATATAATCATATAATATAGGAACATCAGTTGACTTGTTATTTGCTTTGTTTCAACAATGACTGTATGTTATCCTGCAAAAGTAAAATTTTGAAATTTGAATCTTAATGACATTAGCAACTTTTCATCTTTGCTCCTCAAAATATGTTCTTTGTTTTCTTATTTGCAACTCAAGATGCGTCATAAATTCAAATCCTATCTTTTTGTGTTGAAATTAAACGACCAGTGACAATCACCATAATTTGATTACACAAGTTTGTGGTTTTCGGGTAAAGATTGAATGATCTAATCTGAATTTCTGCCGATTTATAAGTTCGGAAAATAAGATGGAAATGATATTTGTAGAAATTGACCAATTTTTGAAAGGACCCGGTTTGACCCGTAGCCATTTTTGTCAAAACCCATCCTGACTCAAACCAAAATGACCCGTTCTGACTGGAACCCATCCTGACCCAAACCTGTTCTGACCCGTCACCCAACCCGACCCGCCCCGCCCATTTTCCCAGGCTTAATAAGAACACATCCATAGTCATTCTCAAGTACTTTAGGATACTCTTAAAAGCTGTCCAATGACTTTCTCCTGGGTTATCCTGATATCTAATTGTCATGCTTAAAGCGTACGACACATCAGGTCTAGTGCATACCATGGCGTACATGATCGATCCAATAGCCGAAGCATATGAACTCTTTCCATCCTCTCATTTTTTATGTCCGACTTGACGCATTGAGATTTATCTAAGATCGTTCCATGTGCCATGGATAAGGTTCCATGCTTGGAATCTTCCATTGAAAATCGTTTGATGACTTTATCAATGTATGCACTTTGGCTTAGGCCAATAAGTTACTTTGATCTATCTTTATAGATATTTATTCCGAGAATATAAGCGGCTTCTCCCAGACCTTCATTACGAAACACTTGGCCAAGATTTGACTTCTTGCAGCATCGGAATGTTGTTTCCAATTAACAGTATATCATCCACAGATAAGATCAAGAATGTGATTATGTTCCCACTAGCCTTCTTGTAAACACACGACTCATCTTCATTCTTTATAAAACCAAACTCTTTGATCTTCACATCGAATCGAAGATTCCAGCTCCTAGATGCTCGCTTAAGTCCATAAATGGACTTCTTAAGTTTACACACTTTATCGGGACGATTAGGATTGACAAAACCTTCTGCTTGAGCCATATAAATATCTTCACTTAGATGCCCATTCACGAAATCCGTTTTGACCTCCATTTGCCATATCTCATAGTCATAATATGCTGCTATGGCAATCAAAATCCTGATATACTTGAGCATGGCTATTGGCAAAAAAGTTTCATCATAATCAATCCCTTGAGTCTGAGTGAGTCCTTTTGCCATAAGCCTTGCTTTACAGGCGTGTACATTTCCATCCATGTCGGTTTTCATCTTGAAAACCCATTTGCTTCCAACTGCCTTGCAGTATGGAGGTAGATCAACGAACTCCCAGACTTGGTTATCTTACATGGATTGCATCTCAGCACCCATGGCTTCCAGCCATTTTCAGACTCGGGATCTGAAATAGTAGTCTTGTAGTTAGTGGGTTCACTTTGATCCATTAAGTATACTCCGTCATTGCTAACGAAATACCCATATCTCTCAGGCTCATGACGAGTTCTACTAGACCTGCGGGCACTCGGTGTTACAATTGCCTCTTGAATACTTTGAGGTTCAGGCTTAACAACCGTTTGTTGATTTGATGGTTCTTCCTGAGACGGTGCATTTTCTGGTTCTTGAGTCTCTTCAAAATCCAAACTTCTTTCTGTCGGTTCCCTGGTAAGGAACTCTTCTTCCAATAAGACTCCTCTTTTGTTAATGAATAATTTATTCTCAGCAGAGTTATAGAAGTAGTATGCTTTAGTCTCTTTCGGGTATCCCATGAAAACACATTTTTCGCCTCTGAGTTCTAACTTGTTGGATGTTTCACTCTTAACGTAAGCATCACAATAAGTTTGGACTATTCCCATGCCATATCTCATATGGGGTCTTATCTAACATTTTCATCGGAACCATGTTGATTATTTGGGTTGCGGTTTCCAAGGCATAACTCTAAAAGGAGTGTGGTAGGGTTGTACGAATCATCATCGATCGAACCATATCCAACAATGTTCAATTCCTCCTTTCAGACACACCATTGTGCCATGGTGTTCCAAGTGGAGTCATTTGTGAAGTTATTTCACAATTCTTGAGATGATTATCAAAGTCGTAACTTAGAAACTCGCCACCTCGATCCGATCGAATGGCCTTTATCGTTTTCCCAAGATGATTCTAAACTTTATTGTGGAAGGTCTTGAACACTTCAAAAGCTTAATGCTTATGTTTCAACAAATAAACATAACCATACCGATTATGGTCGCCTGTGAATGTTATGAAGTATCTATTGCCGGATCTAGACATTATCCTAAAAGGACCAAATACATTTGTATGTATGAGACCTAGTAGATATGAGGATCTTTCTCCTATTCCTGAGAAATGTGCTTTGGTCATCTTTCCACTTAAGCAAGATTCACAAACGTCAAGCGTCTCAGAACCGGTCGGCTCCAAGATTCTATCAGACTGGAGTTTTGACATACATTTCTTACTTATGTGACCGAGTGTAAGGCCCCAAACCCGGGAGGACTCACTAGTTGGATTTACTTATTCACAAACAGTTCTTAAACTTAAAATGCAGTCATTACAGCGGAATAAATCTCATCACATTGTACGGAATTGTTAACAAACTAAAACATTGTTCAACAACATCAATTATTCATATCATTACATGAATGGATGCCAGATCTCTTACGCCGGGTAACTCTTCAAAACAGCCAAGCAACATCTATTCATCATCCTTCTAATCCTTAACCTGATATGCATACTAAAAGTTGGCTAACGATGGTGAGTTCAAGTCTTTCATTCGTTATTAGGAAAATGGTTTCATCGTACATTCATTCATTAGGGTTTAAATCATTTATAAGAAAACATGGGTTATCATTCATTATTCATTCGTTCAATCATTCAATCATCGTCAAACATAGTTTAACGGAACATTAATTCGTCATTTAACATTCATTTAAGTCATACATTTATTGTCTAAATATGTGTCATCATCCTTTTCGTTCATTTCAGTTTCCAGTTCTTTCATCGCCCATGTGACTCATAAGTCCATAAGGTAATTTTCATTGCCCTTACGACTTATAGGTCCATAAGGTACTTTCATCGCCCTTACGACTCATAGGTCCATAAGGTACTTTTTCGTCGCCCTTACGACTCATAGGTTCATAAGGTTCTTCGACGAGTATGGCACTTATTTCCACAACTTCGTCGGATCATTCATTTATCCTTTACGGGTCACGTTAACCCCTAGTGACCGTCCCCACTCCTATCGCCAGTTGTACAACCGTAATACCATTGATAGGCCACATAGGCACTACCTCTGTTGTACTTATGGTACTATGGCTTTCCCATAACATACCATAAGGCTGGGAAAGTATATCCCCATACTTCATTCGTCAATTCGTTCATTCAACAGATTAGACATGTAATGACTTCTTTAAAACATTTCCCTTTTCCTTTTGTAAAACATTTTATTCATTCATAAACCCTTTATTTCATTTATAATCCGTTCCTTTATAAACATTCCATTTCGTAAACCTTCTTGTTTCGTAAACATTCCTTTCATAAACTGTTCTTTCACAATCATTTCATTTCATACGTTCTTCATTTCATAAACAATTCGTTTGATTATGCACATCACCCTAGAAACAAGTAAATAGGGATTCTTGACTCACCACGTAGTCTGTAAGTAACCTGAGTTGGATGTCTAGTTTATGGTAACGTGATAACCGATTTGCATATAAGTCAACACGCGAATTCTATCAATTACACTACTGTCGGCTAAACAGTGTCGCCTAGCAATGATCAGTTTCGCCAAGGCAGTGCCGCCAGGGACACTTTCAGTGTTGACAGAACTTGCGTTCTGGACTTAGTGTCGTGGGACTTAGTGTCGCCCACCTTAGTGTCTCATATGACACGTGTCACCAATCATTGGCAAACCTCGGAATCCTCACATATCCTTCCCTGATAAGTGTCGCCCGATGAAATAGTATCACCACTTAGTGTCGCCCCAAGAACATAAAACCCTAACATGCCCGTTTTCAATCCAAGTTTATAACTTTTTATGTCCAAAACGTTTATTTTACTTCCATGAAGCTAGATCTGGTCTTTGTTTGGCCATTAACATGTAAAAACCTTACTTTTGAGATTAAAACCCTAGTTTTACCAAAAAAACCCATTTAAACTGAAAATAGAGGTCTTAGGTTTGATTTTTACCTTAAATACAATAGTTCTTCGTGTATTCTTCCTCTTGATTGATGGAGTAACAAATTAGGAGCAATCTTAGAGCAAAACAACTTGAATCTTGGCTTTATCTCTCTAGAATTGCGCTCTCTCTCTCTAGACGAATTTGGTGCAAAGTGTTGGAATATAGGCTGGTTAGAGGAGCCATTTGGGTTAAAACCCCTTTCCCTTTCACCCATTTGGCCCAAGCCCACACTCATCTAGCCACCATCTTCCTTTGTCATTCTTTCTGTGGCCCATTAAACTTGTTCGGATTTTTGGATGTTACACCGAGTCTACAGTGCCACTGATATGTCTTGTTAGTATCAACCTTTGATCTTTTGGCGCTTAGTGCATAGATAGAAATATTACATGATTTATCTAGGTTTATTTCATAAATACCATTATGAGGCCTAGCCTCAAAATAAAACATATTATCGAAATAACCCAAAATGTCATTATCATGAAAAGTATAATGAAAACCTTGTTTACGCAAACGAGAAACTGAAACAATATTCCTATTCAAGCTTGGGACAAAACAAACATTCTCTAATGTTAAATACAGGCCATTTGGCAAAAGTAAGGAATATTATCCTATTGCATTCACATCAACACGATTTCCATTCCCCACATTCAAATCCAGTTCGCCTAGCTTCAGTTCTCTAACTTTTCTTAGTCCCTCCCTGCAAATCATTGCAAATGTGAGTACCACAACCAGTATCAAATATTCAGGTGTCACGGGAGTAAGAATATAATTCTATCATATAGATACCTGAAGTGCTTGCTCCTCTAACACTTCCTTTCTTCAGTTCAGCAATGTACTTAGGGCAGTTCCTCTTCCGGTGTCCCACTTCATCACAATGGAAACACTTGGCATCTTTAGGAGGTTTCCTAGTAGACTGCACGGTAGCAACAGACTTGCCATAGGCTTCTACTTTGCCCTTTCTACCCCTGGGATTTTGTTTCGATCATCAGCACTTGACCTGTCACTTTTCCCAGAATGTTCATTTTGGTAGTCTTTAGCATCATATGTAGTTCCAGGATGGACTTTTCCTAACCATTCATATTGAAGTTCATCACGAACTGATCATATGACTTGGGCAGAGAGTTGAGGATCAAATCAACTGCTAACTCTCAGTTTAAGGGAAATCGAAGGTTTTCAAGCTGATCTACATGGCTCTTCATTTTCAGAACATGAGCGCTGACCTGTGTACCCTCTTGCATATGACATGAGATTAGAGACTTGATAGTTTCAAATCGCTCATGGCGAGCCTGCTGCTGGAACATTTCCTTTTGTTGCTCAAACATATCAAATGCCAGGAGATCATCCAAATTCTTTTGAATCTCAGGCACCATAAATGCGAGAAAAAGGCATGACACATCTGATGAGTCATCCGCATGTTTTAGCCACACGTTACTAACAGCCGCGGTAGCACCTTCAGGTTCGTCAAGTAATGGACCTTCAATGACATACAATTTCTTGTCCGCCTTAAGGACTATCCTTACGTTACAGAACCAGTCCAAGAAATTTGAGCCATTAAGCTTGTCTTTGTCGAGTATAGACCTTAGTAAATGGTTAGCAGGGACAATTTGGTTTGGGGCCATCAACAAAATAAAATTCATTTAGTTTAGTATTTTTGATAAATCATTTATTAGTTAATTAATGACCTTTTAATTTTATCTCATAAAACATTAAATAATTAATAATTAGGATCCATGGTTCGCTATACTCGTGCAAGGACCAAACGCAATACACGAATGTAGCTATGTAGGTTAGTAACGGTTACCAATTGCATCAATTATATAATTCCTAATCCTTATGGGATCGTTTGGACAATTACTTGTCATGTTGGCACGTTTAATCCCATCTATGCCTACTCTAGTTTGTGCTAGGCCTGCGCACTTTCCACAAATTCGAGTGATAAGTCATCCTTCTCGACTCTCGGATAATGAGATAGACCTTGTCTTACATACCCAAACCAGGACTCTTGTATTTGAATATGTCTTCAAGTGATCCAAAAAGTGTGGCACATAACTTATCTTTATTAAATGGGTTTCATAAATGTTTTTGATTTGCGTGTCAAAATATTTTGTGACGAACAAGTTCGCGGCAGTTTCCTAAAATCCCTATTTTACATGGTTCTTGCGTTTTAGGTGAAACATTATCAGACGTTCCAATTTAATACCCTAATTAAATATACGTTAGTATAAAAAGCGAAACCAATTTTGGTTTAATGAACTCTTTTATTAAATATATGTGAGTTTTAATCAAATAAAATCTCTATTTTAATTATATTCCAAAAACTCAATTTTAACCGTAAAATGAACTCTTTAATTTTAAAAACATTCACGAAATAACTAAAATCCAATTTTAAAATCTCGCCATTTTAATAGTGTCGTTTTAGTTTTAAAACCCCGTTCCAAAACTTTCTTTTGTTTGTTTTTAATAAAATAATTTTTGCATCTATATCTCAAATCAACCACGCAAAAATAATAAACAAACAAATATAGTAAACCCGACTAATGGGTTTGTTCGGTGGCTTAAGAGCCAATTTAAGGTGCCGAACAATGTCAAATAATAAGGGACAATTAAACCAATCAATTGCTCCCACTTTCTCTTGACAGTTTTCGTTTCGTCTCGATTTCCGCGTTCGTCCCGTCTTGTCTTGCCTTGATTTATTTGATGTAATAATAAAAATAAAATCCTATTTTATTACATTACATGGCTTCCAAAAACAGCCTCAAATAGAAAAATACAAAACAAGATTCAAACCGGAAAAGCAAAACCATACAACCAATAAACACAATCACACGGGTCTAGGCTCGGTTTACAATTTAAACAACACAATCAACCAAAACCTAAGGATGCAACTAATATTACCAGTTAAATAATATTGGTAATAAATATATATGAAAGTTGCAATTAAAATAAAGTTCTGACTAAAGATCCAAACTTTACCCGGTTTAACGACTTTAAACCGGTCAGGTTTCTAAAATCTTGCAAAACCAGCTCCGATACCACTTTTGGGATTTTTCATATAGTTTTAGCTTTTCAAAAACTATATCAAAGCTCAAACGCAACGGAAGTCTTAATCAAATCAAGACGGGAAAACCACACCAGTGATCCAGTTGCAAGAACAGTAGAAACCGAGATGAAGAGAATATAATTTAAACACTTTAGTTACATTTACCTTTGATCATGTTGATGATGATGGAAGACTCGGCTATCGATATCCACAATGAGACAACAACGAACAGTGCTAGCCAATACACTAATCACCAAAACTGCACGCAAAATGGAAGCCCCCGACTTTCCTTTGCTCTGGGCAGAAATCCCCTAGAGAGGGAAGGGGTGGCGATGCTACTAGGTGGTGGTGGCTAGGGTTTTGATCAAGTGTAATCTCTAAAATCTCTTTTAGGTTTAAGTTAGATTTAAACCCTACTTATAAAGCTTAATTTCTAAATGGAATATTCCCTAACATATTCATGGTATATTGCATCTATATAATTATGGAATATATTTATTTAATTAATTTTAAAATTCAAATAATATATTTAATATTATTTTCAAAATTTAAACAAATAAATAATATATATATTTTGATCTCATCCAAATATATATTTAATTCCATTATTTATATTTCACTAATATAAATAATTACACTTTAAAGCTTCTAGTATCATTTGTTTATTATTTCACCAATAACAAATAATAATATTAATTATTTCCCGAATAATTAAAGCCACAATGATCTTTCGCATAAGACGTGCCCAAGCACATTAGTAACAAATGTCGTTGCTCCCTGTGTGACTCTTTAAGATCAACTTTATTAGTAGTATTGTATTATGTGAACACTAGGGCATACCAGATCCAACATCATTCTCCTGCACAAAACATCTCGTTAAACAAGTAAGGTATCAAAATCTTATCGCTTACAGTCATTAGAGTTTCCTGGATAAAGCTTAGGTATTCTAATGATATCGAATTTGCTAAAATCTTCGGCTCTAATACCAGCTTGTCACACCCCATCATGGCGGGACCTAATGTGACTAATTAATATAAACTTACACAACAAAAATTTATCTTTATATTACTTCAAAGCTAAAAAGTACATTACAGTATCAAATAGGAAAGTCTACAACATTGTGTAATACAAAATACAATCCCAAACGTTCAACCAAAGCAAGCACAAGGACTTCTAGCAACCTCCTAAAGCTAAACTCTACCTCCTCTAGAGTCTCCAAAAAGCTCTTCAGTTAATTCCCTAAGATTATATGCTAAAAACAATGTCAACATAAAACCGCGAGTTCATGACTACTGACTCTAAAAAATAACAAGTTTAGTAAATAATTTCATAAATTTTAAACAAATCAAATCTCATGTAAAGAGTGCACTACTAATGTATGTCTAATAATGTATATACTTTCTCTCCACAATGCTCCCTAAATGGGCATAATTGTGCTTGCCCCTACGAATATAGTCTGGTACCATCTAAATGTATATATATCTCGAGTCTCCGACCTAATGATTTGTACACACATACAACATGTAAATAATTCCAAAATATAGAAAAATGGGAATTAAATAATGAGACTCACCTTCACAATTATTAGGTAGCTAAAATGTGGCTAGTGTCCTTAACGTGCTCACGAATCAAGGGATATTGATGTGCCATCATTTATACACATATTTCATGCATAATCATGGAAATTACACTAGAATTAGGCTAAAATTGGTCCTTTGGGATAATTACATGTTGTTTGGCTTCCCATGTTAAAAGGAAGAAAAAAATTCAAAGAAAGACAAGAATATGTGAAAGTCAGAGGTCAGATGATGTGTCGTTTTATAAGTGTTAATAAAATATGATATATATTTTATTATATAGAAAAGGTTTTCATGAGATCTGGTTTTAAAATTTATAAAATGATAAATACGTAATCTTAAAAACACACAATAGGCAAGTGTACCTATCGCAGCGTAATATAGTTTAGGTAAGAACCAAGTATCGAACCAATGGACACGGTCGAGTTCCAATACTCAACGTTTGTTATCGTTTAGCCGGTTTAATTAAGGAGTGGGTTGTGTGTGCATGTGAAGTGGAAAAGTAAATGACATACAAGTAAATGACAAGTAAGTAAATGACAGAAATGTAAATGACGTTAAGTAAATAACAGAGAATGTAAAATGTGCGTGGAGTGTGTAACAGAAATGTAAATAACAGAAAAGTAAATAGCAGAAATGTAAATAGCTTGAGAATAATCAGATCACAACGAGTATTGCTTTAGGCTTCGAATCTGCTTGGTATATGATAATGTTACGTTAACTAGCTCGAGGGTATGACTAATACAAAAGTGTGAACGTTACATCGCTAGAGCCTCATTCTCACAACATTTAGTTCACGAATTATGTTCTTTAATAATAAAATGGTAAGATTCCCGGTTAGGGACAGCATTACCCTCAACTCTTTAATAGATCTGTACATTCGTATGCTTAAGATCTACCTCCAAGTTGGTTTAAGACATCAAACTTAAACACCTTTATTTTTATTAAAAGAGTGATTAAACTTTGATCACCGGGATGCGATGCAACAATGAGACCATGTATAAAGACGTACCGTTCCCAACATGAGTTCACCAACTCTTGGTTTCATGAAAAAGTTCGTATAAAGACGTATGATTTTTATCAATATCAACAAATTGTTGACTTATCAAAATCTACTTGTATAAAGACGTACAAGTTTCAAGAGAAGTTTGACAAAAAAGGTTTTATGGTCTTACACTTCAAAATCAAGAACACTCACAAGTTTAAAGACTAGTTTAGATAAAGATAAAAAGTCCACCATGAAGGTGGTTTTAACAGAGAATGATTAAAGAACATAAACATACCATTAGACTAATAAGTTGAACATTAATATACACCAAACCCAAGTAATACAAGGGTTTAACCATGAATGGCCATACGAACAAGAATAGAGCTAAATTCCGTACGATCCCCTATTGCGAACAAAGCGGAAAGCCTCTCTACTTGCTACTCTATAGTACAAACTACAAAAACGAACTATAGGAGTGTCAATTCTTCTCTGAATTGGTGTGTGAAATGAGAAACCCATCCCTCCTATTTATAGGCATCCGAATGGCCAATGCACGGCCGTGCATTAGGTTGCACGGTCGTGCAAACACCCAGAGAATTACAAGTGGCAGGGTACGAAGGCATCTTGGGACACACGGAATGGTATTGCACGGTCGTGCAATAGGATGCACGGCTGAGCATCCCCCTTCTCCTCCCTCCTTTTGTCTTTTGCTGATTGTTGACCAGTTTTGACTTCTTAGGGGGGGGGGGGTTGTCAAAACTTGGGTGTACTCCTTCCTATCTCAAGAGAAAGCTTGATTTCCTAATGTTTTTGGCTTGTTTTCGCTATTTTTCTCTCGGGACAATGTTTAACTTCCTCAATTTCCTTGAAATATTTTTCACTATCTCCCTTGTAGATCGTTCGTCTGTTTCCTCCTAATACATGTACTTCCTTTGGTATACTCCAATTGCTTGAGTGAGTCAGATTCTTTTCAAATTGTCTTAACGGTTGCATACTTGAAATATCGAAATAAGATAAACTAATGATTCTCCATCTTAAAGACACTTAGCCAATAACCGGTGTTTACGAAAGCTGGTTTGGGATAAATTGGTAGTAGAAAAAAAAAGGATAAGGCTCAAAGGGGCTATCTAAGTGGATATTTAAGTAGACAGGCTGAATAGACGACAAATTAAAGGATAGTAAAAGGTTAATAAAGTCCTATGTGCATCAATCATTTTCATACAATTACTCGTTCATGGTCTTGATATATACAAGTCATACAAGTTATAATTATGCATAAAATTCGATCGAAAACACTCAATATGCCAAACCCATGAGCATGCGAAATAAAATGGATAGTAATGCTCGTGAAAGGCTCAGATTATTTTCACTTGAAAAATGGATGGGATAAGGTTTAGTGATTTGTTATGCATAATAAAAAAAATTCAAAAATTTTTAGGGTTTTTTAAAGAAAACAAAGTTTAAGTGAAAATAAAGTTTTAGCTTAATGGGTAGATAATCACAAGTTTAGTTTTACTGCTTTGAGAAAACAAGTCAGCCCTGAATGTCAATTTTCCACCACACACTTAAAACTGTACATTGCCCTCAATGTACAAATACATGTAATGGAGTGCTATGCATGAAGTTAAATGAATGAAGTTTTAAAGGAAAAGAAACTAGTACTCCCCCAGTCAATTCGGTATATAACCTATAGCCAATGCTTGCGGCTGTCGTCAATGTTACGCCAAAACTTGAAGTAATTTGTCGGCGCCCAAGCTTGTAGAGGTGGAGGAAAACTCCTCAAAGAAATAGAGAGACTACTTGGTGATGATATGCTACTTGTCACACAAAGAAAAAAAACATAAAACGGAAAGAAAAAATTACAAAGTCCTAGTATCGAGAAGGCATACCTGGAGGCGGAAGTATGAGAAACTTAAATTTGGAAAACAAACCTGAGGTCCATGTATTCTACCGTATGCACCAACTTCTCAATTTATTCATGATCATCGGGTTGTGATGTCGTCCAGACCGTTTATATAAAAACTACTAAAACCTAACCTAGACTCCTAAGTAATAAAATGAATACCTTCGAACAAAACCACATTGATAGGCAAATGGACCTATCGAGTGTAGCACAACTTAATGGTAAACTGAGTTATCGAACCCTAAAGACACTACGAATAACAAAACTAGACTCTGACTCGGACTAAAGATGATTTGGTTGGGGGGGTTTGATACACTACTGAATTAACTAAGGAATGCAGAATATGACTCAAACTATCAAGACAAGAACTAAAGGTAATATCAGTAATAGGAAGAATACTACCTAGGCCGGAATCATACATGCAAAGCACAACTTCTAACGGTTCTGGAAACTAAGATGGATCTGGGTTTCTAAGGAAACAACTATAGACAACCTAGTGGATCCCTAATCACTCTTAGGGTGACACTGACTAAGGAACCTAAAGATGTAATAAACTCACCAGATAGTGGATTACCTTTCGGTCTCTCCAACAATGATAAAGTACCCTAAAGACATATCACCTTTCAGTCTCACTATCCACGATACATTCAAAGAATGTACGGGGTAATCTTAGGTTAACAACTATGATTCGAACTAGCAACAATCACTAAACACCTAATACTAACGTCCTCTCAGACTGTTAACACTCAGATTCTTAATGACGAAGACTAGACAACTAATTCTCACCTCTAGGGTATTGAACTAGGACACACACTCAATCTAATCAATGATTAACCAACACTCCTATGGATTACTACGTCTAGCAAACCACTCAGGTCACAAGCAATACGCAAACAACCTAAACATGCATCTATTAATGAAAGACATTCAACAAGACAACATGAGGAACATTAATCAACACAGAACCAGATTAAAGCATGCATATTCATCACTATTAATTATCAAAAGACTGTTTACAAAATCATTCAACCATCCTTACAATCCAAAACCGAATAAAAATCATAACTTTAACACACTATTCTTCATGACCTAGGCAGTTGATGTGTTAGGATTTACACATCTTTTTGGCACAAAACTTCGCTCATTTAACGATCAATTCTTGGTTATATTCAATGTTTAGACACGTATTTGCTTCATTTCCTGTTTTGTAGGTTTTTGTGAAGCTTGGTGAACAAACAAGAGGATTCCAGGATAAAAAATTAAAGTTTTAGGGTTTCTATGATGGAGGCACAGTCGTGCCCCCTACTTGGCACAGCTGTGCCAAGCTTGCAAACCCTAGGCACGGCCGCGCCCACATCTTGCACGACCACGCCAAGCCAAAATTCAAGGCACAACCGTGCCTTGACTCCCCACGGTCGCGTGTCACCTCTTGAGTCTGAACAACCGTACTTCCTCGATCAGTGGGACCCAATGGAAGCTCCGGATCGGTCAACCCTCTGTCACACGGTCGTGTTAAGACCTAGACATGACCGCGCCTTTGTACCTGGCACGGTCGTGCCTTCTCTCCTAGAACGATCGTGCCTCCCCTTTTCTATATAAACAGAACTTAAACTCCCATTCAGATATCGAGAAATCAGGGAGAAAAACCCACTGTTCCAGCTCGTATCATCCTTGTTCCAGCCATATTTCAAGCTTCTTGGAGAGGATACAACATCAAGAGGATCACCATACATCAACAACAACATCTAGGCTTGGAGGAGTGGTTTGATTCTTGTTTTCATATCATGTTTCTCACTATTTTTCCCTGTTTATTTGTAATTTTGGTGCTCATGATGAGCTAAAACTCTTGTTCACTTTGGTTTAGATGAAGTTTAGATACATTTGACAACATTCATGGATTATTGGCAATTATTGTGTTAATGTTATGACAACCGTATGATTATTCTACGATGAAATTATGTATTCAAGTATTTTGAGTTGTTTACAAGACTTGTATTTGTGTATGCCATATTATGTTGGAAAACTTGTGGTTTATGCTTATATTCATGGATTGGTGTATGTATTTATAGTAGTTTATGGCATTTGACTAGGAATGGTGAATAAAGTCTTGTTTATGAATCATTATATTTGTATGTGTATCCTTATGCTTATGTTTGGAAAGACAAAGTGTTTGTTATGATGTTTCATGCTTAGTTTTATGTTTATCTAGTAATTGTTGGCACATTCTCCTAATTTATATAACCTTTATATGAACATTGTATGTTGAAGAAATGCATATTGTTGTCTAATTTAATCAACTTGAGGTGGGTAGTGTGTTGTTCATATTATCTTTCCAACTAGTTGTTGGATTAGTGTACCTTAATCGGAAGCTAGTTCAATCTTTATAAACATTGACATCATTGTTAAACACGTGAGCTTCATTGTATGACTTTAGGTGGTTGGTTTGTGTAATTCATGCTAGCTTTCCGAATGGTCATTTGATTAGATATCTTTGACGAGAATTTAGTCAATTTATGTTTCGTGTATTTGCCATGTTTCTATGAGTGTATTGAATGTATTCTAGATGGATTCGACACCGAAGTGATATTTTCTACTTGATTGTTTGACTTGTGATCTCAGCTTAGTTTATATATTTACATGCTAGTTAATTAAAACAAACTCTTCAAAATATCTTTGTACCATCACTTGATTGAATCTTAGTTCCGGTCTATTATTGCTTCCCATCGTATCCACGGATTGATATCCGGTTCTTACCTTTACTATATTGCTATCCGACGGGTACACTTGCCCGACGTGTGTGTGATTAGTCTTTGGTGAAAACCCATTTTAAAACTCAAATTGTGTGAAAAATACTTATAAAAATATATATATATAGTTTACACTCATCAGCAGTATTAACGTTTTAGTCTAGAATCATGATCAAAACATCCAAAACAGAAGAATTAAACACAATCATGCTTCAAACACAAGAAACAAAGATAAAGGTTCAAGCTTTGGAACCGAAAACGCTAAATCTAACGCACTCGGGATCAAAGATTCGACCTTTGCACTTAAATTCTCTCCTCCAGCCTCAAAATCGCCTCTCAAAACTCCTCTGGACGGCTAGAAATCGATGATAATGATAATAGAAGAGTCTTAATCTATTAAACCATGAAAATAGTTCAAAATTCATGAATTTGGGGCCCCTCGCGTACCGCGAGCCCAGACGGAAGCTCCCTCGCGTACCGCCGGAGAAACAGGTCGCGCAGATTTCTCGGTCCCTCGCGTACCGCGAGGGAATGGCCTCCATCTCTCGTGTACCTCCAGAACAAACTGAATTTTTGTATTCTTCTTGTCGAGCTACCCCAAATTGATATATTATGGGCCCCGTAACTAATTTTCTAACCCGAGATATGCCCCTTTGAAGTTTTGACTCTTTCTTGACTCCGTTTCTCATCTCGTGTTCTCGTGGGCTTGTTCTTTCACAACTCTTGATCGTTTAAGCTCCAATTACTCCCGGACACCTACAAGACAAGGTATGACTCAATACTAACTATAATAGAATCTAAATGACTCTAAAATTATACAAAAACGACACAAAACACGATGGAAATGCATGTGTGCTTGGCGACACATCAAACATCCCAACACTTAACCTTTTTTCGTCCTCGAAAAAGTCTGCAATGGAATCATAACTAAGATCTAACTTTATGAACATCATTTACCAATTAGCATAAATATGTTCACGCGTTAAATAGCAACAATTAGTATTTCCGTCTGATTAAACCCAACCACCAACTTTCAATCCCCCGTTTAGTGTTCCAATTCTTTTTAGACAACTATCAATCAATCTATGTGACTCACACTTAAAAGTTATAGCTCTACCTAATCTCGTCTCACGGTCATGTCTAGGCAGGGTTAAACCATATAGATTTGCCCACCACGTTAAACTAAGATTTACAGGTTTTTAGAAATCAAGACGATCAATAAATGAATGGATGAAATATGAGCATTATTAAGTAAATTAACTTTCTTCTAGAGGCGTTTCAACCAAGTCACTATCCCGGAAGGTAACACATAGACTACAGTCTAAACAATGAAGCATATAAGATTCAACCCAGTGGTGTTTCAATCAGGCTGGAACCCGACGTGTGACACGTAGGCGAAACTTAGATTTCAATCAAATAAGCTCAAGTATATGGAATATGGACGCGGGCGCCACAAAAACTCGGATTTATTCTCATTAAAAGAGAATGGTGTGCCAAATATTTCAAAAACCTCTAAATTTTAACTTAACGTGGTACCTATCACCCTATGTTGACAGTTTCAGTATTACCGATACTCTAAGATGAATACCCATAAGATATCATGATTTTAAAATTCAATTAATTCCTAAACAACACAAACATGATATTTAAGCTTTACTAGCTAGCTGGGTCTACCAAAACATCACCAATTATTTACATCATTTAAACTCACAAACAGATCCAGTTGTACTATCATTTTTCAAGTATAAGCAGTTATTTTCAAGGACTTTTTTCAAAAATTTTCAATTTTTTTGTATTGAAAATTTTCAATTTTTTGTATTTTTGAAAATTTATAAAAAAGATAAAACTAGACACTCACATCCCCACATATGAAAGACACATTGTCTTCAATGTGAAGTGAGACACAACTAAAAAAAAATGCAAAAATAAAAACAATAAAACAAAATCAGGAATCAACTTAACTAGTAATGTATATGCTCTTGAAGGAAAAATCCAACTTCGTTCCTCCTTGTGTGCACCGTATAGCATTTCGATTGCGGTTGCACAGACTGTCGGACTGCCTTTACAAACTTCATAAGTGATGATCGACCCCATCCGAATGGAGATTGAGTATGGGCGGAATGATAAAACCTGCAAAATAAACCTCACAACAAACCCGCAGCATCAAACTGACTCAAATTAAAAATAAAGACTCAAATGACTCAAAAAGAACTTAAAGACTCAAGATAGATAGATATGCAGAGAAACGTACTCAATGGGTGGCAAACACATAGACATGAACGCCACAGCAAGGTAGATCATCGTCACAAATGGTTTTAAATTCTCCCATGGAAGTGGGGGTCAGTGAATGATATGATGATGGATGGAAGTGATGGATGATGGATATGGTGATGCATGATGGTGGAAGGTGGTGAACGGTGAACGGTGTGGGAAACCATCGGAAAACAAGGAAGAAGGGTGAAATCAGCACTCCCCCGCGTACCACGAGAAACCAGGCGGCCACTCCTCGCGTACCGTGAGGGAGTAGCATTTAAGCCGGCCTAAAACTTTTGTCTCTCGGTACGTGAGAGACTTGTGTTCCAGCGTCGCGTACCGCGAGGAAGTGCTAATCACAGAAAGTTAAGAAGGATTTTCAATTTTTATACTTAGAATAATTTTGGCCTTCTAAAAATATTTTTCACCCATATCATTTAAAAACTTGTTCCAAGCATAAAAACATATGTAAAAGTATCTGGAACTTCATTCTCGACGATTTTCCTCACCGAATCAAGAGCGAATTCCTGCAAAACATGACACAAACAAAACACACATACCGAAAAACACAAAAATTGACACAGACTCAAACCAAGGAATGCACACAAACTCTACATCCCGGGCACTTGCTCGAGACTCAAACAAACCTATCAGGAGGCTTCTCCTTGATTCTAACCGGTACAGCCTTCATCCTACGCGGTCTACCGATTCTCCACAACCTCATCAAGTTCCTACCTCTATCAAAACTCAATTGTATATCATATGCACCAATCCAGTCTTTCCATCACAACTTAAATATACCAGGTCCAAAGATCACCTGGTTCTAGTATCCTACCAAACTGTCACTCCTAAACATCCCCACACTTGGGGTTTTCAATCTCTCTATCATTGCCTTGGCAGTACGTAGGAACAAGCGTCCTAGGATGAGTGGAACTCTATCATCCACTTCCATGTCCAGAATAACAAAATCCACGGGGAAGACAAATTTACCTACTTTCACTAAAAAATTCTCCACAATTCCCCGTGGATACTTGACTGCGCGGTCAGCCAAGGAAATGCTCATGCGCGTAGGCTGTGGTTCACCTAGGTCTAGCTGTTTATAGATAGAAAAAGGAATCAGATTGACGCTAGCACCCAGGTCAACCAACGCGTGGTTTAGAGGCAAACCGCCAAGCAGACACGGGATCGTGAAACGACCCGAATCCGCCAGTTTCTCCGACAGTTTGTTCTGAACCACAGCAAAACATTGCTCACTAAGTGAGACTTCAGAGATCCCCTATAGCTTCTTTTTGTTGGAAAGAAGATCTTTGAGGAACTTGCCATACTTTGCATATGCTGGGGGACCTCTATAAATGGGAGATTGACCTTGAGTTGTTTAAACATATCAAGGAAGTGACCGTATTCCCTAGCGTGTTTATATGGCAACAGGTGAGCTGGATAGGGAACACGACTCAAGTCAATCTCGGGGGACTTCATCTCCACCCCTTTCTTCTTCTCCTCTGCCTTCTCGGCAGGCTTCTCTATCTCTATCTCCTCATCCACCGTCTTTTCTTCTACTACCGGTGGGCTCTCCTTCTCCTCTACTCTCCTGCTACTTGTCGAAGCAACATTCAACCCGGGCTCCTCTAGCATCCTAGCATCGATCTCAGCAAATCGAGCTCCCCAATCAATCTTATTCACCTCCTCTACCAAAGGAATGCCATAGTTAGCATCGTGGGAAGCTTCCTTCTCTACTCTATCCTCATCTTTATGACTCATGACTGACACGGCCATCACTGAAGCATTGGTGCCTGAAGATGGACCTCCCTGTCTGTCCCTCAAGCTCTTCGCGATGTCTCCTACCGTGCGATGTAAATCCTGGAATGCTGACTGCTGATTCTTCAATAAAGTGTCGTGGGCATCCGGTCTCTGCTTAGCGTCCCTATCCTGCTGGACTAAATGGGAAATCATATGTGTCTGATTCTCTATCATCTCCTCTATCTTCCTCGTGTTGACACTGCTTCCCGCTCTTGCTACTGCCTCAGCTCCTCCATACTGATGTTGGCGACCATTAAACCCAGCGGGTTATTTCCAGATCTCCATCCCGAGCCATATGAATTGTAGTTGTTGTACCCTCGGTTCTAGTTCTGGTTGCCAGCAAAACTCACCTGCTCCTAATGATTGACGGGGCAATCTCTGTTGTCGTGGCCTCCCCTGTACCCCTCACACCGTTGAGCACTGAGTTTCAGCTCCTTGATCTCGTTTGCCATAGCTGCGAGTACAGCAGCCACGCTAGTATCAGGGTTGACCTTATGCATAACTCTAGGAGAAGAGGCGGGTGCTCTAGCACTAGGAATGGAAGTCCTAGTAGATGACTGTTTTTGTTACGCTAGAGCGAAGCTCTCGAACATCTCCTCACACTCGTCTGGCTCGAGCTTATCCATGATATGGCCTCCCGCAGCTGTGTTGAACATTTGCTGCTTCTCAAAGGTGAGACCATTGTAGAACTTCTCCACTATCGTCCAGTCGGAAAGACCATGCTGGGGACATCAGCTCAAAAGCGTATTGAACCGCTCCCAGGCCAAGTGATAGGGCTCGTCAGGATCCATTCGGAACGAATGGATTTGATACCGAAGGCGAGCGACCTTGGAAGGTGGATAGTACTTTTTTGTAGAACTTAACTTGAAGATCCTCCCATGTGGTTGTAGAATTTTTGGTCACACCCCGACCGATGGCGGAATCATCGGGGCGGGACATGTAGACTGTTCATGAGCACAAGGTTGACTAAATTGAAATATATTAATCATCAAATTTCATTGCAACATTCATGACAAAACAATCCAAGAAAGCAACATAATTGAAATACATAAATTCCTTATTTAATTTAACTAAGTCCAAGCCTATGTGTAGCACGTCTTGATCAAACTCACACATTAGTACCTGAAACATGAATAAAATAAAGTCAACTAAAAAGTTGGTGAGTATAACACAGGTTTGTACATAGATAGCATATGGTTTGTAAAATAAATCCTTACATAACATGATAAATAAGGCATTTATGGGGAGCAGCTATTGTGTATCAAACCTTTGTAACTAGCATGCAAAATTGTGTTGTCGGTATCAATCACCCTACCTGGGTGGGTTTGTCAGAATCAATAGATCTATCATTGAAAACCGTCGGCTTGAATAGTTAATGATTGCACATAAGTGTTCACAAAAGTTAGCACACATAGCACTCGGACATAAAGCTCAAATTGCACACATGAATGTAATTAGGATTTGTACTTGTGTTGTTTGTGTAAATGTAAACAGTAGTTTGAGTAGTGTTCATGTTTCACCCCAAAAATGTAAAAGAGTAAAAGGGGCTATGTATACTCACTTGGTTTGAAGGCGTAGCTAACAAAAGGTACTAGATAGTAATAAGGATCTTTGAAAAGCACAAGTTAACCTAAAGTGTAATGTATATTGTATCAATAGCGTGCACAAAGTTTGAGTCAAATGTTGAACTTGGATTTGTGTATAAAGCCATTGATTTGTATTTGAAAGTATTGAATACGATATAAAGTTTGAAATAAATATTTTTGAAACATTTTGATTAAGGTTTGAAATTGAATAGCTAAATAAGTAGGTTAAATAATTATTGTTTATGAAAATAGTGTAAGTATTTGATGTAACTAAGTATAAATAAATAATTGTTTTTGTTTAAATATAAATTAAATAAATAATCATTTCCTTATTTATTTATTTATAAAATATGTAACTTAACCATTAAGATACTTTTTAAATGAAAGGTTTAACAATAATTGTAAATTTAATTTTTATAAACTTTAAATAAATAATTTTCTATTCATTCCATGATTAACTATTTGATATTTCTAAATAGAATTAATGCATTTTTATAAAAATCAACTATTTTTATTTTGAAATTTAATCAGAAATATTTATTGTTTGAAAAATATATAAAAATTATAATTCTGCCAAAAATTTAACTCACACACGACCGTGCCTGGGAAGGGCACGATCGTGCTCGAACCACGGGCGCGGCCGTGCTAGTCTGGACGCGACCGGGTTGATCAAACAGAGACATAACTAGACAAATCACTAGGCACGACCGTGCCTTGGCTCGGCACGATCGTGTCTATGATTATGAGACACGACTGAGATTAGCCAAAGGGCATGACTGGGTCTGAACATGAGGACACGACTGCGCTGGTAACCAGCACGACCGCGTCTCATGAGGCACGACCGCGCTAGATGATTAGCGCGACCGTGTCTCTTCCAAATCAGACACTAATTGACTGATTCTTATATTGTTAGTGATGTAAATCATAGGGCTTTTATTTATAGTATTATTACGAGTATGATGGGATATTTTAATTGTATTAACAACATGTTCAGGGTCGAAATCGATTAAACCATTTTGAATAAAACATAGATTCTGATTCGGGATGATTTCTATAATGGAATCCCAAATTAATATGGGGCTTTTGATCTATGGACTGAAACGAACGAGGAAAAGGTTTCAGTTACCTGGGAGGACGATGGATGAATAGAGTTCGGTAGAAAAGAGTTCCGGCGACGATGCGAACGGCCTCCGGCGTCTTCTGCTGCAAATTCCGGCTACTTCAAAGGGTTAGTAGCTTCTGGGAGGATCATATATCGTGAATCTTCTGTTTGGTTGAGAGAATTCGGATCGAAGGAAGGGTTTATGTTTTCTTTGAAATGTTTGAATGATTTTTCGAGTCCGAAGGAATTAAACTGGGACGTTTGTGTAATTGAAAATGTTATTACTCTCGTAAATGGAAATGAAGTGAGGAACGGTTACGGAACTCAACGATCGAGCGATTAAAACTGCATTTACGTTGCCCAAACTAGGCGCGACCGTGCCTAGGCACCGGGCGCGATCGTTCCAAAGCAAGTCGCGCGACCGTGCCGAAGCACTTGGCGCGACCGTGCCAAGACGAGGCGCGACCGTGCCTATTAGGGTTTCTTGTTGATTTTTCAACATCAGACCTTGTAACTTTAGTCTTTGACATATTTGTATAAACAAGTACTTATATAGTGTTTTAGTAGGTTACAACCGTGTAAAATTTGTGGATTAGCATTGAAATAATTTTTAATTAATGGTACGAATAGAAAAAAATAGTGCACTAGACTTGGGTTTGAAATGCATTACGTTGAATTGAATATACGGGTACTAAAAATCAGAAATGTTAAAGTCTCCCCATGTTGAGGGAATTTCGTCCCGAAATTTAGCTAGAGGAAGCGACGGCATTGGTAAAAAGATGGGGGTACTTGAGCTTCATTTGATCCTCTCGTTCCCAAGTGAATTCAGGACCACGTTTAGATTCCCAACGAACTTTGACAATAGGAATACGACTTCGCTTGAGCTGTTTGATTTCATGATCCATGATTTCCACTGGTCTCTCAACGAAGTGCATCGATTCGTCAATGCGCACATCGTCAAGGGGTATATGTGAAGGTATTCATCAGCAAGACATTTCTTCAGATTAGACACGTGAAATGTAGGATGCACATTGTCGAGGGATGGAGGTAAACCGAGTTTATAAGCCACTTTCCCAATCCTTTCAAGGATCTTAAATGGACCCACATAGCGAGGTGATAGTTTGCCTTTCTTTCCAAAACGGATCACACCCTTCCACGGAGACACCTTTAGAAGGACAAGGTCACCGACTTGGAATTCCAAGGGTTTTCGTCGTTTGTCGGCATAACTCTTTTGCCGACTTCTCGCTACTCGAATGTCATCACGGATTTGGATAATCTTGTCGGATGTTTCTTGAATTAGCTCGGGACCGGTGATTTGTGCTTCACCAATCTCGTTCCAACAGATAGGGGAACGACACTTGTGACCATAGAGAGCTTCAAATGGAGCCATGTTGATACTCGTGTGGTAGCTCTTATTGTAAGAGAACTCTATTAGGGATAGATGTGAATCCCAATTGCCACCAAAATCAATTACACAAGTTCTAAGCATATCTTCAAGAGTTTGGATTGTTCGCTCGGTCTGACCATCAGTTTGAGGATGGTAGGCCGTGCTCAAATCCAATCGTGTACCAAGAGCTGTTTGGAGAGATTGCCAAAAGCGAGAGGTGAACCGAGCATCTCGATTGGAGATTATGTTTAAGGGGATACCGTGACAGTTCACAATTTCAACAATGTAAATTCGGGCTAGTTTCTCAACCCGATAGTCTTGGCGGACAGGCAAGAAATAAGCAGATTTGGTGAGGCGATCAATGATCACCCAAATGCTATCATAACCACTCGAGGTGCGAGGGAGTTTGGTAATAAAATCCATGGCTAACATTTCCAAACGAGAATTTCCGGTTGTTCAAGTAATCCGGAAGGACGTTGGTGTTCGGCTTTGACTTTGGAGCACGTTAGACATTTGGCAACATAGAGAGCAATGTCCTTTTTCATACCGGGCCACCAATATTGTTGGCGAAGGTCTTGGTACATTTTATCCGCACCAGGATGAATAGAATAACGAGTCTTGTGAGCCTCATTCATAAGAAATGTACGGAGATCATCGCGATCGGGAACCCAAATATGGTTCAAGTAATAAAGTAAGCTATTGGGTTTTGATTCAAGTTGAAGTTCAACACCACACGACATTTCCTCATACATGTTACCCTCGGTGACTGAGACGTGTTGAGCTTCCAAGATGCGGTTTTGAATGTCGGTTTGAATTCGGACACATTGAAGCATGACATGATCCTTTCGACTCAAAGCGTCGGCTACAACATTCGCTTTGCCGGGATGGTAACGAATCTCGCAGTCATAGTCGTTAAGGAGTTCAACCCAACGTCGTTGCCTCATATTGAGTTCCTTTTGGTTGAAGATGTGTTGGAGACTTTTGTGGTCGGTGAACACCACACACTTTGTGCCATAGAGATAATGTCTCCAAATCTTCAAGGCGAATACAACCGCACCCAACTCGAGATCGTGCGTCGTATAATTCTTCTCATGAATCTTGAGTTGTCTTGATGCGTAAGCGATTACTTTGCCTCGTTGCATGAGTACACAACCGAGGCCTTGGTTGGAAGCATCACAGTAGACAACTAGATCATCATTCCCATCAGGGAGAGTCAAGATAGGAGCATTGCAAAACTTTTGCTTGAGGGTTTGGAAAGCTTCTTCTTGTTTTGGTCCCCATTCATAAGTTTTACCCTTTGTGGGTCAAAGCGATAAGAGGGACAGCAATCTTAGAGAAATTTGAGATGAAGCGACGATAATATCCCGCAAGACCAAGAAATGAACGAACTTCGGTGGGGGTCTTCGGGGCATTCCAATTCTTAACCGCTTCGATCTTAGCAGGGTTAACATGAATTCCCTTGTCGTTGACGAAATGACCAAGAAATTGAACTTCTTTTAGCCAAAACTCACATTTGGAGAATTTGACATATAGTTGTTCCTTCCTCAAGAGATCAAAAACCAATCTAAGGTGTTGCTCATGGTCGGCTTTAGTCTTGGTGTAGATTAAGATATCGTCAATGAAGACGATCACAAACTTATCAAGGTACGGTTTGCACACACGATTCATGAGGTCCATGAAAACTGCGGGTGCATTGGTTAGTCCAAAAGGCCTAACCATGAACTCGTAATGACCATACCTTGTTCGGAAGGCAGTCTTTGGAATATCATCTTCTTGTACACGGAGTTGGTGATAACCGGATCGAAGATCAATCTTCGAGAAGCAAGTAGAACCTTGAAGTTGATCAAAGAGGTCATCAATTCTAGGTAAAGGATAACGGTTTTTGATAGTAAGCTTGTTGAGTTCGCGGTAGTCAATACACATGCGAAATGATCCATCCTTCTTTTTGACGAATAAGACGGGTGCACCCCATGGTGAATGACTTGGACGAATGAATCCCTTGTCGGAGAGCTCTTGGAGTTGACTTGCAAGTTCTTGCATTTCAGAAGGTGCAAGGCGGTATGGAGCTCTAGCCACGGGGTTAGCTCCGGGCACAAGATCAATGCGAAATTCTACTTGTTGAACGGGTGGAAGACCGGATAGATCTTCGGGAAATACTTCGGGAAAGTCTCGAATGATGGGAATGTCTTGTATACTCTTCTTTTTGACATCTTTTTGGACAATATGAGCTAAGAAGGCCACGTACTTCTTTCGTAGGTACTTTTGGTCGGTAGTGCATGACATTAACTTAAGTCCTTTGCAAGGCTTTTCACCAAAGACTCTTAACGTTTCTCCCGACGGTAGAGGTATTCGGATGCACTTCTCGAAACAGATGATTTCGGCATGATGATTTGATAGCCAATCCATGCCTATGATTATATCAAAACTTCCTAGTGGCATTGGTACAAGGTTGATTGGAAATGTATATTCATTAAGTTCTAGAGAACAGTCATAGATAATAGACTCAATTGTAAGTGAATCACCATTTTCTATTTCGACAGTGAAGGTTTTCTCTAATTGGGATCGTGTCTTTGCAAGTAAGGGTTCAAAGTTAAGTGACACAAAACTCTTATCGGCACCGGTATCAAATAAAATGGAGGCATATTGACCATTAACAAGGAATGTACCATTGACCACATCATTGTTGGCTTGAGCTTCATTGGCGTTTATGTTGAAAGCACGCCCACGAGCTCCGCCTTGTCTAGTATTGGTAAATCTTGGGCACTGGTCACGGAAGTGGTTTGGGTCGCCACACTCATAACAAGTACGCCCATTTGCAATAACGGGAACATCTTGATTAGCCACTTGCGGGTTGGTTCGGTTTGGTGGGTTGACTTGGCCCGCAAGAGCTTTGGCCCTACAAACATTAATCGTATGGCCATACCTCCCACAATGAGTACAAAGGCGACATGAGATGCTTTGGGGATGATGGTAGTTGCAGGTGGCACAAAGTGGGTAGATCCCAACATATGGCTTTTTGGCTGGTGCTTGAACCATAGGAGCAACTTGGTTAACGGGCATGGTAGGAGTGACCATAGCATAGTTTCTAGCCTTCTTTTCTTATTATGTCGGAAGGGTTCAGTTATGGCTTCTTTGTTGTGGGTGGAAGGAGTTGCAGTGTCGGAGACTTTCTTTGTGCCCTTTTTAATAAGAGTCCCCGCCTTCACATGGTTATCGGTTAAGGTAGCGGACAAACGGATAGCATCCTCAAGTGTTGTGGGATTCCTTCCTAGGACAGTATCTTGAATTTGCCTAGATAGTCCCCCAATATACTTTTCAATACAGCGGGACAAAGGTGTGACCATGTGGGGCATGAGAAGACTCAACTCATGGAACCGAGTTGTATAAGCCAAATTTTCTCCACTATCTTGGGCAAGATCCCAAAACTCAGCTTCAAGTTTCTTCACTTCATTTCGAGGATAGAATTCCTCGGTCATTAGCCTTTTAACCTCATCCCAAGGTAAGGCCATTGCTAAATCCACACCTCTATTCCTTTTCTCCCCATTCCACCACGTGAGTACCCGTTTTTGTAGGACACTTGTGGCATGACGAACACGAAGGTTGTCGGGGCAGTCACTATTGAGGAAGGTATTCTCAATACTTTCGAACCATTGAAGGAGTCCCGTAGCTCCTTCGGTACCGTAGAACTTGAGAGGGTTACACGAGTTGAAATGCTTGAAGGTGCATTGAGTTGGGTTGGCACCACCATTTCCACCATTACAACCATTAGACCCATGGTTACCATTTGTGGCACCATTAGCTTGAGTGAGTTGAGTTACGAGTTGTGCAAGGATAGTAGCGATGTCGGTGTTGGTATTGGCCACGGGAGCACGACGAGTAGGCATTCTACAGATTTTCACAAGACAAGAAAAGATGTAAGAATTTATGAATGTTGTTTGGGTTTAAAAGAATAAGATAACAAATAACATAGTAATTCATAGTTGGGATTGTACTCAAATAGTGATATAATCACTTGAATACTATGACACATTAAGGTTAATTAAACTCATATAATTTTCAAGGAGACATGTTTTAGCCTATAAGTAAACACTCATCCCGGGAATTCCCAGGAAAGTATACGGGTGCCTCGGTTGATTGGGATTTATGCGAAATACTTTCCTAGACAGAAAACCCAGAATACAGGTGTCACCCTTCCAGATTGCACGTGTCCTCAAATAATTAACAAAGTTTAAAAGCCTTAACGATGAGAGAATTTTTTTTTTTTTTTAGATTTAGTTCCATGGAGTTTCCACATACTAAGATGATAATGATAAAGAAGTAAGCAAGAAGGTTATGAGGTTTAGGGTAAGGGTAGAGATATTGTTTTATTTATTTATTATTTAAGTATAGTCCAATAAGTCATGAAAATTTTTTTTTAAATAAGGTACCAAAAATGAAATAATAACTAATCATAGTAAGCATGTAACACATAGCATGTAACACATAATATGTAGCACATAACATGTAGCACAAAATCACATAAACATGAAGCATGACATAAGTGGGTGTCCTAAAGTTATAGTCTAGGTCAAGGTGTCTAATAACCTAATTCCCTATAACCAAGGCTCTGATACCAATCTGTCACACCCCGACCGATGGCGGAATCATCGGGGCGGGACATGTAGACTGTTCATGAGCACAAGGTTGACTAAATTGAAATATATTAATCATCAAATTTCATTGCAACATTCATGACAAAACAATCCAAGAAAGCAACATAATTGAAATACATAAATTCTTTATTTAATTTAACTAAGTCCAAGCCTATGTGTAGCACGTCTTGATCAAACTCACACATTAGTACCTGAAACATGAATAAAATAAAGTCAACTAAAAAGTTGGTGAGTATAACACAGGTTTGTACATAAATAGCATATGGTTTGTAAAACAAATCCTTACATAACATGATAAATAAGGCATTTATGGGGAGCAGCTATTGTGTAACCAAGTACAATCAAACCTTTGTAACTAGCATGCAAAATTGTATTGTCGGTATCAATCACCCTACCTGGGTGGGTTTGTCAGACTCAATAGATCTATCATTGAAAACCGTCGGCTTGAATAGTTAATGATTTAACATAAGTGTTCACAAAAGTTAGCACACATAGCACTCGGGCATAAAGCTCAAATTGCACACATGAATGTAATTAGGATTTGTACTTGTGTTGTTTGTGTAAATGTAAACAGTAGTTTGAGTAGTGTTCATGTTTCACCCCAAAAATGTAAAAGAGTAAAAGGGGCTATGTATACTCACTTGGTTTGAAGGCGTAGCTAACAAAAGGTACTAGATAGTAATAAGGATCCTTGAAAAACACAAGTTAACCTAAAGTGTAATGTATATTGTATCAATAGCGTGCACAAAGTTTGAGTCAAATGTTGAACTTGGATTTGTGTATAAAGCCATTGATTTGTATTTGAAAGTATTGAATACGATATAAAGTTTGAAATAAATATTTTTGAAACATTTTGATTAAGGTTTGAAATTGAATAGCTAAATAAGTAGGTTAAATAATTATTGTTTATGAAAATAGTGTAAGTATTTGATGTAACTAAGTATAAATAAATAATTGTTTTTGTTTAAATATAAATTAAATAAATAATCATTTCCTTATTTATTTATTTATAAAATATGTAACTTAACCATTAAGATACTTTTTAAATGAAAGGTTTAACAATAATTGTAAATTTAATTTTTATAAACTTTAAATAAATAATTTTCTATTCATTCCATGATTAACTATTTGATATTTCTAAATAGAATTAATGCATTTTTATAAAAATCAACTATTTTTATTTTGAAATTTAATCAGAAATATTTATTGTTTGAAAAATATATAAAAATTATAATTCTGCCAAAAATTTAACTCACACACGACCGTGCCTTGGAAGGGCACGATCGTGCTCGAACCACGGGCGCGGCCGTGCTAGTCAGGACGCGACCGGGTTAATCAAACAGAGACATAACTAGACAAATCACTAGGCACGACCGTGCCTTGGCTCGGCACGATCGTGCCTTGGCTCGGCACGATCGTGTCTATGATTATGAGACACGACTGAGATTAGCCAAAGGGCATGACTGGGTCTGAACATGAGGACACGACCGCGCTGGTAACCAGCACGACCGCGTCTCATGAGGCACGACCGCGCTAGATGATTAGCGCGACCGTGTCTCTTCCAAATCAGACACTAATTGACTGATTCTTATATTGTTAGTGATGTAAATCATAGGGCTTTTATTTATAGTATTATTACGAGTATGATGGGATGTTTTAATTGTATTAACAAATGTTCAGGGTCGAAATCGATTAAACCATTTTGAATAAAACATTGATTTTGATTCGGGATGATTTCTATAATGGAAGCCCAAATTAATATGGGGCTTTTGATCTATGGACTGAAATGAACGAGGAAAAGGTTTCAATTACCTAGGAGGACGATGGATGAATAGAGTTCGGTAGAAAAGAGTTCCGACGACGAAGCAAACGGCCTCCGGCGTCTTCTGCTGCAAATTCCGGCTACTTCAAAGGGTCAGTAGCTTCTGGGAGGATCGTATACTGTGAATCTTCTGTTTGGTTGAGAGAATTCGGATCGAAGGAAGGGTTTATGTTTTCTTTGAAATGTTTGAACGATTTTTCGAGTCCGAAGGAATTAAACTGGGACGTTTGTGTAATTGAAAATGTTATTACTCTCGTAAATGGAAATGAAGTGAGAACGGTTACGAAACTCAACGATCGAGCGATTAAAACTGCATTTACGTTTCAACTGGTACTAGGCGCGACCGTGCCCAAACTAGGCGCGACCGTGCCTAGGCATCGGGCACGATCGTTCCAAAGCAAGTCGCGCGACCGTGCCGAAGCACTTGGCGCGACCGTGCCAGGACGAGGCGCGACCGTGCCTATTAAGGTTTCTTGTTGATTTTTCAACATCAGACCTTGTAACTTTAGTCTTTGACATATTTGTATAAACAAGTACTTATGTAGTGTTTTAGTAGGTTACAACCATGTAAAATTTGTAGATTAGCATTGAAATATAGTATTTAATTAATGATACGAATAGAACAAAATAGTGCACTAGACTTGGGTTTGAAATGAATTACGTTGAATTGAATATACGGGTACTAAAAATCAGAAATGTTACATGTCGGGGAGCGAGAATGGGCAGAGACGCAAGTAGATAACGTCTTTAGACACACCCTTGATATTGAAGGTATCACATATCCGCGCGAAGCGGGACAGATGTCCGGGTGCATCCTCATCATCCAAGGCCATGAAATTGAGTGGCATGAGTGATCGTGCTCATGACATGTGACATGATCTGCCATGTATTAGTGTTAGAAATGGCGGGGCATGTGATCGAAGATGTCGCCCCGCTGACCCTGTCACTGGCCCTCTAGTGCACGGTACGTCTCGCTAGTGGGTCAGCGTCGCCCATGATAGGAAATGGAATTGGGCTAGTAGAACGTACCTGGGGTTTGCACATCTCCTTTAAACGCTCCCGAAAGTCGCGGGTGCGCTCGTGAAGCTCTCGTTCGGGCTCTTGAAAATCTGAATATGGTGGTTGTCCCTGCGAACGAATGTGGTGCATAAACTGACACAAGAATAAAAGAAAATAAATAAAGACTCAAGACAGAAAGACTCGATGCTATATTAGACACTCAGATAAGACACACAAGTAGCACAGAAGACAAAGTCACACAATTAAGACTCAAAAACAAAACAAACCAAAAATCAAACAAAGAACTAGTCAAAGCTAATATTGCTATTGCTAAGTGTCCCCAGCACCGGCGCCAAAAACTTAATGTCGTCCAGACGGTCTATATAAAAACTACTAAAACCTAACCTAGACTACTAAGTAATAAAAGGAATACCTTCGAACTAAACCACACTAAACACCTAATACTAACGTCCTCTCAGAGTGTTAACACTCGGATACCTAATGACGAAGACTAGACAACTAATTCTCACCTCTCGGGTATTGAACTAGGACACACACTCAATCTAATCAAGGATTAATCAACACTCCTATGGATTACTACGTCAAGCAAACCACTCAGGTCACAAGCAATACGCAAACAACATAAACATGCATCTATTAATGAAATACATTCAACAAGACAACATGAGGAACATTAATCAACACAAAACCAGATTAAAGCTTACATATTCATCACTATTAATTATCAAAAGACTGTTTACAAAATCATTCAACCATACTTAGAATCCAAAACCGAACAAAAATCATAACTTTAACACAGTATTCATCATGACCTAGGCAGTATTAACGTTTTAGCCTAGACTTATGCTCAAAACATCTAAAACAGAAGAATTAAACACAATCATGGTTCAAACACAAGAAACAAAGATAAAGGTTCAAGCTTTGGAACCGAAAACGCTAAATCTAACGCATCCGAGATCAAAGATTCGACCTTTGCACTTCAATTCTCTCCTCCAGCCTCAAAATCGCCTCTCAAAACTCCTCTGGAATGCTAGAAATCGATGATAATGATAATGGAAGAGTCCTAATCTATTAAACCATGAAATTAGGTCAAAATTCACGAATCTGGGGCCCCTCGCATACCGCGAGGCCCAAACGGAAGCTCCCTCGCGTACCGCCGGAGAAACAGGTCGTGAAGATTTCCTGGTCCCTCGCGTACTGCGAGGGACTGGACTCTGTGTCTCGCATACCACGAGAACAAACTGAATTTTTGTTTTCTTCTTGTCGAGCTACCCCAAATCGATATATTATGGGCCCCGTAACTAATTTTCTAGCCCGAGATATGCCCCTTTGAAGTTTTGACTCTTTCCTGACCTTTTCCGTCTCTCATCTCCTGTTCTCGTGGGCTTGTTCTTTCACAACTCTTGATCGTTTAAGCTCCAATTACTCCCGAACACCTACAAGACAAGGCATGACTCAATACTAACTGTAATAGACTATAAATGACTCTAAAATTATACAAAAACGACACAAAACATGATGGAAATGCATGTGTGCTTTGCGACACATCAGGTTGCCTCCCGGAAGTGGCACATTTATTTAAGGGTCGTTGGTCGGACCAGTACGTGCTTCATTAGTATTTCTTTGGGTGGGGGTTTTTGATCTCTATAAAGCCCCAAACCGGGCACCCTACAGTTGGTTCTCATCACTAGGTAAACTCATTAAAAACACTTAACTTTCATTTAAGTAAACAGCGAAAGTCTTTCTCAAATTAATATTATCTTTTAATCTCGTTAATATCCTTAACGTTACCTTACGAATGCATGCCCACCAACCCGAGTAGCACCGCTCCCAAGCCAAGATACCTCGTCTAGCAGATTCACCTGCAAAACAATCTAACGTACATACAAAGTCAGCTACGCTGAGTGAGTTCTAATAGTTTAATTTAAACAAAAGTCAACTCGTCTCATTTAATATTTATTTCCACTCAAGACCCTCTGGTCTTTATAAAATAATTTTATAAATTGTCCTCGTATACAGAACCATGTTATCTAATAATGTCCCGGAGGATTCACCGCCCTGGACTCAACCCCCATTTTAATTCAGTAAGTCTCTCCGACTTAGGTCGAGCTTACTACTCTGAAAACACACAACTTACCATATATCTTAACCATACACTGGTTAACTCAACCAACCTCTAGACACAACCAAGACTCTTACAAATAAACTAACACAACAGTTGTACACGATGTACTTGTCCCGACACAACGGTCAATCTAACTCGACACACCACATTGATTCCATCTATTTATCACATCAATATCATCTCGTACACAATTAATATAACTCATCACTTGCATGCAATTTAATACATATATACGCATACAAACACATACCTCATCGTTGCACCCTCGTCAGGGTTATCCCCGTCGGGATACTCATCATAAGCTCAGCTCCACCTTTGTTACAGGGCCCCGCTGCTAAACATAGTAACACACTCTTCATCTATGATGACTACCCAGCCACCACAAGGTGACTATATCATCTACCATACGGTGACTGACACATCACACGTACAATGATGACCCCGAAGGACTCCGTCCTCCACATCATTATTAGCCGTATACATGAACAACAATGCAAGCACACAAAGTAACACATATATACACATGACACTACCTGACTCACCACCATTTACGGATCACTTATGTGTGTAATCCAACGCTTACTTAGACGTCATGAGGATACCGCCATGCAACAATCCCAAACGGGTGTGACCTGATCCCGTCCGTTCGTCATTCACCACTGCGAACCACCGCCACACACCTCCCCTGCACGACACCATCGTGCACCACTAATGACCTCGTCTCCATGCCTAACCCTAGTCGGGTTCACCACCACCACCAATCTACGCCGCCACCGTGGGGTACCACCACAACAGCCCTCTGCTGCAGTCGGGCACCACCACCCGCTACCATGATCGTCTTCGGCTATTCCTGTAGTCACCACTACCTTCACTCGTCACCCTCCTTCTTCTATCTCTCTCGTCTCTCTCTTTTATACTTCTCGGTCGTCGGCCTCCACTACCCTCCGATCATCGCCATCACATGCCATCACTTCCAACATCGCTGGCCATTGTCCATGGCCGAACCCCCCCAAACCAAAACCCTTGATCGGGTTCCCTTACTACACACGCAAACAATCACAGAAAAAGGTACGCATGGAGGTTAAACGAGGGTTACCTTGATGAAACGTTAAGTTCCTTGCTCAATGCCAATGTGAAAACACCCCCTTCCGGTCGTCTCTCCCTTTCCCTGCTGCCTCCTGCCGTAGCGCACTCCCTAGGCCGAATGGCCTAGGTTTTCCTCTAAACTTTTCTTTTAAATGCTAAGAGGTTACATCCAGGCCCCCTGCGTTTCCATTTTATCACGTTATGAATCTCCAACTGCTCCTATTATGGCCAACCGGGTCCTTTCACTTCTACGAATAGAGTTTTTTGTGAAACTCTCGCCAACCATCTTGTTTACCGAAGATACGGGTCGCCCATTGGTTCGAATCATAAAATGGTAGCCTTTTCGGGATGTTACAAGTCTACCCTCCTTAAAAGAGGATTCGTCCTCGAATCCTGTATCGGCACAAACCAACACAACTCCTCCTTTCCATTCCTACTCGTGCACCAAAACCCTTAGGTGTTACCCGTTCTCTTTCGTATATGTATAATCCTAATCCTTACTTTTCCACACGGCCACCAGCCTTGTTGTTTAAAGAAATCTTCTCCATTGCTCGCTTTCAACTTTTTTGACTTGTAGGTTTCACCTACCCATTCCTTCGCCTCTCGTCTCTCCGGTCATTAGCCAAACGGATTCATTTCCCACTCTTGTTATCCCGGCACTTGCTAGAAGTTGCCATCCGTGATTGCCTTGAATATCAATATTTTCATGAAGGTGTCGTTGTCATTGTCCTTGAAAATACTTCGGTGCTCTTAATGTCCTCAACAATACTACACATGTCATTTCTAGTACCGCCTAGTACAACACTGCCAGTTATCCGCTCACTTGTCACACTTCATTCTGAGTTACAGGCACAATTGCCCTTAATCTCTTGTATAATCTGCATGATTTTGTCATTCTGGCGATCATCCTCCCAAGTAGGTCCTTGTCCTTCAAAGCCAGGAGTAATAGTTGCTTTACTATCGTATGTCCATTACGCTCCTCTCTTTATGCTCAAATTGCCATCTTGCGATGATTTCTAAAACTCGAACCTACTACTTACCCATAAGGGTATTACTTCTGCCCTTCTATGATGATCTCCAGGAGCTTGTACAAAGCTACGCTAGTCTCCACAAAATTCCTCTACCGTAGTATCTTTTTACTTCATTACCATGCGATAACCGACCGCGTCTCATTTATAATTTACGAATACGAAGTCCGTCTGCTCATAAGCCTAGGCTATTCGTCGTCTTGTTGAGGGAAAACATCCCTATTCATCTGGTGTCTCACGTCAACTGAATCTTGCATATGGAACGTGTTCCATGAAGGTCCTTCTTCACCTTGTTAAATCCGTGCTGAAATCTTCAGCGTCATCACCTTGACCTCATCATAAATTTTTCTGGTCAAGCGTCCACGTAAACGCTTTCATAATCTACTCTCTAAGCTCCGCCCATTGGCTTCGTGCTCCGAATTCCTAAGATATAAGCATAGGAATCTCATAAGAGCACCTCACCAGTCGCCTAGAAGACGTCAAAACTCCTCGCACCACCTCAATGTATCAACGTCGAGAAAATCGCCAAGATAGAAATACTATACTCGAGCACACAGACCTCCCGTCCTATGCACGACTAAGCGTGTACTACAAGGACATACACCGACACACATAACTACAGAACACACAATGTTCTACACACGTACTAGTAACTCAACCTTCTAACTCGCATAAAGTGCACATACACAACTAGCTAGATCTGAGTAAATCTACGTGCATACAATATAACCTCGTCATTTATAGACACACAAACTCCTGAACCTTACCTCTTATTCGCTACAACGGTGGCCCCTGCCACACGTCATCATGTACACATACAGAGTTTACTCGGTCGTACCCATACGGGTCGTACCCATACTTCACGATGACACACAACTTAGTCTAGACACAAACATCCCTAAACATTCATACACACGGGATATAAAAATATCTTATTTCCCATAGGATCTGGTCCTGAACATGCATACCTAAGCATAAGGTATGTAGCTACAATTTCCCACAGGACCTCGTCCTGAACATTTATACATACTAAAGATGTATATTTAAAATTTCCCACAGGACCTCGTCCTGAACAGTTACACAAGGTGCAACACACACCTTACACTTCAAACATCACCTAAACATAACACATAGGTGATATTATCTTAAGACCATAGACACACACAAATAATCAAAACTCAGGTCTACTCATACAGTCTAATCAACCAAGCTCTGGCATCACATCAAAGATTACATTTAGTATGAACTCGTGTTGTTCAAAAGGTAATCACATAATCACACATAATTTACACTGCACCACCAATAGCAAGCTATCACACATGCAACTATCATTAACTACGTTTTAAACCATCCCATGATAAGATTCATTGTCAAGGTTAAAATCAAGAAATTGAAAAACCAGGAACAAGTATTTCGTCACAAAAGTGCCTGACGGCCACTACTGAAGATGCTCTATTCCTCTCATGGTAACCACCACTGCTCTAATCACTGAACAAGTCAAAGTTATCACCCACTTGTTCCTCGTCGTCAGATTCCTCCAGCCATCCGTTTCCCAATCCTGAATCTGGCCTCGGAGGCTGATGCCTAACCGCAAATGCGTTCCTTCCTCTCCAACCACTCCTCCTGTAGAAGGAGTTACTAAGTCCACCCCTCATAACTGCCCTGTTAGTACTGGGAGCATTAGGCACCGGAAGCGCCAAGATCACCTCTCGTGCTGGTAGCTCCTGTTCATCCTCAGCCGCCGGTGGAACCACCGTCAATGGAACAAGTGCTAAGATCCGTCTTCTCCCAAAGATAACCGTACGAACAACAGCCGCACGTCTAGCCCGCCGTTCTATCAACCGCCTGATGAGAGCTCCTCACCTAATCCATCTAGTCCGAATCGTCATCGCCATTAGTACCCGCACAAGATAGAACGTTGGAGTGATTACTATTGGCGTCAAATTCAGAATATGAGAGTAATCGTAGACTGCCAAATCACGGTGATCAAATGCAATTTGATGATCCACATTACTGCTCGGATTCTAAACCTTCCCCATTATATTCACACCAGCTTTCTATCTTTCCCACACCCCGGATGCACATGCATCACACATAACTCACATAGCACCACACAATAATCTAGCAAGTTATCATATTTATCACAATTTCGCACCATCCAAGGTTACACACAAAATTACTAAATCATATCGACACACCAAACTATCTCACATAATTACAATTAATGCTACTCCGCATTACTCAATTCACGTCATAGTCTCATTTAATCACACCGCACAACTTCACGTAGTCTACATACTATTACAGCAAATAGCACACATCATGTTCCCACACGGAACCATAAATCACTTACTCACACCAATCGCTTTACCTAGTGTAACACTACACAAATGGTAAATAATAATTACTGCTCAACTCGAAAGACGTATCTCTTGGCTCGCGGTTACTCGTGGTGGCATTCGTTTCACCCTCGTCCCATTTCAGTTTAAGTTAAGGCATTTTATTTGTTTAAAAATACCAGTTTTCTCTTAAACCTCGGCTCTGATACTAACTTGTAAAGCCCCAAACCGGGCACCCTACAGTTGGTTCTCATCACTAGGTAAACTCAATAAAAACACTTAATTTTCATTTAAGTAAACAACGAAAGTCTTTCTCAAATTAATATTATCTTTTAATCTCGTTAATATCCTTAACGTTACCTTACAAATGCATGCACACCAACCCGAGTAGCACCGCTCCCAAGCCAAGATACATCGTCTAGTAGACTCAACTGCAAAACAATCTAACGTACATACAAAGTCAGCTACGCTGAGTGAGTTGTAATAGTTTAATTTAAACAAAAGTCAACGCGTCTCATTTAATATTTATTTCCACTCAAGACCCTCTGGTCTTTATAAAATAGTTTTATAAATTGTCCTCATATAGAGAACCATGTTATCTAACAATGTCCCGGAGGATTCACCACCCTAGACTCAACCCCCATTTTAATTCAGTAAGTCTCTCCGACTTAGGTCGAGCTTACTACTCTGAAAACACACAACTTACCATATATCTTAACCATACACTGGTTAACTCAACCAACCTCTAGACACAACCAAGACTCTTACAAATCAACAGACACAACAGTTGTACATGATGTACTTGTCCCGACACAACGGTCAATCTAACTCAACACACCACATTGATTCCATCTATTTATCACATCAATATCATCTCGTACACAATTAATATAACTCATCACTTGCATGAAATTTAATACATATATACGCATACAAACACATACCTCATCGTTGCACCGTCGTCAGGGTTATCCCCGTCGGGATACTCGTCATAAGCTCAGCTCCACCCTTGTTACAGGGCCCCGCCGCTAAACATAGCGACACACTCGTCATCTATGATGACTACCCAGCCACCACACGGTGACTATATCATCTACCATACGGTGACTGACACATCACACGTACAATGATGACCCCGAAGGACTCCGTCCTCCATATCACTATTAGTCATATACAAAGAGAACAATGCAAGCACACAAAGCAACACATATATACACATGACACTACCTGGACATGTACTACGACTCACCACCATTTACGGATCACTTACGTGTGTAATCCAACGCTTACTTAGACGTATCCTCATAACGTCTAGACGCCTTACCCAACTTTTTCTGAATAGGAAGTTATACGACACACAACACCATACTGACTTCTAGCCCATACACACTATGGACACCACATAGACTCATGCTAACATGATACTCGTCGTGTCACGAGGACAACGACACATTACACACATCATCAAGCACACGACGCATGACATCATACTAGCATTTACTTGACTCGTTAATGAACCACGTACGGGTTCCCATGCTAACTCTCCTTATATAACCATCACAGGTTTAACTAAATTCCCGACTCACCCCGACTAACTCATAAGATGATACACACAGATCATCACTACTCTTGTTCACCCATCCTAGAGATCCCATAATAACTCTAAGCTCATTATTACATAATGGTCTCATAAAACACTTCAAGTTTAAATCATAACTCGTAATACGTTCGTTTAATAAAACATGCGAGTATGTAAAATAGCCTAAAACAGTAAAACGTTTAAAAGAGGGGATTAGAAAGTCACCAACATGAAGGTCCAACTCTTGCACTGCAATGGTCTCCTCGCATGAAACCCGAACCTGTCAACGTCTGATCACATAGTCAGAGTACGTCCTAAACAAGCGTCACTTTCATACAATTATAAATACTCCCGATCATCGTCTTGCTCGCACATCTCTTCACTCAAATAAAAACCTTAGCTCCACTCTCCCTAGAACCAGGTCGTCCTTGACCCGTTTAGAATCCGTAAACACGGACCCCAGTTCCCATGAACACACGTACACGCGTCATGTAAGAAACCCTAGTCTCACGGTCGCGTAGACTTGAAGCGGGTCTCCATGCACGTGCGTAAACCGCCATGCAACAATCACAATCGGGTGTGACCTGATCCCGTCCCTTCATCATTCACCACCGTGAACCACCACCACACACCTCCCCTGCATGACACCATCGTGCACCACTAATGACCTCGTCGCCATTCCTAACCCTAGTCGGGTTCACCACCACCACCACCAATCTACGCTGCCGCCGCCATGGGGTACCACCACAGCAGCCCTCTGCTGCCGCCGGGCACCACCACCCGCTGCCATGATCATCTTCGGCTATCCCGTAGTCACCACTACCTTCGCTCGTCACCCTCCTTCTTCTATCTCTCTCTCTCTTTTATCCTTCTCGGTCATCGGCCTCCACTACCCTCCGATCACCGCCATCACATGCCATCACTTCCAACACGCTGACCATTGTCCACGGCCGAACCCCCCCCCCCAAAACCAAAACCCTTAATCGGGTTCCCTTACTACACATGCAAACAATCATAGAAAAAGGTACGCATGGAGGTTAAACGAGGGCTACCTTGATGAAACGTTAAGTTCCTTGCTCAATGTCGACGTGAAAACACCCCCTTCCGGTCGTCTCCCCCTTTCCCTTCTGCCTCCTGCTGTGGCGCACTCCCTAGGCCGAATGGCCTAGGGTTTCCTCTAAACTTTTCTTTTAAATGCTAAGAGGTTACATCCAGGCCTGCATTTCCCTTTTATCGCGTTATGAATCTCCAACTGCTCCTATTATGGCCAACCGGGTCCTTTCACTTCTACGAATAGAGTTTTATGTGAAACTCTCGCCAACCGTCTCATTTACCGGAGATACGGGTCGCCCATTTTTTCAAATCATAAAATGGTAGCCTTTTCGGGATGTTACAATCTCCCCCGTATCTCCCATTCCTTCCTTGAAAGTCCTTTTCCTTGTTAATTTCGACTGCTGGTCCCAGTAGTTATCAATCCAGTTAGCATTGTTTAGGTCCTTACCAAGGCCGTGTTTGTTTCTTTGATTGATTTCTTTAGCTTTCTTCAGTTGGTAATCCAGATTAGTGTCGATGAAGTGTGAAATTTCAAAGGGATAAGTAGATAAACATTCGTTACCCCCTATGTTATAGGTTACTGATTGTTTTCCAACACGAAGTGTCAGAATACCTTCGTTCATGTCAATGATTGCTCTAGCAGTGGCTAAGAATGGGCGACCCAGAATTAAAGGTACAAAATAGTCAGGTCCCATTTAAAAAACATAAGGGAAGACAAACTTGCCAACGTTTACCAGTAAATTCTTGATAACCCCCCATAGGCATATTGGGACACACAGAATGGTATTGCACGGTCATGCAATGGGATGCACGGCCATGCATCCCTCTTTTCCTCCCTCCTTTTGTCATTTGCTGATTGTTGACTTTTGTTGACCAATTTTGACTTCTTGTGGGTCAAAGCTCGGGAGTGCTCCTTCCTATCCCAAGAGAAAGCTTGATTTCTTGATGTTTTTAGCTCGTTTTCATTCTTTTTCTCTCAGGACGATGTTTAACCTGCAATTATAAAATATAAACGATTTAAGTAGCCATTGCAAGGTTATTATTCAATTAGTACCATAATATAGGGATTATTATGCATACAAAACATGTATAATTTAGGACATATCACCAGGCACGACCGTGCATGGCCAGACATGACCGTGCCCCCCATTGGATCAAGTCAGGAAGATTTTAGAAGCCATTCAACGCATGGTCAACTAAGGCACACCTATGTGTACCGGTGCACGACCGTGTATCCCCTCAGTCTTGCCAGAAAAAGCTGACTCCGTACAAAAGGTGATTCGCACTGACAGAGGTACGCACGCCCATGCGTACGGAGGCATACCCGTGCCTCCCCTTGATTTCACCTATAAATAGAAGCTCAAGCCCCCTCATTACACAAGCAACAATTGGGGTGAGTTCTGACAGGTCCATTCCATGAGAAATACACACACACATAGAGAGAGAGAGTTAGTCACTTCACCCATAATCAAGAAGCATTTCATAACCACTACACTTGTCTTTGGTTTGATTACTTTTTTCATTCCATGATCTATATATCAACAAGTGTTAGTATATTCATTTGTATGGCCACTAGTGGCTAGTCTTCTTCCATCACTTGGGCGAAGATGGAACTTGGTCTTAATTAATATTTTGATTTAATGAAATGGTTTGTTTATATTTCTTGGTTTTTCTTGACTATGATCATACTTTATGGATGTGAGTTCTTGATTTTCAGCCACTAAAGTCTTAAATGTTGTGGGTATTTTAGGTAACACATGTTGTTTAAACATTCATTCAAAGTTATACGTCTTTATATAAGTCTTTGATAATATACTAGACCTAATTAGTAAAGATTTCTACTTTTGATGGTTGGGATTGGTACTCAAGCAAAGCATTTTGAGTTTTAGTTGAACCTTGTGTTCTATGTCGGTATTTCTTCTATCCTCTTGTCTTTGGATCGCAGAGGACTTCTAGCGGAATCCATGGGGTTTAAAGCTTGAGGTGGAAGACATATTAATTTAAAGGCTTTCGTAGTTAAAGATGTCTTTATTTTGGCCTTGCGGTGGCTAGCGTGCATTATCATTCTTGCGTTCCAATAAGTTGAGGGTCGCGGTATCCCTAGCTGGGAGCACTTCCATTTTATTACTAAAAACATAAACTAGTTCATTTCGGTAATTTTAGTCCTTCATATAGTGGCTTTGAGGTGGTTATGTATTCCAACTTTCCAATGAGGCATACGACGTGGTAACCCTACCTGGGAGCCACGTCAACGGGATAATATTAGTCCGAATAATGATCCAAAGAAGCGTTATCATTTGCGAGAGCATGTTAGCCTTCCAACCGGTTAAAAAGAATGTTAACCCGACCAAGGAGCCGTTCACCCCTTTACCAATTTTGAACACATCATTGACTTATTTATAAATTATCGATTTACTATCAAGTGGATTCTAACCCAAGTGATATGCCGTTGATCTGATTATCTCTCAATCCTTTGTCTCATTTTGTTGCCTCATTGTCTTTAAATTTTATAAAACCACTATCTTTATTATTAGACTAAACAATAACAAAAGTTGAGTACTAAAAGCCACGGGGTCCATTGATTCGATACTTGGTTCTTACCTAAACTATATTGCGTTGCGATATGTGCACTTACATATAATATGTAGTTAGTTAACGTAATAATCATTTTATAAATTTAAAACCTGATAACCGTGTTAAAATAATCCCTATATATATGTATATACATATTTCCCATAATCACTACTAGCACGACACATCAAATATACCACTGATATAATTCATAATTCGTTAATACTCAATAACCCCAAAACTTCTCAAATTTGTTTAAACTTAAAAGCTTATATTCTGCCAAGGTGGGTGATATGGCCCGTATCATCAAAGATAGTTGAGTAATACGACATGTATGTCTCTTTGAATGAGACACTTAACAAATAATCAATATGACCCGTATTACTAGAGATCGTCGATCAATATGATTCATATCATTACTTAGCAATATGGTTCGTATCACTAGAAATGGTCAAGTAATACAGCTCTTATCACTACTAACCAATTCAACCCGTTTTGTATAAGCTCGTCGGACAATACGACCCATATCAGTCGTTTATCCAGTTCAGTTGATGATAGTACAATACGACCCGTATCAAGAAACCTCAGGCCATACGACCCTTATCGATCATCAAACAGTAATGAACTTAATGAAATGTGAGGTTTCTAAGATCAATAGTATACCTAAATGATTAGAAGTGATTACTAGCTCAGTTTAGACTTCAAATCAGTGTTTTCAAACCTGGACCAGACCGACCGGTCGGACCGGGAACCGGTGGTCTGGGCGGTCCGGTATGTATGTTGAAACAGTCCTGCAGCTACCCGGCGGTCAGACCGGAAAACCACGGTTGGACCGGAGATAATTTTGTGAAATACGGGCCTGGACCAACGCCGGCGGTGAAGATGCGGTGGTTCGTTGGAGACTTGAGCAGGAGATGGAGACGGTGGAGATGCGGTGGTTCGTTGGAGACTTGAGCGGGAGATGGAGAAGAGGAGATGGTGCTAAGGAAGAAGAAGAGTGGCGGCTGTGGAAATAAAGATGGAAACATATTAGGTTTAAAAAGTTTCCCTTTTACCCCTTAAAAAGTATTACATGAACACTTTTAATCTTATTTATCTTTTATTTTTACATCTAGTCCTTCAATATGTAGTATGCTTCAACTTAGTCCATTAACATTTATAGTCTATATTAAAAGGTATATAAATTATTTATTTAGTCATCCGATTCTTAAATCCGGTCGGACCGGTCGGACCAGTCGGACCAGTGAACCAGTAAGATGACCGGTTCGTTGTCCGGTCCGGTTCTGAAAACATTGCTTCAAATAACATCTAAATTTCCTGCATGCAAATTGAATTCTAGCAAAAATCAATTTCTTAGTTCTAAACTCAAAGTTTATGAACTTAGTTAACAATTGAGGGTTTTAAATCATGAGTTCTTACCGGTGTGATGATGATGAGACTGAGATGATGATTCAAACACTAAATGTTCCTGAGTCCAGCCTCAATTTGAACTCACTTACTGATTTGTGGAATGATTATGTCACTATAATCTCTAAATCACACATGCCTTGCTCAATATCACTTGAACTGATATCCAATATGGGTTTGTGAGTTAGAAAGCTCAAAGGAGATGATCCAAAAGTATTTTAGTCGAATTGGGTTGTTTACAAGCGTCTGATATTGTGGAAAATCAAAGTGGGTGGTGAAATGCGAGCATACCACATAGTAAAACTCGACAGATCTGTCTAATCATCGATACAACCCGTATCGATATGATATGGCCCGTGGGTGTCTTCGCACAAAACCATGTGTTGAAACCGCGTTCAATCAAAACGGTGTCTTACATTATTTCATGATACGCCCTGGATTTCTCGAATTTTGCAAACTTGTTTAGGAAGATAGACATCAACTTAGGATGAGATGCTTAATTGTTGGGTTCACTTGAATTTCAAGAAAGAAAGGAATGAATGATTTGAATAGTGACTTTATTAAGGGGTAACTTTATAGAATAGTAACTAAGTTTTCCACATGTTTCATTTTAGCCGCTCAAATTTTATTTGTCTCATTAAAGTAACTAAAGTTTCACATGTTCCAATCTTGCGTAATTACGAGGTTACATGTTACCTTTTCGGATTTCAATATATGAATATGGTGAAAATGAAATCCAAAAAGAGTAAACTAACATTTTCATCATACCCATAAAATGAAATCCCACAAGAAGTAACATGTTAACCTGTTAATTGCGTAAGATTAGAACAACATGTGAAACTTGAATAACTTTAATGAGACAAAAAAAGTTTGAGTGAATAAAATGAAATATATAAAAACTTTGTTAGTATTTATGGAAAAAGGGGGTCTTACATGATGGTTAGAGAGGACACTATTTGTTCTTAGAGCAAGGGGTATACCCCTATTCTGTGATCTTAGGTGGCACCAATGTGGCACAATCACTTGAGTGATACACCACCTCATTATGGTGTGATAGTTGGTGTGATTTTTTGGTGTGAAAAAAATCACAGGAGAAGAACAAGTGATGAGAGAGTGGGTGGTGAGGTGGCATTGGGTGATTGAGTGTGATTATTTTCACTTGAGTGATACACCACCCCCTCTCCAAGTGATTATTTTCACTTGAGGGGATCACTTGAGGGGATCACTTGGAGTATACCAGATGCTATTATGAATTGTCGATGTTACAAATAACATCTAAAGTGTTGTGTCCGTTCGGTTCCGAATAGCATCGAAAACACGATCAATTACCAATTAAGTGTGTTCTTACATAAGATTTAGGACCACCGTCGTCATATGAGTTGCTATTTTCCTTGATATTTTTTTTTGCTGGATTACTATTAATTAGAGAAGTTGTAAGCTGCCAGCTTCCCATTGCTTATTTAATAAAAGACAGTTGTTCCGAAAAAAAATTAATTAAAGAAGCTACATAAAGTTTGAATCAATGTTTTCAGAACCGGACCGGACGTCGAACCGGTCTCTTTACCGGTCCACTGGTCGGACCGGATTTAAGAACCGGACGACGTCATAAATATTATAAAAATATATCAGTCTAAATAGCTTTTAATCCTTTAAAAAACCACCAACAAGTCAATTCCAATAATTTTAAACTAACAATTACCTACGAAATAAGAAGCCAAGAGACTTAAAAAAGATTAAAAAAAAAAAAAATAGTCAAGCGGTTCAACCGGTCCGACCACCCGGTTTCCGGTCCGACCGCCGGTTCAACCGGTCCGACCACCGGTTCGCTGCAGAAACGGTTCAACACATGTAACCGGACCGGTCAGACCACCGGTTCCCGGTCCGACCGGCCGGTCCGGTCCGGGTTTCAAAACATTGGTTTGAATACATCTTATTGAACTCCAAGCAAAGGTTACAATTTATAAAATGAAGCTACAGCAAAATTATGACACACATATGTGCACCCAAATCTAAATCAACCAAAATCCAACATAATTCAAGGATCGAATGGATAAACCAAACATAAACACACACAATATCAGATAAACTCTCCTTGTTTTATTATATCTAAGAAACTGACTTAAAACTTATATATAATAATCCCTCATACAATAACCTTAAACATGGTTATGTATTTATAAGGTAACCAAAACTTGGGTAACAAGAAACAATTAAAACCCTAATTGCATCTCATAAGCCCATTAACAACATTTAATGAAACAACAGTTAATGAAACAACATTTAATGACATTTAGTTTTTATGCCACCAATTTAAATTTTTAATGATACTTTAGATATGCCCATGGAAATTCTAAAAATTTTAATATTTCCCTCCTTAAAACCTTTAATAAAATTAAAATTTCCCCCTCTCAAATTTCTTCCCTCCTATACTAAAACTGCCCTGGTTTTATGCCACTAATTTTAGGTTTTATAGGTTCAGATCTTCAAAATAAAACCAGAGAGTGCACGCCTCATCCATGGCGATTCAGTAGAAGCTCGATTTCAACATTAGGAACCCTGATTATCCACTTTCTATTGCTTCCTTTGTATGTATAAATCCATATCTAAATTTGTTTTTTTTTTTAATTTCGTGTTCTAGGGCATCAATCAACCCCAGAACGGTGGCGTTGGGCGTCGGAGGATATGGCGGAGAAGAAAATTGGTACGGAATTTGAACTGTCTCTATAAATTGCACGTATTTGGAACTAATTCACCTAGAATTGCTAGATCTGTTGTCAATTTCATACCGGTCTTTGCTTCCATTTGAGCATTTCTAATCGACTTCTGGTTTAATTCTTAGTTCATGTAAGTGTTCGGGTCAGGATAAGGTCAGGTTTCCAACTGCTTCATTGTTGTATAGTTTTGTATTACGTACGGTCTGTTGATCATATTTTCTAGTGAATTTTGTATGGAGGGGATGCAGGTACATCTACAATGATAAAACCCCCTTTGAAAATCTTCGTGATAAGTACTTCTGTCCAGGTATGAATTTATTATATTTTAGGGGATTTTTCCCTATTTACAAGTATTACAGTTAGTTTTGATTAATATTGTTCTACTTTACGTAAATGTGCTGGTTTCTGGTAAAACAGCACAATTTAACATATTAAAAATTTGCTGATTTATGGTAAAACAACACATTTTACGTAAATGTGTTGGTTTCTTTAATTTGTATTACTTTTAGTCAATTATTATGTGTCTAATTTGGTAGCATTTTTTTAAAATAAAAATTTAAAGCATCCATACACCAACAAAACGGTTCAGTGGTAGGCAACAAAAAGCTTATGCATTCAAATATTCTTTTGTGCTTGTTTGATATACTAGTTTTGTTGTGCTGGTTTTGTTTGTGCTTGATTAGCTAAGAAGAGCAAGTTACACAATTAACCGTGTTGTTTTGGTGTTGTTTTATAGTAAAACGGCACAATTAATTGTTATGTTTGGTGTTGTTTTATAATAAATCAACACAGTTAATTGTGTTGTTTTACAATGCAGCACAATTAATTGTGCTGTTTTACTAGAAATCAGCACATTTACATAAAGTAGCACAATTTCATTAAGTGTCAGTTTTGTTTTTATAAAAAAATATAGCAATACTATACTCAAATTAAAGATAAAAAAACGCTCGATTTTATGATGTAATTTTTTTAAAAAAATAATGTTCTATGAAAAAGTTATGAACGTTTAAAAAAGTGGGGGAAGTTGAAAAAAGTCAACAATTGTGGGTTTTCTAAAAATGTCTTTTCATCCCTTATTTTTTCTACACCTTAATCATCCAATTGAATGGATTAAATTGTTTCTTAGGCTTTTTAGCCAAATTACACTTCTTAGGGGAACCATTCCTTATATATATAGGGGAAGGATCATAAGAAAACTTATTGTTTATGAGAAAATAAAAAAACTATTTATTAAAGGTAAAAAAAAATAATAAAAAAATCATAACTCAAAGTATAAATCAAAAACTAAAAAACCGATTCGGAGACCTTGTTCCCCACGTCGTCCTCTTTCAAAAAAAATAAAATAAAATAAAAAAATTCAGCGTTTTGCTACATATGTGTAGCATAGTTAGTTTTTGGAGTGGTTTTTTGGGTTTAGTTTAGCTTTTAGGTTAGGTTTTTGGGGTGGGGTGGGGGGGTGGGGGGTGGGGGTAGGGGGGGTCTAGGATTTTGGGGGGTGGGTGGAGGTTTTTGGGTTTGGATGGGGGTGGGGTGGGGGGTTTAGGTTTTTGGGCGGGGGTTAGGCTTTTGGGTGTACTACACATATACAATACTTTTAATGAGAAGTTTTTTGGTTTTCTGATAAAAATGAGTTTTCTAGTGAACTCACCCCTATATATATATATATATATATGGAAAGGGTAGAATAAAATCCACTTGAGTTGAAAAAACCTTGGAAACCCTTTGAAAAAAATTAGATAATTTTTTTTAAAAATTGGGATTGATTATTTGTATAAAAAAAAGTATAGTCGCAAAAAAAAATTAAAAAACGCCGAAGGGTATAAAAAATAAAAAACATGTAAAAAATAACCAAAATCAACGTTTTTTTTTCCTGACGTTAGAAATTACATATGTAATAAACGACAGATTTTTAAAATTTAAAAAAAAAAAAAAAACCACTCGGCGTTTTTTTTTATAGTTTTTCACCAAAACTGATAAAATTGAATGTAGAATCCATTCCAAAAATAAAAAAAAGTTTTTTTTTTACATATGTAAAAACAAGGTTTCCAAGGTTTTTTCAACTCAAGTGGGTTTTTATTATAATCACCCCCTATATATATATATAGGGGAGAGTTATACTAAAAATGACTTTTTTCCTAAGAAGCATAAAAAGGAGATTTTAGACATGGTGTTCTTTCATTTTAGGTATGATGTTTTTGTTTTATTTATGTGAACATATTTAAAAGTTGAAGAACACCATGTCTAAAATTTAAAACACCATGCCCTTTTTAGGATTTTTAAGAAAAAAGTTCTTTTTAGTATAACTCAACTTTTATATATATATATATTAGCAATTCTTAGTTATAAATGGATGTTAACTCTCAGAGATGTTGTAGTTTTGTATTTTCTATTTATTATAATTGGTGCAAAAAGATTGTTCTCGTTGATAGAAGACAATATATAAGAATCTCCTTTTTTGGTCATGTTATCTATTAACTATTAAGTTCCAAAATATCAAGAATTTTTCAAACTTTCAAAGAACTAATTCTCTGATGATTGCAACTCCAAAGGACAAACACCCATCTTCTGCAACCATGACATTTGATCATGTGATTCTGATTATATGTTATTATATAATCACTTTCAAAATGAATGCCAAGCACTCGATTAGAGCTTCTTTAAATCTTATTATTAGATAATCAAAATATCACATTCAAGAAGATCTTTGTCCTTGCAAAATATGTGGCAAATATTTTTCTGTTATGTGGTTACAAAAACTAATTGCCTATTACTGTAAACGGTGTGGTAAAATTCAATGAGATATAATAAAAATGCTTAGCTTGAACCATATCTGGTTAACATATAGCCATATAAGTTACATGTATTTTGACCTAATATTATGAGATCTTCGACTAATAGAGTTTTAATTTGCATTATTAGGTACCATATTGTTCAATTCTCATGTGGTAAAGCAGACTAAATGAGATTACTGCATTTCATACAGTCACTGCTGCAGCTACAAAACATTAAAGTGTAAAAGAAGGTATGTGATTCATGTATTTATGAACCTGTTTAGGACAGTAAGTCTGAATGAGAAAGTACGTTCGTGGTTTTTTTTAATTATTATGTAGGAATTCAACAAGTCCAATTCCTTGTACACAATGTAGCGTAGCAGCCTGCTTCCTGGTAGTCAACGTGCCCCGTTTCTTAGGCGTTTCCTTTTGTGTGTAAACTTTAATTCCTACTTTGAGGTAACAATTATACATAATTTTGTGCTTTTTAGTTACATGTCTAGATTTAGGTTTTTGACTTTTTTATCCAATGTCAATAGAAACTGCACAAAGAGTTATGAATGTCATCAGACAGGGCCGTCTCCGAGAATTCGAATGCCCTACACGAGCCGTAAAAAAAAGGCCCAATAATTTTTTTTAAAGCCTCGAAAATTTTAAATATATATATATATTTTTTTTGGGCTTCTCAAAATGTTGGGCCCCCTACAGTCGTGTTGCCCGCAGTGCCTTCGAGCCGCCCCTGTCATCAGACCAAGCCCAATAATCCAATCAGGCGATCACTACAACGATAGCACCATCATATCTTTGTAACATTACATGCCTGGAAACTAGCTCAGTCTAACTTTACAGAATTTGGCCATCAGATTCTATTAATCCAAGGTTAAACTTTGTGATGTAATGTGTTTTTCCTTTTTATTAGGATCAGAAACAGCAAGAACTCACAATGATAGGCAAATCGAGGAAACTAGAGTTGTAAACGCCAAAATGAAAGAGGCAGGTAATGAAAGGAAACAGCAAATTGGATTCGTGCTAAAGAACATATCAAAAAGTTTCTCTATCTAGTTAAGCGTGTGATTTCTTTTTTTGTAAACATATGGTCAATTCGAACATTTGTTTTTATACATTTGTTTGAATATTTTTTATCGTCTATATCTTTGGATACTTTGGTGATTTTTAGTTTTGAACGTTTGGATATTTTTATAAATTGGTACAATTTTATGAATTTAATTATTTGATTATGGGAATTGAAATTTATAAATTGTGTAACCCGGAAAAACCAATTTTTTATTCTGCATATTGTTTTTGCGATCAAAATGGAGGTCGCAAATCTGGTCACAAGATTGAAACAAAACTCGGCTACTAAAATGGTTGCGAAAACCTTGGTTGTAAAAGCGGTTGCTAATGATTTTGGTCGCAAAATCGGTTGCAAATAAGTTCTATCGCAACTTTGGTCGCTAACAGTTCTGTCGCAACATTGGTCGCAAAAGGTTCGGTCACAAATAGTTTCGGTTGCAAACTCCATCGCAAGAAGTTACCGTCGCAATGTCCGTCACTAAATATTCGGTCACAAAATCGGTTGCAAAAATGATTCGGTCGCAAAATCGGTAGCTAATTTCGAGATGAGATTTGCAGTTGCAAATTCAGTCGCTAGATTATTTCGGTCGCAAAAGTAATTACCGACCAGGGTATAATCGACCACCGAAACCGGTCACAAATCGGTCGCAAAAAGGGATTTGCGACCGTTTTGTGAGCATTTTGACAGGTCGCAAATGGTCATTTTTGTAGTAGTGTTACCCTATCCACCTGGGGTTGGCATATATTTCTTTTTTGTTATTTTTTAATCTATTTTTTTTAGTTTTTTTTGATACGATTTAATGTTTTGATTTAGTATTACCCACGATTTTTTTTGTATAAGGAATTAAATGGAGTGTCTTAAACATAAAACCCCTCCTGATCTAGCGACAAGGCCACACTCCCTATTCCTCATCCACCCGGGCTCAAACAATGGGGATTGGCTTTTTTATTTTTTAATCCAAAATTTTTTAGTTATCGTTTATATTTGAGTTCAAGCCCGCGATTCCGTTGCGGAGCGCGGGCACCAATTGCTAGTTCATTATATTTGTTTATCTTCTAAAATCAATACTTTAGAATATTTTTCTTCGTTACTTTATATTTTACATATCGAGTAAAATAAAGAAAAATATTCTAAAGTTTAAATAACTTTCATAAATTAATGATAGTTAATAACTTTCATAAATTAATGATAGTTAAAAAAAGTTTCGATAATTTGGTTGTTACATAAACTTAATAATAATAACTTTCATAAATAAAATAACATAATATAGTTTTATCAAATCATAAAACTAAAGGTTTTGCCTAAAGTAATGGTAGTTTTTATAAAATATATTATCTTAAATAAAATGTAGGAATCACTTTTGGTTTGTGTATAATTTTCATGTTCTATTATGTTCGTTCACTAGGCATAAAGCTTTGTCGTATTTCTTTTTCCTTGACATGTAATCGTGGCTTCTAAGTAATAGTGAAGATGGCAAACGCCATGAAGGAAAGCGAATCATCCGGTATCATCAACCTTTAGAGTTCAAACTATGTAAACATATCGTAGAATATTAGATGTTGTAATAAATTTTATGTGATATGAAATATAAGTTTAACATGAATTTTTATTAACATTTGATATCTCTAATTTTGTAGCAACGACATCATATTCTGGGTTGAGGTGTTACAGTAAGACTCCAATTTGTTGGGTTGAAGTTAGCCAATGCGAGTTACGTAGTATTGATTTTGTATACACGACAAACAAAAAGATTAACCACAATCTAGAATGACTAAAATCTGCTCAAACTCGGCAAAAGTCTTTTCCCGACAAGATGACAAGTCATATAGAGAAGAAATAAGTTAGTAGAGCCTAATTGTTCTATTTAAATTCTAATTTGTAAAAGGTAAACACTAGCTAGATTAGTGAGAAGATTTAGTAATCTCTAATAAATAGAACTAGAGTGAAGTTTTAATGGTTTAATTTTTTATTATGTTTGCTAAGATACTTTGTAAACGATGTTGTCATTCAGTGAGAAGTTAGTGAAACCTAAAAAAAAACAAGTAAAAAATAGATAACTTTTAAATTTTGATAAATTAGTTTTTATATCTAAAAATGCGTGTTTTAACTAATCTTTCTTGTGTAAGCACGAGTTAATAGTGCTCGATAATTATCAAAACTTCCATTTAGATACCGGACATCTTAGGCAAATCTCATGTCTTCATCTACGCGGAGATATTAGCTCATATGAAATGTCTGACCTCATATACCATTAACGCGTTTTCGTATGCATTGACACTCGATATGATAAAAAATCTACGGTTAATCATAACAAAGTCGTGAACTCATGATGTGTAGAGCAGACAATATCGGTTTGAGTGAACGATGTTACCAAAAATGATCAATTACCAATGAATCATGTTCTAATTACATAAGATTTAGGAACATGATAGCCATATCAGTTGATATTTTTCTTGATGAATACTCTCTATTGTACTATCAATTAGAGAAGCTAAATAATGTTTGAATACATCTTTTTGAATATTGAACTCCAATAATGACATTTCAGCAAAATTATGACAATATGTGCATTGTGCATCAGATCTAAATCCACCAATAAATCAGACATAATAACTCTATTAGCTACAATAAACTTGTTATTGCTCCACCTCAACCCCCTTTTGACCTGACCATTTTCTAATTCTCTCTTCAGCCATGGATGCCTACAATTCACAACCAAAATAATCCCATTAAACTTTAGAAAAATAGAAAAAATCGCGTCCAAATCGCATATTAAATGATAAAAACTTGTTTAGAATAATCCGGTTTCAAAACTTTTATATCAAGAAATGTAACTAGAGTGAGAAGTACCTCTTTGTCCCAGTTGGTTCTAACGCAAATCCAAATCAAGATAATGGTTTGTACCACTGTTCCAGTTAACATGCCTATCCAGATACCCTGTAACATTCTTGATGTTAGATATATGGTACTGTCGATAATGCATGATGTACAACAAGAGTGAGCTCAAGTTCAAACCTTTACACCCCAATTGAGTGCAAATCCAAGAGTGAGTCCTAAAGGAACTCCAAAGATGTAGTAACATGCAATATTTATATAAGCAATGGCCGCTTGCCATCCTGCCCCGATTGCCACCCCTACATTTACCATATAAAAATAAAAATCAAAGAACCAGAAGCTTTTTTCCAAAAGAGTGTTGGTTATGAAGTTATTTACTAAAATGGTGTTGGAAAAATATTTACTAAAGTAGTGTTGTTAGCAGAAAATAATCAAATTTTCTAACACCACAATTTTCGTAAATATTTTACCAACACACCATTTTGGTAAATAAGTTTCCCACCAACGTTCTTTTGGGAAAAAAAATTCAAAGAACCAGTGATGGTGAAAGTTATAATAATACTAATCGGGAGTTAATACATACCAGAAAGTGCGGGTTGAATATTGTTAATGATGAGACAGGCTGCTAGCAATGGAGTAAGAGCATAAACAGCTTGTTGAACTTCTAAATTGTCGGCGAATATGGCCGGATATTGATGCCGGAAAATGCCAAGGATGATGGCCAACAAAACTCCGACGATAAATGAGAAAACCACCACTACCACCACCGAGAATTTTGCGGTTCTTGGATGGGCTGCTCCTAGTTCATTTGACACCCTTACACTACATCCCAAAATTAAATATATTTTTTTAATTATTATAATGTGACTTTAATTACTAATGAGTTTTTAAGAAAAAAAATTAGTTGTAAAATTACCTGATAGCTGCATTGAATCCAATTGCTATCATAACTGCCCACCCAAGGATGTTAGTGCTGCATAATTTCGTTAAAGTATTTAATTAGTTATCATGTTACAAAGCTATAAACTTTTGTTATGTTTACTTGAATGATATCTTAACCTAAAAGCTAAAAACTGAATTTATAATTATCACTGATTCTAAATGGGTTGATGGGTTGTAAACATATGTTCTAATCAAATTGTGAACTGGTTGACGAGTTATAACAAGTTGTAATAAATGAATTACACGGATTACAGAAAAGTAAATTATCAATTTAGAAAAACTAAGGGGGATGTCATTAGAACACCGGCCCCAAAGTGTACACCAGACCCTTGTCACATCATATCGATCGTATGAATCATATGGGATGTATGTATTTGTTAGTAATCACATCAGTCATTTAAAAATCATACGAGTCTTATGATTTAACGAACACCACCTCATACGGCCCGTACGAAAACATAATGCGGACTGTTTACATATTTTTGCTATATATGATACGGGCCGTATGATTATTTTCATCGTATCATACATGTATAACCTCTAGTGTCTTAATGGCATGTGACCAAGTGAGCCTCTAACCAAAACTCTCACTTTTAAGGTGTAGTCATTCTGATGACTCGATAGACTTCAATAAAGTTACAAAGTACGAACAACTAGATACGGCAAAGACAATAATTTCTGTCCCAAGTTTCCGGCTTACATTTATGGCCATAGACCTTATAAAATATATTTTTTAATAAAAGGATAAAACTCCCATAAGGGTGAAGGGGGCGTCTAACTCGGTTTAGGCCGAGTAAGAAAGAGACAAGCCGGGTAAACGGGGAACACCGCCCCCAATCCCTCGAGTATTGTAATCGAGTAAATTTACTCGAGTGTTGAAACCAAAAGGACCGTTTTTTTTTACTCAGCTATTGACCAAAACATCCACTCTTTACCAAAACATCCACGTAGCTTCAAATTATAATCAATTTTTGTAAAAAGAAAAATAAATGATTTTAATTTGTAAATGTTTTGAAAATTATTTTTGACTTTCAGTTTAATAAGTAAATAGCTGACTTATTAATTACTGGTGTTATACCCGCGCGCGTTGCGGTGCACTAAACCGTCAAAATTAATGTTCTGAAAACTTTATACAATCAAATAAATTAACATCGACGTTTTCAATTCCAGGGTTTACACATGTTACTATAGTTTCAATATTGACGAACTGCAAAGATCTTGGGAGGGTTAACTTTTTAAATCATATTTATATATAAATTATTTAGGAAAAAGGGAAGTAAAGTTTCTTTGTTAAAAACATTATTATGTGAAATTATATTTCTATGTGTTAGAACATACATAATCAGATTAGTGAATTGTTCTATGTAATATCTTTACTTGTATTATAATCTAAACTCGTTTTCTGTTAGTTTATCAATCCTGTCATGATATATTGTATAGTACTTATGTTAGTTTTGTTATTCGTAGCATCGGTGTGATCTATCTATGCCTTACAGATCTCAATTAAATAATAACACCCCAAATAAGAAAATACGAGTCATAAACATAGTAACTTAAATTGATTATTAACTGATATTCGAAATTATAGGGTTCATTTTTTTATTTAAGTGTTGCAGTTGATACGTGCACGTTATCACCGGAAAATGCAGTTTCTCACTAAATTTAGGTTATCTCAATATCATTTTTACTGGTTAAAACATTTAAATACATTCAATGCGTTAATGTTTATTAATTTTTTTTACCTAAGATGGTCAATTTGAATGCACCGAATTTTTTCACCTACGTAGATGCACTTTGAAGACAATTTATACGTTGTTTGTATTATATGTTTAAGGGTCTATTGTTTTTTTTATTTCCATTTTTAATGGGTAGCTACTAAATCTGGGCCGAGTATAACATTCGGTAACTGTTCGTCTCTGTTCTGATCCTTCATTCAGTTTTAACCTAACTACATTGGGGTTAATGGTGAGTTTTTAAAATTTGACAGATTAACCAATTAATATGTCATTCTTATTTATTTTTCAAAGTGTTCAAATATGTGATATCAACGGAACTGTTTTAAAACGACAATCCATCATTAGTTATTAATTTTATAAGATGGATTGTTTATTAAATAAATATAATTTTATGTACGGACTTTTACAAAAAAAATTGTTAGTGGGTGGGTGCTGATTATACGAATACTTAAAAACAGAGAATACAGTTGCTTTGCTCTGTGTGTATTTGAAAAACGGTCGAAGTAGTCGGATCTTATATCATTGAACTTAAGATTTTTATTTCAACGGCGTTTGTCGGATTTTAGAATTTTTCGGGATTGTCGTGAAGATACTATCAGTTAATATAGAGGAAACAAAAACGGAGGTGTTGATATGTAATCACGTAACATGTTATTTTTTTAAAATAAACTATAGCAATAACATACTCAAATTAAAGAGAATAAAATGCTCGTTTTTATGGTGTAACTTTTTATAAAAAATATTACGGTATGAAAAAATTATGGCCGTTTAAAAATCGTGGAGGATGGTTATTTTAAAGGTGTAATTATTGTTTAAATAACCAAAAGTTGAGTAAAGTTGAGGGGTAAAGATGTAAGTATTATTTAAAAAGACATATTTACCCTTAGAAAGTAGTTACCAAATGCATCAATTGTTGTATCTTGATCAACTATATTTGTACTACTTAAAATTTAAGATGCCCTTATTTGGTATATTATAATATAGTATAGATATATAAATATAATGCATAGCTTGAATAAATGATAATAAATAGTTGACTTTTCTTTGTATTATGTTAATTTATATTTAATGAAATTGACTTTTTTTATTTAAATGTTTATTTTTTTTTTAAAGTTGGGGAGTAAATGAGTAGGGTGTTTACAATGAAATTTGAGTAAATGAGTAGTTTTGAGGTTACAGAATTCTATTAGGCAGTTTTGGTGAGTAAATGAGTAAATGAGTATTCCATCTCCTTCACCCTAATTGAACTTTTAAAGAGATATAAGCGTTTGAAAACTGAACCTAACTTATTTTACACCTGATTTATTTATATATTCTATTAGTATGTTAGAAAATCATTTATTACACGGGTTGAATAAATCTAACATGTTATAAATTACTAGTTTCTATCAAGATTTGTATGTTAGATGTCATCAGTAATCGGTGAAATAACAAATAATTAAGATTTAAAAATTATAAATAACAAATAATGAAAATTTAAGAATTATAACTAACAAATAATAAAGATTTAAGAATTATAAAACTAAATTTTAAGATAAGATATAATTTAAATTTTATTATTATTTAGTAAGTTTTAATAAAATATTATAATATATTTTAGATATTTAATTATTTAAAATCATTATTATTTAATATGAGAAATGGTTATTTAACAAGAATTAGAGTTGAGAAACAAAAATCTATAAACTAATAATTCCAATGGCTTTGGTTACTATAACCTTCCCAACCACAATTTTTATTTTTTCTAGGCATTTCACCTTGAAATACGAAATTGTACTATACTAGGTACTAAAAAATAAAAATAATAATAAAGAAATAGTGAATTCCATCGTTTCTATGGTTTATGAGCTTAATCGAGAATCTTAAGTCTAAACTTACCTGATCGTAGTCGACACATAGATAAAGTTATTTATTTAGTTATTATTTCAATTAAATTTACTTAAAACATATAAAAATAATACTTACCATATGGAGAGTGCATCGACCGCAATTTCAGCATTCTTTAGATATCCCGCAAAAAGTATCAAGGCCATAAAATACCATGTTTCCAAGCTGAAACAATTTTTTTGAATAAATTATTTTAAAACTGGTGAAAATAAAAAAAAAACAAAATATATAGTTTCTACTACAAGGATAATATGGTAATTTCACATACCAAAGCATGATAGCGGATGCAAACGAAAGTTTAACAAATCCCCATAGATTACTGAAAGCCGCCCAGCTGAAACCTGACCACGCTTGGCCGCAAGTCCCACTCAGAATATAGATCATCTGAGCCACCACCATGAACCACCACGAAAGGTTGAGCACCACCGCTCCTCCCCACAACCCCCACCCCAATCTCAACATGAACAACCAGCTAAAGAAGGTATGAAGGACCAGAGCCGCCCCGGATATGTACGACATCACCATAATCTTACTCTGCGCCTGCAAAAACTTAGCGATTGGGTAGTTAGCGGCGTACGCGAACAGCTGCGGAATCATCCACAGCGCCATCTTCCCAGCCGCGTGTGATATGGCTTCAGTTTGTCCGATCAAAAGGAGAAATGGAGTTGCGAATATGTAGAGGAACATCATAATCAATCCGGTGACGAATAAGATGATCCACGACCTCTGCATATATATCCCTAACATATCTATCTGACCCGCCCCGTATGCTTGTCCACATAACGTCTCCAATGCGCTCCCCATCCCAACCTGTTGATTTCACACATCATACACAAATCGGTTGTTGAGTTTCTGTTGAAATTCTGTTAGGAGTTACACAAACCATGAATCAATTAAAATTATTTCTTTCGTATGTGGTTTAATTTTATGGAACCATGATGTGAAAAGTATAAAAATAATGATAAAATATTCATCATCTTTAAACATATGTAAGTCCCGTATCGGTTAAGGAGAGAACGAATTCTTTCTTATAAGAGGTGGAAACCTTCTTTATCAAAACGCGTTTTGCCTATGCGAGTAACTCCTCAGGTGAAAACAAAACTGTGAGTTCCTGGATAGGCAACCCATCGAGGGCAAAGCCGACAATATCTTAGCACGGCTTGCTTGGGCCCTTACAAATGGTATAAGAGCATAGAGTAATAGTGTAATACCTTCTCTACCGGCTAATAATAATATATTTTATTATTATTTTTGTAATGTTCACATCCGCTAGTTTGAACATAGAAGCAAGATTTACGAATATTTAACAAACTACTAACCATAATCCCCAACGAAAAACCGGCTATGACCGAGTTTTCGATGGAGAACGCTGCGAGATCGAGAGTTCCGACATGGCCGGCGAATGTCTGAGTGATGGCTCCGAGTGAGTATTGACAAACACTAGTGAAAATCGCAGGGCCGGCGAGGTACCATAGCTTCTTTGATTCGACTCCAAATTGGATGAAGAAATCATTTATTCCGGTGATCGGAGGGATATCTTCGACGTCTCCGGCGAAGTGAGCGTTTTCTGTGATATGTTTAGAGGTAAGAAGAGGCGAGTCTACGTTGCTCTCCATTCAATTACCAGACACACACACACAAAGAGAGAATTTAGTGTGTCAGAGGAAGCAGAATCCAAATTTGTGGCGGTTGTGTTGTTGATTGACATCCATTTATAATGAACTAGTTTAGATCCCGTGTCTACACACGGGGTGGAATATATCAATACATAAAAATTTTAAATCTTTATGTATATATTTACATGTGTAAAAATTTATTACATATAGTATGGATAGAAAACAAATTCAAAATATGTAAAAATTAGTATATAATTAGGTTTCGAAAATACGTTAATTACTATTTTTTAATATAATTTGACTTTTATTTACTATTTGATTGAAGATAAAAGTTATATAATTAAATTTTAAAGTTTCTTATGATAAGAGATAATTTAAAATAAATGTGTTTTATTAATATAATTAGTATTTTTTCTTTAAATATATATTATTATTAAAAGATAGAACGACATTAAATAGGAAAGAGAGGCGGGAAAAAAATGATGAGAATGAATGTGGAGGCAACACGTGACAAGCAAAAACCTTTATTTATTATATAGTATAGATACGTCTATAGGAAAACCCCATCCTACCTATTCTTCAATCATACGCCCGTGTTCATATGCAATGACGTATTAAAATATTATTTATTTAATTATTTATTTTATATCTATTAGTCTTTCACGTTTCAATATGTCAGGTTTAGACGTATGTAAAAGTGTTAATTTTCTAAAATATTGTTAATCGATTGTTTTATGTTTATATAAAAGTATATTACTTTTTTTTATATAATTTAATTCTTAAAAGGATCGTCATACCGGACGGACTTAAGATAAAACCACACGACATCATTTACCCACGTCTATTTTAATAAGATAGAAACTCTTACTAATGTTCTAAAAATGTTAATCGGTTTTTTTATGTTCATATAAAAGTATATTACTTCTTTTTTTATTTTTCTATAATTTAATTCTTAAAAGGGTCGTCATACCGGACGGACTTAAAATAAAACCACACGACATCATTTACCCGGGTCTATTTTAATAACATAGAAACTCTTATTAAAGTGGTTATTTCTGGTGTTCTTATAAAACACCTAGTGTTATCGAGAAATGATGTATTTACAACAAGCACAATAGGGTACAAAAACAACTTACAGACACTGTTGTATCAGAAGATGGGGAAGGTATGAATGTTAACATGTTCAACTTAAATTCCTTGAAAAGTACAAATCGTTAGATATGCATGGTGATTGGATTGTTTGTTGTATACTTGCATTATTGATGACAAAGTGTAATATAAGATAACATTATGCCACTGATCCTCACTAACTCGGTTCTCTCTAGGCCTGTAAACGAACTGAACGACCACGAACGAGCCTTGTTCATGTTCGTTCATTTATCTTTAACCGAACAACTGAACAAACACTAATACTTAAATGAATAAATTTTCTTATTCGTGTGTGTTTGTTAAGAAAATGAATGTGTCTGTGTTCGTTCGTTAATATTCTAAACAAACAGTTCACGAACATAAACGAACACAAACGGACAGAAACGAAAGAACATAACCGAATACCAATTAGAAGCAAACGTGAATATCCAAATTAAGTTCTTTTAAGCCAAACGGTTCATTGAACATTTATTTCTTTTACAGGCCTAGCTCTCTCTTTATGATTGTTGGCAAAGACATTAAGAAGGTACGAAGACTCGACCCTCTATGATTATTTCTGTGATTATTTTAAGACGTAGATGATGCAATTTTAAGTTCATTATAATTACAATAAGATGCATATGAGCCATGGCCTGGGTTAACCCATATGCTAAAGTTTATATATGTGAATGTAAATTTGTGTTAGTGTACTACCTAAATAATTAAAGTTCACATTTATTTTCCTTTATTATGTTGCCCTTTTAATATAACAATATAATTAATAACGTTTACGTAATTTGTGATCATTTAATACAAAACTATAAGTTCTTTTAGCATTTAAATTAAGTTGACTTGTTATAATCAATAAAATGTGACCCATCTTATGATGACGTGATGAACTTGTTTGTAGACTTGTTTGTTGAAGTTAAAATTCAATTCAAATTAAAATGCTTTACTTAATTAAATTACTCCATCTAAGTTACACATTTTTAATTTGAATCAATATATACTAGGTTTTTAGATGAACTAAAAATTTGACTAATTTGTCACATATAATCTCTCGAAAATAAAATATTTAACTAATTTTCATCTTCAATGGAACATATTTCCAATGACCCGCGTCGCCATCAATTCTCAGTTCACCATCGCCGCGACAACAATCCACAAACCCACCTTCAACGACCATCATCCCACATTCAACGTTCATCGAATCAACCATCTTAGCCCTAACATCAAAGCCAGGCCAAAACCTGCTAAACGGGGTTAAAATCGACTTACAGTGGGTTTTCCCCGACCAAATCAACAGACAAAACACATTGATTCGAATACACACATAACGCACACACCAACAATTCAATAATTTCATCTGGGATAATGCAACATCTGGCCATCTTACCAACAAATATTGTTTGTTTCTCCCATGTGGAGCTCATGAATTTATTTTTGGTTGATTGAGTGGAAACTTTCTAGGAGATCACCTGTTAAAAATAATTACAATTTGATAATTATTTATCTTTTGTTTCCTTTGCATATTGGGCCTATTTCCTTCCTTGTGATGATGGGCCTCTGTGGCTGTGGGGCTTGGAAGCCCATGTGTGCCTTCTTGTTCTAAAAAGCATCACGGGAGTTCTGAAGTTGAAGCCTCCCCTCTTCATTCTTGTGCAAGACTAGGGTTTCCTTCTCCATCGATTATGTCAAAGTCTCAAAGAAGAAAGGTTGCCTCTGATTGATTTTTCGTATCTCCAACTATCCCTATTGGAATTCTCATTGTACCTGCGTGACTGCCTCTCTGTCCGTTAGGGCTTCTCTCTATAATAGCCGATGCCTTCTTCTTCTACAAACACGAAGAACAATTCTATGGTTTATGCTTCTTATTGCTATCATCTGTTTAGGGTTTGAAAACCTTTATCTTCGTCTTTATTTTTCTATATTTTGATGTTGATTTCATTAATTAAATCGTTCGATTACCATTTTTTGACATGGTATCAGAGCTTAAGGCTCTATATTTTTAGTTCTTCCGTCCTTTTGTTGGTTAAATCGTGTTAAAGCAAGTTCTAGGGTTCTTTCGATGTTTTGGTATGATCTTATTTTTCCTAGTAGTTCTGTATTTAGTCTGCTGTGACTAGGCTCTTCTGGTTCATTTTTTCGCTGGTTCATTTTTCCGCTGCTGATTTGGAAATCAAAGTGTTCCGCTGCTGTTATCTAGTTGGCTCTATCCAAGCAAACTGAAGATTGTTTGGGCTGATTGAAGCCTATTTGTATCTGGCTATTTAGGGTTGGAAAAACCCCTCTGTGTTCAATAAATTTATTGGCTTATCCATGACCTGTAGAGAGGAGTTAAGCATCTTGAAAAACCTAAGTGGAGGTTTCTATAAGTCTGTCTTCATCACGGATAAGGCATTTGGTTCAGCCCTTGTTCATCTCCTTCAACATACCACTGATTGTAAAGGAATCCTTTAGGTTCATACTTGTTTGATTGAAGATTGTCGTTGGTATATGTTTCCGCTGCTACGTTGACTTGGTGAATCTAAACAAGAACCTCAAGAAAAACATTAATTTATGTTGATATCTCTTCAAAGCACTGTAAGTGTCTCTAAACCCTTCTTTAACCTATTTTTGTTTACATTCTGTCACACGTATTGTTTATGTGTAGGCATATTGTGGCCGGGTTAGGAGGACCGTCATTGGATTTATTTACCGGTGACAGACCATCGGTTTTATTTGTGCATTATACGTGTCGCATACTGTCTTGTTTATGGTTGCTTTGTTAGTTTTTATTTTAGTTCTTGGTTATCTGTTGTTTAGGTTCATTCGTGTGTGACTTTTTTTTATGTGTGAGTTGGTTCGAGTTCTTATGCTTTAAATTTTCTCTCTTAAATGAAGGAAAAAAAAACAATTTTTTATTTTTTTGTTTACCAAGTTGAAATATTTTGTGTTCTATGGTCCCTTGGTTCAATCTGTGTGACAATCTTATGTGTCTTGAATTTGATCTTAATTATGGTTGCTAGTAGTAATAATTACAAAGTTATTACTCTTCTAAAAATCTTATTCTGTGTCGTCTGATTCAATTTTATATTGAAAAATGATAAAAGTTGTTTTTTGGCATGAATGTTTTTTCTCTTATGTAAGAGATTCTTTGACAGCCTTGTTCTTTCTCTTGTGTAAGAGATTCTATGAATTTGTCTTTCATTCAATATCTAGTTGGCTGTGTCTTTCTTGTCTGATATAGCTTATGTTATTCTTATTATTATCATACGTGTTTCTTGAATCTAGTGATTCGGTATCTTTTGTGAAGTTATAAAAGTTTTTGCTTGAATCAAATTAGTCTTTATGTTCTTTGCGAGTTTCTTCTTATATTATTCTCTCTTATTATATTATTCTCGTAAAGTTGTAAAAGTTTTTGATCAAGTTAAATTAGTCTTTAAGTTCTTCACAAATCTTGTCTTTTCAGACATGGTTCTGATTTCTCAAAAAATTGTGTGACCTTTATTCTCATATCAGATTTATTTTCTGATAGTCTTATATGAATCTTGTGATTCGTCTTTTCTAAAATTCATGTGACTTTTGTGTTATAAAAATTTCTATACAACACATGTGAATCTATATGATTAATATGTCTTTTTTATCTCACATGTATGTGTTAATGGACTTCATGGATCTTGTTTTGGGCCGTTTCTTTGGTTTGGATTGGGAGTTTATTCGTTGCTGCTACAAGGGAAGTCTCCCCAAATGTCATACATTCTCCTTTGGCTTCACTAAAGGTTTTTTGTCTTCCAACATGATTTTCTTAATTGATAAATTATCTATTCTTGATATGTTTGGATTATCAAATTGAGGGGGGGTGTTAAAAATAATTACAATTTGATAATTATTTATCTTTTGTTTCCTTTGCATATTGGGCATGTTTCCTTCCTTGTGATGATGGGCCTCTGTGGCTGTTGGGCTTCGAAGCCCATGTGTGCCTTCTTGTTCTAAAAAGCATCACGGGAGTTCTGAAGTTGAAGCCTCCCCTCTTCATTCTTGTGCAAGACTAGGGTTTCCTTCTCCATGGATTATGTCAAAGTCTCAAAGAAGGAAGGTTGCCTCTGATTGATTTTTCGTATCTCCATCTGTCCCTATTGGAATTCTCGCTGTTCCTGCGTGATTGCCTCTCTATCAGTTAGGGCTTCTCTCTATAATAGCCGATGGCTTCTTCTTCTACAAACACGAAGAACAATTATATGGTTTATGCTTCTTATTGCTATCATCTATTTAGGGTTTGAAAACCTTTATCTTCGTCTTTATTTTTCTGTATTTTGGTGTTGATTTCATTAATAAAATCGTTCGATTACCATTTTTTGACATCACCCATCCTAGGATTTCTCCTACCTGGGCATTTTTAACTGTGGAGTTCATCTCTTATCCACAACTATTGCGCCCAAAACGGTTTGTTAATATTTGAAACAGGACATTTCTTCTGATTGGTATCTCTAATGTGGACAAAACATAACAAAACGATGTGTGATTTTCCTGATGTGTCATAGATAATCTCTCGAAAATAAAAGATTTAACTGATTTTGTGTTTGAATTGAATATATTTCTGCATGATTAATAATAGTGCAGCAAGTAAAAAATATCAACAGCCGCAACACAGTAGGAGAAAGAAGGTTTTTATATGGTAGGATGGTTATTGACCAAAGATGGTAACCTTGGTGGACTGGTGGATGGTGACGGTGGGGTGTTAATGGTGGGTGCAAATGATTAAAAAAAAACATGCGCGGAAATCTTTTAAAAAATTAAGATGCTTTTCATTTTCTGACTTAAAAATAATTTTTTAATTAAAATATTAAAATAAAACAATATTAAACCAAAAGAAATTTGGTTGCTGAGAGAGAGAGGAACCAATTTCGTTTTTTATTCTATTATAAATATTAAATTTATTAATGTAATTTAGGAGACAGCAACACATTTGATACTGATGTATTATAAGAGATACTTGTCGTCTTAATTACGAATAAATTATGTTTTTATTATAGGTTTTTTATATTATTCTTATAGATAGCATGTGATATGTTTGTATCAGACAAATAAATAAGATATGATAAAAAAATTTCCTTAAATATGAAAGATAGAAAAAATGGTATAGTTTTAATTACAAAACTAATTTTAAATAAAAGTATATAAAAATTCTATAAATATTTATAGGTATTTTTCTTTAATTGTTATACATAAAATGATTATATAATCACATAAGTGTCTCTCTTTCTCTCGTGTTATATATGACTTGTACAATTTCAAGTACTTACGTGGTTCTCTAAGAGTTCTACTTAAAACTAGTTTTATACTGAAATCATTCTACAACACCAAATAATTTTAGCATACCAAAAAAATCACATCTCACCTTAAGATTATAGAACAAATTACTAAAATGCAAAATGTTGATACAATCCTAAGCACTATAATAAATTTGTCAAAACACATACAAATATGATGAAATTGATTATGTTGTAAGTTGTAACTTTCAAAAGCGTTTTATAAGTAAAAACAATTGTTAGAACAAATGATAAACATTATATCTAATGATGAGGTTGAGATGTCACGACATTTTTAACTTAATAAAACACAAATTTTATGCTAAATTTAAATTAATGATGTTTGGTAAATCAGGTAAATCATAAAAAAAATACTAAAAAAAGAATATTATCGGACTCGCAAACCGGTATGCGGCAGCCTCGCCCCAGAACGTCGTAGGAGGCAACCGACTCACGGTTCTAAACCAAGCCAAGGGATGGGGTTCGAACTGCTTTCTCTGTCCCACAATCGCATTACGCTCGGACCATCTGGCATTCCCAGATACTAAAAACGCATTGTTGGTGAAAAAGAAATCTGGAAATATAAAAAAAAAATACATTCTTTATCAAGAGATATTCAAGGTGTGATATTCCCCAACGCATTCTATATATATTTTTGAGGTGTAAAAAGATCTAAAAAGATAATGAATATTTTACTTATCACATAAAAAGATTGAGTTGAATCACTAATTACAGTTTTAAAAAATGGTAGACCAAATCGTCTAATGAATATTTTACTTATCACATAAAAAGATCGAGTTAGAACCACTAATTGTAGTTTTAAAAAATGGTAGACCAAATCGTCTAGTTGGTTGGGTCAATCAGAAAGCAGTTGGGTTTAAACCGGTTTTTTATTTTAATTTTTTTAATCGGTATTTTGTGTTAAGACTATAAAAATAATAAAGATAAATATTTTACATATATATAACTCCATACGTTCCAAAGTGATATAATTAAAAAATAAAGGTAAACGACCGGTTGCAAGTTACAAACCATAAAGTGAACGGTTCAACTCGGTTCCTCAAATGGTGAACCGAACTTTATAAAGCTCAAGTCAACCGGTCAAGCTAATTTACTTCGATTTTCTAAATCGGTCGATATCAACTTATTATTAACATCCTTGAAAACATCCAACAAAACCAAATTCATACAATATATCGAGTAATCGTAAAGATGTATACATCTTTGTATCTTAAATATCCTCATGGAAATGGGAAAGTAATATTGTCGATCTGTCGTATTCTAGCCCAAATGTCATGTGAGATTACAACTACTCTTATTCATGTTTCTACATGTAAGTCGAAAAAATGAAAATAAGTTTAATAAAAAAAAAAGTAATTATATTTCAGGAAATAAATACAACCAGTGGAAATAAGTCGTGTGTTGCGGTGAGTCCATAGTATACAAAAACAAGAAATAAATTAAATCCGGCACGACTTGATTTAAAAAAAATCTAAATCGCATCGTAGATAAAAATAAGCATGTTTAAAAAAATAGTGGGGGCGGTGATATTGACATGGTTAAGTACGTAAACAGAATTGTATGAAGTTGCGACAGTTCGATTATGAATATCGAACCATAGATATGTTGATTAATTCATGAAAATGGACAACACACATGAGTGAATCGGTATCAATTCAATTGATTAAACAGTGAAATAGACATCAAAATTATAGAAATTACTTGTAGGGATCGAAACTTTAGAGAAATAAGATGATTCCATGATGTCACACCCCTACTAAAGCGGAAACACGAGAATGTAATGAAACTGTTTATCAAGAACACATTACTTTCAAGAGAAGACTAAATTTCATTACATCATGAACTTGAGGTATTACATTGTAATTGTTGAAATACATCACCAGAGATTATCAAAATATGGTCCTAATACAAAAGACTATATGCAACAGTCTCCAAATGTACTCCTAACTTGACTGCCTTCATAGACCACTTAGTTGATTCGTAAAAAAAAACATGTTAAAAAGTGTCAACCAAAATGGTTGGTGAGTTCGCAGGTTTACGACTCGATCAAATAGTTGTAATAAATGTGTTTACTATACATATGCAGCATGTAAAATAGATACAATCACAGTACAGTTCATGTCTTATCTGAAGACATAAAAGTAAAGTTCATGACTTATCTGAAGACATATATAAAAGTTCATGTCTTATCTGAAGACATATATAAAAGTCTCACGTCTTATTTGAAGACATATAAATAAAGTTCATGCCTTATCTAAAGACATATATAAGAGACTCATGTCTTATATGAAGACATATATATATATATATATATATATATAACATCCCAAAATTTATATCAAACACGAAAGACGGGTGTCGGGGTAAATAAATAGAAGATTTGAATAAAAGAACAACGGGCTTGAAGGGAAGCGGGCCTTGGGCCGGGCCTTGAAATCGCATGGGAGAGAGAGTAGGGTAAAACCCTAGACACCTCCCCACATCCTTTCATTCATCATCTTCACCATTTCAAGCTAGAGAGAGAGAAAGCTCAAGATCATTATTTATTGCCTTCATCTCTAGTCAAGGATTGTTGTTGGACATTGTTGGAGGTTGAAATGGGTTTTAGGGTTTTTATGGGTTTTTAAGATAAAGATCGGATTTTTACATGTAAAAAAGGAAATAAAGTATAGATCTAGCTTCATGGAACTAGATAGAAGTTTTGAACGTAAAAGATGTGAGTTTTGGATAAAAAACAAGCCTGATCGAAGGTGTGTTCTTGAGCCGACACTCAAGAGTTGGCACCTGCGATGTGCGACTCTCAGCGAGGAAGAAGAAGAAGAAGGGAGAGCTGACTCTCATAGAGTCGACGAGAATCGACCCTCAAAGAGCCGACCCTCATAACACAAGTCCTGAACGTAAGTTCAGGCGACACTCAAGTGTCACAGTCGATACCACCGTCATGCCACACACCGTCGCCGTCGCCATCCGGGTCACATGTCGTCGTTGCCACCGACTTTCTCGTGTGCAATACGTGTGACGTTTTCCTGCAAGTTTTCGTGTACGTGTTATCTAGCGTGACGCCCGTTGATCTGAAGTGTTCTGATTTGGTTATCGTCGAAGGTATAATCCTAGAACACCCCATGGTTGGTTTTATTATATTGTTTATAAGCGTGTAATCGGATCACTGTCCGGGATCCAGATCTGATCTGTTATTAGTACTCTGAATCGCTTCCGCTAAATATATCTGATTTATTTATTTTAAAGGTTTAAATTATTATTGTTTTAAATGTTAAAAACTGGTACTAGATTCCCAACAGTGGTATCAGAGCCACCTTTACGCGCATTTAGACATATTTTTTATATCGATCTATTGTTTTATTTGTCAAAACTTTTGTTTGACAAAAGATCAAGCCTTTAGCGTTTATTGTAATTTTGTTGAATGAATCGAGCACTAGAGACCTGTGGTTGTATTGTTTGTGTTGGTTGTTTTTCTTTGTATTTTAAGGGTTATTTGGAACCCCGATGTAATAGTTAGGTTTATTTTTATTTATTTATTTTTTGTGTATCTGTAAATAAATATTGTAATTCTAAATATACGAAGACTAGAAGACCAAGGCGGACAATGACAGGATTAAAGATGGAGATCTTGGACTAAGTTGGAGATAGCAGATTTGTTGATTTTGTTATCCCTTGGACCAGTCCGGTTATCGTTTGATGGCTCGAACGAAACCGGAAAATTTTTCCTAATTGCTCGGTTCTGTGTTTTATTTTATTTTTGTGGTTATGATATAATTATTTAGAATAATAATTAAACAGCAAATTTTTTATAAAACTTTTGACACAGTTTAAAAACGACAAGATAATTAAATTGTTTATTTTTCTCGGAAAGGTAATTAAATAAAAGGTTGTTTTATTTAAAACTAAAAACAAGTTTTAAATTTAATAGTTTTATTTAAAACAGTTTTAAATTTAATAGTTTTATTTAAAACAATTTTAAATTAATTAAAAGAGTTGATTAGTTTAAAATCAGTTCACGACGAATAACCAATTTAGATTAAATATGGTATTTAAAATTGGATCGTGTCGAGTGTTGAAAGTTGTTTCACGAACTAAAATTTCTAAAATAGGTTTACTAAAATTGCGCGACTTGTATCATGCTACTCATCGTCCAAAATGTTTTTGACTCGAAATGGTAATTTTAAAACATTGAAGAAATCCCAATATAAAATTAATATTTTTACGCCACCCTAAATTATAACACTTCAACTAATATATCCGAACCCCCGGTGTTAGTGAATTACCCTGCATCCGGCCCTATGATTTTGGTTGAAGGTAGAACCGCGATTCCTGAGTTACTTAGGCCGGCTCTACGGTTATAATTGAAGAACCAATATCACTTAAGTCGTTTAAGTGGGCGTAGTTGAGGGAAACGTATCCAAGCTTGACAATACTCGTCATGCCCCTCAAACCGAGAATTGTATAGTTGATATAATTGGTAATCGTTACCTACCTGTCTAGCTATGATAGTGAAGAGTGCTCAACCATTCACTGAGACATGGGGAACCAGGGTCTTATTACTAATTATATAATCTTGCAATTGGGTCATAAAATTTTAATTAGGACGTTATGCATGAAAATACTAAAACTTTTATTATGAATTTTGTAGATGTCTAACGAATCTAATCCAAATTCCTCATTCTCCCTAAAATCAATCCTTGAGAAGGATAAGCTTGACAACTCCAACTTCATGGACTGGTTCCGAAACCTGAAGATTGTCATCAGGTCAGAGAACAAACTGTATGTTCTCGAGGAACCGATCCTAGAGCTGCTACTACGGGTAAAGCCCGTAAGACCTGGGATAAGCATGTTGATGACTCTATCAAGGTCTCTTGCTTGATGCTGGCGTCTATGATACCAGAACTTCAGAAGAATCTGGTGAACATGTCAGCATACGACATGATTAGGCAGCTGTAGGAAATGTTCTAGCAGCAGGCCCGTCATGAACTCTTTGAGGTGATAAGATCACTAATAAGCTGGCGTATGCAAGAAGGTTCTTCGGTCAGCCCTCATGTGTTGAAGATGAAGGGGTACATTGATCATCTAGCACGTCTTGACTCCCCTTTAAGCAATGAATTGGCTGGGGATATTATCCTTAACTCGCTGCCAAAGTCATATGATCAATTCACTTTGAATCCAATATGAATGCTTGGGATAAGACCATCACAGAATTGCATATGATGCTAAAGACTGCCGAGATGAACATACCGACTCCTGTTATGTCTGGTCCAATGCTGATGATCAAGGAAGGTCGAGTCAAGAAATCTGAAGCCAAGGGAAAAGGCAAGAAAAGATTCAAGCAAAGGAAAAGGCAAAGATGTTGCCAAGAAACCTTTAAAAGATGTCCAATATTTTCATTGTGATGAAGTCGGACAGTGGAGGAGGAATTGCCCAAAGTATCTAGCCGAGTTGAAGTAGAAGAAGTCTGCTGGAGGACAGTCCTCAGGTATGTTCGTTATTGAGATCTTCTCTCTGTCTAGCAAATCTTGTGTGTTTGACACTGAATGTGGTTATCACATTTGTAATGATTTGCAGGGACTAAAGAAGGTTAGGAGGTTGAAGCAAGGCGACCTGGAGCTCCATATGGGAAATGGACAAAAGGTTGCTGTAAAGGCTGTAGGAGGATACACTCTTTTACTTACTTCTGGTTTAGAACCTGTTTTGAACAATGTTTTATTTCATTCCTAATTTGACTAGGAATATTGTTTCAGTATCCGCTTTAGGGGAACACGGATTTAATTATGCTTTTGACAATGATTTCATTTCTGCATATTTAAATGGTTTATTTTATTTTTCTGGAAAGTCTCACAATGGAATCTATGAGATAGAAGTCCATGATAATAACGTTCTATTTAATATCTCCTCCAAGTATACGAAATTTGATTTTAATGATACGTATCTATGGCATTGTAGACTTGGACACATAAACAAGAATCGCATGAAGAAACTCCAGACCGCCGGAATTCTGAATTCTACTTGTCAAGAGTCATTTGATGATTGCGAATCATGTTTAAGTGGAAAGCTAACCAAGGCTCCTTTTATCGGTATCGGTCAAAGGGCTAAGGATCTGTTAGGACTTATACATACTGATGTATGTGGTCCATTCAAAACAATGTATAGAAGTGGAGAGAGATACTTCGTTACATTTACTGATGACATCAGTAGATATGGATATGTTTATCTTATGAATCATAAACATGAAATGTTTGAAATGTTCAAACAGTACCAGAACGAAGTACAAAATCAACTTGGTAAGACGATTAAGATGATTCGATCTGACCGAGGTGGTGAATATCTTAGTCAAGAGTTTGACGAACATCTAAAGAAATGTGGGATCATTTCTCAGCTTACTCCACCAGGAACACCACACCTTAACGGTGTGTCCGAAAGGAGAAATCGAACTCTATTAGATATGGTTCGATCTATGACGTGTCATATAAACCTCCCACACTCCTTCTGGAGTTTTGCTCTCGAGACTGCCACAAGAATCATAAATCTAGCTCCTACAAAGAAGGTGGACAAGATGCCTTATGAGATATGGCATGGGGAGAAACCCAAAGTGTCCTACCTTAGGGTTTGGGGATGTAACGCATATGTTACAAGTGAATCTACGGATAAGGTAAATCCCCATGGCGAGAAAGTTGTTTTCGTCGGATACCCTAAAATAATCGGTTACTATTTCTACAATCCTGCTGAAAACTGAGTTTTCATTAAACGCATAGCTACCTTCTTGGAGAAGGAATTTCTTATGCTAGGGATTAGAGAGAACCGTGTGGACATAGATGAGATCCGAGAACCAGAAGTAACTGAACCTCAAACTAAATCTGCCATTCAGCATGAGACTGCTGAAACTGAATCTTGAAATGTTCAAGATTCAACTGTGACACAAGTTATTCACAGAAGTGCTAGGGATCGTCATGAACCCGACCGGTAGATCGGGATTCACCAGATTGAAGACATCCTGATAGTTGATCAGGTTGAGCCAACTAGTTACAAATCTGCAATCTTAGATTCTGAATCTAATAAATGGCTTGAAGCCATGGATGCTGGAATCCAATCCATGTACTACAACCATGTATGGGACTTGGTTGACCTTCCTCCCAAAATTTGGACCGTAAGAAGCAAGTGGATTTTCAAGAAGAAAATCGACATGGATGGGAATGTGCAAACCTTCAAAGCAAGGGTGGTAGCGAAAGGCTTTACTCAGACTCAAGGAATTGATTATCATGAAACCTTCTCGCAAGTAGCCATGCTTAAGTCTATTAGGATCTTGCTTTCCATTGCTGCGTATTATGACTACGAGATATGGCAAATGGATGTCAAAACTGCGTTCCTAAACGGGCATCTTACTGAAGATTTCTATATGGTTCAACCAGAAGGTTTTGAAGATCCAAATAATCCTAATAAGGTATGCAAGTTAAACAAATCCATTTACGGATTAAAACAGGCATCTATAAGCTGGAATCTTCGCTTTGACTAGAAAATCAAAGAGTTCGGTTTTGTCAAGAACGAAGATGAACCATGTGTCTACAAGAAGGAAAGTGGGAGCATTGTGACTTTTCTTATTCTGTATGTAGATGACATACCTCTCATTGGAAACCATATTGTCACACCCCGCCCCAGGCACCCCATGGGCGTGTGCGAGCATGATTGCATCACCTTTGAACTTTGATTTCAGAGTTTTTATAAATACAGAAGACTTTTTCAAAAAGATCGTTTTAACATTCTTTCAACCTCAAGGATTGTATTTGTAAATATCAAAACTCAGTTGAAAGATAAAAGTTTTATATTTACTTTTATAAATATAGGGATTTAAATACCATTTTCATTTTGATTACAAAACAGAGTTTGAAATCAAATACAACACTAGCCAACTATCCATGGTTGATCAATTCCCTGGTCCTATCTCCTTTTTCTTTCATTTAGGATTTTCTATACACGAGGCCTGAGAATTCAACGTGCAAGTTATCCTTTTCATAGGTCAGATCTGATGTCTGCCTCTCATATATTCTTTTCTTGGGTCAGATCTGATGTCTGCCCATACCTCATTCTTATTTCAATTTATTCATTTCCTGAAAACATTTTGAAAATAAAACATCAGCGCGAACGCCGTTGAATACAATTATCTTGACGATAAAATCATTTGGCATAAACAAGTATTAATTTCATAATCACAACTTTATGTCCAATCCACACATTCAGCAGGCCCGTCCTGTTCAATTGCACCATAGTATACACGGGTGTCTTTTCTTATAACAATGGACAAGTTTGCCTCCGAAGTTGTTATAAGACAACCACCAGCCGCAATCCGGGAATTTCACTCGAGACCCGTGTATCCTTTGCAAGTTTTACGCATACCTATGGCCTAAATGCTATGTTCGTAGAAGAACGTTGAGCATTATTCCCTTAACCTTTATTTGGCCATTTTCGTAAATAAAATGTTTGACACAAGTTTTCAGAGAGATAAAGTATTCACCTTGGTTTATATGTCACACCCCAACCGACGGCGGAAACGTCGGGGTGGGACATGTAGACTGTTCATAAGCTCATGGTTTGCTAAAGTTGTAATAATTAAACAGTAAATTTCATTTCATAACTCAAGTAATCATTTACATCATTTACAAGAATTTAAGAATACATGAATCCCCATATTAAAATTTAAGACTAGGTCCCCAACCCTAAGTGAAGTAGCTTGAATCTTAACTCAAACAATTGTACCTGAAACATGATAAAATGAGAGGGTCAACTATAAATAGTTGGTGAGCATACATAGGTTTTGACACCATAAGTAAAGTTCAAATGTTTTGTGTATAATTCATATGATGCATGGTTTATAAAGCATTTATGGAGAATCTAAGTTAAGCTAAATGCACAAATGAGACTTTGTAATTGAATGGCATATCAACACATGTTATCCTAATGTATGGCATAACAACACATGTTATCCTGATGTAAATGTAGGGCATAACAACACATGTTATCCTAATGTTGGGCATAACAACACATGTTAGCCTGAAGTTATGTATTTGTATTTGCACGTGTACATCATGTATATGTAGCCTTAACAATTAGCATTCAAGCATAAAGCACAAATAAACACATATGATCATATTGTAGAATTATACGTGTGTAATTGCAAATAGTGTTTGAATGTAATCATGTTTCACCCCAAATGTGTAAATAAGAAAAAGGGGCTATGTAAACTCACATTGTATCAATTGTGTAGGTAACACGAGCAATAGGTCTCACGTGTGATTTTGCAATCATAGAATTAATCTAGAGTGAATCGTATGATCTCGAATTAGTTAATCATGCACCAAGTCAAAAGAAAACACGAGGTCTAGAGTTCAACGGGTTTTGATGTGTGGATTTGTACAAAAGGATTTGTGTTATTCTAGGTAAGGAACGAGTGTAAGTTAATATAAGTAAAAGTTTCTAGAGTTTTTGGGTTTTAAATGATTTAATTAAATAATGTAATGTAATGCGTCTTTAAAAAGTGATGTGATGTATTAAAATAAATAAATCTATTTTATTCATTTATTTTTAGTATAGAGAAAATATAAGTTAAAACCCTAATTGAATTGTTAATGTAATAAGATAACTAATAAATAAATTTATTTATTTATTTATTACTAAAGTAGTATGTTTAAAAATAAGGAGAGTAAATGTGTTTATAAATATATATATTAGAAAAGTTTTATTTGTTTAAATATGATTTAAACTCCATTATATATATTTAGTTTAATAAAAAAAATAAATTATTTATAAACCTTGTTCCATTTGAAAGTATAAATAAATATATATATATATATATATATTTATAGAAATCTTGTCATAGTTGTTTTATTTTAAAAATTAAAACTATTATTTTATTCTGTTCTAAAAATGTTGGGTTTATAAAATAATTTATAGAGATTTTTTTTAAATGTGAAAAACGGTTTTTAAAACAAATGCGGACCACCCGGTTCGAACCCGGGTTGATCCGGTGTGGCAACAAATGTTTTACCACTGGACCAAGGGCTGCTTACGGGTTTTATCTGATCTGAAAATGTTATATTTATTTGAAACAGTGGGCCGGGACGCAGGAAAAAGAAAAGGGTACGGTGCTATTTGGTTCGAACCCGAGACCTCACCCGAGTGGTGTACGAGTTTTACCAGTAGGCCAGGGTACGTGCTTTGGTAGGAATCGATCTCACTTAAATCAAAACTCGTAAGGCAAAATCCCCTCCCCCCCCCCCTTCGTCCCCGATAGAAAAACACCCAACCCTAGCCACCCGATTACGCAAAATTGAATGCCCAAACTTTGGGGCTTTTGATCCTTGGGCTAGTACGAAACGATTGATATAAATATTACCTGAGGTTATTACGACAGGAAGGAGATCGACAGGAACCAACCACTTGGTGTTCCTGGAGCTTGACAGAGATCCAGAGATGCAATGACGTTCGATTGAAGATTGAGAGAGTTTCAGATGGGTGGTGCGATGGTGTGTGGTGAGTCAATTCATCCAATTCTATCTTAAATGTGTGATTTGATTATGGGTTTGAAGGTTAACAACTGTCGGCCTGTTTACGCGTTAATTTGACGAGTGAGCAATGAATTGAGTCATGAATTCGGTTGGATACATGCACGAACTGATTGCGCGTGATTAGTGGACAATAACGTGTCCTAATTCCATGATTAGGAAACAATTTGGCTCGGTTTGACTTTTGTTTGTCAAATTCGATTTTAAATTCGAATTGGTCGCGCCTCATATTAAATTAACGCATCTCATGAGTCTAGGAATGGTAAAAAAAACAGTTTCAAATGATTAGGGGACATGAATCATCATGTAGCCCTGATTTTGTAAATCAATTTGGGTCTTGTTGACTTTTCTAAGTCAAATTTCAATGGAATTGATTCTTGGTGACTTTTCTAGGTCAAAATCAAGGGATGAGGTCAAAAGGTCCAATTTTAAATGAAAAAGGGTGGGGGGGGTTCAAGTTTGGGAGTCCAAAAGTTCTAAGGTTCAAAATTAGAGTTTACTTTGTAAATAATTGTACAAAATTGTGTTTATAAAATTCATAAAATCTTAAATACTATTTGTTTTATTTTGATTACTTTATAAAAAGTTCTATTCAATTTTTTTTTTCTGAAATTGTAAATTATAAAAAAATGACTTATTCAATAAGATAAGATATACCTATTTACATTTATATTTGTAAATAACTATGTGTATATGTTTAAAAGAAGGTCTCGTATGTTTTACTTTGGTCATAACATAAAGGTTTGCTTATATATATAGATACATGTGTTATATATAATAAGAAAATTTATATGTGAATATAAGGTTCGGGAATTTAAATTTATGCATGCTAAAGTAGTAATTACTGTGACATAATAGGTTTGACCAAATACGGGACTTCAAATGCTTATATAATGAGATGAATAAAGAAAATTTACGACTTTAAAATTATGGATGTTACAGTATCCCCATGTTGAGTGAATTTCGTCCCGAAATTTAGCTAGTGGAGACTACTGACTCAGGAAGGAAGTGAGTTGGAGTTTTGATTGTCGGTTTAAGGAATATGATAGGTAACAAGATTTTGGTCTAAAGCTCAAGTTAAGTATGAATGATATCAGTGGGTCTTAGTTTCAAGATAGTGAAGGAGAGGTCGGTCGAATACCTAAAGGTGAAATGCGTTACTTGGAATGGGTTTGATAGGAGTTTGTCGATGAGGGTTTGTTTAAGATGTAGTCTAATCTGCTCAATAATTGTCAATGGATAACATATTTCACAAACATTGACCCGTTAAACAACATAAAACTTTATGTGACACGAATAACGCTACTTCTGATAATATGACAAAGACACTTATATATAGGAAGTACCAGCGGCGTATCCACCATGCCCTCGTCATATCTCATTAGTTTCGTTATTATATATTAGGATAGGTTTTATGTCATAACACACGACAGAATTTGCTATGTTTTTCATACGCTGATTTTTATAATTACGTGTGCACCCGTAATTATCCAAATCGTCGCATGGTCCGTATAGTTCATCCCATTGTGTGTGTGGGTCAAGGGGGGTAACACCAAATCACATAATTCGTAACTATTGTTTTCATGTATGTGTTGCTAACAAATAACTATGTTCATAGATGGTAGAGTCAATCAAGTACTAAAGAGTAATAGCGTGGCTTAATTTAGGGTTTTCATCGCTTCCTCGTGTTTGGACAAGAATACGCCAAAACCCGAGTAGCTTTCATGGATAAGGTGAATAATCATGCTTTGAGTGTGAGGAACTTAAATTGCAAAATGTAAACAATCTAGTTCCGTGTATAATGTAAACACTCATGTTTCATGTATGATCTAGTGTTGTGCATATTGTAAGCAAATATGTTTCATGTATAGTGTGAACAATTTGGTATCATGTATAAGCAAACATGTATAATGTGATCACTCTAGTATTATGTATATTGTGAATGTTCATTGAGTCTTATGCGTATCGGAAGCTATCAGATTTTGTAGGCGATCGAGTGTGTTACTCAGCGTTCATGTACGATGTAGGTAGATGAGTTTTAACTTTTAAATTCGTCAGTGCTTATCTGGACGGTTAATGGCGAAATGATTCACTTTCTGAAGTTGGCTAGCAAGCTTAAATTTATAGTGACAAACCGTAGTAGGTGCAAATAGTTCCAACAATAACATAAAGGATTACAATGCATAATTTATTTCAGACTAGATCCTTATTCGACTCCATCTTGCACTAGCTTCAATTGGTTTCATTTACTGCCTCGGCATTGACTTGGGTTTCGTTAGCGTTTACGTTGAAGGCACGCCCACGAGCACCACCTTTGTTTGTATTGGCTATCCTTGGGCATTGGTTTTTGAAGTGATTTGGATTACCACATTCATAACAAGCACACCCATTAGTAATGGCTGGAACAACTTGATTGGAAACTTGTTAATTGGCTCGATTCCCTTGGTGGGTTTGACTAACAGGTGGTCTAGATTGACAAGTGTTTGCTACATGACCATACCTTCCACAATTGTCACATAGACAACATGGCATGTTTGGGAAGTGGTGATAGTTGCACGTGTTGCACAGAGGGTTGTTGCCCACATATGGTTTCTTATTCTGGTTTTGGGCTAGGGGAGCTACTTGGTTGATTGGTACAGCAGGTGTAATGACAGCAAAGTTACGTTTCTTATTGAAGTGAGGAGGTTTGGGTTTGTCTTCCTAAGAGGGTTCAGAAGAGGCTGTTGGGTCAGTGACTTTCTTTGCGCCTTTCCTTGTTAGTGTACCCGCCTTTACATGGTTATCGGTTAATGTGGCAGCTAAACGGATGGCGTCTTCAAGAGTAGCTGGATTTCTTCCTAGGACTGTATCTTGGATTTTCATGGGTAGACCAACGATGTACTTCTCAATACCCCGAGTCAGGGGAGTGACCATGTGGGGTACCAGAAGGTTTAACTCATGGAAACGAGTTGTGTACGCTAAATTTTCACCACTGTCTTGGGTAAGATCCCAAAACTCAGCCTCCAACTTCATCATTTCATTACGAGGACAGAATTCCTCGGTCATGAGTCTCTTAACTTCATCCCATGGCAAGGCCATGGTCACATCCACGCGCCGGTTCCTCTTCTCATAATTCCACCAAGTGAGCGCCCGTTTCTAAAAGACGCTGGTGGCATAGCGAACCCGAAGATGGGCATGGCAATCACTGTTGAGAAGAGTGCTTTCAATGCTTTCAAACCATTGAAGGAGTCCCGTAGCTCCTTCGGTACCATAGAACTTGATGGGGTTGCATGAGTTAAAGTGTTTGAAAGTGCATGGGGGTGGGTTGGCACCACCACCACCATTATTAGTACTGCTGTTAGTGCCGCCATTATTGTTATTGGCCTGAGTGAGTTGGTTCACTAGTTGAGTGAGGAGGGCAGCAAGGTCATTGTTGTTGTTGGTTTCGTTGGCACGATGGGGAGGCATGCTGTAGGTTTTAACAAAGATAGGGGGAAAGATATAAGAAGTTATGAGGAATTCTTGGATATAAAATAAAGGATAATTTAAAACATAAGTATTCATAGTTTAGATTGCACTAAACGGGGATAATACCATTTGAATGCTATGACACATTAAGGTTAACAAACTTATATAACTTTCAAGGAGACATGCGTTAGCCTATAAGTAAACACTCATCTTGGGAATTCCCAGGAAAGCATAAGGATCCCTCGGTTGATTGAGATTTATATGAAATGCTTTCCTAGACAGAATACCCAGAAATGCTTTCCAGATTGCACGTGTCCTCTACTAGTTAACAAATGTTAAAACCCTAACGAGGTGTGAAAAGGAGTTTAATAGACTTACGACGTTCCACGGGCTATGATGGTAATGACATAGTTGAAATATTGAGGCTTAGAGTAAGGGTAAGGATATTATTGTTTTTAATTTATTATTTAGGTGAAACCTAATAAGTCACATAATATATTAAACATGTAGCACATAGCATGTAGCATATCATAGATTCATAGAGTATGGTATAAATGGGTGTCCTAAGGTTATAGTCTAGGTCAAAAGTGTCTAATAACCTAATTCCCTATAACCAAGGCTCTGATACCAATCTGTCACATCCCAACCGACGACAGAAATGTCGGGGCGGGACATGTAGACTGTTCATAAGCTCATGGTTTGCTAAAGTTGTAATAATTAAACAGTAAATTTCATTTCATATCACAAGTAATCATTTACAAGAATTTAAGAATACAAGAATCCCCATATTAAAATTTAAGACTAGGTCCTCAACCCTAAGTGGAGTAGCTTGAATCTTAACTCAAACAATTGTACCTGAAACATGATAAAATGAGAGGGTCAACTATAAATAGTTGGTGAGCATACATAGGTTTTGACACCATAAGTAAAGTTCAAATGTTTTGTGTATAATTCATTTGATGCATGGTTTATAAAGCATTTATGGAGAATCTAAGTTAAGCTAAATGCATAAATGAGACTTTGTAATTGAATGGCATATCAACACATGTTATCCTAATGTATGGCATAACAACACATGTTATCCTGATGTAAATGTAGGGCATAACAACACATGTTATCCTAATGTTGGGCATAACAACACATGTTAGCCTGAAGTTATGTATTTGTATTTGCACGTGTACATCATGTATATGTAGCCTTAACAATTAGCATTCAAGCATAAAGCACAAATAAACACATATGATCATATTGTAGAATTATACGTGTGTAATTGCAAATAGTGTTTGAATGTAATCATGTTTCACCCCAAATGTGTAAATAAGAAAAAGGGGCTATGTAAACTCACATTGTATCAATTGTGTAGGTAACACGAGCAATAGGTCTCACGAGTGATTTTGCAATCAAAAGAATTTACCTAGAGTGAATCGTATGATCTCGAATTAGTTAATCATGCACCAAGTCAAAAGAAAACACGAGGTCTAGAGTTCAACGGGTTTTGATGTGTGGATTTGTACAAAAGGATTTGTGTTATTCTAGGTAAGGAACGGGTGTAAGTTAATGCAAGTATAAGTTTCTAGAGTTTTTGGGTTTTAAATGATTTAATTAAATAATGTAATGTAATGCGTCTTTAAAGAGTGATGTGATGTATTAAAATAAATAAATCTATTTTATTCATTTATTTTTAGTATAGAGAAAATATAAGTTAAAACCCTAATTGAATTGTTAATGTAATAAGATAACTAATAAATAAATTTATTTATTTATTACTAAAGTAGTATGTTTAAAAATAAGGAGTGTAAATGTGTTTATTAATATATATATTAGAAAAGTTTTATTTGTTTAAATATGATTTAAACTCCATTATATATATTTAGTTTAATAAAAAAAACAAATTATTTATAAACCTTGTTCCATTTGAAAGTATAAATAAATAAATATATATATATATATATATATTTATATTTATAGAAATCTTGTCATAGTTGTTTTATTTTAAAAATTGAAACTATTATTTTATTCTGTTCTAAAAATGTTGGGTTTATAAATAATTTATTGAGATTTTTTTAAATGTGAAAAACGGTTTTTAAAACAAATGCGGACCACCCGGTTCGAACCCAGCTGTATCCGGTGTGGAAACAAACGTTTTACCACTGGACCAAGGGCTGCTTACGGGTTTTATCTGATCTGAAAATGTTATATTTATTTGAAACAGTGGGCCGGGACGCGGGAAAAAGAAAAGGGTACGGTGCTATTTGGTTCGAACCCGAGACCTTACCCGAGTGGTGTACGAGTTTTACCAGTAGGCCAGGGTACGTGCTTTGGTAGGAATCGATCTCACTTAAATTAAAACTCATAAGGCCAAATCCCCCCCCCCCTTCGTCCCCTATAGAAAAACACCCAACCCTAGCCACCCGATTACGCAAAATTGAATGCCCAAACTTTGGGGCTTTTGATCCTTGGGCTAGTACGAAACGATTGATATAAATATTACCTGAGGTGATTACGACAGGAAGGAGATCGACAGGAACCAACCACTTGGTGTTCCTGGAGCTTGACGGAGATCCAGAGATGCAATGACGTTCGATTGAAGATTGAGAGAGTTTCAGATGGGTGGTGCGATGGTGTGTGGTGAGTCAATTCGTCCAATTCTATCTTAAATGCGTGATTTGATTACGGGTTTGAAGGTTAACAACTGTCGGCATGTTTACGCGTTAATTTGACAAGTGAGCAATGAATTGAGTCGTGAATTCGGTTGGATACATGTGCGGACTGATTGCGCGATTCCATGATTTGGAAACAATTTGGCTCGGTTTGACTTTGGTTTGTCAAATTCGGTTTTAAATTCGAATTGGTCGCGCCTCATATTAAATTAACGCATCTCATGAGTCTAGGAATGGTAAAAAAAACAGTTTCAAACGATTAGGGGACAGGAATCATCATGTAGCCCTGATTTTGTAAATCAATTTGTGTCTTGTTGACTTTTCTAAGTCAAATTTCAATGGAATTGATTCTTGGTGACTTTTCTAGGTCAAAATCAAGGGATGGGGTCAAAAGGTATAATTTCAAATGAAAAGGGGGGTTCAAGTTTGGGAGTCCAAAAGTTCTAAGGTTCAAAATTAGAGTTTACTTTGTAAATAATTGTACAAAATTATGTTTATAAAATTCATAAAATCTTAAATACTATTTGTTTTATTTTGATTACTTTATAAAAAGTTCTATTCATTTTTTTTTTCTAAAATTGTAAATTATAAAAAAATGACTTATTCAATAAGATAAGATATACCTATTTACATTTATATTTGTAAATAACTATGTGTATATGTTTAAAAGAAGGTCTCGTATGTTTTACTTTGGTTATAACATAAAGATTTGCTTATATATATAGATACATGTGTTATATATAATAAGAAAATTTATATGTGAATATAAGGTTCGGGAATTTAAATTTATGTATGCTAAAGTAGTAATTACTGTGACATAATAGGTTTGACCAAATACGGGACTTCAAATGCTTATATAATAAGATGAATAAGGAAAATTTATGGCTTGAAAATCATGGATGTTTCATTATAGGAATGAGCCTCTAATTCGAAAGCTTATAAACTATCTTCTTGATTTGATTTCTCTAACGTTTTAGCACCTCTACGAGCGTTTCTTCCTACACCGGGCACTACAACGAGCGGGAGTTGGACCGGGATCGTCGGGAGTGGGCTAGGGATGCTCTAGAACAGTATTGGAAGATAGAATTCGTTTTTGGTGTGAGAAAATTGAATAAGCTTGTCCATCTATTTATAGGGCAAACTCTGAGACCGTGACAGACCGTTATAGGTGGTGACGGTGTGTCACCAGACTAGGGTTCGCGAGTCATCAGACACGTGTTGCCCTCTGGTCAATTTAAGTCGTGACAGACCGTTATCAGGCGTGACGGCCCGTTACGGAGTTGATGCGTGGCGCACCAAGGTTAGTCTGGTGCCGTGACAGACCGTTACTAGGTGTGATGGTCCGTTATAGGGTTTCCATGCGTCAGATTTCGAAGATGAGTCACTGGACATGTGGCAAGCTAACAGGGTTCGCGTGCCCAGCCCGTAACGGACCGTTACCGTCCGTGACGGTCCGTTACCGTCTTGTGACAGTCCGTTACCGTTTGTGACATGACCAAGGAATTGAACTTATAATCAGAACTCGCATTTTAAGAATTTAGCATAAAGCTTTTCATTTCTCATGAGTTCAAGCAAGATTTTTAAATGATTAGCATGATATTTCTTACTCTTGGAGTAGATAAGGATATCGTCAATGAATACGATAATGAATTTGTCCAAGTAAGGTTTGCAAACTCGATTCATCATATCCATGAAAGCTGCTGGTGCATTAGTAAGTCCAAACAGCATAACCGTGAACTCATAATGACCATACCGAGTTCTGAAAGCAGTTTTGGGAATATCTTCTTCCTGGACTTTCAATTGATGATAGCCAGAACGAAGGTCAATTTTTGAAAAGCATCAAGCTCCCTGGAGTTGATCAAAGAGATCATCGATTCTTGGGAGTGGATAACGGTTCTTAATCGTGACTTTATTCAGTTCACGATAGTCGATACACATGCGCATCGAACAATCTATATTTTTAAACAACAAGACTGGAGCTCCCCAAGGCGACGGGCTTGGTCTTATGAATTCTTTTTCGAGCAATTCATCCAATTGTTTCTTTAATTCTGCCATCTTCGTTGGAGCTAATCTGTACGGGGCTTTGGCAATTGGTGCCGTACCGGGTACTAGATTAATTCTGAATTCCACTTCTCTTTCAAGTGGAATTCTAGGCAGTTCATCGGGAAAAACATCAGGAAACTCAGCTACAACCAGCACATCTTCGATCTTATTTCTAGTGTCGGTGGTTATAGATACGAGGTATGCTAAGCATCCTTTTCGTGGCATTTAACATGGAAATTATTCCAGCAGAGTTGGATAAGTTATCGCCATGTATAGTCAAGATATTGCCTTTTGAATGAAGTTCTATAGCTTTCTTATCACTTGGTTAGAGGCTAACCAATCCATTCCTAGAACAATGTCAAAACCTGCCAAAGTCATTGGCAACAGTTGTGAAGGAATAATATGTCCTGATAGTGTGATATTACAATCGTTTAAGATTTCAGAGATTTGAACTAGGTCCCCGTTGGCAGTATCTACCACGTATTTCTTGTCTAACTTAGCTAGATTTTTATTTAACAATCTACAGAATCTATGATCTATAAAAATTTGGTTTGCACCAGAGTCAAACAAAACTCGAGCGTAAATATCATTGACAAGAAATGTACCTGTAATGACATCGGGCATATCTGCTGCTTCATGAGTATGGAGAACGAATGTTCACACATTCTTCTTTACTCCATCTGCAAGTTTTGGACCAGTCCCATCAGGTTTCTTTAGCTTGGGACAATAGATTTTGATGTGGCCGGTTTCACCACACTCAAAACAAGTGATTTGTTTCTTCTTGAAACAATTCTCTGCTGTGTGACTATTCATCTTGCAAAAGTTGCAGAAAAGTCCAGCACGACATTGTCCTAAGTGCCTTTTTCTGCACTTGGGACATTCCAGAATAGAAGAGTTGTTGTTTCGGGGAGTAAAATTGGATTTCTTTGATCCACTTGTGCCTTGCCTAGATTCCTTTTTCTTCTTTCCCCCTCCTGGTTTCTAATCAAACTACTGGTTAGTGATGCTCCTAGATCCATAGCATCATCAATATTTACAATTTACGACTTTGACCATGTCGCGAATTTCTCCAATCAAACCCCAAATATAACGCTTTATCAAGTTTGATTCAGGGGTAGCAAGATGTGGAACTATTCTAGCATATTCAAGGAGTTTGGTGGAATACTCCTGATGATTTGTTCCTATCATCTTAAGACTCAAGAATTTTCCTTCTATCTGTTCCCTCTCATTCTGGGGAACGTACTTCTTTTCTACTCGGGTTTTGAAAGCACTCCAGCCTATTGCATAGGCTGATTCTCTTCCTTTGGTAGCAACAATGTTGTTCCATCATTCTAATGCTTGGTGCTTCAATAAATTCGAGGCATAAAGAACCTTGTCTTTTTTGGCGCATTTGCTGATAGCCAATACAGATTCAGTCTTTTCTATCCACCTCAATATGGCAATTCCTCCTTCTCTCCCAGAGAAGTTATATGGCTTACAGTCTTGAAACATCTTGTATGTACAACCAACTACTTTTCTCTTCTTTTCTATATGACCATAGTTATTACCCATACTCTCATCTTCAGAAGAGTCATGGTAAAATTTTTCTTTCCTAGTCTTTTCGGTCTTATGGGTTGTGGAACCTTCAGGTTTTAGAGTAACTGGCTGGGAGTGAGTGATAGTTCGGGTATGTTGAGAATGGATAGATTTTAGGTTTGATGGCTGTGCAGATAGCCTATCGGCTTGTCTCTTTTCTAATTCAGTAAAGATCATTGGAAGAGAGTCATTGATCCCTTCCGTGATCATCTTTTGGAGTTTCTTTCGAGATTCAGTAGCAGTATTTTCAACTGCTGTCTGTTTCTTCTTTCCTGATGTGATATGAAGGTCCGGTAATTTTAGACATACTATATAGAAATAGGATTGGTATAAAAAAAACTTTTTATTGATAATATAATACATAAGACGATACATATAGAAATTATCGCTTCTAGAAATTTCTAAAATTCTTTTCTTTAAGAGCTTTTATTAGTAAAGCATTCCGAGTTTCAACTTCAGCTTTCTCTCGTTCCAGTTCAGCTATTCTGTTTAGCAACATCCGTTCCCTTTCACTTCCTAATGCATTAGAGTCAGCACGTTCTTCTTTTTCAGGATTATTCTCATAAAGTATATCAGCATATCCTTCATGAAAATTTCGGGAATATAATGGGGTGACATTATAACTTCCAGTGGTAGGAGCTGAATGAAAACTTATAGAAGGATTATAGGGAACACTATGGTTTCCTATTTCTCCGAGGCTTCTAAAAGTTGAACTTTCAGTTTTCTCATTATTTTCTATAGTTGTTTCATTGGTTTTTCGTTCATGATAACTAACTGGAGCAAATTTATGAATAAAGCTAGGACCCTTGCCTTTTTCGACCATTTCTGAAAAATAAACATAACGATATTTTATTATTATAGAAAATATATTACAAAATACAAAAAAAAATGATTCTAATCTTTCATAAGCTCTTTTCCAAGAGTCATCAAGTCCTCTCCATATTTGTATACTTGTTTCCCATAAAATTTGGTTCTTGCTTTGTCCATTATCTTCTTTCTTGTTATTTCGTCCGTTTGACGCAACGAACGGTCTAAACATTCAATAGGAGAAGAGGGCATACTTTTTGGATAACCATATTTAGGAGGGGGCTTACGAAGTCCCATCATAATTTCATTATAAACATTTTGGTATTCCGGAGGAGTTTGGAAATATTCTTTGAAAGGGCAATTATATGGAGGTTTAGGAAACATATAGAGGTCATATAAAACAGGGGTTTCAGAATTATAAGATTGATAGTCGGAACTATTTCAAATAGGATTATTGAACGGATAGTCTTCCGGGTTTTCAGATGCAAGTTCATATTAGTGGGATTCCTCAGATGGATCATCTTCTGTTGAATTATTCTGCTGGATGTAACTTGATTCAGCTTCATTGTTTCCTTGTAGTTGTTGATTATTTGTATTCCAGTTGCTGAAATTTGAACCAGCCTCCATCCATTGACTAGAAGAGTTATAAGATTGAGGGTGGTATTCGGGAGAGTTGTTATTAGGAAGAATGGTAAATGGATCGTCGTTATAATAGGGCGAAGAGATAGTGTTCATTCGAGATCCTAAAGGATGATACTCAGGTGATTCTTGTTTAATTGGACGATTGGGGTCATAATAAAAAGGAATAGAATTATCTCCAGACATCTACAAATCTTAAAATATTAGTACTTATCTTATTTTGGTCAAGACTTAGATACTAAAGCCAGTATCCTTATTTTAACTAAAGCTCTACAAGGATGGTTATCTTTCCAGAGTAGTACCTCCAACAAATATGTTCCCTGGTAAGAGCGACGGGTCTAGGAGAGATTTATACACTACTCTTTCCTTAGACAGAACACTTCCGTTTGTCAGATAACTACATACCGGTCAGAAGGTTACCTTGTTTTCTTATCTTAATTTTTAGGTAATAGATAAACTTATGGTTAAATCCTAGATACCTGATCCAAGTATCTAATTCGCTAAAACCTGTGGCTCTGATACCAACCTGTCATACCTCGCCCCAGGCACCCCCTGGGCGTGTGCGAGCAAGATTGGCATCACCTTTGAACTTTGATTTCAGAGTTTTTATAAATAGAGCGGAAGTCTTTTTCAAAAAGTCCGTTTCAACATTCTTTCAAACTCAAGGGTTATATTTGTAAATATCAAAACTCAGTTGGAAGACAAAAGTTTTATATTTACTTTTCTAAATATAGGGATTTAAATACCCTTTTCATTTTGATTACAAAACAGAGTTTGAAATCAAATACAACACTAGCCACCGGAGATAGAACTATTCAGGGTTGATCAATTCTCTAGTCCAATCTCCTTTTTCTTTCAATTAGGATTTTCTATACATGAGGCCTGAGAATCCAACGTGCAAGTTATCCTTTTCATAGGTCAGATCTGATGTCTACCTCTCACATATTCTTTTCTTGGGTCAGATCTGATGTCTGCCCATACCCCATTCTTATTTCAATTTATTCATTTTCTGAAAACATTTTGAAAATAAAACGTCAGCGCGAACGCCGGTGAATACAATTATCTTGACGATAAAATCATTTGGCACAAACAAGTATTAATTTTATAATCATAACTTTATGTTCAATCCACACATTCAGCAGGCCCGTCCTGTTCAATTGCACCACATTATACACTGGCGTTTTGTCTTATAACAATGGACAAGTTTGCCTCCGAAGTTGTTATAAGACAACCACGAGCCGCAATCCGAGAATTTCACCCAAGACCCGTGTATCCCTTGCAAGTTTTATGCATACCTATGGCCTGAATGCTTTGTTCATAGAAGAACGTTAGCATTATTCCCTTAACCCTTATTTGGCCATTTTCGTAAATAAAATGTTTGACACAAGTTTTTAGAGAGATAAAGTATTCACCTTGGTTTATAGGAATGAGCCTCTAAGTCGAAAGCTTACAGACTATCTTCTTGATTTGATTTCTCTAACGTTTCAGCACCTCTATGAGCGTTTCTTCCTACTCCGGGCACTATAACGAGCGGGAGTTGGATCGGGATGGTTGGGAGTGGGCTAGGGATGCTCTAGAACAGAATTGGAGGAGAGAATTCGTTTTTGATCTGAGAAAATTGAATGAGCTTGTCCATCTATTTATAGGGAAAACTCTGAGACCATGACGGACCGTTACGGGTGATGACGGTCCGTCACCAGACAAAGGTTCGTGAGTCATCAGACACGTGTTGCCCTCTGGTCAATTTTAGTCGTGACGGACCGTTACCAGGCGTGACGGTCCATTACGGAGTTGATGCGTGGAGCACCAGGGTGAGTCTGGGGCCGTGCCGGACTGTTACTAAGCATGACGGTCCGTTATAGGGTTTCCACGACTCAGATTTCGAAGATGAGTCACTGGACACGTGGTAACCTAACAGGGTTTGCGTGCCCAGCCCGTAACGAACCGTTACCGTCCGTGACGGTCCGTTACCGTTTTTGACGGTCCGTTACCGTTGAATTTTCATGTTTTTCACTTTTTGAACCTTGATCTATAGGTTAATTACACTAATAGTCCTTGTGGTTTGTACCTTAGTCAAATCTTGGACATTTGTGTGGCAAGTGTTACACATATCCCTATGCTACAAGACGTAAAGTCCTGACTGGGTTAGTGTTTCGCAATGAAAAATCTTGGTGAAGCTGCTTATATTCTGGGAATAAAGATCTATAGAGATTGAGCCAAGCAGCTATTGCTAGACTGAAGTCGGACCGACATCAGTTGGATAACGGTCCAATGACCGCTATTGCGCCGCAATTTCTGGTACTGACACGTGTCCGATGACTCAGCCCTAAATTCTTACACGTGTCTTGATAGCGGACCGACATCCATACACATAGCGGTCCGCTATGCGCGTAACAAGCCAAATAAGCGGACATAAGGGAAGTCAGACCGATATGGTGCTAATGTCGGTCGGACTTGGACCAAAATTCTGCCTATAAATAGTTGGCCATTTTTGTTCATTTGGAACATCACAAACACTCAAACACTATCACACATACCGAGGCAAGGCCAAAAAGACGGTTACTAACACGGTTTAGTACAAGTGCGGTACGCTGCGAGTGCGATTCAAGTTCGGAGAACTGTTTAAAAGCGAGGAAGGAACTTAGGAACTGCCCGAGGAGAAAGTAAGTACACTGGACCCGTACCCTAGGCACTATTATGTGAATTATTTGATTAAATGTTATGTGTTATGTGCTATATATATATAACGAAGGTACGGGGTAATGAAGGATTAGTCTAAACATTAAACGGGAATAATGGAGTAGTCACGACGTATCCAAGGGGTGGTGGATACGTCGCTGGTACTTCCTATATATAAATCTCCTTGATACTTCGTGGTGAAACCATTATGAAAGTTTAGGGGTATAAACTAAAAGACAGTAATGAAATTATATTAAATGTACGGGAGAACTTCCAACCGGTATGTAGTTATCTGACAAACGGAATGTTCTGTCTAAGGAAAGAGTAGTGTATAAATCTCTCCTAGACCCGTCACTCTTTCCTTGGAACATCTCTGTTGGAGGTACTACTCTGGAAGGATAATCACTCCAGTTTACAATATATGACGAATATGAATATATGATGAAAGTATATCATGCATGATGAATATGAATACATGAAATACATAATGAGCATGAATATGTGAAATGCATGATGAATACGTGAATGCACGATGATACGTGCAAACCTGAATGAGTATGATGGAACGAGTCTAAACCCTAAAATGGAATAACGGAGTACTCGCGAAGTGTTAAAAGGGTGGTGGATACGCCGCTGGTACTTCCTATATATAAACCCTTTTAATACATCGTGGAGAAACCGTTACGAAGTGTTGAGGTGAGGACTGGTTGGGAAGTAAATTAATCATATACCTGAAATGAAAACAAATGCTTGATACATTTGGGAGGCTATGAGTCTAAGATACTCAAGGTCCGAAATAAAATGAGATACCCGGCCTGTAAGGTGGATCTCAATAAATAATAAAGAAGAGAACTAAAAAGAGAACTCCAGGCCTACGGGGCTGAAGGAGAAAATATTCCAAGCCTACGGGGATAAGGAATGAATGAGTCTTCGTGACAAATACGAGGGGTCTATACTGACGAGTATAAGAACCTTGCCAATACTCGGACCAAAGGTACGACCTAAGATGGTTCCGAGGGGGTTAACACACCCATAAAATATACAAATACTGTGATCGGAGGTACATCCAAAGATGTCACAGGGGCTCCGAGAGCCCGAGAAAACGTGAACAATAATAAGAACCTAAAGGGTTCATAATGAAATGAAAAGATGCAGTGTACTTACTTAGCGTAAGCTAATTCAAAACATTTTCCAAATACTGCAGTAAAGAAGCACATGGAATGAGGCTTCCTGAGGATGTGGCTGCTCAGAGTTGGAAAATCCCTATATAGGATGATGTAATTATATTATCCTTTTGTAAAACAATATTATTATAAATGAAAACTTACCTTCGTCATTTAATGACAAGGTTTTGTTAATATGGGACTAGTTTTCCGTAATAAAATACTCTGATAAAACAATAAGATAAGTAGGGTGATTCAAATTGGTTCCATCATGTATGCCATGCTATGTACTATACCTGACGTATCGTACGCTTTAAGCATCACTAGCTGATATGCCCTAAATTATAAATGTTTTGCATGCATAATAATCCCCATTATATGGTACTAGTTGATTAATAACTGTGTAATTGATACTTAAAACGTTAATATTTCATAATTGTAGGTTATTCGGTGTCTTAAAGATAAACAAAGCTAAAATCAATCAAAAACACCAAGAAATCAAGCTTCTAGAAGTATCCTTCCCGAGCTTTGACCCCCAAGAAGTCAACCAAGGTCAATAATAGTCAACAAGCAGCTAAAAGACAAAACTGGGCAGCAGGGGAGGGATGCACAGCCGGCATCCCAATGCACGGGCGTGCATTTGCCCTCCTTGCTCCCCAAGGCCTAGTACACTATCCTGTGTACATTGTTTGATTCCTGAGGTGTTTGCACGCCCGTGCAATCCAATGCACGATCGTGCATTGCTCATTTTGAGACCTATAAATAGGAGGCTTGGGTTCTTCATTCCACACACCCTACCAGAGATTATTATAGCTCAAAATAGTCCATTTCTGTAGTTTAGAGTATAGAGTAGAGAGGCTCCTCCTCTTTGTCCGCAATAGGGGAGCCTACGAAACTCAGTGTTACGCTAGTTAGTATGGCCATTCGTGGCTAAACTCTTTGTATTGCTAGGGTTAAGATGAAGTTTGGTGTATGTTAATGTTTAACGTATTAATCTAGTGGTATGTTTATGTCTTTAATTATTCGTTCTTAAAACCACCCTCTAGGTGGGCTTTTTATTATTGTCTAAACTTATCTTTACACTTGTGAGTGTTCTTGATTTTGAAGTGTAAGACCGTAAAACCTTTTTAATCAAACTTCTCTTGATACTTGTACGTCTTTATACAAGTGGATCTTGATAAGCCAAGTCTTGGTTAATATTAACGAGGTCGTACGTCTTTATACGAACTTGTTATGAGACCAAGAATTGGTGAACTCACGTTGGGAACGGTACATCTTTATACATGGTCCCATTCCTCCCGGTGAACAAAGTCTAATCACTCTTTTAATAATAATAACTAAGCACTTAAGTTTGATGTCTTAAACCAGCTCAGAGGTAACACCAAAGTGCTGAGGGTAACGATGTCCTTAGCTGGGAGTCCTACCATTTTATTATTAAAGATTATAATTTGTGAACCAAATGTCGTGAGAATGAGGCTCTAGTGTTGTCCTGGGTCACACATTTGGGTTAGTCATACCACCATATTAGTCAACTTAACATTATCATATACCAAGTGGAATCGAAGCCCAAAGCAATACCCTCCGTGACCTGATCATTTTCGAGATATTTACTTTTCTGCTATTTACTATTCTGTTAATTACATTCATGTTACACACATCACGTACATTTTTACTTTTCTGTTATTTAATTTACCGTCATTTACTTTTCTGTCATTTACTTTTATGCTACACAATCACACAAAACCCACTCACTAATTAAACCGACTAAACGATAACAAAATTTGAGTATTGGAACTCGACCGTGTCCATTGGTTCGATACTTGGTTCTTACCTAAACTATATTACGCTGCGATATGTACACTTGACTATTGTGTGTAGGTACGCTGATCATTTCCAAGATATTTACTTTCCCGCTATTTACTATTCTGTTAATTACATTCATGTTACACACATCACGAACATTTTTACTTTTCTGTTACCGTCATTTACTTTTCTGTCATTGACTTTTCTGCTTCACAAGCACACAAAACCCACTCACTAATTAAACCGGCTAAACGATAACAAAAGTTGAGTATTGGAACTCGACCGTGTCCATTTATTCTATACTTGGTTCTTACCTAAACTATATTACGCTGCGATAGGTACACTTGACTATTGTGTGTGTTTTAAGTTTGAGTAATTATCATTTTGTAAATTTAAAACCTGATCTCGTGAAACCTTAATAATTAAAACATCTTTTTAACTTATCACGACACGTATCACTAGTAGATATCAACAGAATCCTGGTGAGAGTCATTAGATAAATGTGAAGAATATCCTTAAGTACTTGAGAAGAACTAAGGACATGTTCTTGATATATGGAGGACTGGAAGAAGAACTACCTGTTAAATGTTACGCTGATGCTAGCTTCCAGACTGATCGAGATAATTCTTGATCACAAACGGGATTTGTATTTGTTCTGAACGGTGGTGCGATTACTTGGAAGAGTATTAAGCAAAGTGTTGTTGCTCAATCCACCACCGAATCAGAATACATTGCCACTTCGAAAGCTGCAAAGGAGGCTTCTTGGATGAAGAAATTCATTGCTCATATTGGAGTAATGCCTAGCATTCAGAAACCAATCGAGATACTGTGTGACAATACTGGTGCCATTGCTCAAGCTAAGGAACCAAGGTCACACCACAGCACGAAGCACATACTCAGAAGATTTCACTATATTAGGGATATATTAGAACGGGGAGACATCGTGTAAACAAAGTTCACACATATCAGAATCTAGCCGACCCGTTCACTAAGCCTATGCCTCATTCTAAACATGAAGAGCATGCTGATAAGATAGGCCTTAGATTTGCTAGATAGTGCGTTTGATCTGTATTTAGTATTTGGTGCTTTCGAACAATACAGCTGCATTAGTTTTTATATTTGATTTAATGCTTGAATGCATTATAAATAGATGTTACTGTGTTCGATAGTTTATACGTTTTAGAAATCCTCGAATATTTTATTCTAAATGTTTGTAGTCGATCAGATTCATGGGAATCAATCTGAACGTAAGACTACTGTGAATCGGATGGTTGGTTCATTATGAATGAAAGGCCAAGAAGTTGGAAATCATGTACACAGATAATTATTAGAGAATAATTATTGGACGTAACTGGTTTCAAAACTATCTTCATGGATCAATGTCTTGAGATGTTTTGAATATGGTAAGATCTATCGTTCCTCGAACCGTGGCACATACTAGAACTAACTCTGACTAAAGTTTGTTCTTTGATCTTATCTAACGTTGTACCTTAACATGCAGTAATAAGGGTATGATCAGGAGTAATCTGAAGTTTAGTGGGAGTTGTACGTTGCCAAAGGAATTATGTTCTTATTTAATTAGGAGTTAGACATTCTGGCGCCCTCGTTAATTCAAGCTGGTGTAAAACGCATGGTCATGCTCAAACTGAAGAGTAGTTTGTTTAAGACCACTTTGAATTGGAGAACGAGAACAAGAATAGTTGAACCACATATGAGAAGTGAATTGTATCCATGTCTCATGTTCAACGGATGCCCTAAACAGAAAGGATACATAGATATGCTTACTAGGGCTGTTACACTTGGTAAAGTAAAAGTCACTTATACACAAGGAAATAGTTTGACGATTGTAATACGTCATACCTTGCTAGGGGTAGTGAGATGCAGCTAGGCGTCCATCACTGTCTACATTGAACCAATTATTTGATGAATCGTCCAAGTGGCAGATTGTTGGATATATGATTTCCGATCGTCAATTAAGTCAACGTTATTAATGAGATACGATCCAAAGAGTTACATCTTAGGTAATGAGCAAAATATATATATATATATATATATATATATATATATATAATATTTGATTGTTAAATATTATCGATCACGAAAGACGGATTACATAAACGGTGAGTAAATATTTAGAGAAATATTTATAGGTGATTGAGATAATTAATTATTTAGTGAAATAATTATTTACGAGGAATAAATGTTTAATCTGATAAACATTTATAGAATGCATTTTTACTGATTATTTGTAATTAGTAAAATACAGGGTTAATAATTAAACAGTTAATTATTAGTTGGGTATTAACTGTTAATACCACATGGCACAGTCTGTAAGTAGCTTGGTTATAAATATAACCTTAACTAAAACCATAAAAAGTAATTGAATAGCCACCACCCAAACCTGCGACCCCTCCCTTCGGTTGTCGTCCGACGCCGCAAAGGCCACCACCGCCATCGCCGCCTTGCCGGCCACTACCGTCCCATCGCACGCCGTCGCCGTCCCAGTCGCACGTCGTCGCTGCCACCGGCTTTCTTGTGTGCAATACGTGTGATGTTTTGCTGCAAGTTTTCATGTACGTGTCATCTAGCGTGACGCTCGTTGATCTGAGGTGTTCTTATTTGGTTATCGTCGAAGGTATAATCCTAGAACACCCTATGGTTGGTTATATTATATTGTTTATACGCGTGTAATCAGATCACCATTTGGTGTAATCCCCAGGAAATTCCGACACTTGTAATCCCATTATTTCATGCTTTACATCTATGAAATTATCTTATTTACCCATTATAGTTATAAGTGTTGTTACATACATACATTTAAGGCATTTAATGTCTATACGAAATTATAAGTTATGTTTTAAACCTATATACAATTACATAAATACAAATGTTATAAACCCTATAAATAAATTTAAGGATTTATATAGGTTAAGTTATATAAATTACAAAGTAAATAAGTGTTATATAAATAAAACCACTATTATTTTACAAAGGCTATAATTTTGTAATTATAACATTTAGTTATTTTAGATTTGAAACAATTTAATGATTTTTATGTTTTAACAAAGTCTAGGGTTTAAATTTGCAAATTCTGAAACTTAAATTCCAAGTTAAAACAAAGTAATTACATGAAGTGTTAGACTCTTAAACCAACAGGGACCATTGTGTAAATTACGGATTATCCTCCCCTACTCCAATTTTGACCCGTTAAAGTCAACGGGAACGAAATCGTCCAAAATCGACTAATAACCCGTCCAAATTCATGCGATTAATGCCAACTGATCATTTTCGCACGTTGTAGTGGCAGTTTCGGAGGTGTTTATGGGATTAATTACAACCATTCAATGATCGAATTCCAAAGGGATGATTCCCGTAACCGTTCTAGGCATTTCAAATCGAATGCGTTACAGGTAGAATTACCCTATGATAACAGACCAAAATCGATTATAGCACTTTCGTTTCACTCCTAGAACAAACACGTGTGTCTCAGTTCGTCGTAAGAGCTCGATTCGGACCTAAAAATCGCGAACCATAACTCTCAGCCGTATTCCTTCATCTCGCAACCATCACAGGTAATCCATATATCTATTTACTCATTTTGATCCTTAGAACAAAAGCCCTAAGGTTTCATGGCTTATCTATACGTAATCACCGGGAATTTTGGGGCTAGGGCTTGAGCCGAGTCGCTTAGGGAAGGAGAGGGTTTGGGCATGCGTGATAAGTAATTGGCAAGTCGATCTGTTACCAAGGCAATGGCCCAGTCTAGTGGTTAGTACGCTTTTGTGTTTCAGGGGAGACCCGGGTTCGAGTCCGGGCGCCCCTGTTTCCTGTTTAAATTTTTGTTAGCTTTAAAATCACTTAAAAAAATTGGTTTATGAAAACTTAAATCATTTGTAAAAGATTTAAAATTATGCAAAGCCATTTTTTTGTTGTGTATTATTATTAAGGTTAAGTCTAATAAATTCTAAATAAAGTAATACAAATCATTTGTTAGACAAACCTAATTCTGCCATTTATTTATGTCACTAATTCTATCTATATTTAAAAAAAACGTTATTAAACTCCTATAAACTTTTAAATAATTATAATTGGTAAAGATAACTATTTAAATACTTTTAAATTTATAAACACCTAAATAATCATTTAGGGTAATTATTTTTAGGGTTAATTGTCTTTTGAAATTCATATAAAATGAATTATGTGATTTACTAACCATTTCTATCATCCTATTTATTACATTAATTAATTACCACTTTATTTATATTAACTAATGATTTAACTATTTTGTAAAACTTATTAAAACATTTTCCTACTTCATAACTTATTTATAAATTGTTCCAAGTATATTATTTTCCCATACCATATTATGTGTATATAACTATTCATATACAATATTATTTAAACATTTTTCCACACTATGATTTATTTGACTATTAAACAAATATTTATATGAATAAGATCTAAATCTTTTAACGTTTTTAAATACATTTGTTTCCCTACCAAACTTGCACAAACCCTATAACCAGTCCCAAGCTCCTATGAAACCCTAAATGTCCCAATGTTTTCTAAATACCATTTAGACATATTTTGAAATTAGGTTATCATTACAGGTGTAGGTTTGTCGTGAGAAATCCTCACGAGGCCTATCCATCTCTACCAGTTCGTACCATTCCTACTTTTGATTCAAGTGAGTTCATAGCCCCTTTCTCTTTACTATTGTTTACAAATACTCGGGGTGGAACATGTTTACTTACCATGCTTACCAAATTTAATACCATTGTTCTCATGCTATTTACTATGTGTTTTATGTCTTAAACTACTTGGTGACCATTACATGTGTTCATGCTAGTACATTCATTAACCTGCTACCCAGGCCTAAGGTAGTACCTAACATGATCATTTATAGGGGAATTCGATTCCAGTTAACACAAACCTTGGCGGGTTTTGTGTGTACCATATTACTATTTTCCAAAACACAACCAGTGAGATTGTACTTACTAGTTTTTCATTTACTACGGATTGAATTGTACGCTTGGAACTTTGTATGTTTTCACATTTATGTCATAGTTACGCTTTGAACAGTATTGAATTGCAAACACTTTTTACTTAACTTTTGTTAGTGTCAAAACCTATGTTACTCACCAAATACTTGTAGTTGACATTTACTCACATGTTTCAGGTGCACCCATTTGAGGACCCTACCTGCTCATCTAGGACTTGGACCTAGTTTAAATTAAATTATGTTATGTTTTGAACGTTTCGTTTTCCATTCCCTATGTAACGGATGATTTTAAGTTGATGAATAAATATTGTCATTTAATAATAGATGATTATGTGCTTATGAACGACCGCGTCATCCCCGGCGTTTAATCCGCCGTCGGTCGGGGTGTGACAGATTGGTATCAGAGCCATGGTTATAAGGAATTAGGTTATTAGACACATGATCTAGACTATAACTTAGGAGTCCCACACATGAGTCTAACTCGTGTCTTTTATTAGGAACTCCACTTTATTCCTACCACGTATACTTACCTACACTTATCTATTTTTGATTACTTGATACAACTACATGAACTCCAACATTCAAGAGTCTACATGAAACTATTTGGAACTACTTGAACTACATGAAACTTACACTTAAACTTAATAGTCTAATCCGAAGAAAACTCTCGTCAAAGGTATGTAAATTTTAACTAATGAATGAGAACTTGTGCAATCTGGAAGAGTGGATGCCTGTATTCTAGGAGTTCTGTCTAGGAAAGCATCTCGTATAAATCCAAATCAACCGATGGACCAGTTATGCTTTCCTGGAAATTCTTGGGATGAGTGTCCACTTATAGGCTAAAGCATGACTTCTCAAACATTAGAAAGACTTAAAGTACTTTGATAAGTCAATGTGCCCATTAGGGTACAATGTATGCTTCATCTAACATCTCATGATTAAATTGCAAACTCTTATTCATGATTCACATCTTATAAACTTTCTATTCAACCGTTTGTAGAATGCCTCCCCGTCATGAGCGTAGGAACAACCTCACCGATAGGATCATCCAGCAAATGGCTACGATCCTACCAACTATGGTCAACCAACTGAACCAGAATGTTGCACCAAGGAATCCCGCGTGTACATTCAAACACTTCAACTCCTGCAACCCCACCAAGTTCTACGGGAACGAAGGAGCTACTGGACTTCTCCAATGGTTTGAAAGCATTGAGGGGACTTTCATCAATGCTGACTGTCCTGAGAACCTAAAGGTTCGTTATGCTACTAGTGTCTTCCAGAAAAGGGCACTCACATGGTGGAATGGGGAAAAACGTAACCGTGGGATAGAGGTTGCACTAGCCTTGCCTTGGGTTGATGTGAAGACACTCATGATAGATGAGTTTTGTCCTCGTAATGAGGTCAAGAAACTAGAAGCTGAATTATGGGATCTCAAACAAGACAGTGGTGAAAGCCTTGCTTACACCACCCGCTTTCATGAGCTTAGCCTGCTAGTGCCCCATATGGTCACTCCTCTCTCCCGAGCCATTGAGAAGTACATCAATGGATTGCCCATGCAGATCCAGGATACCGTGTTGGGTAGTAACCCAGCCACTCTTGAGGTAACTATCCGTCTAGCTTCCACTCTATCAGACAACCACGTTAAGGCAGGAACCTTGTCCAAGAAAGGTGCTAAGAGAAACATTGAAAAATCCACCACCGAACCCACTAAAGAGACCAATGTTGAGTCCTCCTTCAATGGCAAAAAGAGAAAAGGCAAGAACTTTGCCATTATCACACCTGCTACTCCTTTAGCCCAAGTAGCCCCTACTGCTTCAACCCTAACAAGAAGCCTTATGTGGGGACTCTACCTCTGTGCAATACCTACCAGCTCCATCATACTACCTACATGCCATGTCGTCTATGTACCAATTGTGGACGTTCTGGGCATACGGCTAACATCTGCCGTACTGCTCCCCGAGCTAACCAAGCTAATCAAACTGTTGTTCCTGTTCCTGATGCTATCGCTCTGGGTCGTTCTTGTTACGAGTGTGGAGACCCAAATCATTTCAGGAACCGTTGCCCTAGGTTGGTCATTATGAACCAAGCCAACATGAATCAGGGCAACATGATACAGGGGAACGGGAACCAAGGTAACATGATTAAGGGAAACAGGAACCAGGGGAATATGAATCGAGGAAATATGAATAAGGGGAATGCAAACCCCGTAGCTCGAGGACGTGCCTTCAACATCAATGCCAATGATGCACAAGCCAACAATGATGTGGTGAATGGTACGTACCCAATTAATCACCAATATGCTTCTATCCTATTTGATACTGGTTCCGATAGGAGTTTCGTGTCATTTGAATTTGAACCACAACTCGTTATGAGTCGAGCTATGCTAGACAAACCCTTTAATATTTTAGTAGCGGATGGTTATCCTGTTTCATGTGACACCATTATTAGAGATTGTACCTTAACCTTGAGCGATCATGACTTTTCAATCAATCTTATTCCTATGGCTCTCGGAGGTTTCAACATCATAGTAGGCATGGACTGGCTGACCAAGCACCATGCTGAAGTCGTTTGTTTTGACAAGTATATCTGTATCCCTCTTGACTCGGGTGAAATTTTGAACGTCTATGGTGAGAAGCCGTCAAAAGGACTCAAGCTTATGTCTTGCACTACCACACAGAAGTATTTACGGAAGAAATGTGTGGCATTCTTGGCCCATATTGTGGAACGAAAAGTCAAGGATAAGAACCTCCAAGACATTCCTGTAATCAAAGACTTCCCTGAAGTTTTTCCCAAAGATTTACCCGGTCTTCCTCCCATACGTCAAGTTGAATTCCGTATTGACCTAGTGCCAGGAGCAAACCCGTGGCTAAATCACCTTACCGTCTTGCACCATCAGAGATGCAAGAACTTTCAAGCCAACTCCGAGAACTTTCTGATAAGGGGTTTATTCGTCCTAGTGTTTCCCCTTGGGGAGCACCTGTTTTATTTGTCAAGAAGAAGGATGGTTCTTTTCGGATGTGCATCAACTATCGGGAACTCAACAAGCTTACCGTGAAGAACCGATACCTACTCCCGAGGATTGACGATTTATTTGATCAACTTCAAGGCTCGACTTATTTCTCTAATATCGATCTTCGTTCTGGTTATCACCAGTTATGAGTCCTCGAATCCGATATCCCCAAGACAGCCTTTCATACAAGATACGGCCATTACGAGTTCATGGTTATGCCCTTCGGACTAACCAATGCACCCGCGGTATTCATGGATCTTAGGAACCGTGTGTGTAAACCGTACTTGGACAAGTTCGTGATCGTCTTCATTGACGACATCCTCATATATTCAAAATCCAAAGTGGAACACGAAGAACACTTGCGTTTGGTTTTGGATCTCTTAAAGAAGGAGAAACTGTATGCTAAGTTCTCCAAGTGTGAATTTTGGCTAAAGGAAGTCCAATTCTTGGGACTTATAGTCAACGAAAAGGGTATTCACGTGGATCCCGCTAAGATTGAGGCAGTAAAGAACTGGCAAGCCCCAAATACCCCTACCGAAGTCCGCTCATTTCTAGGTTTAGCGGGCTATTATCGTCGTTTCATAGAGAACTTTTCAAAGATCGCGGTACCACTCACAACCTTAACTCACAAAGGTAAACCCTACGAGTGGGGACCAAAACAGGAGGAAGCTTTTCAAACCCTAAAACAGAAACTGTGTGAGGCTCCTATCCTTACCCTCCCCGATGGAACCGAAGACTTTGTCATTTACTGTGATGCTTCCCACTTAGGCCTTGGATGTGTACTAATGCAGCGGGGCAAAGTGATTGCTTATGCGTCCCGACAACTCAAAATCCATGAGAAGAATTATACGACGCACGATCTTGAGTTGGGTGCAGTCGTATTTGCTCTAAAAATTTGGAGACATTACCTATATGGTACCAAATGTGAGGTTTACACCGATCATAAGAACATCCAGCACATTTTCAATCAAAAAGAACTCAACATGAGGCAAAGGCGTTGGGTTGAACTCCTAAACGACTACGACTGCAATATTCGTTATCATCCTGGTAAGGCGAATGTCGTGGCCGATGCTCTTAGCCGTAAGGAACGTATCAAAATCCACAGCATTCGAATCCAAAATGATATTCAAACTCGCATCCTTGAAGCACAAAATCTTTCCGTCACCGAAGGAAACATGTACAACGAAATGTCATATGGTGCTGAACTCCAACTTGAAACCAAACCCAATGGGTTACTTTACTTTCTAAATCGTATCTGGATTCCGGACCGTGACAACCTTCGTGCCTTTATCATGAACGAGGCTCACAAGACTCGTTATTCTGTGCATCCTGGTGCAGAAAAAATGTACATGGATCTTCGTACCCAATACTGGTGGCCTGGTATGAAAAAGGACATTTCCCTATACGTGTCCAAATGCCTTACATGTTTAAAGGTTAAAGCCGAGCACCAGCATCCATCCGGTTTACTTGAACAACCCGAGATTCCCATGTGGAAATGGGAGTGTATTGCCATGGACTTTATAACCAAACTCCCACAAACATCTCGTAGTCATGATATCATTTGGGTAACCATCGACCGCTTGACAAAATCTGCTCATTTCATACCTATACGTGAGGACTATCGAGTTGAGAAACTAGCTCGAATCTATATTGATGAGATCGTTAGTCGTCACGGTGTACCTCTCAACATTATTTCTGATCGTGATGGATGATTCGCCTCTCGTTTCTGGCAATCCCTACAATCATCCCTAGGTACTCAACTAAATCTTAGTACTGCTTATCACCCGCAAACTGATGGTCAATCTAAGCGAACGATTCAAATTCTAGAAGATATGCTTAGAGCATGTGTCATTGACTTCAAGGGAAATTGGGATTTACATCTACCCCTAGTCGAGTTCTCATATAACAACAGTTATCACACAAGCATTAACATGGCTCCTTTTGAAGCACTTTATGGTCGGAAGTGCCGTTCTCCTATCTGCGGGACTGAAATCGGTGAATCACAAATCACTGGTCCTGAACTTATTCAAGAGACTTCCGACAAGATAATGTTAATCCGAGACAACCTTCTGGTAGCAAGAAGTCGGCAAAAGAGCTATGCCGACAAACGTCGAAAACCCTTAGAATTTCAAGTTGGTGATGTAGTTCTTCTCAAGGTATCCCCTTGGAAAGGCGTAGTTCGTTTTTGAAAGAAAGGGAAACTTGCGCCAAGATTCGTGGGTCCTTTTAAAATCCTTGAGCGAATTGGGAAGGTAGCCTACAAATTGGACCTACCTGAAGGACTCAGCAACGTACATCCGACATTTCATGTTTCGAACCTAAAGAAATGCTTAGCCGACGAGAATCTCCACATACCACTTGACGAGGTTCACATTGACGAAACAATGCACTTCGTGGAGAAGCCCGTGGAGATCATGGACCGAGAAGTTAAGCAACTCAAGCGAAGCCAAATTCCAATCGTTAATGTTCGATGGGAATCCAAGCGTGGCCCAGAGTTCAGTTGGGAACGTGAAGATCAAATGAAAGCCAAATACCCACACATGTTCCCATAACCCTCTTCTTAACCAATTTCGGGATGAAATCTCCTAAAGTAGGGGAGACTGTAATCCCCAGGAAATTCCGACACTTGTAATCCCATTATTTCATGCTTTACATCTATGAAATTATCTTATTTACCCATTATAGTTATAAGTGTTGTTACATACATACATTTAAGGCATTTAATGTCTATACGAAATTATAAGTTATGTTTTAAACCTATATACAATTACATAAATACAAATGTTATAAACCCTATAAATAAATTTAAGGATTTATATAGGTTAAGTTATATAAATTACAAAGTAAATAAGTGTTATATAAATAAAACCATTATTATTTTACAAAGGCTATAATTTTGTAATTATAACATTTAGTTATTTTAGATTTGTAACAATTTAATGATTTTTATGTTTTAACAAAGTCTAGGGTTTAAATTTGCAAATTCTGAAACTTAAATTCCAAGTTAAAACAAAGTAATTACATGAAGTGTTAGACTCTTAAACCAATAGGGACCATTGTGTAAATTACGGATTATCCTCCCCTACTCCAATTTTGACCCGTTAAAGTCAACGGGAACGAAATCGTCCAAAATCAACTAATAACCCATCCAAATTCATGCGATTAATGCGAACTGATCATTTTCGCACGTTGTAGTGGCAGTTTCGGAGGTGTTTATGGGATTAATTACAACCATTCAATGATCGAATTCCAAAGGGATGATTCCCGTAACCGTTCTAGGCATTTCAAATCGAATCATGCGTTACAGATAGAATTACCCTATGATAACAGACCAAAATCGATTATAGCACTTTCGTTTCACTCCTAGAACAAACACCTGTGTCTCAGTTCGTCGTAAGAGCTCGATTCGGACCTAAAAATCGCGAACCCTAACTCTCAGCCGTATTCCTTCATCTCGCAACCATCACAGGTAATCCATATATCTATTTACTCATTTTGATCCTTAGAACAAAAGCCTAAATCCGAAAGATCCGACCCGTTTTCATTGAACCCTAAACCGAAAAAAATTGTCCAATTCCGGCCTCCAGTTCCGATCAAACCTGTCGATGAAGACGACGAAGATGACGACGGTGAAAAAGAATTAATAAAAAAGAATAATTCCATACCTCAAGCTCCATCGGTGAAGTCATTTTTATCGAGTATTCCGGCTCCGAGGAACTCAGGTTCACTCGGAGCTTTGCCGTCGGCTGCAGGCTCAGGCCGACGGTCGATTCTGGAAGCTGAAGTGTCAGGATCGTCAAATTCAAATGTTGTGAAGGAAACTGTTAAAAAAATCGGTGATAATCAGGTGAAGTATGATGCCAATGTGGCTGCAACAAGTGCAGATTATGCGAACTATGATTATAATAGTTATGAACAGTATCAGAATGTTGGAACAGATAATTCAAGTTATGGTCCAGCTGCTCCAGGAAGTGATGATCATGCAAACTATAGTGGTTATGAGGGTTACAGTGACTATGGAAGCTATGGGCAATACGAGAGTAAATGGTCCCCTGTTTCCTGTTTAAATTTTTGTTAGCTTTAAAATCACTTAAAAAAATTGGTTTATGAAAACCTAAATCATTTGTAAAAGATTTAAAATTATGCAAAGCCATTTTTTTTTTTGTGTATTATTATTAAGGTTAAGTCTAATAAATTCTAAATAAAGTAATACAAATCATTTGTTAGACAAACCTAATTCTGTCATTTATTTATTTCACTAATTCTATCTATATTTAAAAAAAACGTTATTAAACTCCTATAAACTTTTAAATAATTATAATTGGTAAAGATAACTATTTAAATACTTTTAAATTTATAAACACCTAAATAATCATTTAAGGTAATTATTTTTAGGGTTAATTGTCTTTTGAAATTCATATAAAATGAATTATGTGATTTACTAACCATTTCTATCATCCTATTTATTACATGAATTAATTACCACTTTATTTATATTAACTAATGATTTAATTATTTTGTAAAACTTATTAAAACATTTTCCTACTTCATAACTTATTTATAAATTGTTCCAAATACATTATTTTTCCATACCACATTATGTGTATATAAATATTCATATACAATATTATTTAAACATTTTTCCACACTATGATTTATTTGACTATTAAACAAATATTTATATAAATAAGATCTAAATCTTTTAACGTTTTTAAATACATTTGTTTCCCTACCAAACTTGCACAAACCCTATGCCCAGTCCCAAGCTCCCATAAAACCCTAAATGTCTCAGTGTCTTCTAAATACCATTTAGACATATTTTGAAATTAGGTTACCATTACAGGTGTAGGTTTGTCGTGAGAAATCCTCACGAGGCCTATCCATCTCTACCAGTTCGTACCATTCCTTGTTTTGATTCAAGTGAGTTCATAGCCCCCTTTCTCTTTACTATTGTTTACAAATATTCGAGGTGGAACATGTTTACTTACCATGCTTAACAAATTTAATACCATTGTTCTCATGCTATTCACTATGTGCTTTATGTCTTAAAATACTTGGTGACCATTACATGTGTTCATGCTAGTACATTCATTAACCTGCTACCCAGGCCTAAGGTAGTACCTAACATGATCATTTAAAGGGGAATCCGATTCCAGTTAACACAAACCTTGGCGGGTTTTGTGTGTACCATATTACTATTTTTCCAAAACACAACCAGTGAGATTGTACTTACCAGTTTTTCATTTACTACGGATTGAATTGTACACTTGGAACTTTGTATGTTTTCACATTTATGCCATAGTTACGCTTTGAACAGTATTGAATTACAAACACTTTTTACTTAACTTTTGTTAGTGTCAAAACCTATGTTACTCACCAACTACTAGTAGTTGACATTTACTCACATGTTTCAGGTGCACTCATTTGAGGACCCTACCTGCTCATCTAGGACTTGGACCTAGTTTAAAATAAAGTATGTTATGTTTTGAACGTTTCGTTTTCCATTCCCTATGTAACGGATGATTTTAAGTTGATGAATAAATATTGTCATTTAATAATAGATGATCATGTGCTTATGAACGACCGCGTCAACCCCGACGTTTAATCCGCCGTCGGTCAGGGTGTGACATCCGGGATCCAGATCTGGTGTGTTATTAGTACTCTGAATCGCTTTCGCTAAATATATTTGATTTATTTATTTAAAAGGTTTAGATAATTAATGTTTTTAAATGTTAAAAACTGATACTAAATTCCCAACATTAAGTAATAAAAAAATGGAAAGTAAGTGTTTGGATAAATATGCATTTAAGAAGCATGGCATGGTGAGGGAGAGTGTTCGTTTGGCCCAAATTTTGAGGGATGGGGGTAGGGGTAGGGTGGTGAAGGTGTAGTTAGGGGTGTTCAAAACCGGATATCCGAAATTTTGGAAATCCGAATTTCGGATATCCGAAATTTTTGGATAGTTAATTTTACTATCCGAAACTGTATCCGAAATTTCGGATACGATTCGGATAGTAAAACGGATATCCGAATTCTAAAAAATAAACTTTTATAACTAATAAAATTCTGGAAAAAGTAAACATATTCTAACTTCCAAATAACAAATTCTATCCAAATACAAACAATAAGAACATTAAAAAAATACAAAGATAAATAAATTGAATATTCAAAACAATAAAACATTCAAAGATAATTTGCCTATTTGGTTTCTTTTAAGATTACTTCAATCCAAGCAAATGAGCAAATCCATCCTTCTAGACCTGCAGACAATCAAGAAATTTGAATTTGATTAAACGATGTTACAAGTATAACTCTTATGCATCGAATCAAGAAATCTGATTTTGACTAATGATTAAATTCTACACAAATGAACTATTTAAAATGAGCAAATCCATCCTTACTATCTGACCAATGCTTACAGTAGGGAACTTGTTGCTGTTAATAAGCTTTTTTGAAATTGACCTAAAAGATTCAATATTTGGAGCAAAAATTAATTTTTTTACACAAACCCACATATCCCAAAATGCTAATTTTGTAAACTGTTGATCAAAATGGTTTATATTTGATTCAAATATATCCTTCTAAACCTGCATATAATCAAGTTCATGCATGATCAAGAGAATTTCTACTCAATATTAAAACATCATCTAAACCTTGCAATTAAGAGCAGCCTCCAAATCTGTATAGTTTCAGATCCAAATAACAAGCAAATTACATTTAAAGTTCAAAATGAATATAATGTTAAGAAATGTCAGTTTTTAAATAAATTTTCCCCAAACCATCTCTAAATTAAAAGGAATATACTGTTAAGAAATGAGTTTTAAATAAATTTTCCCTAACCCAAAATGTCTATCCATATTTCTTAAACTCAAATGACTTAATAATAAGAGTAAACTGTCATTTTCGTCCCTGTGGTTTGGTCAAAATTGCCACTTTCATCCAATAGTTTGTTTTTTTGTATCTGGGTCCTCGTGGTTTTAAAATATTGTCATTTTCATCCTCGTGGTTTTAAAATATTGCCACTTTCATCCAGTCAGCTAACACCGTCCGTTTTTCTCAATTAAATGAGGGGTATTTCAGTCCTTTTACATATTTGTTTTATTTCTTCATCTTTTTTACTCTCGCTTTTTAATCATAGAAACAAGCGACGGAGGTGTTCCAGTGGTGCTCGTCGGAAACTGGTCAGGAAAAGAGGAAGAAGGCCAGCAGGTGGATGATTAAATTAGAGGTTAAATTGGGGATGATTAAAAAGTGAGTGTAAAAAAGATGAAAAAATAAAACAAATAAGTAAAAGGACTGAAATACCCCTCATTTAACTGAGAAAAACGGACGGTGTTAGCTGACTGGATGAAAGTGGCAATATTTTAAAACCACGAGGATGAAAATGGCAATATTTTAAAACCATGAGGACCCAGATACAAAAAAACAAACTATTGGATGAAAGTGGCAATTTTGACCAAACCACAGGGACGAAAATGACAGTTTACTGTAATAATAATAAACGGTGAACAAGAGATTTGGTTTGGATACCTTTCAATCGTGAAAAAGTAAACAATAGAACACAAAAGCGTCGGATGTTGAGCACGTAGGCGGCAGTGGGAAAACACTCGGGCAACTAGCGGCAGTCGGCAGGTGGCAGGATGGAGTCGGATTTGAGGGTAATCCGTAACAGGTGGGAGTCGGATTTGAGGACAGAGGAGGGTGGTTGCGTGGACGGTGGGACGGATGAATGATTCATGGTGGCTGAGGACCGAGGAGGGTAACCCGTACAGAAGATGAGAAGTGTAGATCGTTCATTGTTGTAGAGCCGCTCTGGGCGGCGGGGAGCGGCAGGCGGCCGGCGGCCGGGAGGCGACGATCGGCGGGGAGGTGGTAGCGGATTTGAAGATCTGGTGGGGGAGGCTGTGATTGTGTATGCAAGAATGGAAGAATTAGGGTTTTTGTGTGTTATACTCTCTGTATATATTTAATTATAATAAATAATTAAAAAAATAACTAAATTTAATATTTCAGATTCGGATATCCAAAATATCCGAAATTTTCCAATATCAATATCCGAATCCAAATCCGAAAATTCGGATATCCGAATTTTCGGATTCGGAATTTCGGATAATTCTGATTCGGTTTCGGATTCGGATTTTTTTGAACACCCCTAGGTGTAGTGTTGTTTTGTATGTTGGATATAGTTGAGTTTTTGTAAGATGTTTTTATAATGGTTCTTATAATTTGTAGGAAAAGTATGATTTATTTGTTTATGTATGTAGAATATATATATATATATATATATATATATATATATATATATATATATGTGTGTGTGTGTGTGTAAACTAAAAGGAATAATGTATGCACGAATTTCCCTGCATGTAATTAAATGTGTAGGTGAATTAAATTATACATTGCATGTAGGTATTAATATAAATCCATATATAGAAGGTTATATATCAATATAAAAATGGGTGTGTATTCACATAATTTGTAATATGAATTGTATGTATGTTGTTATGTTTATAATCTGTGATGGAAACATACATTTATAAAAATAAGGAATGTATATTCTTACATAAACATATATATATATGTATAAATAATGAGTAGAATTTATGTTTACACATGATCATTGAAGGATTTATATATCATGTTGTACCCATCGTATGACGACCTAGTTTATATTTAACTACGACCTAGTTTATATTTAACTAAATCCAAATGATGTCATAATCCCTATGATAACATAAGTTTATAAGAAACAAGGATTGTATCCTTATGATCACATAACATAATGGATACTTAGCTTATTGTTTGAGAATATTGCATCATGGATTAATAATATTTGCCATGTTCTCATATAACCCTTAATACTTCATATAATTGTCATGCCTTTAGTATAATGACCTAGTTCTTATCTCGTTAAGTCTTAATGATGCATATTGTCTAGAATTACAAATGATTAATTATAGAATGTAGACCTGAAATTTTGGTGGATGTTACACATGATGATCGATTTGTTCCCGTTAGGATGTCACTAATTGATGAAGATCTTAGAGAAAATTATTGAGTAGTTGTTTTTTTCTATGTATGCGTTAGGTGACATCTAAGGGGAAACCCTAATTATATACATATATGTGTATGTCCATCATATAGCCCACATATGTTATTGGCCTAATTAGGCCATTTGACTAATTAATTATATGGTATGAAACCACATTATATGGGCTTTTCCAACAAGATAAAAAAAAGTTACGTTGCAATAGTACATTCGAAAATCAATAAAAAGTAATGTTGTAAAAATGAGCGTTAAGAAACATGAACGCGAATTAAATAAAAAATAAGTAAAAATATATCATATTGACCCAACTCAATTTGGAATAAAATTTATGTCAAAACGTAGACCCGTTAGATTTAAAAAAATGGTGGGAGCGGTGACATTTACGTGGTTAAGTACAAAAATAAAAGCGTATGAAGTTGAGGCGGCTCGATTATGAATATCGAAACGTAGATAAAAAAAGCACGCCACAACGGTATATTCGGAAATCAAGAAAAAGTAATGTCGTGAAAATCAGCGTTAAGAAACACAAAATCTAATTTAAAAAAAACAAAGAAGTAAAAATATATCATATTTGGTTAGACTCGATTTTGAATAAAATTTACGTCAAAACTAGATTGGATTGATTTTGAATAAAATCTATATTAAAACGTATTTAAAAATATAAACACCAATGTATATTCAGAGTGTACGAAAACATTATATTTTTCTCTCATCTCTTGAACCTATTGTCCTAGATCCAAACCGAAATGACCCTCTGAATTATTCTTAGTTGTGAGACATATTCACATTCAATATAAGCCCAAAAATCAAAATAAATATAAGAAAAAACATAAAAAATTAGATTAGTAGATTAGAAGTGGGCCAAGCTTCTTGTTCTTGAAAAAATAAAAATTAAATTCAATATAATAAAAAAAAAAATTGGGCTCAATCTAAAGAGAGTCTCCGACCCAGCACTGCACAAATATGCTCTAGACATATATATCATATATGTGTGTGGACATATTGTGTATCAAGAACGAAACAAAAAGCGGATATAGTCGAATAGTACAATTTCTCTTTGCCAAGGAGAAGACGCGAGTTCGATTCCCGCTATCCGCCCAAAAAAGTTATAAAAAAATATAAAATATGTGTAAAATTAACTATAAATATTTAAATATTAAAAATATTGAAAATAATAAAATTTAAAAATGAAAACAAAAAATGAGATGCGTCTAAAAAACAATAAATGAACCTGCATGTCTGTGTGTGTGATGCCAGGTAGTATTCTTGACATAATATGAAATTTAATAAAACTTCGATAATTAATATTGTTTGAATGAAAAATGAATCTCCACCTAATTCTACACCATTGTTTATCACGGGACTCGAACCCTCGACTTTAAAGACAGAGACATCATTTTACACTTTAATAAGATACCGCTAGACCAAAGGTTTGGTGGTTGATAATTCCTAAGTTATCACGTTGATTTTTTAAAAAAGAGTAGTATTTTTTAAAGATTTCAAATATATTACACCAAGTCATGTCAAAATTGATAATCAACTAAGTTATCACGTTGATCATCCAATGCGTGGATGTTTGAATATCTTTTTAAAAGTTACTTAGGTTCAGGGGCGAAGCTTCATTAAGGCCCGGGGAGCCCAGCCCCCCCCTCACACCCGATTTTTCTCTCAGAAGTGTTAATTTATACATATTCGGCCGAAAAATTTATAGGTATTAAGTTTCGGTCCCCCCTGAAAATTTTATAGGTATTAAGTCCCCCCAGTCGCGGACCCCCTGCATTTTTCTTCAAGATTCGCCACTGCTTAGGTTTGGTTTTCTTAAATACCAATATAGAAAACTTCATTAGAAAATTTTTTATGTAACTAAATTATATAAATATATAAAAATTAAAAATTTTATAAATAACTTTTTACTTTTATAATTAGTTAAAAAATTTAATTAAATTACATTACATAATCCTATTATATTTTATTAAATTCTCTTGTATATAGGCACCTATATCTCTTTTTGTGGGCTTCCGTGCCCAACATGTAAAAACAAAGACGATTAATGTAGGATATGCCATTGGTTGGCGTTGGCGTTGGCGTTGGGCGTTGCCCGTTGGTGTCCGGGTGAAATGGGTGACGGGTTTATCACCTATATTTTTTTTGTTTGTTTTTTCAATTAGCCCAGATTAATTGGTTTGGGAGAAGACACTCTCATGATCTTCTAATATAAAGGTTATGTGTTCAAGTCTCATTTGGTGCGATGTGCTCAGGTGGGTCAGGGTTTACCACAGTGGGTCTTCGGGTGGTGGGTTTCCCTTGGAATGGTGAGTAGACCAGGTCACCAGCATTGTCTCCATTCATGAGCATAGGTGACTTTTCACCAATGGGTTTACCCGGGTGACCGAGCTTATATTATTCGTTGGTTGTTAAAAAAAAGTAATACTTGTTTTATTAAAACATTAATCGATGAATAGTGAAGCAGCCTACCAGGCTACTGAACCAAACAGATAGTCTGCAGAAACTTTTTTTATTTTTTTTTTATTTTCACCCTTATACTATATATAATTTATGACTTTAACACATTTAATTATGTATTAATTTCGTTTTTTTTTAGTTACTTTCTTTGTTTACTTTTTTTTTTTAAAACGGATTGCACGGCTGCTTTTATTTATATTATTTTGTCAACGTTCCGGTGTATACTTTTTTTTAAACGGAGTTATATTCAAAAGCGATTATTTTTTTATCGTACCGTATAGCGAATGTCATTACCGTTATGGTACCGTGACGACCCGGACCTATTATGAACGAACATTATCGGTATTCGTTTTTATTGTTTTCGACAGCACGAACCAATAACGACCAAACTCCTGCCACAGGGCTTTGGCGATAAAACGACCAGACTTCCGCGCCAAGGCGCAAGTGTTCGTTCATACAAGTTTATTCAACTCTTTTTTTCGTTCTACATGGATACGTCCCGCGGCTAAGTGCGGGGGAACTAACTAGTTATCAAGTTACATTTTCTAAAACAATCGTTTTTCCTTAAATAATTATCAAGTTGTATTTTTTAAATGTTATTATAAACGTGTTTTATATATAAAAAAAACTAGTAGTTTAAACTTCGTATACACAACTATGAGGTCAGAAACTTTTGAGTCATACAAAAACTTATACAAATACGTTTATAAATCCCATTGTGTAATATGTTTCTGACCTCTTCGTCAGCCCATCAACGTCAAGCCAAAAACCATTTTAATAGTACTGTGATGACTCAGTATTATGAATAAAAAAAAACCTTTTGAAACATATTAAATCAACTTACTTACACACTTTAATTTTTCGTTTAAATTGTATTATGTAAGGACTAGAATCCCAATTTTGAAACATCTAAACGGAAACCATTTAGAAATTTCATTTTGTCATCATCTACTAGTTTAAACTTTCCTTTCATCATTGTAAACTTAACACACCTACCCAAACACTTTCGTCAAAAACAACTCACGTTAGTACTTGAAATAATTAACAACGTTGCATTAAACTATAAAAACCCTAAGTGACACGTGTACCTGAGGAATAAATCTTGAACAAATCTTCTAATTCGTAAGCACTTTTTCAAAAACAACCCGACTTACGAATCATTACCCTAAAAAAAACCATGACCCTTACTTCTTGTATAGACTTAACACTTGTAAACTTAACCAACTTTTCGGTTGACAATCACACCTATCTTTTATAAATATTACTTGTACAACTTATCGATGCCTAACTCGTCGTTCTAAACATCTTAATTACATTATATACAAGAGAAAACTGTACTTTCTGTTATGAATCAAGATAAAACATTTGTAAACACATTATGATAAACCTTATCGAAACTTTTCCCGTTGCCCTATGCTTGGAGACTTTCCTCATTCAACTCTTGTCACGTAAAACACTTACTATAAATCACAACGGGAACTAAAAGCTTAAATACACGTTGCTAAAACATTAAACTTCGTATACACAACTATGAGGTCAGAAACTTTTGAGTCATACAAAAACTTATACAAATACTCAAACCTACATTCTTAAAACTAAACATGATCAATAAAGGATCATGTAAAGCTTAATATTGCAACTTGTGACTTTTCCTACCTTGAAACTTATACTTGGATTCTTAGTCTTAAAACTCATACTTGGACTATTAGTCTTGAAACTTATACTTGGATTCTTAACACTCATACTTGGATTCTTAAAACTCAAACTTGGATTCTTAACACTCATACTTTGATTCTTAAAACTCATACTTGGATTCTTAACACTCATACTTGGATTCTTAAAACTCATACTTGGATTCTTAACACTCATACTTGGATTCTTAAAACTCATACTTGGATTCTTAGTCTTAAAACTCATACTTGGACTATTAGTCTTGAAACTTATACTTGCATTCTTAACACTCATACTTGAATTCTTAAAACTCATACTTGGATTCTTAACACTCATACTTGGATTCTTAAAACTCATACTTGGATTCTTAACACTCATACTTGGATTCTTAAAACTCATACTTGGATTCTTAGTCTTAAAACTCATACTTGGATTCTTAAAACTCATACTTGAATTCTTAGTCTTGAAAACTCATTGTGTGCGTCTTAACTAAACCTTGTAAAACTTAATAAAACGTCCGTTTCTATATACACGGGAAAACTTCACTCATGATGCTAGATTCTAGCAGAAAGGAGGACATTACTCTCGATAGCAGAGTACATCCCCTGACTCCTATCTAAACCAAACATCAGGATCCACTAATCTTCTGGACAACTCGAATCTTCTGTGAGAAAGCGTATAACGATTAATCCTGTTCCAAACGTTGTCCCACACCTCTCTTAAACACTAGAGTATTTAGATAACCACTTTATACTCAAAACGTAATTGTATACTTCTATACACTGGAGCTAAACTAAGAGACTTTAAGGCTATTCTATGTTTGACGTATTCTTGTTCAAACACAATTTAAACTATTCTATGATTGACGTATTCTTGTTCAAACATAATTTAAACTATCCAATGTTTGACGTATTCTTGTTCAAACACAATTTAAACTATTCTATGATTGACGTATTCTTGTTCAAACACAATTTAAACTATCCAATGTTTGACGTATTCTTGTTCAAACACAATTTAAACTATTCTGTGTTTGACGTATTCTTGTTCAAACACAATTTAAACTACCCCATGTTTGACGTATACTTTAAATTACTCCATGTTTGACGTATGCTTGTTCAAACATGATTAACGTACGAGACTTTAAACTATCCCATGTTTGACGTATGCTTGTTCAAACATGATGAACGTATGAGACTTTAAGCCACTCCATGTTTGACGCATGCTTGTTCAAACCCGATGGACGTATAAGACTTTAAGCTACTCCATGTTTGACGTATGCTTGTTCAAACACGATGGACGTATAAGACTTTAAGCTACTCCATGTTTGACGTATGCTTGTTCAAACACGATGGACGTATAAGACTTTAAACTATTCCATGTTTGACGTATGCTTATTCAAACATGATGAACGTATAAGACTTTTAAACTACTCAAGGTTTGATGTATTCTTGATCAAACCCGAGGAAAGAGTAAAGACTTTAAACTACCCAATGATTGAAGTATTCTTAATCAATCACGAGGAAATTTTGAAACTCTAAATCTTGTCACATTCTTCTCTTTAATTATTGAATGACGCTACTCCCTAAGGGACTCGTTAATCAATGATCACTCTTATGTGGAAACCTTAGTCGTAAGTTAAACAAATTCTTGTACTCTTTCTTGATCCACGTACAAACGGAAGGACCTATGCGGACTATGCGATGATTTAAATGCTTGCGGGTGCACACGTAAGTATGAAAATCAGCGTATGGAAAAACATAGTAAACTCTGTCGCGTGCTATGACCTAAGACCTATCATAAAAGGTAGCCACGGAACTTAGGTACCGTAAGAAATCCTTAGACGTATTAGTCTACAAACTCAAATCATTACATTTTCATCAAATCCATCCTAAGGGATGCATCTCACTTTAAATCCAGAATGGAAGTTCATCAGTTATTCTCTCAAATGCATTTATGAAAACGAATCTTCATGAATTTCAATAAAACTACATGCTTCTTAAGGGAACTCTTGGCAACCATATGCTTTGAAAACTTAGAAACTTGAGCGTAACCTTATCCCTATCCTTACAACTCTTTTAAAAATCTAAACGTAACCCAGGGTTTTCTTGGAAACGTAAGGCATTTTTATCATTTTCTTTGGGCGTATCATAGACTTAAATCCTAATCTAAACCCTTTTACTTTAATTTCGGGATGAAATTTCCTAAAGTAGGGGAGACTGTAATATCCGAGATTTTCCCCGTCATATTTTTCCTAATCCTTCCACGTATCAAAAATTTAAGTCTTAAAAATTGTTTAAAAATCTATTTCTTTTATTATTTATAAACATTAAATTGTTTGATAAATATATGTATTTGGGGTATGTATATGTATATATATGTGAACTTAAGATTTACAAAAAAAATATATATATATATACATGTAAAAAAAATATATTCTTTATAATCATCGTTATTATAAATAAACTTATTTTATCTTGAGACTTATAAAACTAATAAATTATAAAATTTATAAAATAATAAAACTTTTGAAACTTTAGAGAAATTTATAAAAATAAAACATATTTATTTTATTTTTTTTATAAAAAGTCCAGGGACTGAAACAGTCAAATCCTGAAACTTGTTTCAAACTAAAACTTAACTTTTAACCCAAAAATGCAAAACCTGGAAACCTCAAGGGCCTGTTCTGCCACAAGCCCAAACTTCCAGAATTCAAAAACTGATCATGGGTTCGAGTCCCGCAACCTCCGGTTTTCGTCCCTCTTTACCCAAAAACGCGAATCCGTCCACATTCGACGAACCTCGGGTCTCGCCTCAGGCGTGCGACCCTAACCCGAGGTATCCCGACGCTCGATGCCAACTTTAATGCGGCGTGGGTTCAATTTCGGATTCGGCAATTACTCCCGTCATCTTCCCACCTAATCCAACTTTAATTCACGAATTCGGCTATAAATATCGAGCTAAATCTTCAGTAACAACACACCCTAACTACACAAACACTCAATTTAAGCGTTCATCACCTGCATTCCTTGATCTGGAGCCGCAACCGTCGACGACTAAGCCCAGCTCGTTCTCACTCATTTCGGCTTCATTCCAAGTAATTTCAATGGCCAATCCATCCTAAATCTCGTTCCGATCAAAAGCCCTATGTTTGATTCGATTAACAATAGGCGAATCGATGTGTATTTAAGGGATTTCGTTTCTAGGGTTCATAATGAAATTGGGATCGATTTGGGTTAGTGTTTTTAAATTTTCCTTCCAGTTAGATCAAAAGCAAGTCCCCTTAGACCAACTGGTTAAGCTGCGTGTGTGATGGGTGACCCGGTCACAGACCCGGGTTCGACCCAGGCGCGCCCCGCTTTTATTCTCTTTTTTTCTGATGCTTTTTACTCAGTTTTAAAAATTCTAACAATTTTTATAAATTATAATAAGTTGTTATAATCATAAAAATGAATTCTTTTTACATATTGCATAACATAGCTATTGTAGCTAACTAGAAATGAGTTAAAACCTATAATGTTTTATCCTTTAAAAATGGTTTCTTTTAAAGGTTTAAAATTTATAAATCAATTATAAGACTTTGTTAAACTTATTTGTTAAACAAAAAAATAATTTATAACTTTAATCTAACAAACTTTAATTGTTTTCTATTCAAAACTTTAAATAAATAATTTATATAAATTTTATAAATAAAATTTATAAAATTTGCATGCTACTTAGAAACCTTATTTAATTAGTTATTACAAGAAAATAAATAAACAATATTCATTTACAAGTTAAATTGTAAAATAAACGTTGACACGTAAATACTTAAATAAATCTTAAATGATTTATATGGGTTAATTAAAATAATTATATTTATAGATAATTATTTGATTCTAACTAATTATTTATCTTAAATAATTATTTAGTCTTACACTCAAATTACTTATTTCCAAATGCTTAGAAAACTATTTTGATTATTCTTGTATAATGAATAATTGTGAAACTTTTAAATAATTATTTTAATGAGTAATTATTCTAAACTATAAACTTATGAAACTTCGGTATTCAAATCTTGCGACATTCATTTAAAACCTTCATTGAAACTTTTGATTAAACTTTACAAAACGCAATCAATCCTGTCCCACATTTGGAACCCTAGTCGATCTCGAAATCCTAGATCCTTTGTCTTAGATTTATAGAAATCAACTTGAAACTTTAGACTTATATTCTTAGGCTTGTTGTTAGGATATTCTCCCTCAAAGTCTTGCAAACACTTACTCTTACCGGATATTCTTCATCATCCAAGTGAGTATACTTAGCCCCTTTTTCCTTTTATACTTTTGGGGTGAAACATGTTCACAATTCTTAAACTTATACAATTCTTGTACAACTATGACTACGTGTTTATTCTTATGTTAAACTTGAGACTTGTATGCTTAGATTAAACTTAAAACTAGCACATTCATTAACTTTGATCAAGCCGATAGTAACAATGATAGATCTATTGCATTTGACCAATCCACCTTAATTGATTGACCCCTTCGGGGGGAGCCCTTGGTGTTTGTTACTACATTAAACTTTAAACTTGAGACTTATAAGGGTAACCTGTGGGTTATGCCTAAACTTGGTTGGAGGGTTGATGTGCACAATGTTTAAGATACTTGTTTTCTCATACTTACATTATAGAATGCACAAATCATAGTGAATTGTAACTCTTTCAAATACTTGTTAAACTGTGTCAAAACCTTTGTATCTCACCAACTATTTTGTAGTTGACAGATTCTTTCACATGTTTCAGGTTCTACATCATGAGACTTGTTTGTGATCACATAGGTCGCTTTGGACCTAGACTTCATATTAAACAAATGTTGTATACTTGTTATTTCCTTTGTATTGAACCTTTGAATATATTATTAATGAAATATTGAAACCTTAATAGTCAACCTTGTGATATTGAACAACCGCGTCCGCCCCGACGTATAATCCGCCGTCGGTTGGGGTGTGACAGATTGGTATCAGAGCCTTGGTTATAGGGAATTAGGTTATTAGACACATGACCTAGACTATAACTTAGGAGACCCAAACATGAGTTACCTCATGTCCTTTACTAGGAACTTTTCTCCTCATTCTATTCTTAAATCTTATACGTGAACGCTTGGAGATTCTACGTTTCTACTTACCTACGTGCTACAAGAGGCTACTACATCAAGGACACGTTCTTAGGCTTCAAGTCTAATCCACCACTAAACTCTCGTCAAGAGTATTTAAGTTCTAGATAATGTGTGAAAACTTGTGCGGACCGGAAGGGTGAATACCTGTATTGTGGGAAATTCTGTCAAGGAAAGCATTTCGTACAAATCCAAATCAACCGTTGGACCCGTATGCTTTCCTGGGAATTCTTGGGATGAGTATTCACTTATAGGAATGCATGACTTCTCTAAAACACTAGTAAGCTTAGATCTCCCTTGATATGTCAAAGTACTTACTTAGTGATACGCACTAAACGAGTACTATCTCAAACACTATATACTTCATAAATTCATGATTCAAAAACTTTCCTCTATAATCTTTATTCTATGATTCTTAAGTCTCGTCTTGTCACATGACAGCATGCTTACTCGTCATGACCTGAAGGAGTTACCTTCAAGGAGAAATTCTTACGAGATTATACTTAAAAAACTACATACATAAACTTATATTTATAGATACTACCCAATAAACTTCGTGATCGTTGTAATATAACCCTTAAAACTATGTATTACCCTACAAAATCTTCTATAAAGCTTCATTACTCTATAAATATGACACCTAAGAGGTAACCCTTGTATTTTTACCTTACCCCCTTAGCAATTAACCAAGTTTCATTTGATAACTAACTCAAAACTTTCGTTACACTTTTATACATCTCAAAGTTTTCATACTCCCTTAAACTTCATGATCCTTGTAATACCAACACATTTAAAACCATGTATTATCCTACAAGTCCTTTTTACAAACTTCATTATTTTATAAACTTGACACATAAGGGGAAACCCTTGTGTCTCATTTCATTTTTCGTCACTCAAGCAAACTTCATTTTATGACTAACTCAAAACTTGTTACACTTTTAAAACCTTCATACGTCCTTAAAACTTACGCATCACCGTTTCTTGTAAACAAAAACTTAACGTCTTTTAAACCTAAAGTACATTAACAAAGTGATTAGTAACCTGATCGCTTTCCCGCAAGGGAAGAAGACTACTATAGAATAAACAAACTCCACGCTTAAGACCTTAAGCCCACAATAAACCTCGACATAGTACCTTAAACCCAAATATTGGTGACAATAACTAAAAAGTTGTAGACTCACGAGGAAATTCTGGCTATGGAAATAGGGTACATAAGTGAGTCCTTGTGACCCACCCCTTCTTCCGGGAATTCTCTTCGTCAGCCCATCAACGTCAAGCCAAAAACCATTTTAATAGTACTGTGATGACTCAGTATTATGAATAAAAAAAACCTTTTGAAACATATTAAATCAACTTACTTACACACTTTAATTTTTTGTTTAAATTGTATTATGTAAGGACTAGAATCCCAATTTTGAAACATCTAAACGGAAACCATTTAGAAATTTCATTTTGTCATCATCTACTAGTTTAAACTTTTCTTTCATCATTGTAAACTTAACACACCTGCCCAACCACTTTCGTCAAAAACAACTCACGTTAGTACTTGAAATAATTAACAACGTTGCATTAAACTATAAAAACCCTAAGTGACACGTGTACCTGAGGAATAAATCTTGAACAAATCTTCTAATTCGTAAGCACTTTTTCAAAAACAACCCGACTTACGAATCATTACCCTAAAAAAAACCATGACCCTTACTTCTTGTATAGACTTAACACTTGTAAACTTAACCAACTTTTCGCTTGACAATCACACCTATCTTTTATAAATATTACTTGTACAACTTATCGATGCCTAACTCGTCGTTCTAAACATCTTAATTACATTATATACAAGAGAAAACTGTACTTTCTGTTATGAATCAAGATAAAACATTTGTAAACACATTATGATAAACCTTATCGAAACTTTTCCCGTTGCCCTATGCTTGGAGACTTTCCTCATTCAACTCTTGTCACGTAAAACACTTACTATAAATCACAACGGGAACTAAAAGCTTAAATACACGTTGCTAAAACATTAAACTTCGTATACACAACTATGAGGTCAGAAACTTTTGAGTCATACAAAAACTTATACAAATACTCAAACCTACATTCTTAAAACTAAACATGATCAATAAAGGATTATGTAAAGCTTAATATTGCAACTTGTGACTTTTACTACCTTGAAACTTATACTTGGATTCTTAGTCTTAAAACTCATACTTGGACTATTAGTCTTGAAACTTATACTTGGATTCTTAACACTCATACTTGGATTCTTAAAACTCATACTTGGATTCTTAACACTCATACTTGGATTCTTAAAACTCATACTTGGATTCTTAACACTCATACTTGGATTCTTAAAACTCATACTTGGATTCTTAACACTCATACATGGATTCTTAAAACTCATACTTGGATTCTTAGTCTTAAAACTCATACTTGGACTATTAGTCTTGAAACTTATACTTGCATTCTTAACACTCATACTTGGATTCTTAAAACTCATACTTGGATTCTTAACACTCATACTTGGATTCTTAAAACTCATACTTGGATTCTTAACACTCATACTTGGATTCTTAAAACTCATACTTGGATTCTTAGTCTTAAAACTCATACTTGGATTCTTAAAACTCATACTTGAATTCTTAGTCTTGAAAACTCATTGTGTGCGTCTTAACTAAACCTTGTAAAACTTAATAAAACGTCCGTTTCTATATACACGGGAAAACTTCACTCATGATACTAGATTCTAGTAGAAAGGAGGACATTACTCTCGATAGCAGAGTACATCCCCTGACTCCTATCTAAACCAAACATCGGGATCCACTAATCTTCTGGACAACTCGAATCTTCTGTGAGAAAGCGTATAACGATTAATCCTGTTCCAAACGTTGTCCCACACCTCTCTTAAACACTAGAGTATTTAGATAACCACTTTATACTCAAAACGTAATTGTATACTTCTATACACTGGAGCTAAACTAAGAGACTTTAAGGCTATTCTATGTTTGACGTATTCTTGTTCAAACACAATTTAAACTATTCTATGATTGACGTATTCTTGTTCAAACACAATTTAAACTATCCAATATTTGACGTATTCTTGTTCAAACACAATTTAAACTATTCTATGATTGACGTATTCTTGTTCAAACACAATTTAAACTATCCAATGTTTGACGTATTCTTGTTCAAACACAATTTAAACTATTCTGTGTTTGACGTATTCTTGTTCAAACACAATTTAAACTACCCCATGTTTGACGTATACTTTAAATTACTCCATGTTTGACGTATGCTTGTTCAAACATGATTAACGTACGAGACTTTAAACTATCCCATGTTTGACGTATGCTTGTTCAAACATGATGAACGTATGAGACTTTAAGCCACTCCATGTTTGACGCATGCTTGTTCAAACCCGATGGACGTATAAGACTTTAAGCTACTCCATGTTTGACGTATGCTTGTTCAAACACGATGGACGTATAAGACTTTAAGCTACTCCATGTTTGACGTATGCTTGTTCAAACACGATGGACGTATAAGACTTTAAACTATTCCATGTTTGACGTATGCTTATTCAAACATGATGAACGTATAAGACTTTTAAACTACTCAAGGTTTGATGTATTCTTGATCAAACCCGAGGAAAGTGTAAAGACTTTAAACTACCCAATGATTAAAGTATTCTTAATCAATCACGAGGAAATTTTGAAACTCTAAATCTTGTCACATTCTTCTCTTTAATTATTGAATGACGCTACTCCCTAAGGGACTCGTTAATCAATGATCACTCTTATGTGGAAACCTTAGTCGTAAGTTAAACAAATTCTTGTACTCTTTCTTGATCCACGTACAAACGGAAGGACCTATGCGGACTATGCGATGATTTAAATGCTTGCGGGTGCACACGTAAGTATGAAAATCAGCGTATGGAAAAACATAGTAAACTCTGTCGCGTGCTATGACCTAAGACCTATCATAAAAGGTAGCCACGGAACTTAGGTACCGTAAGAAATCCTTAGACGTATTAGTCTACAAACTCAAATCATTACATTTTCATCAAATCCATCCTAAGGGATGCATCTCACTTTAAATCCAGAATGGAAGTTCATCAGTTATTCTCTCAAATGCATTTATGAAAACGAATCTTCATGAATTTCAATAAAACTACATGCTTCTTAAGGGAACTCTTGGCAACCATATGCTTTGAAAACTTAGAAACTTGAGCGTAACCTTATCCCTATCCTTACAACTCTTTTAAAAATCTAAACGTAACCCAGGGTTTTCTTGGAAACGTAAGGCATTTTTATCATTTTCTTTGGGCGTATCATAGACTTAAATCCTAATCTAAACCCTTTTACTTTAATCTCGGGACGAAATTTCCTAAAGTAGGGGAGACTGTAATATCCGAGATTTTCCCCGTCATATTTTTCCTAATCCTTCCACGTATCAAAAATTTAAGTCTTAAAAATTGTTTAAAAATCTATTTCTTTTATTATTTATAAACATTAAATTGTTTGATAAATATATGCATTTGGGGTATGTATATGTATATATATGTGAACTTAAGATTTACAAAAAAAATATATATATATATACAAGTAAAAAAAATATATTCTTTACAATCATCATTATTATAAATAAACTTATTTTATCTTGAGACTTATAAAACTAATAAATTATAAAATTTATAAAATTTATAAAATAATAAAACTTTTGAAACTTTAGAGAAATTTATAAAAATAAAACATATTTATTTTATTTTTTTATAAAAAGTCCAGGGACTGAAACAGTCAAATCCTAAAACTTGTTTCAAACTAAAACTTAACTTTTAACCCAAAAATGCAAAACCTGGAAACCTCAAGGGCCTGTTCTGCCACAAGCCCAAACTTCCAGAATTCAAAAACTGATCATGGGTTCGAGTCCCGCAACCTCCGGTTTTCGTCCCTCTTTACCCAAAAACGTGAATCCGTCCACATTCGACGAACCTCGGGTCTCGCCTCAGGCGTGCGACCCTAACCCGAGGTATCCCGACGCTCGATGCCAACTTTAATGCGGCGTGGGTTCAATTTCGGATTCGGCAATTACTCCCGTCATCTTCCCACCTAATCCAACTTTAATTCACGAATTCGGCTATAAATATCGAGCTAAATCTTCAGTAACAACACACCCTAACTACACAAACACTCAATTTAAGCGTTCATCACCTGCATTCCTTGATCTGGAGCCGCAACCGTCGACGACTAAGCCCAGCTCGTTCTCACTCATTTCGGCTTCATTCCAGGTAATTTCAATGGCCAATCCATCCTAAATCTCGTTCCGATCAAAAGCCCTATGTTTGATTCGATTAACAATAGGCGAATCGATGTGTATTTAAGGGATTTCGTTTCTAGGGTTCATAATGAAATTGGGATCGATTTGGGTTAGTGTTTTTAAATTTTCCTTCCAGTTAGATCAAAAGCAAGTCCCCTTAGACCAACTGGTTAAGCTGCGTGTGTGATGGGTGACCCGGTCACAGACCCGGGTTCGACCCAGGCGCGCCCCGCTTTTATTCTCTTTTTTTCTGATGCTTTTTACTCAGTTTTAAAAATTCTAACAATTTTTATAAATTATAATAAGTTGTTATAATCATAAAAATGAATTCTTTTTACATATTGCATAACATAGCTATTGTAGCTAACTAGAAATGAGTTAAAACCTATAATGTTTTATCCTTTAAAAATGGTTTTTTTTAAAGGTTTAAAATTTATAAATCAATTATAAGACTTTGTTAAACTTATTTGTTAAACAAAAAAATAATTTATAACTTTAATCTAACAAACTTTAATTGTTTTCTATTCAAAACTTTAAATAAATAATTTATATAAATTTTATAAATAAAATTTATAAAATTTGCATGCTACTTAGAAACCTTATTTAATTAGTTATTACAAGAAAATAAATAAACAATATTCATTTACAAGTTAAATTGTAAAATAAACGTTGACACGTAAATACTTAAATAAATCTTAAATGATTTATATGGGTTAATTAAAATAATTATATTTATAGATAATTATTTGATTCTAACTAATTATTTATCTTAAATAATTATTTAGTCTTACACTCAAATTACTTATTTCCAAATGCTTAGAAAACTATTTTGATTATTCTTGTATAATGAATAATTGTGAAACTTTTAAATAATTATTTTAATGAGTAATTATTCTAAACTATAAACTTATGAAACTTCGGTATTCAAATCTTGCGACATTCATTTAAAACCTTCATTGAAACTTTTGATTAAACTTTACAAAACGCAATCAATCCTGTCCCACATTTGGAACCCTAGTCGATCTCGAAATCCTAGATCCTTTGTCTTAGATTTATAGAAATCAACTTGAAACTTTAGACTTATATTCTTAGGCTTGTTGTGAGGATATTCTCCCTCAAAGTCTTGCAAACACTTACTCTTACCGGATATTCTTCATCATCCAAGTGAGTATACTTAGCCCCTTTTCCTTTTATACTTTTGGGGTGAAACATGTTCACAATTCTTAAACTTATACAATTCTTGTACAACTATGACTACGTGTTTATTCTTATGTTAAACTTGAGACTTGTATGCTTAGATTAAACTTAAAACTAGCACATTCATTAACTTTGATCAAGCCGATAGTAACAATGATAGATCTATTGCATTTGACCAATCCACCTTGATTGATTGACCCCTTCGGGGGGAGCCCTTGGTGTTTGTTACTACATTAAACTTTAAACTTGAGACTTATAAGGGTAACCTGCGGGTTATGCCTAAACTTGGTTAGAGGGTTGATGTGCACAATGTTTAAGATACTTGTTTTCTTATACTTACATTATAGAATGCACAAATCATAGTGAATTGTAACTCTTTCAAATACTTGTTAAACTGTGTTAAAACCTTTGTATCTCACCAACTATTTTGTAGTTGACAGATTCTTTCACATGTTTCAGGTTCTACATCATGAGACTTGTTTGTGATCACATAGGACGCTTTGGACCTAGACTTCATATTAAACAAATGTTGTATACTTGTTATTTCCTTTGTATTGAACCTTTGAATATATTATTAATGAAATATTGAAACCTTAATAGTCAACCTTGTGCTATTGAACAACTGCGTCCGCCCCGACGTATAATCCGCTGTCGGTTGGGGTGTGACAAAAAATAAAGTCGTGCTTTACATCTCCGAAACCATAAAAATGAACACTGATACCGGTTCCGATAATACCAACACCGGCAACGTTGTTGTTCGGTTATTATCGGTTCGGTTCGTCACGGTATCGGTACTCGATATATCTTACGATACAAAAAATACTCAATTTTGAATACAACTCTGATTTAAAAAAATTATATATATCAGAATGCCGACAAAATAAAAACTAAAAACAGTTGCGTATTACTTTTTTTAGAAAAATTAACCAACCAAAGTTATTATAAAAAATAAAATTAGTAAAAAAAATTTGTATAAGTTAAAGACGTATATTAGTAACACTATTAAAACAACAAGCGATGAATAATGAAGAAGTCTACCAGGCTGCTGAACCATGCAGACAGCCTGCTGAAACTTTTTTTATTTTTTTTATTTTCACCCCTTATAATATATATGTAATTTATGCTTTTAACCCGTTTAATTATGTATTAATTTCGTTTTTCTTTAATACACTTCGTTCATTTACTTTTTTTTAAAACGGATTGCACGGCTGATTTTATTTATTTTATTTTGTCAACGTTCCGGTATAAACTTTTCTTTAAACGGAGTTGCATTAAAAAACGATTATTTTTTTATCGTACCCTGTAGCGAATGTTGTTACCGTTATTGTACCGTGACGACCTGGACCTATTATGAGCGAACATTATCGGTATTCGCTTTTATGGTTTTCGACGGTCCGAACCGATAACGACCAAACTCCGGCAGCAGGGCTTTGGCGATAAAACGACCAGACTTCTGCGCCGAGGCGCGAATGTTCGTTCGTACAAGCTTATTCTACTCTTTTCTTCGTTCTACGTGGATACGTCTCGCCGCGAAGCGCGGGGAAACCAGTGAACCACCTAGTTATATATAGTATAAGAGATGAAAATAAAAACTAAAAATAAAAAAAAGTAAATATTAATATACTTTTCATAAGGTTTGTTTTTATTTTTTAATATACATGATAATATGTTTATATGTACATAAAACTTCATTTCTTTAACTAAAACGATTTTATTGAAAAATGATCGTTTTGAAGTCTTTACGTCACTCCAACCAACAATCTTGTATCCGGTATGGCATCAAGGTCATTCGAGTGGAGTTAAATTGAAAGGAATTCATATAAAAATAAACTTACTTTTTACTTGATCAAACGTAAGTTATAAATATTATGAAAACATTTGACTGTTAACTGTTTTATATGATACATATGTTTTAAACTTTGTTTGATGAATGATATGTTAGACATAACCCATTTAAATGTACCTTCGTACCATTTGTTTTAATTAGTTAAATAATCTAATTGAGCCGATAAGACATACTTGGTTATTTGATAGACATACTTATATATGATTTTAGGGTTTCCCCTAGATGTCACTATAAATACTACTTTTATGTACAGACAATAATACACCATAATTTTTCTCTCCCTAAAATCTCTATCAACCAATGACATCCTAACGGGAACCGAATCGGGAACGATCAATGGCATTATCATCTTCTTTGTCTAAGGTCTCGATCCCTACAAGTAAGTTCTACAGTCTTGATATCTAATTTATTTTATGATTAAATCTATATAATTAGGGTTTACGTTTTACCTTGTTCTCTAGATATAATCAACATATGGTATCAAAGCGTGTGTTGATTATATCAATTCAATCAACTATCCGATTTGTATTTTCTATAATTGATTTGCAATTTTTGCATATCACAATTTTATAATCTGCAAAAACCCGATATTAATAACTTGTAAAATTGGGATTTTCATGTATCTTCATGATTTTTCTGAAACTTATGTTTTGATTTCCACATCTATACTATATAATAAATAAACGTTTTGGTGGGACATTTGTCACTATCTTATGTATCCTCAACCTTTTCCCCCGCCTCTCTCTCCTATTAATTATATAAATTTCTTTAATTGTTTTATAATTTGTTTGTTTCCCGCCTCTCTCTCCTATTAAAAAATAATTATTTCAAAAAAAAAAATTATAAAACGCTTTTTATTTAAAAAATAGATTTGTTCATAAAACATTTTTTTAAATTGAACACTTGTTTCATTCTTTTTAAAAAATAACTATATAACGTTTCTATAATTTGTATTAAAAAACTATGTAATACGTCATTATATGTAATATGTAAATCTTTATTACTAAATATAAACATTGCATTTAAACAACCCGTGTAATACACCAGGTTTCTAACCTAGATTGAAATACATTGATGTTATCTGATTAATTATTGTTCTCATGATGGTTTCTGCCACCATGTAATTATGGGAAATATTGAATTTTAAAAATTTGAATTGATGTGCATTGATAAGTTATTCGATGCAATTCATATTAATGGAAATCATTTGTGTAAATCAATTTTTCTTTCTTAATTTACATATTGAAATATTTGCATGCCTGATTACTTTGTTAAAATTATTAAAATCGTCATGGAACTATTTTCATCATCATATGGAAATGATTTTTTAAAAGAATGAAAACCTATTACAAATCAACTTAATAAAAACCAATGAGTCTCATATTAATTGGTTTAGTAGGAGGTAACCTCATGACCTTCCAATGTATAGGTCATGGGTTCGAGTCTCAGTTGATGCAATATGCTCAGGTGGGCTAAGGGTTTACCACAGTGGGCATTCGGGTGGTGGGTTTCCCTTGAAATGATGGGCTTCCCTTGAAATGATGGGCGGATCGGGTCACCAATGTTGTCTGCATTCATTGACGTGGATGGTATTTCACCAGTAGGTTTACCGGATGGTCGTACTTACAATATTGGTTGGCTGTTAAAAATAAATGAGTCCCCTTCATGCACATGGGTTTCTGGAATATTTTCCATAAAGAATTATGTCGATTTGAAAAGTTAATATTGTCGGTTATATTTTTCAATCAACGATTTGGAATTTAGTGAATACTTAATTTTGATGCAGATTTAATTGCCATCAAATCAACGAATTCCTTAATTTAAAATTTATACATCATTACACTATTTTTTTTTAAAGACAATTTTTTGAAAGAAATGTTGTGACATCATTGCACTATTAATGATTATCATCCTTACTCTATTAATGATTATCATCTTTATTTTATTTAATTTCGTATAACCCTAACTTACGAATGTTTTAACTTTCGTATGACCCCATTTTAGCATGAAAACTTCAACTAAAGTTTAGCTTTCACACGAAACTATAACTTTCGCATAACTTTTGGCGCAAGTTAAAACTTTCGCATACATTAAAACTTCTGTATGCATTTTCAATGACAACTTCAATGAAAGATTGGATGATTGAACCAACGAAATATCATTTGATTTGACATTAAAGTTTAAATAATGACATTATATGTAATTATGTGTGTTGTCAAAACAATATAAACTCAACGGCTCCTTGTTTGATGACACACATACTAAACTATTAGCCTAATTTGCATAGATATTTCATTTTTGTCCAAAGGTGATGTATTGTATTTATATGCCTTACTACAATACTAACGTATGTTTAAAAAATTTTGAATTTTAATCATAGCCAAGTGAAGCTAAAATTCAAGTAGAACCTTAAGTTAGTCTAGCATTTTAGTGTTATGATAGACTTTATCTTCTATGAATTATTTCTATGTTCATAATATTTGAATTTTGGTCATAGCCAAAGTTCAAATAGAACATTAAGTTAGACTATTATATTGTTATTTCTGCCTGCCTTACTTGATTACCCTTAATTTACCCTTAATTTGCCTACTTCAACTCTTCCTCTTATATCAATCTAACATCCACTTTTAAGCCCTAGCCTTGGAATTGAACTACTGACTGGGGCGAATTTTGCCACATGAAAGCCTGGAAGGACGAGGTTAAACTTACTCTTGTAATGTTGGATCTTGACTATGCCCTGAGGCATGACGCTCCCAGTGCTCTTACTGCTGAAAGTACCGTAGATCAGAAACTAGAGCACGAAAAGTGGGAGGGGTCAAACCGAATGTCTCTAATGGTTATCAAGAATTCCATCTCAAGTGCCATCAGAGGAGCTATACCTAATTTAGAGAATGCCAAAGCTTATCTGAATTCAGTTGAGGAGCAATTCAAGGGATCTTCTAAAGCACATGCGAGTACTCTATTTCTGAGGATGCTCACTTAAAAGTATGATGCGGTTAGTGGTGTGCGTGAGCATAGGGGTGTAAACGAGCCGAGCCGAGCCTGAGCTCGACTAGGCTCGAGCTCGAACTCGGCTCGTGAGTACTTTTTCAAGCTCGAGCTCGGCTCGGGCTCGACTCGTTTATTATTTATTAATTAATTTATATATATATATATATTTATAATTATTTATATATATATATTATAATTTTTATATACAACATAATGTATTTTATTTAGTTATTTTTATTATAATTTTATATGTATAATTATTATTTTATAAATATATATTTAATAAATTAATTAAAAATTATATAAACAATAGGCTCGTTTAGACTCGCGAGCCGGCTCGGGCTCGTTTATTAAACAAGCTAATATTTAGGCTCGGGCTTATTTAAGCTCGGCTAGATTCGAGCTTTTAGCAAGCCGATCTCGAGTAGCTCATGAGCCGGCTTGGCTCGTTTACACCTGATGTGAACGTGTGATAAGTATAAATACACACACACACACATATATATATATATAATTGTTTTTAGAAATGGTTTCACGAGATCATGTTTTAAATTTATTAAATGATAAATAATCAAACTGAAAACATACAAAATAGGCAAGTGTACCTATCGCAGCGTAATATAGTTTAGGTAAGAACCAAGTATCGAACCAATGGTCGAGTTCCAGTACTCAACTTTTGTTATCGTTTAGCCGGTTTAATTAGTGAGTGGGTTTTGTGTGCTTGTGAAGCAGAAAAGTAAATGACAGAAAAATAAATGACGTTAAAGTAAATAACAGAAAAGTAAAATGTGCGTGATGTGTGTAACAGAAATGTAAATAGCAGAAAAGTAAATATCTCGGAAATGATCAGGTCACGAAGAGTATTGCTTTGAGCTTCAAATCCGCTTGGTACGTGATAATGTTAAGTTGACTAATCCGGTGGTATGACTAGTACAAAAATGTGAACCGGGACACCGCTAGAGCCTCATTCTCATAATATTTGATTCACGAATTATAATCTTTAATAATAAAATGGTAATGATTTTCGCTAGGGATAACGTTACCCTCAACCCTTTGACTGCTATCTCCAGACTATTTTACGACATCGAACTTAAATGCTTAATTATTATTGTTAAATAGGTGATTATACTTTGCTCACCGGGAGGCGGTGCAACAATGGGACCATGTATAAAGACGTACCGTTCCTAACATGAGTTCACCTCTTGGTCGCATAATAAGTTCGTATAAAGACGTACTCCTTTACTAGTTTTGACCAAGCCTTGACTTATCAATCTCCACTTGTATAAAGACGTACAAGTATTAAATTAAGTTTGGTTAAAAAGGTTTTACGGTCGTACACTTTAAAATCAAGAACACTCACAAATATAAAGACAGATTTAAACAACAATAAAAAGCCCACCAATAGGTGGTTTTAAGAACGAATAATTAAATACATAAACATACCACTAGATCAATACGTCAAACATTAACATGCACCAAACTTCATCTTCACCTTAGCAATACAAAGAGTTTAGCCACGAATGGCCATACTAACCGGCGTAACGCTGAGTTTCGTAGGATCCCCTATTACGGAACAAGGAGTAGGAGCCTCTCTACGCTAAACTACGAAATACTCTCTCTGGATAGTGTCTTTAGGTCTGGTGTGGTGTCTGTAACCAAGAACCCAAGTCGTTTATTTATAGGCTTCAAAATGAGCAATGCACGGCCGTGCATTGGTTTACACGCTCATGCAAACACCTCGGGAATCAAAAGGGTGCAGAGGAAAGTATACTGGTCCTTAGGGAGCAAGATAGGCTTTGCACGACCGTACATTACCCTATCTGCTTCCCAGCTTCGTCTTTTAGCTGCTTGTTGACTTGTGTTGACCAATTTTGACTTCTTGGGTGTCAAAGCTCGGGAATGATTTTCCAAAAGGATTGATTTCTTGGTGTTTTTGACTGGTTTCATCTTTGTTTATCTTTAGAACACTGAATAACTTGCAATTATAAAATATAAATATTTTTAGTATCAATTGCAAGGTTATTATTCATTTAGTACCATAATATGTGGATTATTATGCATGCAAAACATGTATAAATGATGGCACATCATAACACCCCACAAATAAACTTTGTTTATCCTCACACATGGCCACTTGCATCACACATGAGTTCGAACGGTTTTGTCTAATCAGGTGCCATCATGATAGGTGCATCAACGAGTTTCCTTTTAAGGATTTCGAATGATTTCAAACAGTTGTTAGAGAATAAAAAGGGTTGATCCTTTTCTAATAGTTGTGTTAACGGTCTGGCAATTGATGAAAATCCTTTATGAACCTTCTGTAAAATCTGGCGTGACCGAGGAAACTTCTAATTCCTTGTACTAAATTTGGAGGTGGAAGCATATATATAGTTTCTACTTTGGCTTTGTCAACCTCAATACCATTCTTCAAAATCTTGTGTCCTAATACTATTCCTTATTGAACCATAAAGTGGCATTTCTCCCAATTTAGCGCTAGATTTGATTCTTCGCATCTTGCCAACATTTTCTCGAGGTTCTCCAAGCAATGGTCAAAGGAATTTCCAAAAACGGAGAAGTCATCCATGAATACTTTCATTGATTCCTCAATCATATCGTGGAATATAGCGATCATGCAACGCTGGAATGTAGCAGGCGCATTGCATAGCCCAAATGGCATACGTATGTAGGCAAAAGTGCCATATGGGCAAGTGAACGTAGTTTTCTCTCGGTCCTCAGGAGTGATAGGGATTTGAAAGTATCCCGAGAATCCATCGAGAAAATAGTAGAACATGTTTCCGTATAGTCGCTCCAACATTTGATCTATGAAGGGTAGCGGAAAATGATCCTTTCGTGTAGCTTCATTTAATTTACGGTAATCAATACACACCCGCCGTCCGGTAACCGTGCGGTGTAAGACCCTAAACCTGGGAGGCCTCACTTGTTAGATTTACTTTTTACAAACAGTTCTTAAACTTGAATATCAAATAACGCAGCGGAAAATTTCATTCAATCATAATCATAAACACTGTTCAACAAGCAGAAACATAAACATTGTCTAAAAGAAACATAACATAAGCAACTCATAATCGGGATGTCAGTCTTCACATCATCCGGGTAACCCATCAAGCCGCCCAGCATCACCGTCCATCCCCATAACCTGCCTTAACCTGAATGTGCATACTAAAAAGTCAGCTACGCCGGTGAGTTCTAGCTTTACATAAAACCTTAACATAAACATTTTGCCAAAAACATAACATACATTTATTTAACAAAAGCGTACGTAAAACATGCAATAACTTAACATCATCATAACATCGTAACATAACATCATAACATAAGTTAACATGAACCGGATCTGCGCCTTCTCGTAACCGTTAGTTTCATACATCGCATACCAGCGGATGAACTTAAGGCTCGTTACCTCTAAGTCATCTATCGCCCAAGTCTCCTAAGGCTCGTTACCTCTAGGTAGACCAAACACATGTCTCCTAAGGCTCGTTACCTCTATGAAGACCATACACATGTCTCCTAAGGCTTGTTACCTCTAGGAAGACTAAACATACCTTAGGCACTGTTCCCTCGCCGGGAATAGTACCTTCCATCGGGATCCCGGTAATCCCATGGGTGACCGTCGTTACCCCATCCTCAACCAGTTGTACAACCGTTAGCCAGCCACAAAGGCCCCCCATAAGGGTGAGGCCAATACATACATACATACCCTAGCTCCCGTAGGAACTCGTGGCAGATTCGTTCATTCGTGACTTTCACAAAACCTTTACCACATTTTAATTAAAGCATTCGTATGTTTTATTAAATAATGTTTCATTCATAAACTTCGTTTGGCAAAACATTTCATAACATCATCCTTCGTAAACATCATTTCATAATCCTCATTTCGTAGACATCGTTTCATAAAAATCGTTTCGTAAACATCATTTCGTATGTATGCACACCAGCCCAAAAACATTTAATTAAAACATTTAAAGAAGGGTTTCTAGAACTCACCTGATGAGCTAATTTCGGTTGTCCTAAACAAAGGTCCAACAACGTCACTTCCTATCTGAATTGATTAGTTAAATACACATCAGACCTAATCCCGACTCTAACGGTTTAGTCGTTCTGTTTTAGGCGAACTTAAGGCTAAGTTCGCCCCTTATAACCCTAGCGAACATAAAGGCAAACATAGGCCAAGTTCACCTAGTTCATGCCCAGCGAACTTAGTAAGTTCGCTACCATAAGTTCGCCTTCTCTATGTTAGGCGAACATCCTTGCTTTAGGCGAACATGCTAAATTCGCCTGAATTGGTCCCTTTCCCAAACATACCCAAATCGTTACGAGGACGTCTAAATAAAAATACGTTTATTCAATTTTAACAAAAATCGGACAGAGTACCGTTTGTTTTTGGTCTAATCTATTTCCATCACAAAATCATGTCCAATAATCCAATAGATCAAGCTTTAGCTATTAGCATCGACAAGAACATAACCATTATATTTAACAAGCGACGATTATTAAATTAAACAAACTTTGTCATTTAATGATAGTTAAATATAATCTCTACTCGTCCTCCTCAAATACGGTATTCATTACCCGAGCTAATACTAATAATTAACATTCTACGCGTTAAAGAGATATACCTTTCCGAGCACGACGTCTATAGCACGAATCCGATATGTATCCAAAACTTTAACACGAACCGCCCCTTTAGACTATGCACATAACTAGACCCAACGGACTCCAAATCGGGTGATTCAAAAGCCGATGGTCCCGTCTTACTTGTCGGCTACTACAAGATTAGAAACCATTGTTGTCAACATCATTTTGCCATTATTATTACCATTTTGAAACCACCATAATCATCACCTATTTTAACAACTTGAACCCATTTGTATCAGGAATCAAATTAAGTGAAAGTCTTACCCTTGATGTATCCAACTCACATTCGAACGAAACCGAGTCCTTTCTGCTTGAACGAACCGTGAACCACCATCAACCTTGAGTGGGATTCCTTGAATGTTTGGCTGATGGAAAATCCAAGGTTTAGATGGGAAGATTACCTAATTTCAAATGTAAAGACACTCCAACAAGGATGTTCACGACTTCTAGCTCCAACCTTCAAACACCTACACACGCATACACAGTTTCATGATCTTTACCAAGAAATAACCCTAAGTCAGGTTCCATGCCTGCACTCATGGCTAAATCAGTCCTTTAACCCAACCGTGACCGATTCACTCGGAATAAAGACATGCTCACACTTGGGAATTAACTACAATCGATCACAGCCTTCTCCTACTTGAATCACACCAAACGCTTTACACACGCAAGCCCTGATTTTCATATGCAAAACGATCCCACAAGTTTCCGAATTCAACCCCACTTAAACCATAATGAACCTGCACCTTCACAACTTCAATGTTATGGGTCTTAGTCAAACAAGGACAAGATCAAACAGGGGGTGGACGGAACTTACCTTAGATAAAAGGGAGGGATTCCGATTGGCAAGCCAACGCTCATCCCAAGCCGTTTGCTCCTTATCGGCTTCACTCGCAGCCACCTTACAATAACGTTAGAAATCAGGGGTGAGGCTGGACCGGACTAAGAACAATACAGGGAAGGTATCACACCCCAACCGATGGTGGAATACATCGGGGCGGACGTGTAGACTGTTCATAAGCACATGATCATACTAAAGTTTCATATTTCATTAAATCAAATTTCACAAGAATTGTTTCACCAAAACAAAGACAAACAGAGAACACAGTACTTTAAACAAAGTTTTAATTTTTTAACTAGGTTTTGCAACTTCCTACGTGATGACTCCTGAATATAACTCTCAATTATTGGCAACTGAAGCATGATGAAAACAGAGTCAACTAAAAAGTTGGTGAGGATACATAGATTTTAGCACAACAAGTGTTATCAAAAGTTTTGTGTATAATTCATATGATACATGGATTAATAAGGCAATTATGGAGAACCACTATTTTTTAAACTGGACGCACAATCAAACCTTGTGACTGATAGGCATAACACAACAGTTATCCTTAAGTGTTTTCGGCAACAATCACCCTAACCGGGTGGGTTGGTTAGACACAATAGATATATCATTGTATACCGTCGTCTTGTACAGAGTTAATGATTGCACTTGCACTATGCACAAAAAGTATGTAAATGTTGTTTGCACAAATAGTGTTCAAGCATAAGGCACAAATTGCACAAATGATCATAATGTTTGAATTGTAATATTTGTAAATAGTTTGAATGTAATCATGTTTCACCTCATAGATATAAAAGTGAAAAATGGGTTATGTAAACTCACTTTGGATTTGTAGTTTGATTGCACAAGTCGTTTAGCTAACCACAAGGTTAACCTATGATTAAATGTTGTATGTGTATCAATGCAATGCTCACAAGACTAGTGTATAAAGATATTAGACTAGATTGAATGGTGTGCTTAATATGTTCGTTTAATAAGGGAATAATATGGTTGTTAATAAAGGATTGAATATATATATATATATATATATAATATATGTTACTTTGTTTACAAATAAGTGTTCGACTATTATTTATTCATATATATAAATAATTATTATAATGACTCAATTAATTAATTAGTTAAATTAATTAAAATAAATAAATGATAACGAGCCATAAATTGTTCTAAATAATTGGGTATTAATAACATAGCTCATAGTGTTTTTTTAAATTAATTAATTATATAAATCTTTAATAAAATTTATTGGTTTTAAACTCTCTAAAATGGTTAAACATTTATTAAAAATCGTTAGGTTAATAATTGAATTCATAAAATATACCCGAGCCTTGGGAGGTTTATAAAATAATTTTTATAGGAAAAATGGGGCTAAAATTAGGTCTAAAAATGATTAAAAAAATAATGCAGACCCCGGGTCTCGAACCCGGGTCTGCTCGGAGACGACTAGACGCACAAACCACTAGACCAGTGGCTTGGTAGTGGTTCTATTGCGGGTTTAAATGGTTTTAACAAAGTCTCAAGTAGGAGTCGGGTTCCAAGCGTGAAAAAAGAAAAGGTATGAGGTGCGGGGCTGGGCTCGAACCCGCAACTAGTAAAACTGTAGAATGATGATTTACAGTGTATTGATTGCGCTTTAACACCTGAATTCAACTGATTTGTGCTCGAATTTGAGGGGATTTTGGTCCGGTTTGACTTTCAAAAGTCAAACCTATGTGTTTTTTATTAGAAATTGTAAATGGTTCAAATTGATGGGTCTAATGTGATCAAGGGAGTTCAATGGTCCAAAGGGGGGTTCAAACTAAATTTATTTTCTTTAAACCTTTTGTTTTTATAATTAAATTTATAAAGTTTATAAGAATTAAAACTAAAAGTGTGAGATTGTTTATATAATTATCAAACATATAGATTTTAAAAGATATACTACTGAATATATGGGTTAATAATAACATTGTCATAAGTATATATACATATATATATATATATAAACATATATATATTTGGAAAATTAAATGAATAATTTACACGTTTATGGATGTTATAAAATAGTGGGGCATTAAATAAATATTTTAGTTAATTGATTAAAACTACCTTGCCATGTGTTTATGCTTAATCATGTGTGAATTAAATTCTAATTTAAATGAAATAAATGTATGCATAAGTAGATTATTCATGTATAACCCTAGTGATAATGTATCATGAATGCACAACTTGTATTTACTATAAAACCATGAAATGAAATTGAAATTATATCAGAAAAACCCTAGATGTTACAGTATCCCCTAGTTAAGGGAATTTCGTCCCGAAATTTAACTAGTTGAGGCTACTGAATCAGGAAAGAGGTGTGAGTATTTGAGCTTCATCTGATCCTAACGTTCCCAAGTGAACTCTGGGCCACATTTTGATTCCCAACGAACTTTGACTGACGGGTTGAGGAGTACAATCGATAATAAGATTCAGATATGATACTCAAAGTCGGGCATGAATGATGATAGTGGATTCTGTTTGAAGAGAATTGAGGAAAAAACTGCCAAAGAACATTTTGGACTCCATAGATGGGATGCATCACATGAAATGAGAACGATGAGAATTTTGATGATCAAAACTTGTTTAGGATGTAGTCTAATACGTTCAATAAATGTCACTGGATAAGAGATTTCACAAACATTAGTCAAGTTCAAAATAACATAAAACTTCACATGACACGAACAATGCTACTTCTAACAATATGACAGGAACACTTATATATAGGAAGTACCTGCGGCGTATCCACCATGCCCTTATCATATCTCATTAGTTTCGTTACTATATGTCACAATAGGTTTTATGTCATAATACATGACATGATTCACTATGTTTTCTATGCGCTGACTTTTATAATTACGTGTGCACCCGTAATTACTTAATTCATCGCATGGTCCATATAGATCATCCCATTGTGTGTGGGTCAAGAGGGGACACAAGATCACTTAATTCATAACTATTGTTTTCACACATGGGTTGCTAACACAACAACTATGTCCATAGATAATGTAATCACTCAAAAAATAACAATGTGGCACAACCCCATGGTTGTCCTAGATAAATGGCATAATATCCTAGTTTACCCATAAATTTTATAGTTCCCTCAGGTTTGAACAAGAATACGTCAAACCCCAAGTTGTTTAAAGTTTGTAGCTGCCTCGTGTTTGAACAAGAATATGTCAAACCCCGAGTAGCTCAATGTTTATAGCTATCAACTTTCATGGATATAGTGAAAGATCATGCCTTGGGTATAAAGTGGACAATCAATTGCAAACAATGTAATCAGTCTAGTTTCGTATACAATGTAAACACTCAAGTTTCATGTAAACAATTTAGACTCGTGTATCATGCGGATAATCGAGTTTCGTGTATAATGTGATCAATCTAGTATTATGTATATTTTAAACAACCAGGTTTCATATATCATATGATAAATCTAGTATCATGTATATTGCAAATAATCAAGTTTCATGTATCGTGTGATAAATCTAGTATTATGTATACTGTGAATAACCAAGTTTCATGTATCATGTGATAAATCTAGTATTATATATATTGTAAACAATGAGGTTTCATATATCATGTGATAAATCTAGTATCATGTATATTGCAAACAATCAAGTTTCATGTATCGTGTGATAAATCTAGTATTATGTATATTGTGAATAACCAAGTTTCATTTATCATGTGATAAATATAGTATTATATATATTGTGAATGTTCATATGTAAGTTATTAAATCTCATGAGTAGTGTAAATTATCAAATTTTGTATGTGGTCGAGTTTTGCGGACAAGCGTGTTGCTTGGAGTTCATGCACAATATAGGTAGTTGGGTTTTAAATTTTTAACCTTGTTGATGTTTATATGGATGGTTAACGCCTACGCGAAATGATTCATCTTCTCGAAGTGGTTAGTAAGCTCATACATTTCTTGAGGTGTAAGATAATGAGAAAGTTTTGTAGGTATTAGAATAACGTGTACATGAATGACTGATTCGTGCCTTTTGTTTGTTAAAGAACAAGTAATTAAAACTCACTCTTGTTTGTAAATTAATAAACAAGTGAAAAATGAGACGGATGTATCTCATACTTGCAACGTTAAATCAACGAGTGATGGTATTGTAATATAAAACTCATCATTTAATGATAAAATGTCAAAGACTTATTCCAACATAAAGTAACGGTTTCAAACGGGAATTTAAAGGCAAGGACAGAAAATTTAGTTAACGTCTCAGGTAGCTTTCCACTAGGAAGCAGATGAGCACCAAGATAAACATCGTTATGGTTACTCGTATAGCAAATCAGGCCTCAGCTCTAGCTATCTCTGTAAGTGCATCGAATATATCCTGATCTCCTTCCATCATAACAATGTGGGTACCTAGATTCGCAATCAGGTCCTCATGGTACCGCACTTGACCTACAAGGTTGTCTATTCGTTGACCTAGCAGGTCGTGTCTTATCCCGTGCTCCATCCCTTGTCTCATAAACTCGGTGGTCCTCACATATTGGTGAGAGGCATCAGCTGGGACTCCTATAGCACTGGTGGGTGCCATGGTCTGCCTTGCCCCTGGGTTCGGGTGGTATGGGTCCGGTTCTAGATAGGGGTCTCTTGATGGGGGTGGGTCAGATGCTCGGAGTCTCAGACCAGTGCTCCTAAACCAATACGCTCTTATGTCAAACATGGATCTAGCAGCTTGGGTTGTTGGTGGCTGATGGTCTGGTGATGATGATCCAATGTCTTCTTCCTGTTCAGATTCTGTCTCAGGATAGTATACCGGGGAGGGAGGAGGGTAGGAATCCATTTCTAGCAGGAAAATAAAAAGATTGTAAGTGATAATAAAATACTGAATGTTAAGTACAGAAGTTTTCATGGGTTCAGATTTTGACTAGTCATAACACCGAGTTTTCACAACAGTATGTTAGAAGTAACACTTGACCTATAAGTAGTGAACCCACAAAGAAAATTCCCAGGAAAGAGAGGTGGGTCACAAGGGACACACTTAAGTACCCACTATTTCCTTAGTCAGAATCTCTTATGGGTCTACACCCACTCTTCCAGCCATCATGTACTAATAACACTATTGTTTGGGCTCATGGTTATGATGAGAATCATTATGGACTGGGATTTGAGGCCCAGGGGTAAGATTCATTTATTCAAGTAGGTTTCTTCTTCTTAGAGGGTTAGTGGGCTGAATCATTATGGACTTTGGTTCTTATTTATGGGCATTTAGGTTCAAGAATTTGAATTTTGTCCAAAAATGATGGTGGTGACTTATTTCTCAATATATAGGGATGACTTAGATGTGAATAAGGGTATAGTAAGGTTTAGGGTAGCATTTAGTGGAATCAAAGTGGTAACATGTAGACTAATCAGTCAATGTGGCAGACGAGGTGTTACATGAATAGTAATTTTTGAAAGCACGTAGGTTATCAAGCAACGTAGCACATAAGGTAACATGTATTGTATTATGCAATGTAATACCTAGGATATCATACAAGATAATCACACAAGGGTGTCCTAAGGTTATAGACTAGGTCATTGGTCTCTAATAACCTAATTCCCTATAACCATGGCTCTGATACCAATCTGTCACAACCCAACCGACGGCGGAATACATCGGGGCAGACGTGTAGACTGTTCATAAGCACATGATAATACTAAAGTTTCATATTTTGATTAAATCAAATTTCATAACAATTGTTTCACCAAAACAAAGACAAACAAAGAACATATTACTTTAAACAAAGTTTTAATTTGTTAACTAGGTCTTGCAACTTCGTACGTGATGACTCCTGAATATAACTCTCAATTATTGGCAACTGAAACATGATGAAAACAGAGTCAACTAAAAAGTTGGTGAGAATACATAGGTTTTATCACAACAAGTGTTATCAAAAGTTTTGTGTACAATTCATATGATACATGGATTAATAAGGCAATTATGGAGAACCACTATTGTTTAAATTGGGCGTACATTCAAACCTTGTGACTGATAGGCATAACACAACGATTATCATTAAGTGTTTTCGACAACAATCACCCTAACCGGGTGGGTTGGTCAGACACAAAAGATCTATCATTGTATACCATCAGCTTGTACAGAGTTAATGATTGCACTTGCACTGTAACACCCCAAATTTTCAAGGAAATAAAAGTCTAGGGGCCAAAGTGTAAATAGCCCAAAGTTAAAGGACAGAAAAATGAAGAAAATAGAGAAATCGATCCAATAGCGGACTGCTATCGGGTTCCATGACGGTCCGCTACGTGCGGATGATGGAATCATGAGGGAATGACACGTGGCACTGACGCATCTGGTGACTCAGCCCTATGGCGGACCGCCACCAGGATGGTAACGGTCCGCCATCCGCAATTGGGCTCAAATAACGAGAAGCTGACACGTGTAAGCTGACTCGCTGAAAGGAATTGGGTAGCGGACCGCTTCCCAAAACGTGACGGTCCGCCACGTGCAGAGTACGCCAGACACCTGGCAACCCTTGCTTAGCGGTCCGCTACCGGTGGCACATCAGCCCTATAAATAGGTTTATTTTCCATTCAAAATGGAAACAACAACAACGACTTCACCACTATCATCACACACACGCAAACCGAGGCAAGGATAGCACGACGATTACGAGTATGGTGCGTTACGAGTGCGATACACTACGAGTACGGTTCGAGTTCGGAGAAACGTTTAAAGAGAGGAACGAACTTAGGAACTACCTGAGAATAAGGTAAGTACACTGGACCCGTACTCTAGACACGATTATGTGAATTACATGTTTAAATGATATGTGATATGATGAGGGTACGGGGTAATGACAGATTAGTCTAAACACTAAACTAGAATAATGGAGTAGTCACGACGTATCCAAGGGGTGGTGGATACGCCGCTGGTACTTCCTATATATAAACCTGTTGGTACTTCGTGGTGAAACCATTATAAATGTTTAGGAGTATAGACTACTGGATAATAATGAAATATAGTGAACGTACGGGAGAACATCCAATCAGTATATAGTTATCTGACAAACGGAATGTTCTGTCTAAGGAAAGAGTGGTGTATAAATCTCTTCTAGACCCGTCACTCTTTCCTGGGAACATCTCTGTTGGAGGTACTGCTGTAGAAGGAAAATCACCCTAGTTTACAATATATTACGAATATGAATATACGATGAAAGTATACCATGCATAATGAATATGAATACGTGATGAATATGAATACGTGAAATGCATGAGGAATAATAAGAACCTAAAGGGTTCATAATAAAATGAAAAGATGCAGTGTACTTAGAATAAGCTAATTCAAAAATGTTTTCCAAACACTGCAGGAAAGAGGCATATGGAATAGAGCTTCATGTGGATGAGGCCGGGCGGAAATAAAGAATCCCTAGATCTTATGTAATAGAATATTGTATGTAAAACAATATTTGTAATAAAATATGCCTATGTCACTTTAGTGACAAGGTTTTGATAAACTGGGACCGTTTTCCGCAATATAAAACTCTGATGAGGAAAAGAATAAGTAGGATGTTTCAGGTTGGTATCAGAGCACGGTTTGAGGGATTTAAGTATCAGAAAGGGTACTTAAACTCAAACCATAAGTGCTCATGATATAAATAGGGATTCAATCCGAGGCCGTCCAAGGAAGCAGGTATGCTTAAATTCCAATGCTTAAAACAGAAATGTGTGAGTATATGTGGGCTGAATTTTGTATGAGATAAGCTCCATGTGATAATTGGGAGTATCATGATGCGTAACATACATTGCCTTATACCCAGCTAGTATTGGAGCTGATGTATAGCACCATCATGATGTCGCAAACATCATATGATAACTTATTTCAGCAGATAGTAAGCCGGGAATATGATTATGCATGAATGAATGTGCATGTGTAAAGTGCATAGATGGGGCCTTATGTGAAAACCCTAGAATACTTGAATAGGGTTAAAATGATAAAAGGCATGTAGTATAAAAACCCTAGACTATGATTAGGGTAAACAAATGAAAGATTAAACGACATCATGTTTCAGCAAATGACTGAACATCAAAATGACGAAGTACGTGACGAGGGAAGCCACAGGAGAGCTGAATCTCCACATCATGATGAAAACGAAGTTGAGCAAATCCCAGAAAATATCCGGAAACAAATCGCAATAGAAGTAAGAAAGGCAATTGATGCAAACTTCCCGATTCTACAAGCTGAACTACAGAGCTCATTAGAAAGCTGGTTTGAAAACCATAAAGAAGTTACTTATAATGGAGAAGGAGGAAATCCAAAAGTCGATATGAATTCAACTCATTGTACTTATAAGGATTTCATGACATGTAAACCGATGGAGTTTAAGGGAGCGGTTAATCCCTTAGAAAGTCAGAGGTGGATCGCCTCAATAGAAAGGGCGTTCGATACATGCCACCGTGAGAAGGAGGATGAAGTTACCTTCACCACCAATCAGTTAAAAGAGCGAGCTAACGATTGGTGGGGAGTAGTAAAGAGAGAAAAAAGTAGAGATAGAATCAAGGAAATGAGTTGGGAAGAATTCAAGAATCTCTTCTTGAAACACTATTGCCCTCGAGCGGCAATTGAAAGAATTACTGAGGAGTTTCTTCAACTCCGTCAGACGACAGAAACTGTGGATGAGATCACAGGGATCTTCTTTGACAGGGCCCGATTATGTTCGGCTTTGTTAACAACCCCTGAGATGTGGATGACGAGATACCATCTCGTTTTGAAAACAGAGATTAGAGAGTTTATCCATCCATCCAAGTGCGCGAACTTGGAGGAAATGATTAATTGGGCTCAGGAGCGCGAAACGGAGCTCAAAAGACAAGCTGAAGGAGACGGGAAGAGGATATGAGAGAGTTATCCTTCTCCTATGCCTCTTAAGAGGTGTAAGTTTAGTAAACCGGGAGGTGGTTCCTCCCAAAGGAAAAGTATCCAAAATTGCAAAACTTGTGGAATGAGGCACACGGGGGAGTGCCGATTCAAGTCCACAACTTGCAACAAATAAGGCAGGACACACTGCGTTGCAGTGTATGAATGGAACTAGATTATGCTACAATTGTTATAAACCAGGACACTTCAGCAGAGAATGTCCTGAGTTAAAATTTCAGACAGAAAAGACCGGAGAAGGGTTAAGAGTGGTAGAAAATGAAGTTAAAAGGATCGAGGCTCCGAAGCCAAGGGGAAGGGATTTTCAGATCATTATAGAGGAAGCGAAAGATGTTCCTGACATTGTATCAGGTACATTCCTTTTTAATTCCCTACCTGCTTGTGTTTTATTCTGTAACGAACCAAAATCCGGGTTTCGTTATAAATAATTAAATATTCTAATAAATATTATGGTGAAAATAATATTTTAGAAATAAGTTGAAACAAGTGGGTTTCAAGTTAGTAATGGGGTTATATTAGTTTTTAACTAATTATGGAATGAAATGGGTGAAATGGAAGTTGAGGGGCTAAAAGTGTAAAATGGAAAAATCTGCCATATTTGACTAGTGAAAGTCAAAATTGAGACTTCATTTGTGTTTTGGTCGTTCTTGTGCAAGAGAGAAAAAGGATAAAAGAGGAGTTGGAGCTAAATCATGCAATTTAGCTTGAATTCGTGAAGGTTTTGGCTCACACAACACCTTCCTAACATCAAGTAAGTGTAGTCTTCCATTGATTTCACTTTTGAATGTGTTAGTTGGTGGGTTTTGTAGAAATCCAGAAATTTTGAATGCATGTTGATAATTAGTGTTAGATTGTTGATAATCTATCTAAACTAAAGGTAAATAATGGTGATTAACATCCTAGAATCCTTTGATTTTGATTATGAGGAGTTAGGGTTCATATGGAGAAATTTGGGGGTGTTTGGATTATGATGATAGAATGTTGAATTAATGATGATTAAGTGTTTGTATGATGTTAGACACTTGAACAAACACCAAATTAACCTAATAATAATTATTGAATGAAAAATTAGTGTTAATGTAAGGATAATGAAACTCAAGTAGGTGAGTTTGGGGTGAAAGAGCGTGCTTGGATATGAGTATAACTCAAACGGGTCAGTTTGGGTTGGAAATGGGAAATTTGGTTGTGAACCCAATTAAAATGTGATTTTGATGTATGTTAGATTACTAAACTAGATGAATGTGTTTAGGTAATCAAATTGCAAAACGTGAAGTGGAATCGAGACCTTCAAATCCACAAGGTAAGTGCTTTTGCACTTGCTTAGTAATTGATGAAAAATGGTGTTATATGTAATGTTGTATGCATAATGTGTTAAGTTGCATAATGTGTTATGTGGTATGAATGTGTATAGAGGTGTACGAATATGTGAATGAATGTAGTTATAATTTTAATACTATAATGGATATGAGGATATGGAGTTATGGTCTAAGTACCATAATAGATATGTGGATTCGAAGTTATGATATAAGAATCATAATGAAAATCTGGTGATGAAGTCATGGCCTATGTGCCAAAGTGGAAGTGGAAATGCGTTAATTATGAATGTTATTTGAAAAGAATGAAACTTCTAAGGTGATATGCAAGTGATATGTAGTATATTGGCAAATTGGGTGGAAACGGGTCAAATGGGTGAATGGGTGAAAACAAGTAGATTTTACTTGTTTGTTATGTTTTATCTTCATTACTAATGGTGATATATTTATGTGGTTATGTAGGAAAAGCTCCAATGTAGTCCAAGTCAAGTCCAAGGCGTTGGCGGATTCTCGTATGTGTAAATGGTTGATTTTGGGATGCGTATTGAAATCCTCGAAAGGGGTGTGAATTTGGGACAAGAATTAATGTTTTGGTGATATTGTGGTGTATAAATACTTTTGGTCAAAATCCTAGGTGTTTGGGAATTTTTGGTGTCATGTTGAAATGGAAAAGTTGGAAATTTGGTTAAGTGTTGAAATCTGCAGAACCTGGAAACTTTCTGTGAAAACAGGTCCCTCACTGTATGCGAGAAACCAGGTTGGGTTCTCTTGCGGTACACGAGAGACCTGGTTTCCGGCTAACTTTCTGAGACTCCCTCGCGGTACGCGAGAGGGAGGGACCTGGTCTCTCTCGGTACGCGAGGGACTAAAAAAAATAAAAATTACTTGGGATAAATGCTTCCGCGTGTGTAAATGTTTATTATAACCGGTTTTCGAGTTAAGGCTGTTAGAACTTGGTATCAGAGCAATTGTCTGAGGGATTTGGTGAGCGAGGCACCAAACTCAAAACGGATGCTCATGATATGGGGAATGGTACGAGAATCCATAAAGGACTTGACTAAGACTCGGAGCTTACAGAAACGAAAGGTTAGTAATGTTGTGATTAATGTTGTTAAGTATGGTGTATATGTATGATTGAATGACAAAGTGTTATGTGAGCCGAAACTTGTTTTGTGATTTGTTATATGAATATGATAATTACACTTGGGCATAACGTATTATTAAACATGTCTGGCCAATATGATTAATAAGACGAGATGTGCAAGGGTCTTTATGATAACCATATGACAATGAACATTTGCGAGGATTAGGTGAATGTGATTATATATGTATGTATGTATGTATATAGGTAGATATATATATATACTTAGTACATATAAGAGTGTAAGTGTGATAGATACCTAAGATGTTGACAGTGTAAGGATGTTAAGGTGTTTTTGTTCTAATTCTCAGCTTAGAGATGACAGATGTGAACGAAGAACCGTTGGATCCAAGAATCCAAGATATGATTAAGGAAAAAGTCGCCAAGGCTTTTGAGCAAGCCACAACTCTGTTGATGGAAGAAATGAGAGGGGCTATTAAGCTTACTCTCGAGGAGGTATCGAAAGAGAAAGAGAAGGAACCTCAAGGTTGTACTCTTAAAGAGTTCATGGTAATCAAGCCAAAGGAGTATAACGGGCAACTTGACCCGATCTTTAGCCACAGGTGGGTGGTGTATGTGGAATCCAACTTTGAAACGACTAAATGTAAGCCCGAAGATAGGGTGATGTTCAGTGTGCCACTGTTGATTGGGAGGGAAAAGGAATGGTTGTTGAATCTCCGAAAGGAGAGGGGTGATTTGGGTGTGACCTCAATGACTTGGGAGGAGTTTAAGGCAGCTTTTCCGAAATACCACTACCCATAAGCCGCAGTTGGCAGGATGACTGAGGAGTTTCTCCTCATGAGGCAAACGAAAGAGTCAACTGATGAGTTGGCAGGGACCTTCTTTGATCGCGCCAAGTTATGTTCGGACGTGGTGTCGACCGAGAAGGCAAAGATTGACAGATTTTATGCTGTGTTGACTGTGGAGTTCAGAGATAGCATATATCCATCCTCTTTTACCACACTTTTGGACTTGATAAATAGGTGTCGGGAAAGAGAGGTGGAGTTAAGGAGGCAAAAGGCTAGAGGTGAAAAGAGAAAGCGTGAAATTGTGGAACAAATTGTGAAGAAGATAAAGGGCGGGAGCCCTAACAAGAAGCCGTTTATCAAGTTTACTCTACGGGGATGTAGGGTTTGTGGAAAGGAGCACTTTAGGGAGTGTAGGAAGGGAACGTCAAATTGTTATAAATGTGGGAAGCCAGGGCATATGGCTAATCAATGTCCAAGTCAAATCTGTATATGCTATAATTGTTACAAGCCCGGGCACAACAGGGCAGATTGCCCCAAATTGAAGCAAGGTGGAAGTGAAAGGAAGGTTGAAATACTAAAGCCAAAGGGTAGAGCTTTCCACATCTCGGCGGAAGAGGCAAGGAATAACTCGGAGGTGGTGTCAGGTACATTCAAGATTAACTCTTTACCTGCACTAGTTCTATTTGATTCGGGGGCTAGTTGTTCATTTGTGTCCTTGAAATTTGTTAAGCATTCTTCGTTTCTAAGTAGCAAGTTAGATGAACCCCTAGAAATCGAGGCGGCAAATGATAAGAGTTTCCTAGTGTTTGATATTTATAAAAATTGCAAGTTAATGGCGGGGGATGAAACGTTCCCTATAGACTTAATTCCTATGACCATGGGTGATTTGGGTGTGACCTCCATGACTTGGGAGGAGTTTAAGGCGCCTTTTCTGAAATACCACTGCCCATAAGCCGCAGTTGACAGGATGACTGAGGATTTTCTCCTCATAAGGCAAACGACAGAGTCGATTGATGAGTTGGCAGGGACCTTCTTTGATCGGGCCAAGTTCTCTCCGGACGTGGTGTCGACTGAGAAGGCAAAGATTGACAGATTTTATGCTATGTTGACTGTGGAGTTCAGAGATAGCATATCTCCTTCCTCTTTTACCACACTTTTGGACTTGATAAATAGGTGTCGGGAAAGAGAGGTGGAGTTAAGGAGGCCAAAGGCTAGAGGTGAAAAGAGAAAGCGTGAAATTGTGAAGAAGATAAAGGGCGGGATCCCTAGCAAGAAGCCGTTTATCAAGTTTACTCCACGGGGATGTAAGGTTTGTGGAAAGGAGCACTTTGGAGAGTGTAGGAAGGGAACATCAAATTGTTATAAATGTGGGAAGCCAGGGCATATGGCTAATCAATGTCCAAGCCAAATCCGTATATGCTATAATTGTTACAAGCCCGGGCACAATAGGGCAGATTGCCCCGAACTGAAGCAAGGTGGAAGTGAAAGGAAGGTTGAAATACCAAAGCCAAAGGGTAGAGCTTTCCACATCTTGGAGGAAGAGGCAAGGAATAACTCGGAGGTGGTGTCAGGTACATTCAAGATTAACTCTTTACCTGCACTAGTTCTATTTTATTCGGGGGCTGGTCGTTCATTTGTGTCCTTGAAATTTGTTAAGCATTCTTCGTTTCTAAGTAGCAAGTTAGATGAACCCTTAGAAATCGAGGCGGCAAATGATAAGAGTTTCCTAGTGTTTGATATTTATAAAAATTGCAAGTTAATGGCGGGGGGTGAAACGTTCCCTATAGACTTAATTCTATAGACCATGGGGGATTTTGATTTAATAGTAGGGCTGGATTGGTTATCAAAGAACAAAGCGAATATTCTATGTGGACCTAAAGTGATACAACTTGTTTCCCAGACAGTTGAGTCCTTTTACATAGAAGGTGAAAAGAAAGGTAAGGTAAGATTGTGTTCTTATGTGAAGGCAACAAAGTACATGGCGCGTGGGTGCAAGGCGTACATGGCTTGTGTTGCGAATGTGATAGAGAAAGTGAAAGATATTCACGATGTTCCGGTTGTGAATCAGTTTGAGGATGTGTTTCCAGATGAATTACTGGGGGTTCCTCCAGAGAAGGAAGTAGAGTTTGGAATTGACTTGATACCGGGTGCTAAGCGGTAGCCAAAGCACCTTATCGGTTGGCACCGCCGGAGATGGAAGAGCTAATGGAGCAATTACAAGAAATACTTGATAAAGGTTTCATTCGCCCGAGCGTCTCGCCTTGGGGTGCGCCCGTTCTCTTCGTTAAAAAGAAGGACGGAAGCATGAAAATGTGTATGGATTATCGGGAGTTGAACAAGTTGACGGTGAAGAATAGGTACCCATTACCTCGGATTGACGACCTCTTCGATCAATTGCAAGGGGCGTCATGGTTCTCTAAGATTGATTAAAAATCCGGGTACCATCAATTGAAAGTGAAAGAAGATGATGTTCATAAGACAACTTTTCGCACTCGATAAGGTCACAACGAGTTTACGGTTATGCCATTCGGTTTAACCAATGCACCTGCGGTTTTCATGGATCTTATGAACCGAGTGTGTAGACCGTTCCTCGACCGTTCAGTCATTGTGTTTATTAACGATCTTCTCATTTATTCAAGGAGCGAAGGTGATCATGCTTTTCATTTGCGTGAGATTCTTGAAGTTCTTCAAAGGGAAAAGCTTTATGCAAAATTTTCTAAGTGTGCCTTTTGGTTGCGCGAAATCCAAATCTTGGGTCATGTGATTAATGAGAAAGGGATTACTGTCGACCCATCTAAGATGGTGGCGGTTAAAGATTGGTTATCGCCGAAAACGCATTCGGAGATTAGAAGTTTCTTGGGGTTGGTGGGTTATTATCGACAGTTTATTGAAAACTTCTCTCAGATTGCTTTACCGATGACGAATTTGACGCGAAAGGAGACTAAATTTGTATGGGGTTCCGAGCAAGAATCTGCCTTTCAACTCTTGAAATAAAAGTTGACTAAGGCGCCTGTTTTATCCTTGCCGGACGGGACTGAAGATTTTGTGGTGTATTCGGATGCCTCGCATCCGGGATTGGGTTGTGTTTTAATGCAACGGGGGAAAGTGATTGCTTATGCGTCTAGGCAATTGAAGACTCACGAGGTGAATTACCCTACCCATGATTTAGAACTTGCGGCCGTGGTTTTCGCGCTAAAGATTTGGAGGCATTATTTGTATGGGGCTAAGTGTACGATATACATGGATCACAAAAGTCTCAAGTACTTCTTTGACCAAAAGGACCTCAACATGAGGAAAAGGAGGTGGCTTGAATTGGTCAAGGACTATGATTGTGAGATACTTTATCATCCGGGTAAAGCAAATGTGGTGGCGGATGCTCGTAGTCAGAAAACGAGCCATACACCTATCAAGGTGAAGTCATTTAAGATGACAATTTCATCATCTCTTATTGATGAAATCCGGGATGCTCAAGTGTTAGCACTTGGTGGTGATTTGAAAAAGGAACGGATAGTTGCTTATGTTAATAAGCTTGGGGAAAATTATTCTGGTTTAAAGACATGTTTTGATAGAATTTGGATTCCTAGGTTGTCAAGTGTTTTGACAACTATTTTGGATGAGGCGCATAAGTCCAAGTATTCTATCCATCCTGGGGCCACAAAAATGTTTTATGATTTGAGGTGTCATTTTTGGTGGCCGGGTATGAGGCGTGATATTGTTAAGTATGTGGAGAGATGTCTTACATGCTTAAGCGTAAAGGCGGAGCACCAAAAGTCGTATGGAAAACTCCAACCGCTTGAAATACCGCTTTGGAAATGGGAGAACATAACCATGAATTTGATCACTAAACTACTAAAGACTCGAAAGGGTTATCACGCGATATGGGTAGTAATGGATCGGCTGACAAAGAGTGCACATTTCCTTCCTATTAAGGAATTGTATTCATCGGATAGATTGGCGGAAATGTATGTGAAGGAAATTGTGTCACGTCATGGTGTGCCGGTGTCGATTATATCGGATCGTGATACGAGATTTACTTCTCGTTTTTGGAAGAAATTCCATGAGGATATGGGAACTAGATTGAATCTTAGTAGCGCTTATTATCCACAAACGGATGGTCAAAGCGAGCGAACGATTCAAACGCTCGAGGATATGTTGCGAGCGAGTGCTTTGGATTTTGGGGGTAATTGGGACGACCAAATTACCGTTGGCGGAATTTTCTAACAACAATAGCTACCATTCTAGCATTGGTATGCCTCCCTTCGAGGCATTGTATGGGAGGATATGTCGAACACCCGTGTGTTGGGGTGAGATTGGTCAACGGGAACTTGGTAGTAAATAAGTGGTCAAGAAAACTAATAGTAGTATTGACCAAATAAGGGCACGCTTGAAGGCGGATCAAGATCGTCAAAAGTCCTATGCGGATAATAGAAAGCGGTCGATTGAGTTTCAAGTGGGGGACTTTGTGCTTTTGAAAGTCTTTCCTTGGAAAGGGGTGATACGGTTTAGGAAACGGGGGAAGTTAAGTCCACATTTCATCGGACCGTTTAAGGTGATAGCAAGGGTGGGTGCGGTGGCTTATCGTTTGGAGCTACCGGAGGGACTAAGTAGACTTCATAACATGTTTCATGTGTCTCATTTGAGAAAATGTTTGGCAGACAAATCTACTTTTGTTCCATTGGATGATATTGAATTGGATGAAAAGCTGAATTATGTTGAGGAACCGGTGGCAATCTTGGATAGAAAGGTGAAGCGTTTACGCAATAAAGAGATATGCCAAGATTTGGTGAGGTGGAAACATAAGAAGGGGGCGGAAATGACTTGGGAAACCGAGGAAGAAATGCTCAAATATTTTCCGAACCTTTTTATGTCCGAAACCTAAATAAGGGGAGGTGATTTGTAACGAACCAAAATCCGGGTTTCGTTATAAATAATTAAATATTCTAATAAATATTATGGTGAAAATAATATTTTAGAAATAAGTTGAAACAAGTGGGTTTCAAGTTAGTAATGGGGTTATATTAGTTTTTAACTAATTATGGAATGAAATTGGTGAAATGGAAGTTGAGGTGCTAAAAGTGTACAATGGCAAAATCTGCCATATTTGACTAGTGAAAGTCAAAATTGAGACTTCATTTGTGTTTTGGTCGTTCTTGTGCAAGAGAGAAAAAGGATAAAAGAGGAGTTGGAGCTAAATCGTGCAATTTAGCTTGAATTCGTGAAGGTTTTGGCTCACATAACACCTTCCTAACATCAAGTAAGTGTAGTCTTCCATTGATTTCACTTTTGAATGTGTTAATTGGTGGGTATTGTAGAAATCCAGAAATTTTGAATGCATGTTGATAATTAGTGTTAGATTGTTAATAATCTAGCTAAACTAAAGGTAAAGAATGGTGATTAACATCCTAGAACCCTTTGATTTTGATTATGAGGAGTTAGGGTTCATATGGAGAAATTTGGGGGTGTATGGATTATGATGATAGAATGTTGAATTAATGATGATTAAGTGTTTGTATGCTGTTAGACACTTGAACAAACACCAAATTAACCTAATAATAATTATTGAATGAAAAATTAGTGTTAATGTAAGGATAATGAAACTCAAGTAGGTGAGTTTGGGGTGGAAGAGGATGTTTGGATACGAGTATAACTCAAACGGGTCAGTTTGGGTTGGAAATGGGAAATTTGGTTGTGAACGCAATTAAAATATGATTTTGATGTATGTTAGATTACTAAACTAGATGAATGTGTTTAGGTAATCAAATTGCAAAACGTGAAGTGGAATAAGGACCTTCAAATCCACAAGGTAAGTGCTTTTGCACTTACTTAATAATTGATGAAAAATGGTGTTATATGTAATGTTGTATGCATAATGTGTTAAGTTGCGTAATGTGTTATGTGGGAATTTTTGGTGTCATGTTGAAATGGAAAAGTTGGAAAATTGGTTAAGTGTTGAAATTTGCAGAATATGGAAACTTTATGTGAAAACAGGTCCCTCGCGGTACGCGAGAAACCAGGTTGGGTTCTCTCGCGGTACGCGAGAGACCTGGTTTTCGGCTGACTTTCTGAGACTCCCTCGCGGTACGCGAGAGGGAGGGACCTGGTCTCTCGCAGTACGTGAGGGAATAAAAAAAAATTCTTGGGATAAACGCTTCCGCGTGTGTAAATGTTTATTATAACCGGTTTTCGAGTTAAGGGTGTTACATATTCGATACCAGAGCTAGTCGATAGTTTATTTTTTTAAAATATGCGAACTTTAGAAACCTCAATAGATGTAGGTTGGCTAAGGCATTAGAAGTCGAAATCGCGAGTGATCGAAACTGCGTAGTGACTGAAATATGCTGAGATTTTCGACTACTGATAGAGGAAGAAGAATATGTCGTTGACTTAATTCCGATGCCGATGCAAGAATTTGACGTAATCATTGGAATGGAGTGGTTGTTTTCACATGCTGCAATGATTATATGAAATCAGAAGATTGTACGATTCCTGACGCCTACAGGAAAGGAAGTTAGTGTCATTGGTGAATGACGGAACCAGATCAAGATATGTACAATGTCCAAAATAAGTAATTACGTGAGACAAGGTCATCAAGCCTTCTTAGCCTACATAGCTGATGTAAAGATGAAAGAAAAAGAACTGGATTAAGTTCCAGTAGTAAAAGAATTCACAGAAGTATTCCCAGACGATCTTCCAGGTGCTCCACCTGAGAAAGAGATCGAATTTAAAATCAATTTGTGTCCTGAAGCTAAACCGGTAGCTAAGGCTCCATACCGGTTAGCACCAACAGAGATGAAGGAATTAATGTCACAACTGCAAGAGTTGTTAGACAAGGGATTTTATACGTCCAAGTGTATCCCCTTGGGGTGCACCAATTCTGTTCGTGAAGAAGAAAGACGGTAGTATGAGGATGTGTATATACTACCGTGAATTGAATAAACTGAATATCAAGAATAGGTATCCCTTACCTAGAATTGATGATCTGTTTGATCAATTACAAGGATCAAGTTGGTTTTCCAAGATTGGCTTAAGATCCGGTTATCATCAGGTCAAGGTACGAGAAGAAGATGTACCTAAGACAGCATATAGAACTCGTTATGGACACTATGAATTTGTAGTGATGCCATTCAGAGTGACAAATGCTCCAGCAGTTTTCATGGATCTCATGAATAGAGTATGCCGGCCAATGTTAGACAAGTTTGTTATTGTCTTCATTGATGACATCTTGATATATTCAAGGAATGAAGGAGAACATGCACACCATCTTCATGAAGTACTTAGTACTTTACGAAGAGAGAAATTATACGTAAAGTTCTCAAAATGTGCATTTTGGTTAAGGGAAGTTCAATTTCTGGGTCATGTTGTAAAAGCAGAAGGTATCTCAGTAGACCCAGCAAAGGTAGAGGCCGTAATGAAATGGTCTCCACCTAAGAATCCATCAAAAGTTAGAAGTTTCTTAGGATTAGCTGGCTATTATAGAAGGTTCATCCAGGACTTCTCTAAGATAGCCATCCCACTAACTAAGCTAACTCGAAAGAATTCGAAATACGAATGGAATGCGGCACAAGAGAAGGCATTCTGGATATTGAAAGAAAGATTGACACAAGCTCCAGTTCTGGAATTGTTAGAAGGAGTAGAAGACTTTGTGGTGTATTCTGATGCCTCAAAACTTGGGTTAGGATGTGTTTTGATGCAAAGAGGAAAGGTGATAGCCTATGCCTCTCGACAGCTAAAGACACATGAAGCAAATTATCCAACCCATGATCTGGAATTAGCTGCAGTAGTGTTCGCACTAAAGATATGGAGGCATTACCTGTACGGAACGAAGTGTAATATTTACACTGACCACAAAAGTCTTAAATATTTCTTTGACCAGAAGGACTTAAACATAAGGCAACGACGATGATTAGAACTGGTCAAGGATTATAATTGTGAGATCTTGTATGATCCCGGAAAGGCTAACGTGGTAGCCGATGCTCTAAGCCGCAAGGAAGAGCATCATTCTATTCGTGTGAAAGCATATAAGTTAGTGATAACTCCTGATTTCATGAGCCAGCTTCGAGACGCACAAATCGAAGCATTAAAAGATGAGAATATTAAGAAAGAAAGAATGACTGGTCAGGAGAAGTTTCTAGAAGAAAATGAGAATAAAGTCAAGACTCGATTTGGTCGTATGTGGATACCACAATCAGGTGAGTTTAGACTTAAAATTCTGGATGAAGCTCATAAATCACGATATTCTATTCATCCAGGTGCTACAAAGATGTACCAAGATCTGTGCAGAGATTATTGGTAGGCCGGAATGAAATTTGATATCATGAAATATGTAGCAAAATGCTTGACATGTTTACAAGTTAAAGCAGAACATCAGAAGCCATACAGGAGATTACAACCATTAGAAATCCCAGAATGGAAGTGGGAAAATCTCACTATAGACTTCATAACCAAGCTACCAAAGACAACAAGGGGTTATGATACCATTTGGGTGGTTGTAGATCGGTTAACTAAGAGTGCCCATTTCTTAGAAATACGTGAGACTTACACTTCAGAAAAGTTAGCTGATCTGTTCATCAAAGAGATTGTTTCCAGTCATGGAGTGCCAGTCTCGATTGTCTCTGATCGAGATACTCGTTTCACTTCTCATTTTTGGAAAAAGTTCCATGAGGAGATGGGAACTAGATTATTGATCAGCATGGCATATCATCCTCAGACCGACGGTCAAAGTGTGAGGACGATACAAACTCTTGAAGATACTGTATGATTGATTTCAGAGGAAGTTGGGATAGCCATATGCCATTAGTAGAATTCTCATATAATAACAGCTACCATTCCAGTATTGGTATGCACCATATGAGATGCTATATGGTAGAAGATGTAGGACTCCTGTATGTTGGGGAGAAATTGGACAGAAATAGTTGGGCAACAAAGAAATAGTTCAAGCCACTTCAGAAAAGCTTGACTTAATCAAGGCACGTTTGAAAGCTGCACAAGATAGACAGAAATCATACGCAGACAAGAGACGTAGACCAATAGAATTCCAAGAAGAAGATTATGTCTTATTGAAAGTATCTCATTGGAAAGGTCTAATTCGATTCAAGAAATGTGGAAAGTTAAGTCAACAATTCATTGGTCCATTAAAAATCACCAGAAGAGTCGGAAAGGTAGCTTATCAGTTAGAGCTACCTGAAGAATTAAATAAGATACACAACACATTTCATGTATCTTATTTAAGAAAGTGTTTGGCGGATGAGACTGCAGATGTTCCTCTGCAAGAAATAGAAGTTGATGATAAGCTGACTTATGTAGAAGAACCTATCAAGATTTTAGATACAAAAGAGAAACAGTTACGTCGTAAAATGATTAAACAAGTGTTAGTGCAATGGAGGCACAGAAAAGGGTCGGAGATGCCCTAGGAAAGTGAAGAGGAAATGAGAAAAAAGTTATCCTTAATTATTCAAGGATTAATAGGTTTCGAGGACGGAATCTAATTTAAGGGGGGAGACTTGTAACACCCCAAATTTTTAAGGAAATAAAAGTCCAGGGGCCAAAGTGTAAATAGCCCAAAGTTAAAGGACTGGAAAATGAAGAAAATAAAGAAATCGAGCCGGTAGCGGACCGCTACCAGGTTCCATCACGGTCCTCTACGTGCGGATGAAGGAATCATGAGGGAATGACACGTGGCAGTGACGCATCTGGTGACTCAGACCTATGGCGGACCGCCACCAGGCGGGTAACGGTCCGCCAGCCGTAATTGGGCTCAAATAACGAGGAGGTGACACGTGTAAGTTGACTTCCTGAAAGGAATTGGGTAGCGGACCGCTAACCAGAACGTGACGGTCTGCCAAGTGCGGAGTATGCCAGACACCTGGCAAGGGGCGGTAGCGGACCGCTACCCCCTTGCTTAGCGATCCGCCACCGGTGGCACATCAGCCCTATAAATAGGTTCATTTGTCGTTCAAAATGGAAACAACAACAACGACTTTACCACTATCATCACACACACACACGCAAACTGAGGCAAGGATAGCACGACGGTTATGAGCGTGGTGGTTACGAGTACGGTGCGTTACGAGTGCGATACGCTACGAGTACGGTTCGAGTTCGGAGAAACGTTTAAAGAGAGGAACAAACTTAGGAACTACCTGAGAATAAAGTAAGTACACTGGACCCGTACCCTAGACACGATTATGTGAATTACGTGTTTAAATGATATGTGATATGATGAGGGTACGGGATAATGACGGATTAGTCTAAACACTAAAATGGAATAATGGAGTAGTCACGACGTATCCAAGTGGTGGTGGATACGCTGCTGGTACTTCCAATATATAAACCTCTTGGTACTTCGTGGTGAAACCATTATAAATGTTTAGGAATATAGACTAATGGATAATAATGAAATATAGTGAACGTACGGGAGAACATCCAACCGGTATGTAGTTATCTGACAAACAGAATGTTCTGTCTAAGGAAAGAGTGGTGTATAAATCTCTTCTAGACCCTTCACTCTTTCCTATGAACATCTCTGTTGGAGGTACTGCTCTAGAAGAAAAATCACCCCAGTTTACAATATATGACGAATGTGAATATACGATGAAAGTATACCATGCATAATGAATATGAATACGTGATGAATATGAATACTTGAAATGCATGAGGAATATGTGAATGCATGATGATACGTGCAAATATGAAAGAATATGATGGAACGAGTTTAAATCCTAAAATGGAATAACGGAGTACTCATGAAGTGTTAAAAGGGTGGTGGATACGCCACTGGTACTTCCTATATATAAACCCTTTTAATACATCGTGGAGAAACCGTTACGAAATTTTAAGATGAGGACTTGTTGGGAAGTAAATCAAGCATATACGTGAAATGAAAATAAATGATTGATACATTTGGGAGGCTGTGAGTCAAAGATACTCAAGGTCCCAAATGAAATGAGATACCCGACCTGTAAGGTGGATCTCAAATAAATAATAAATAATAGAACTAAAAAGATTCCAAGCCTATGGGGCTGAGGAAAATAAAAGGAAACTCTAGGCCTACGGGGCTGAAAGAGTAAAAGATTCCAAGCCTACGGGGCTGAGGAAAAGAAAAGGAAACTCTAGGCCTACGGGGCTGAAAGAGTAAAAGATTCCAAGCCTATGGGCTGAGGAATGAATGAGTCTTCGTGACAAATGCGAGAGGTCTATACTGACGAGTATAAGAACCTTGCCAATACTCGAACCGGAGGTACGGCCTAAGATGGTTGCGAGGGGGTTAGCACACCCATAAAATATACAAATACCGTGATCGAAGGTACGTCCGAAGATGGTCACGGGGGCGCCGAGAGCCCGAGAAAATGTAAACAATAATAAGAACCCAAAGGGTTCATAATAAAATGAAAAGATGCAGTGTACTTAGCGTAAACTAATTCAAAAATGTTTTCCAAACACTGCAGGAAAGAGGCATATGGAATAGAGCTTCATGTGGATGAGGCCGGGCGGAAATAAAGAATCCCTAGATCTTATTTAATAGAATATTATATGTAAAACAATATTTATAATAAAATATGCATGTGTCACTTTAGTGACAAGGTTTTGATAAACTGGAACCGTTTTTCACAATATAAAACTCTGATGACGAAAAGAATAAGTAGGATGTTTCAGGTTGGTATCAGAGCGCAGTTTGAGGGATTTAAGTATCAGAAAGGGTACTTAAACTCAAACCATAAGTGCTCATGATATAAATAGGGATTCAATCTGAGGTCGTCCAAGGAAGCATGTATGTTTAAATTCCAGTGCTTAAAACATAAATGTGTGAGTATATGTGGGCTGAATTTTGTATGAGATAAGCTCCATCTGATAATTGGGAGTATCATGATGCATTACATACATTGCCTTATACCTGGCCAGTATTGGAGCTGATGTATAGGACCATCATGATGCCGCAAACATCATATGATAACTTATTTCAGCAGATAGTAAGCCGGGAATATGATTATGCATGATTAAAATGTATGAATGAATGTGCATATGTGTAAAATGCATAGATGGGGCCTCATGTGAAAACACTAAATTTAGTTTTTATAATTAAATTTATAAAGTTTATAAGAATTAAAACTAAAAGTTTGAGATTGTTTATATAAGAGTAAAGTGTCATTTTCGTCCATGTGGTTTGGCTATTTTAGCCACTTTCATCCAAAAACTTTTTTTTAACCTTTTTGTCCCTAACTTTTCAAAATCTATCCATTTTCATCCACCTGACTAACTCCGTTAAAATTTTAATGTTAACTTAGGGGTAATATGGTCTTTTTAAAATCTTTCTATTAACCCTTTTTTAATCTCCTCCCCCCCCTCTAATCCTACACACGCAGAACTTATAGGCAAGTCAAACTCAAGGATCGAGATCCGATCTCCGGCGATCGATTACATCTCCACACTCCGATCATCTCACTTGAATCTTCTGTACATGATTTCTCCATTGAAGTTGTTGTTCTCTTTCGATCAGTTCCACTTGACGTGGCACCAACTAGTCGTCGTCGTCGGGATGCACGTTGTGATTGTCGGCGATGCCTTCGATTTGAGGGTGATCCTCTCGCCGTAGAAGTTTATGACCTCCGGTCACAACAATGGACCAAATCAGATCCAATGCCTGAGTTTTTCAACCAATCCGCCTCATCAATGTGGCTTTCCTTTGCTTCCAACAACCGTCATATCTTCGTCATGGAGAAAACTCAGGTGTAACATACTCGTTCAATAAGAATAACAATAATTGGTCCTGACCGTACGATCTACGTCCCGATCACTGGGTTTTTTACTCAGTTATCAGATTCTCCGATGCCAGATTGATTGTGATTGGGATGTTAGGCGAACCTGAGGATGTTGATTGTGATTAGGATGTTTGGGAAGTGAATTGCAATTATTCAGAATGTAAGGATATTGGAGAGATTCAGGAGGAGTATAAAGGGGATTAAAAAAAGGGTTAAAAGAAAGATTTTTTAAAAGACCATATTGCCCCTAATTTACCATTAAAAATTTAACGGAGTTAGTCAGGTGGATGAAAATGGCTAGATTTTGAAAAGTCAGGGACGAAAAAGTTAAAAAAAAGTTTTTGGATGAAAGTGGCTAAAATGTCCAAACCACTGGGATGAAAATGGCATTTTACTCTTTATATAATTATCAAACATATAGATTTTTTAGATATACTAACTAATTGATTATATGGGTTAATAGTAACATTGTTATAAGTATATATATATATATATAAACATATATATATTTGGAAAACTAAATGAATAATTTACACGTTTATGGATGTTATAAAATAGTGGGGCTTTAAATAAATATTTTAGTTAATTGATTAAAAATACCTTGCCATGTGTTTATGCTTAATCATGTGTGAATTAAATTCTAATTTAAATAAAATAAATATATGCATAAGTAGATTATTCATGTATAACCCTAGTGATGATGTATCATGAATGCACAACTTGTATTTACTATAACACCATGAAATGAAATTGAAATTATATCAGAAAAACCCTAGATGTTACAGAAGGGAAAGAGTGATTCGCATACCCGAAATCTCGTCACCATGAAGCTCACCACCCGCCATCTTCGGCTTCCGGTCCAGAACTCGCGCCCCAAGCTCCCTCTCTCTCTCTCTCTCTCATCGCTGCCTCATCGTGACGATGTTATTCGTTGCCCCCTTGAACTCCTCCGTTGTGACCGAGCAAATAGTGATGCGTAGTGGCCGGATTTATGGTTTAAAGGTGGAAGTGTGTGTGGAGTTGCAGGTCCGAGGAGATGGTGGCGCTTGGCTTCGGTTTGCAGCGACGAAGAAGAAAACGTAATAGCATGTGGCGGCTGAGAATAGTTAAATGGGTTTTAGGTTTTAGACATTTTCATCTTTGCCCCTGCCTTTGAAGAAATTGCATTATTAGTCTGTTCTTAAATTAGTTGCTACATTATAGTACCATGCTTTCGTTCTCTGACCACCTTAGACTTAAACAAAATCTCGTGTTTTAAGTAAAATGAATTTGGGACGTTACATGCGGGTTGGTATTAAATCGTTTTTCTCGTTTGTGATTACCATCATGCCTCTTTTTTTTTGTACCACTTGAACAAGACTGACCCATGCGGAATCTGAAATGGGATAGATTACCCCTGCATCTAATAACTTAATAACTTTGTTTTTCACTACCTCCTGCATCTTAGGGTTCAGTCATCTTTGGTGTTGCACGCTTGGTTTGTAGTTGTCTTCCATGAGTATTTTATACGTGCAAAATGAGGGACTAATCCCTTGAAGATCCATAAGCTTCCATGCTATAAATTTCTTGTGTCTTTTCAATACTTTCGGTAGTTTATCTCTCTCGTTATTTCCTAACTTGCCAGAGATAATAACTGGGAGTTTAGAATCTTTATCTAGGAATGCATATGATAGGTTAGGTGGGAGCTCCTTCAGTTCTAGTGTAGGTGGCTCTTCTATGAAGGGTTTTGTTTTCTCACTTTCGGCTCGATCCTCCAGCTCCTCAATGCTCAATGTCTCATCATCATCGTTAGTGTGCTTTATCATGAACCCTTCACAAACTAGATATTCCTCTTGGTCATCAACTGGCTACTCTTCTTCTTCTTTTCCCAATACGTCATGCATGTAATACCCTACAAGGTAGTCGAAATCGTCGAAGAGAAAAGCGAGATCGTCATGACTGCTTGGCCGCTGCATAGCTCTCTTAAGATAGAATGTGATTCGTTCCTGCTGAATGCTTAATACCAACCCCCCCCCAGACGTCAATAAGAGCAATAGCCGTGTTGAGAAACGGCCTTCCTAGTATAAGAGGACTGCTCGTTCCTCCTTTTATGTCAACCACCACAAAATCCACCGGGAAGACAAATTCATTAATCTTTATCAGCACGTCTTCAGCGATTCCCTTTGGATAACGAAACGTTCTATTGGTTAGGCATAGTTCTAGTTTTGTGGGTTGGAGTTTCTTAAGATTCATTTGGTCAAAGATAGCGCCAGGTAAAATATTTACGCTGATATGTAGGTCAGCAATAGCATTACCTTGAATTGAGTCGCTTATAAGACAGGAGATTATGAATTGGTCGGGAGCTTCCTTCCTTTCATGATAGCCGAACACTCCTCGTTCAACGAAATGTTTGGTTGTTCCTCCATTTTTTCTCTCTAGTTAGCATATCCTTGAGAAACTTTGAATGAGCTGGCATGTTATAGAGGAACAGTTTGTAAGGTAGATTTAGATGAATTTGATTTAATAAAGGCTGAAATCGTTTGTATTGTTTCTCCAATCTTGGTGGTTCCAAGATTTCTTCTTGTATCACTTCAGCCCTTACTACGTCGTCTTCGCTGGTATTCTCAGTGTTGTTTATGGGTATCATGGTTACTACCTCGACGTTCTGTTCTTGCGTTGCTTGATCCTCCTCGATATTTTTTGGGTAATCCAAGATTTCAGAAGGATCTTCATGTGGTTCTTTGGCATAGAGTTTGATGATTTGACTTTTTATTTCTTCTAAATTTCGGAACAGTGTGTCTGGTTTCCAAGGATCTGGCTCGTAGAATGCATAATCGGAGTTTCACGATGGAGGTGGTTGAGGAAGTAAATTTTCAAATGGTGACGGGTGGAGATACACCTCATGATCCATGGGACGCTATACGAAAAGATAACACTCCTCGGTGTAGTGTGATCCTCTACATAATTTGCACCATGAATCTGTGTAATTTTTGTCAAATTCGAAAAATTCTTCATTGGTAAAGTTTTTGTTATATGGATTCATGATAGTATTTTTGTAAAATATTGATCCTAGAAAGGCTAATCCGTTAACTCAAATCTTTCTTGAAATCACTGTGTCCCCGGCAACGGCTCCAAAAACTTGATGTGAACGTGTGATAAGTTGATACGGGAGCATCCAAACCATTTAACGTCTGACCCGTATGGAGAAAGCTTGGAGTGGGGAGCAAGTTAAAGATTCAGAGGATCTTTTAGTTATTTAAAATTATTTGTTTCCAGTTTTTAGGATATCTTGTTACCTATTTAATCTATTATTTATTTAGTATAAATAAGGGGTTAGGGTTTATTGTTTGAGAGACTTTGTTTTGATAATAATATTGTAATCGAGACCTTTAGGGCTTGAGACAACCGACTTGGCAGGAACCTTCGGGTCCAAGGCCGTTGAATAAAATCATATGTTACTGAGCCATTTGAGTATTACCGTGGATTCGGTATCATTTGGTATCAGAGCTTTGGTTTTTCAAATGGCTCTGCGTGAAGAACAACGTCGTCTTGTTCGTAGATTCGCCGGAAGAGGCAACGACAGAAGCGTTGGTGTTCACGTGCTCGAGGAAGAGACAGATTGCCTGTTGCAGATTCACCATAATCCAGTAATGATTCATCGCAAGGAACCATGAGTCGAGTAGGAGAGTCCAGAGATCAAGAGATGTCGTGGGACGTGGAATCGTCTGTCGGTGTTGATAGAGACTTCCTCTTAGAAAAGAATGGGAGACGGATGGTTTGTCACGGGTGTAGGGTGAAGACAAAGGAATCTATCCCTACTTGCGGAGTGCAATCATTGAAGGAAACCGAACTAGGGTTTCATGTCCGGGACTGAAGCTTTAGCAAGGAGGAGTATCTTTCAATGGAGGCGATCTATCAAAAAAAAAAGAAAAAAAATGGCACGTGGGTTTGGGATATATATGAGTAACATATGGAACATTTTAGTGCTTATGAGACTTGTGGTGGTGGTTGTACGGATTTGTGGAGATATAAGATAGTCGAACCACGTAGCGGGGTTGTAATGATTTGTGAACTCGAATGTCTTACAAGACTCGAGGGCGAGTCTTTTTCAAGAGGGAGAGTATGATATGGGAGCATTCAAACCATTTAACATCCGACCTGTATGGAAAAAGCTTGGAGTGGGGAGCAAGTTAAATATTCAGATGATCTTTTAGTTATTTAAAATTATTTGTTTCCAGTTTTTATGATATCTTGTTACCTATTTAATCTATTAATTATTTAGTATAAATAGGGGGTTAGGGTTTATTGTTTGAGAGACTTTGTTTTGATAATAATATTGTAGTCGAGACCTTTGGGGCTTGAGACAGCCGACTTAGCTGGAACCTTCGGGTCCAAGGCCTTTGAATAAAATCATATGTTACTGAGTCATTTGAGTATTACCGTGGATTCGATATCATAAGTATAAATATATATATATATATATATATATATATATATATATATATATTTGTTTTTAGAAATGGTTTCACGAGATCAGGTTTTAAATTTATAAAATGATAAATACTCAAACTTAAAACACACACAATAGGCAAGTGTACCTATCGCAACGTAATATAGTTTAGGTAAGAACCAAGTATCGAACCAATGGACACGGTCGAGTTCCAGTACTCAACTTTTGTTATTGTTTAGCCGGTCTAATTAGTGAGTGGTTTTATGTACTTGTGAAGCAGAAAAGTAAATGGCAGAAAAATAAATGACGGTAAAGTAAATAACAGAAAAGTAAAAATGTGCGTGATATGTGTAACAGAAATGTAAATAGCAGAAAAGTAAATATCTCAGAAATGAACAGGTCACGAAGAGTATTGCTTTGGGCTTCGAATCCGCTTCGTACGTGATAATGTTAAGTTGACTAATCTGGTGGTATGACTAATACAAACATGTGACCTGGGATAGCGCTAGAGCCTCATTCTCACAATATTTGATTCACGAATTATAATCTTTAATAATAAAATGATAATGATTCCCGCTAGGGACAACGTTACCCTCAACCCTTTGAATGCTATCTCCAGGCTGGTTTAGGACATCGAACTTAAATGCTTAATTATTATTATTAAATAGGTGATTATACTTTGCTCACCGGGAGGTGGTGCAATAACGGGACCATGTATAAAGATGTACTGTTCCCAACATAAGTTCACCAATTCTTGGTCGCATAATAAGTTCGTATAAAGACGTACGCCCTTACTAGTGTTGACCAAGTCTTGGCTTATCAATCTCTACTTGTATAAAGACGTACAAGTATTAAAAGAAGTTTAGTTAAAAAGGTTTTACGGTCTTACACTTTAAAATCAAGAACACTCACAAATATAGAGACAGATTTAGAAAACAATAAAAAGCCCACCAAGAGGTGGTTTTAAGAACGAATAATTAAAGACATAAACATACCACTAGATTAATACATCAAACATTAACATGCACCAAACTTCATCTTCACACTAGCAATACAAAGAGTTTAGCCACAAATGGTCATACTAACTAGCGTAACGCTGAGTTTCGTAGGCTCCCCTATTGCGGAACAAGGAGGAGCCTCTCTACTCTCTACTCTAAACTACGAAATACTCTCTCTTGATAGTGTCTTTAGGTCTGGTGTGGTGTCTGTAACCAAGAACCCAAGACCTCTATTTATAGGCCTCAAAATGAGTAATGCACAGTCATGCATTGGTTTGCACGCCCGTGCAAACACCTCGGGAATCAAACAGGGTATAGAGGACAGTGTACTAGTCCTTAGGGAGCAAGATAGGATTTGCACGGCCGTGCATTGCCCTATCTGCTTCCCAGCTTCGTATTTTAGCTGCTTGTTGACTTGCGTTGACCAATTTTGACTTCTTGAGGGTCAAAGCTCGGGAATGATCTTCCATAAGGCTTGATTTCTTGGTGTTTTTGACTGGTTTCATCCTTGTTTATCTTTAGAACGTCGAATAATCAGCAATTATAAAATATAAATGTTTTAAGTATCAATTGCAAGGTTATTATTCATTTAGTACCATAATATGGGGATTATTATCCATGCAAAACATGTATAAATGATGACACATCAACACCTCTACGCGAGCACATAATGATGATGAGTGACACAGCCCATAAATTGAAGGGATTAGACATGGAAATAAAGCGATGGTTTTCTAGTGCACTTCATTATGACTTCTCTTCCCGTACGTTTTGATGCTTTTAAGATCAACAACACTTAAAAATACAAATGGCCAATAAGTGAGTTGATAGCAATGTGTGTGTAGGAGGAAGAACGTTTGAAACTAGAGAAACCGGAAGTTGCTTATGCCACTACAACTAACTCACTGAAAAGGAAGGGAAATTTCGTTAAAAGGGAAAGTACTAAAGTCTAGAAAGCTAATTCAAGTACTGTTTCCAGCTCAAATGTCTCCAAGGGACAACCTCGCTGTAATTATGTCGTAACAAAGGGCACATGTAACGAGATTGCCCGAAATTCAAGGAGTGGCTGGCTAAGAGAGGTACTGATGCATTTATGATAATTAAATGCTTTAATAATAATGTACCAATTAACACATGGTGGGTTGACTCTGGTTCAATGGTTCATGTTACTAATTCCACTCAAGGATTCCTTACGATCTGGAAGCTGGAAAGAAACCACATAACACTTAGGATGGAAGATGGTGATGAACTGAATGTTGAAGCCGTAGGAACCATGCAACCTATTATGAAAACTAGTCAATGTATTAAACTTTATGATACCTTATATAAAAACTAGGCAAAGTCACTATTAGTTTAAACTCCCAAGTGTTTGGTTGTGCTTATCTGGATAGAAATCTCTATAAGTTAGAACTAGATGATGACTATTTAAAATCACTGTTTTCAAATAATGTTAGTGAGAATATCAACAAGTGAAAACGTGATTTGGAAATATCATCCATGTTATGGCATTAGCGTTTAGGCCACATCTTACGAGACAAAATGTTAAGACTCGTGAAGGATGATGTATTACCAGATCTTGACTTTAGTGATTTTGAAACATGTATTAAATGTATTAAAGGGAAAAAGACAAAGGAAAAATTAAAAAGGTGCCACAAGGAGTTTTGGATTATTAGAACTCATACACACTAATATTTGTGGACCTTTTTCTCGTGGCATAACTGGCCATACGTCTTTCATTACTTTCATAGACGATTATTGATGTGGTGTGTTAGTAGTATATTTTTATGATTAAGATTTGTAACACTTTGATCAAGTTTTAATATTTATAAAATAATTATTACTTCAACTAATCCACACACGACGTAAGTGCACCTATCGTAGCGCAATATAGTTTAGGTAAGAACCAAACATCGAACCAATGGACACAATATCTTTTAATACTCAATCGTTGTTATTGTTTAGTCTAATAAAACTGGTGTAAATACTTTTATAAATAAAAACAAGTGAGGCAACAAAACGAGGAAGTGGAGGTTTTAAGAGATAATCAAATCAAGTGCATATCATTTAGGTTGGAATCCGCTTGGTAATTAATTGAGGTTTTTAATAGTTAATTTGGAGGGTGGACAACTTCTTAGTCCAGATACTGTCCTAATAACCGTTGAAGTGCTAACAGGCTCCCGCAAACGTTAGTCTCCTCCTTTGGGGTTGGGGTTTTGTGCAAAGATTACAAAACAATTTTAAACACGCATCGAAAATAAGCACCAACTGATTTAGGCCAAAATCCTATATCGCCCACCAGGAGTCCAGATGCAAACCAAATATTCAATTAACAACCATATAGGGTTTAGGGTTATACCATTCGCGAGTAGGAGACAACAACCAAATCGGAACATCACATGACAACCAGGTCGATAGATCTGGCTACACGAACAAAACCCGCAACTCTAATCACCGGTACAAAACTCGGATCTCTATCTGGTTTGTTTTCGAATCACCCGAACACCAAAACAAATCTCTATTCGTTTTTCTCCCGGTTACACACTCTCACCACCAATGAAAACCAGGAACACCGGTATAATGATAACAACCGAGAAGAGTTCACGATGGCGAAGACGAGCCGGCTGACAAGGCGGGGACAGCGATGACGGTCCTTCTAGAAAAAAACTGCGATGAAGTCCCGGTCGGGTGGTGCAGTGACGTTGGCCAGAGATACGGCGGCGGCCGGCTGGCCGGCCTGAGGGTGGTGGCGGCGCAAGTGAAAGGGGAGGATGGGATTATGGTTTTTAGCTTTAACTCCAAGTTATGGTTACCCCTAATCTTCCCTACTTATATGTCTTTATAGCTAATTAGAAAACTTAATCCCCAAGTAAGGGTTTTTACTAATAACTTATAGGTAAAAACTTTTTAGGTTAGGATTAATTACACGTATAATCCTTGTGATTATCTTATAATCACCAATAACCAACAACTATGGTTAATTACGTAAAAGCCCTTATAAATACATTTAATTAACTTTTATAATTAATTATATATATATCATATATATACACATATAACTTAATTATTCTGTAATTCTAAATTACAGGATCAGTTAATCATTTGCTCATAATTCCAAATTACAATAATTATCTTGCCATCAATTATCCCTGATAATTTAGATAATTATTTCTCAAATAATTATTTTGGCATATAATTAATTCGTTCAAGGTTCGTTTAACTCCTTAAACAACTCTTTTGATATATTGTTGTTTGTGGCGTAACTTTTTAGATCTTATCTCGGTGGTCGTGTTGTCAACTGTCATTACTCGGACATATAAGTCTAAGAAACTTAGTCACCAAATCTGTTTTTATGTTACTCACCAAATATGTTTTTATGGAATTTATCTCGGTGCCCAATTCCAATTTGGCCGTTGAAGTTTGATAAGTTTGATAGCACCAAATATGTTCCTCGAAGTTTGATAAGATCCATACCGATACTGCTATGGGTTCATCATTATGTTACTCACCGAATCTGTTTTTATGAAATTGGTTTTGCGTAATATATTTTAGATGGTAAACTTTAGTTTTTTAATATGGTCTTTCTAGCCATATTTGTCATATGCAATTTGAAGATATTCGATATTATTTTCGGTCATGGTTTTAATGTGATAATCGTTTATCCTATTATATTTGAAACTTAGTGAGTTTCTTGAGGATTCATTAAAATATAAGACATTATTTATATTAATTTTGGTACATGTTGGTAACATGACACCGTTGGATATTATATGACCGATCATCGATAATATCAACGTTGCTATCGAGGTACGATCTAAAAAGTTACACTTTGGACAACGAGCAATTAATAATGTTTAGTCGTAAACATTATAGTTCACGAAACGCGGAATTTTAATTCGGTGGATAAATGTTTAGAGAAATATTACTCACCGAATCTGTTTTTATGGAATTGATTTTGTGTAATATATTTTAGATGGTAAACTTTAGTTTCTTAATTTGGTCTTTCTAGCCATATTTGTCATATGCAATTTAAAGATATTCGATATCATTTTCGGTCATGGTTTTAATGTGATAATCGTTTATCCCATTATATTTTAAACTTAGTAAGTTTCTTGAGGATTCATTAGAATATAAGATATTATTTATATTAATTTCGGTACATGTTGGTAACATGACACTATTGGATATTAGATGCCCGATCATCGATAATATCAATGTTGCTATCGAAGTTCGATTCAAAAAGTTACACTTTTGACAACGAGCAATTAATAATGTTTAGTCGTAAAACATTATAGTTCACGAAACGCGGAATTTTAATTCGGTGGATAAATGTTTAAAGAAATATTTATCAGCTAATTCGGTGATTAATTATTTAGAGAAATAATTAAAGACGAAAATGTTTAAACGTTTAAGAGTTAAACGTTAGTCGGTTAAGATTTACAAATTAATTGTAATTAGTAAACTGCAGGGATTAAAGGTAATTAACAGTTAATTCTCAAGGGGTGCGGTTTGTAAATAAGGAGATTATAAATATAACCTTAAGTCAAAACCCTAATCTAATCTTGGCCTCCACCCTAGTTTGCGCAATAGAAAGAGCCGCCACCCCTCCCCTTTGCGCGCCGTCCATCGCCGAGAACCACCAGGTTGCCGACCGTCGTCTTGCCGCCGTCACCGTTCTTGCGCATAAACCGTGAGATGGTTTCTCCGTTTTGCGGGTTTTTCATGATTAGTCACTAGCGAGACGTTTGTTGAACCGAAGTGTGAATCTTCAGGTTATCGTCAAAGGTATAATCTCTAACCCGCTATGGTTGAATTTATTTTATTGTTTATACGTGTGTAATTGGATCACTGACGAGGTCCCAGTTTAGAACCGTTAACATGTACATATGCTTCCGCTTTGCAAATCGGATTTGTTATAATTAATAAGATTAATTAATCTGTTTAAAAGTTAAAACTGATACATGGATTCCCAACAGTGGTATCAGAGCCACCTTTACGTGCGTTTAGACATAATTGTTATTTATCAATCTTATGTTTTATTTGTCAAAACTTTTGTTTGACAAAATGATCGAGCCTTTTTCGTTTATGGTTGATTGTGTAATTTAATCGAGCACCGGTGTCCCGTGGTTGTGTATTTTTGGTTATGTGTAATCTTTGTATTTTTACGGGTTATATGAAACCCATGTAATAGTTAGGTTTATTTTATTTTTATTATTTATTGTAAATCAAACAAGACGAAGATTTGAAGACCGAAGACGGAGACGACCGGGACACGAAGATGGAGATCTTGGCTAAGTGAGAGACGACAAGAATGGTTGATTTTTGTTTGTCCCTTAGACCGGTTCGGTTTTCGTTTGATGGCTCGAACGAAACCGAACAACTTTACTACTTGCTTGACTTATTTGTTTTATATATTTTTGGTTATTTGCATTATTTAGGATAATAATTAAACCGCAACACTTTTATAAAACGTTTTGACACAATCTTAAAATGACGAGAAAATTAAAATGTTTAAGAATTTCTCGGAAAGGTAATTTAAATAAAAGTGTTTTTATTTAAAAGTATAACGAGTTTTAAATTAAATTGTTTTATTTAAAACTAATTTAAATTAATTAAAGAGTTAATTAGTTTAAAATTTGGTTCGCGATTAACGACCAATTTAGATTAAATAAGGTATTTAAAATTGGATCGTGTCGAGTGTTGAAAGGCGTTTCACGAACTAAATAGTAAAACTGGTTTTACTAAAACTGCACGACTTGGCTCATGCTCTTAGTTGTCCAAAATGTTTCGGACCCTAAAACGGTAATTTAAAACATTAAAGGAAATCCCAAATTAAAATTGATATTTCCGCGCCACCCTAAATTGTGACACTTCAACTGATTTATCCGAACCACCGGTGTTAGAGAATTACCCTGCATCCGGGCCTACGGTTTCAGTTGAAGGTACAGCTGTGATTCCTGAGTCACTTAGGCCGGTTCTACAATTTCAATTGAAGGGCGAATACCACTTAAATTCGTATTAAGTGGGCGTAGTTGAGGGAAACGTATCCAAACTTGACATTACTATTCATGCCCCTCAAACCGAGAATTGTGTAGTTAACACAATCGGTAATCGTTACCTACCTACATAGCCATGCCAGTAAAGAGTGCTCAGCCATTCACTGTGTAATGGTGAACCAGGATCTCATTCCTAATTATATATTTTTGCAATTGGGTCATAAATTTAATTATAATGATAAGCATGAAAAATACTAAAACTTTATTTTTGAATTTTGTAGATGTCTAACGAATCCAATCCCAACTCCTCTTTCTTACTAAAGTGAATCCTTGAGAAAGATAAACTTGACAACTCTAACTTCAAGGATTAGTATCGTAACCTGAAAATTGTGATTAGGGCAGAGAACAAGATGTATGTTCTTGAATAACCAATCCCAAAAGAACTTGCTATTGCTACGGGCGTTGCTCGTAAGACATGGGATAAACATGTGAATGATTCCATCAAGGTCTCCTGCTTAATGCTGGCATCCATGATACCAGAACTTCAGAAGAATTTGGTTGATATGCCAGCTTACGACATGATTAGGCAACTGCAGGAAATGTTTCGGCAGCAAGCTCTTCATGAACGCTTTGAAGTGATAAGATCACTTGTAAGTTGTCGTATGCATGAAGTTTCTTCGGTCAGCATTCACGTGTTGAAGATGAAGGGTTACATTGATCACTTGGCATGTCTTGACTCTCCCTTGAGCAATGAGCTGGCTGGGTATATAATCCTCAACTCACTGCCTAAGTCATATGACCAGTTCACTTTGAACTATAATATGAATGCTTGGGACAAGACCATCCCGGAATTGCATATGATGCTCAAGACTGCTGAGATGAACATACCGACTTCTAGCAAGTTTGGTCCAGTGTTGATGATCAAGGAGGGCCAAGTTAAGAAATCTGAAGCCAAAGGTAAAGGTAAGGGCAAAGGCAAGGCTGTTGCCAAGAAACCTCTAAAGGATGTCAAATGCTTTCATTGTGATGAAGTTGGGCACTAGAAGAGGAACTACCCCAAGTATCTAGCTGAGCTATAGCATAAGAAGACTTCTGGAGGACAAACCTCAGGTATATTCGTTATTGAGATCTTCTTTGTCTAGCAAATCTTGGGTGTTTTGACACTGGATATGGTTTTCACATTTGTAATGATTTGCAAGGACTAAGGAAGGTCAGGAAGCTGAAGCATGGCGACTTGGAGCTCCATGTGGGAAATGGACAAAGAGTCGTGGTGAAGGTTGTAGGAGAATATGTTATTTTACTTCCTTCTGGTGTTGAACTTGTTTTGAACAATGTTAGCTACATTCCTAGTTTAACTTGGAATATTGTTTCGGTTTCTGCTTTGCGTGAACAAGGATATAAATATGCTTTTGGTGGTGATTTTATTTTTGCATATTTGAATGGTTCGTTTTATTTTACTGCAAAGCCTCATAATGGAATCTATGAGATAGAAGTCCATGATAATAACGCATTATACAACATCTCCTCTAAACGTACGAAATTAGAGGAGATTCTGTATAATGCGTTATTATCATGCGTTTTATAATGGCATGGTAACTGTTGTTATAGGAGAATTCAACAAGTGGTAAGTGCGTATCCCAGTTTCCACCAAAGTCGATTACACAAGCCCTTAATAGATCTTCCAAGGTTTGTAGGGTATGCTCGCTTTGCCCATCCGGGTGATAGGCGGTGCTTAGGTTTACTCTAGTTCCTAAGACTTTTTGCATAGATTGCCAGAACCTTGACGTAAAACGACTATCCCTATATGATATGATGGATATTGGCACTCCATGCCTTGAAACTATCTCATCAATATACAGTCTTGCCAACTTCTCCATCTTATAATCCTCTCTCATTGGTAAGAAATAAGCAGATTTAGTTAACCTATCCACCATGACCCAAATTGTATCATAACCACTGGACGTCCTTGGTATCTTAGTGACAAAGTCCATGGTAATTTGTTCCCATTTCCATTCGAGAATGTCGGGTTATTGATGGCTTTTGGTGTTCCGCTTTAACCTTCGAGCAAGTTAGGCACTTTGCCACGTAGGTCATAACAGATTTCTTCATTCCTGGCCACCAATAATTATTTTTCAAGTCGTTGTACATCTTATCACTGCCCGGATGAATAGAGTATCTAGACTTATGATCCTCATTCATTATCGTTTCTCTCAGACCTCCAAACTCGGGTATCCAAATTCGGTTGTGAAACCTAAGGATCTTATTGTTGTTGCCTACTAGTTCTTCTACTAGTCTATCGATTCCCTCATTCATAAGATTTTCTTCTTTAAGTGCTTGTTGTTGTGCATCTTTGATTTGATTTACCAAATCTGATTGCAATTCAATCCACATGGCACGCACCCTAAGCGGTTTTTCCCTATCTTTTCTGCATAGTGTGTCCGTGACCACGTTTACCTTACCTGGATGGATGGATTTCACAATCATAATCCTTCAAGGTTTCTACCCACCTTATTTTACGCATATATAGTTCCTTCTAATTGAAAAAATGTTGCAAACTCTTGTGGTCGGTGTAAATTACACACTTTGTCCCGTAGAGATAATGTCGCCAAAGATTCAAGGCAAATATGACCGCACCAAACTCTAGGTCATGGGTCGTATAATTCTTCTCATGCGTTTGTAGTTGTCTGGATGCATAGCAATCACTTTTTCTCCTTGCATCAACACACATCCTAAACCAACTTTTGACACATCTCAATAGACCACGAAATCTTTAGTTCCCTCGGGTAGAGATAATATCGGTGCACTACTCAACCTTTGTTTCAAGGTCTGAAACGCATCTTCTTGTTTATGTCCCCATTCAAACTTGGTATTTTTCAGGGTTAAAGTGGTTAATGGTGCCGCTATTTTGGAAAAATCCTGGATAAAGCGACGGTAATAACCGGCCAATCCTAAGAATCTACGAATTTCTGTGGCAGTGGTCAGTTGTTCCTAATTCATTACTGCTTCAACCTTCGTAGGGTCCACTTGAATTCCTTGTTTGTTAATCACGTGACCCAAAAATGGCACTTCTCTTATCCAAAAGTCGCATTTCAAGAAGTTATCATACAATTGTTCCATTCGAAGTACTCCTAGTACTTCTCTCAGGTGTTCCTCATGTTGGTCCTTGTTCTTGGAGTAGATGAGGATATCGTCTAAAAATACAATTACAAACTTGTCTAGGTAGGGTTTGCATACTCGATTCATGAGATCCATAAATACTACAGGTGCATTCGTTAAACCGAACAGCATTACCAAGAACTCATAGTGGTCGTAACGGGTCCTAAACACGGTTTTCGGAACGTCCACCTCTCATACCTTCAGTTGATGTTAGCCTATTCTTAAGTCGATCTTGGAAAAGTTAGTGGCTCTTTTTAGTTGGTCGAATAGGTCGTCTATTCTAGGTAGGGGGTACCGATTCTGAACAGTGACTTTGTTTAACTCCTGATAATCTATACACAACCGTAGAGATCCATCCTTCTGTTTCACAAACAATATTGGAGCTCCCCAGGGTGACGAACTGGGTCGGATAAATCCTTTATCTAATAACTCCTGCAATTGTTTCATTAATTCTTGCATCTCGGATGGTGCCAGTCGATATGGTGCCTTCCTAATAGGTGCAATACCGGGCATTAAGTCGATTTGGAACTCGACCTGTCTATCTGGTGGTAATTCGGGTAGTTCTTCGGGAAAGACATCCAGATATTCAGCCACTACTGGCACATCTTGAACGTCCCTCTTTTCATATGTGAGTGATACGTATGCCATGAATACTTTATACCCTTTCTGTATACACTTGTAGGCCTTAACCATCGAGATCATACCTATGGGATTTGAGGGTTTGCACCATAAACTGTAACAGTTTCTCCATTTGGCGCAACTAATTCCAGAGCCTTACTATCACAAATGATTCGAGCTCGATTATGAGATAACCAATCCATGCCTAAGACTATATCAAAGCCTCCTAGCTTAGTAGGCAATAATTCCATAGGTAGTAAATGTTCGTCGATCCTAATTGTATCATTCTTAATCACATGCTCTATTTTACCTTCATCACCATTACCATATTCTACTATGAAGGCACTATTCAATTTTTGCATGTTCTAACTTATCGCAGGGTTAAAGGTAATCGACACAAAACTTCTATTAGCACCGATATAAAAAAAAACTTCAGCATAAGTATTGTTAACTAAGAATTTACCTGTAACCACATCGGGTTGCTTCCTTGCATCCTCGGCATTCATGACAGACGCACGTCCTTTGGCTTTACCAACGTCGGCCGACTTGTTTCCTTTCAAATTCGGGCACTAATTGCGGAAATGGCCAGTTTCATTACACTCGAAGCACTTGGGGTCGCAGTACAATCATTAGGTGTATGCCCAGACTTTCCAACCTTGTAACAGCCTGATAATCCATATCTTTCGTTATGATGCCTATTGCATTGTGTGCACAAGGGTAGTGTACCTTTATACTTCTTCTTGTGGTTTCCACTAACAGACTTTTTTCTCAAATTTATTTTCCTCCCACTTTCTCTTAAACCCGGTAGAACTCGCTTCCCTCAGCATTCCACAATGAACCATCTCATCAGTTAGGGTTCCCGCCAGTTCTATCGCGGACTGGAAGGTAGCTGGTTTGGCTGCCTTCACCATCCCTCTGATCTATGGCACCAATCCCCATATATAGCGTGCAATCCGCTTCGACTCGGGTGTAACTAAATGGGGTAACAATCGGGCTAGTACGGTGAATCGGTTAGTGTATTTCATATGGGCTGCGCCCTTCATTTCTAAATTCAGAAATTGAGCTTCAAGTTTCTAGATCTCATTAGTAGGGCAGTATTTCTCAATCACTAAATCCTTGAATTATTCCAAGTGCATTCGGTTGGCTGCTTTACGCCCTCGATCTTGCACAATCATGTTTCACCAAGAAAGTGCCTCACCTTTTAGTGAGTAGGCAATAAACTTCACCCTGTCCTTATTAGAGTTAAAACTAACTTCTAACACTGCTTCAATTTCCTCGAGCCAACGGATAGCTCTAGTTACACCTTCTGTTCCACCAAAGGTGCTAGACTTATAAGCCATGAAAGTCTTATAGGTGCAACCTTTTTGGATCTCGTCTTCATCACTTCCCGTTTCATAATGGTTTTATTCCATGTTAGTATTGTCTTCCTCTTCACGTGAAGTTTTGCGCGAGGTACAAGTCTCCTCTCGTTCAGTCGTCTTACTAGTTGCTTTAGCTTTCTTCATATGTGCATAGAATGTAGGCATTACCTTGGAGATACTGTCACACCCCGCCCCGAGCACCCCCGGGCACCCCCGGGACGTTTCCGGGCTGTGACGTAAGTTGGCACCTTCGGTACCTGCGGTACCTGCTTTGATTTCAGAGTTTGGTTTTGTGCAGCGAAATAGTGGTTTTAAACAGGATCTTTTTAACGATTCTCAACCTCAAGGGTTGGTTTTGTAAATGCTAGAATCTTATCATGTAGACAAAAGATTTCTTTATTTAAATACTTGGGTATAAAACCCGATCGTTTGTACATTTGATTTTTGAAATCAAAACCCTGACCAAAGTTAGTAAAATCTACAAGGAGGTATTCTGCCTAGTAAGTCGACATCATTTTGGCACCTTAACCTTGTATTTTCTTAGGTTCTTTCCTATGCCTCGCACGAACCTGTATAACACATTTCTGGGTTGCACCGGGTCCAGGTGTATGGCCTGACCCGGATTATACAATAAAACTGTCATCGGGACTTAGGCTGTAGCCGGTCCCGGTACTATGAGGTCATTCATTCTTTTCCTGAAAACATTTGAAAATGAACGTCAGCTACATGCTGGTGAATACTTTATGACCTCAAATCATTTTCATAAGCATGGCAAAACAGTTTAATTAAACAGTTAAACATTTCATCATTGGAGGATTGTAGTGATCATATATCACTTCCTAGGATTTCAACCAATTGTATACATTGGACAAGCACTCAGGGCCACACGGCCAAGCTGGCACAACTGCGTTTTACGCATCACCCGACATACAAGCCAACCCCGCCCGGCCCAACTGGATCCGGAGCGAGTATAAATATTTGATCAAACTTTACGTACACTTCTTGGGTATCAACATTCCCTAGGGGTAGAACCCCTGATTCTGGGATTAGTATGAGTAAATATTTAATTATCGTGTTTTGCCCTTTTTGGAAACATAAATTGTTTGATCGTTTGCATAAAGGTGCCGACAGCACCAGCACATCTTATTTGCATGATGATAGCTTACCGCCCATGCACGTCTTTACAAATCGTTTTTTGTAAAAGCTCACTCTCGCCATGAGAATGAGTATTTTTGACAAGGACGGATATTCACCTTGGATTTGAAGTGGAAGATCGAAAGATAATAATCTTAATGCTAAGTAGCTCTTAGAGTTGACTCTTAAGGCTCTAGCACCTTAATTCACACTTCTATGCGTTCCTCTGGTTTCTTCGGTTCTAAACACTCGAGTCTGGTTGATAAGTGAAAGTTAGTCAAACTTGAAGGAGCGGCTCGGGAGTCGGGTCAGCTACTAGAAGCTCAGGACCAGAGAACTTAGAGAAAACTCGAAGATTGATTGAGTTTGGTGTGGGAAATGCAAATGAATTACCCATCTATTTATAGGCTGATAACAGCCACGTAGCGGACCGCTAGCCAGATCCCTGGCGATCCGCTACCACCCACTTTCACGCATGCTTGACAAATGTCAAGCGCTGGTGTGCATGCGCACCACACGTCCTTAGAGGACCGTGTGGGTTTTCCTTGGCGGTCCACCAAGCTCCACGCGTCAGCAGGGCTGACGCATGCCCTACAGGTGGCGTTGACACGTGTCATGTGCAGAACCTTCCTAGGGAAGTATGTAGCAGACCGTTTGCTAGGACCTTGTCGGTCCGCTAGCTGTGTCCGCCCGTAGCGGACCGTTATACACCTCATGGCGGTCCGCCATAGATCTAACGGGGGAAATCCTTGTTACCCGTAGCGGACCGTTACCACTTGAATTTCTATTTTCTTTCTTTTTCTTCCTTGTCTTTGATGTTCCTAACCCTTGTGGTTTCATCCTTGGAATAATTGGAACCATAATCAGATTTGTCATCCCTTATGCCTAGTCTTGGCATTATCATGACTCGTCAGAACTTTATCGTTTTTCAGGACCAAAATAAATCTTAGGCGAAGGCCTAACGAATGATGGGGAATTATATAGTCATAACTGTGGTTAGCTTTGGATAACACTACCTAGTTTAGACATGGGTGATCAGTCCATGCCTAGACCAGGGTTATGTCACCCAATGCCTACCCTGGCTATAACTCTAAGCCCCACTAAAATAAATACTTAAACTCGAAAATAAAGACAAACCTGTCTTTGAATTGGGAGAAGGTTTGGAATGAGAACTTAGGAGAAATCTTAAGTTCTATTTATAGGGAAGTTTGTTCACCATATGTCACCTTCCTCACATGTTGATGTACCTTCCTACTATCTTCCTTACATGTCATGTGCACCTTTCTACCACCTTCCTATCATTTCATATGCACATTCCTACTACCTTCCTTGCATGGTAGTTTATAGAAAAGTATGAGTTCAATATATACATATATATATATATATATATTATAATTATTATTTCTTAATTTATTTTCTGACTTTTGGGTTTCCGTTAACTCCCGTTATTTCTTATAAGTTCCGGGCAGAAATTGAGATCGAAATTTTGGCAGGTGTTATAGATACCCTCGGGAATCATACGTTGCAGCTTGGTTTCTGCTCCCTTAGGATTAACAGGACCGGAGTGGGTATGCTCTTCCGATTTAGTTTGAACATTTCCCCTCAAGGGGTTGGTGGGTTCCTTGTCCTTTGTTGTTGATCGGGTCTGCACGTTCAGTCCTGCTTGAATTTCCTCGTGTGCCCCTCATTGTCTAGACGTTTAAGAAAAGATTATTAGAAATTTGGGATCCTATTGTTCACGTAACGAGTCTAAGTAGTACAATCATTCATTAATCAAACAATATAGTTAACAATATATTATACATTGATTAATATCATACCAAAACATCTTCATAGGTTAGCACCCGTGTATGTCACTTGGTTTATAATAAAAAATACCAGTCATAGTACATAACACACATAATCCTAGTCAAAATGGACACTAGCGTACTCGCTAAGCGTTAATAAAACATATAATACATCCTAACATAAGAAGGTAAATAATCAAGGGTGTCTCATCCCAAGGATAGTAGCAATCAATGAGTCTATGATTCTTAAAGCCTCCAGTAGTCCATTAACACGTTCCTGACTCTCTTGCACTTGGAGTGCTACCAGCACATACTCCCGATAAATGCGCTCAGCTCGTTCCTCTGACGTCTCCGATGGGGTGGGACCCGAGCGAGGGTACGGGCCCCTAGTAGCAGCACGGTAAGACGAACTCACTCGCAAGGATCCATCAATGTAAGGGTCATCGTGTCATAGGGGATATCCTAGGTATGTGCCATGATAAGTTGTCACCACCTTATGATGCGGATAAACGGGACTGGTCGGTGCAGTGGGTGGTGTTGTTGCAGGTGTGGTGGGTGCTGGAACACCGGATGTAGTCCCCATCCTAAATAAGGTACCAGGTCTCACTCGTTTCCTTGCTGTGTGCCTGATCAGAGCGCCTCTTCCTACCATAGATCGGATGCCTAACAATACTCGTGAACTGCTCCTGCTCCGGCTCATGCTCCGGCTCATGCTCCGGCTCCGGCTCCTAGTCTTAGTCAGAGAAAGCGAACTGGAATCCTCTGAAAGTTTCGTCTCTTCAGCTGGGGTATACTGACATGTGACTGCATCATGACCCTGTGGGCCACAACCAGGTGGGAAGTCTCTTCGCGCAATAGGGCGTCTGAAGCTCGGTGACTCATCTTCGTTACAGAACTTTTTACCCGTGTCTTCTGCCATACCTACATAGCATTCGACATAACATACATATACATAGATACGCCATTTAGTCATGACAGATTTAAGTGTAGGCTTTCCTGCGCGAGCTTACTAGTCATCTAAGAGATAGACTTATTCAAGAGCCATGCCTAAGGTAAAAAAAGTCCTATTAGACTTAGTCCCTAATATGACACGGCTAGAACTTAGATACCTAAGGAAGGTGCTAAAACCTTTGGCTCTGATACCAACTTGCCACACCCCGATTTTCCTGAGGCTAGTTGTGACTTGCTAGTATTAAAAACACAGGCACCGGAAATTTAACATAGGACTTACATTACTCAAAATATGGGTCTAGGGAACCGCCTATTACATCATCTAATGTTTTCAAGATACTTCTATTAACTAATTAACAAGTCTATTACAAATGACATTTGGTGATCAGCTAGGAACATCAATCTGCCTAAAAGTCTAGCTCCTAATGCTTGGTCGAGCTCCATGCTTAACGACCTGAAACACATGCTTAAAACAACGTTAGCTATTTAAAGCTAGTGAGCTCGTAATAAGACACAAGTGAGTTAACCCAGGTATAAGACTGTAGGTGTATATACTACATAAACATTGCTTTCCATTCAAGCCACACTCGGGGCCGCAACCAATAGCAGATAGTAATTGTCTAAATGCTAACTCCTGTCAACATTACAACACTATTCACACATACATGACGCAAAATTTAATAGTGCGTAGGGTCGTGTGTCAACTAGGTCAACACGTCAATAATTCAGCCCCTAATAAATTGGCCATAGGTCTAGTCTTCCCTAGTTCCTATCGGGGATACACCGTGCATGAAGTAGGGACATTATTCCCAAGGTTCAAGTAATACCCACATATGCGTGTGGCTCATTCCGAGTTAATGATTGCACAAAGTAAAAGTAAGTATACACCCAAAATGGTTTGTATTCAAAGACACTTGACAAGCATGTATTTCACCCCAAAACATTTAAGTAAAAAGGGGATTAATTAAGGAACTCACCGGATTTCGGTGATATAAGAGACGTCCTAGTAAGCTCGGGGTTGAATAAACGTTCGTAAGCAGCGGGAATCCCTAGGGTTAAGTAAAGCATCACTAATGATATTAATTACATGTTATGTATGTGTGTATATATATATATATAATTATTCTTATCGCCATAGTGGTTTGTTTAGTTTGGACATGGTTACAATGTCGGTTCATTCAAACGCGTAACTGTAAGCTTACGGCGTATAAAAATATTAGGGTTTTATATTTATATGTCATATAAATATTTTTAAGTTCAAAAATCAGTCACGAACTCCTTAGTTTTTCTTGTTGGCGGTTTTAGTCCTTGTACTATTTAAACGTGTCGAATAATCGTTAAAATCGTAATTAAATAGTTTTGATAATTATTTACAGGTTTTAAAATATATTTATTATTTATCTTAGGGTGTTTTAATTCAGTAAATATTATGTGAAAAATAATAAGTTGTAAAAATGGGTTGTTCGTTATCGGTTTTTGGTAAAACAAATCGTACGTAAACGTTTAAATGCGTTTTTAACGCATCAGATAACCTTTAAATCTTTGGAAATGATTTTATAGTATGAATGGACTTAATTTTTCTAGAAAATATATGTTTCAAAAGTTCTAAGTCCAAAAATCGTGTTTTTGTCGGTTAATCGTTTAAGTTCGGTTTTAAACATAACAGTATACTAAAAATCAAGTTTTCCACTTTTTATACTAAATATCACCTTTTTATGTTTGAATAAGTTATAAATGATGATTTTCATATTTTTAGAAGTCCGGGTTCGGTTTTTATAAGCCTCGTCACTATGCACGCGTTTTAACGGTTTTAACCGGTTACACGTACAACCAAAATCAAGTTAACACTCATAGGTCATTACAAACTGTTTTGAATCGATTTCCAAAATTATTAGCTTTACAAAGTGGGTGTGTTGTGGCTAAAGACCAGCCTCCCTATTATGTGAAAACTTCAAACTAACCTAGCATCATGGTTGTACATAAATCACACATGTATTTGATGATTTAAGTTTGGAAATGAAGGTTTTAAGTGGTTTTTGGCTTACCAAAAGAGATGAACCTTGGATGATGCTAGATGAACGATTTAAAGAGATGAAAACACACCAAAGGAGACTCATGTTTCTGTTAAGAACATGTGGTTTAGTTTTTAGAATATTCAAGCTCTTGTAACTTAAAAAATGGTGGTGAACTTACATGAAATGATGATGTAGATGATTAGGGAAGCTTGGAAACACTTGGTAAACACTTGTACCTCATTGGATTCAGTTTTGGGGGTTGATATTGATGGGTTTCTTGCTTGTAGAAATGTGTTTAGGAGTTTGAAAATGTAAAGATTGGGTGTTTTAAGTTGGAGCCGAGAGAGAGGGTGAGGGAGAGTGTGCTTGAGTGTTTAAAATCTTAAAATGGTTGGTTGCTTTGTTGGAGCCAGTTGTACACAAAGGAAAAAGGGAAAAATATCATTCAAATATCTTGCATTAAATGAAGTATGGTGCCATGTTAACAAAAGAAGTAGCATGGTGTATGATTAAAAGAAAAAAATTACAAGTATGGTGTGTGATTGAGGGTGTGGTCTCGAACAAACAAAAGAGAATGGGAGGGGGTATAGGTAGGTTAGAGTGATTCTAGCTAGGATAGTTTTAGGTTCTTATTTAGTTAATTAATTTAGTTTAATTTTAGGTTTAGTTTAATATGGTGGCTAATGAGGTTAGATATATGATTAGGGATGATTTAAATAGTGGTTTAATATTATGGAAAGTTTAATGTTAGTTAATATTTAGGTTCTTGGTTATATATGTATATGTATAATTAGGCAATTAGGGTTTAAATGATTGAGTGTTACAGTTATTATTGTTATTATCATTTTTATCAAATATTGAAATGATGTTGGGTCGAGCCCGTTAGGCTTAACGGGTCTAACTTAACCTAATTGTATAACGGGCCTAAAAGTTTTGACATGTGACTTATAACACATGTCCTAAACGAGTCAAATGTGAGGAGTCTAATAATATATATATATATATATATATATATATATATATATAAATTGTTTGGGAATAAAGAAAATAAATATAAAAAATTCGGACCTGAAAATTCGGAATTGTTACAGTACTTCAAGCGAATACTAGAGTACTCACGTGGATACTCTGAGCGAAAACCGGAAGTACTCGCATAGGTACTTTACGGGAATACTGGGAGTATACGTACGAGTACTCATTTGCGAATACTTTGTATCAGTTGAACGAATACTAAGGGCGAGTACTTATAATACCCTAGCATAGCATTCCAGAGTATACTAGAGCGAGTACTTGCCCTTGACACCTATTGAACTTGTACAGATTTGGCATAGTTGATAGAGCCCGCAGATTCAGTCATAACCTGACCCTGATAGTCAAGTTACCACAGTTGAGTTTTGATGGCCCATTTTCAAATGTTTTTGGGCTGATGTTATACTTAATGAATTTGAAAGACAAAGTTTTATTTTATAAAAATTTACTTTTTATAAAGAAAAGAGAAATAGAGACATAGTAAACAGAATTTTCTTTAAATCAATGTTTTAAAGAAAAGAATGACATGCAGATATAGAAATAGAGACAGAGTAAACAGATACAATCTTTAAACTAGATGTTTTAAAGAAAGTAATGATAGACAAAGCTAACGGCACGTAGTGATAGTGACAGATGCCATGTTATGTGCTTATGTGATAGTATGTGTTATTTGTCTACATTCTGTGACAGATGTCATCTTATGTTTTTATGTGATAATATATGTTATTTGTCTGCATTATATGATATGTGAATTGCTTGTGTGATAGTTAGAGTAAATGCATACTAGAACATAGAAGAAAGCCTTGCAAGCAACGGAGAAGTCTCGCTTTTGTAGCCAGCACGGAGAAAAATAACGAAGTCTCGCTTTTATAGCCAGCACAGAGTAAAACAGGGAAGTCTCACCTTGTAGAAGCAACATATGAGTCTTGTACAAGTGTCAGCATAGAGGAACCTTGTCCTTGGACAATGGTTCAGTTATGTTATGATAGTTTCAGTACAAGTGCAATTTCACTTGTTATTTGTACAGTGATAGAAAGTATGGTAGAGTCAGAGGGGGCGTCATAATTGGTTTTCCCCCAAAACGGAGTTTTAACAAATGATAGCAATGTAAAGATTTCATTAATTATGAAATTACAAAGTTTTAAAGTACAGAGAATGTTTTGTTAAAACTTAACAGAAAGAAAGCTTATTTTATTTTTATGTGATTAAGCTAAACCAAATGACAGACAGACAGAGTTTTCAGTTAATAAAGTAAATATAGAACTCACTCAGTATAACTGACTTTTAGTATGCACATCAGGTTAGAGAAAGATAGAACAGAGAGAAGCTTCATGGGTTTGGATAGCATGGACCGATGGGCTGCTCGACTCTGAAGACTGACATTCCCTTATTTTGATAGTATTTGAACAAGTGATATTTAAAGTTTTAATTCCTTGTGAATATTAGTAAAGACTTCCGTTATAATTTGACATGAATCTCTGGTTTAAGAACTATGAATGTTAAGCATTGTTCCAATGCTCCAATTTGAGTTAAAAAGCAGCAGGAAAATCAAGTATGAACTGAAATTGGAAACAAAAATAAAGCTATGATAGATTCAAGTTTTAACGCATACCTCGGTTTGGGGCGTTTCACTGCATCATTTCAATACGGAGGTAATACAGAAAATAGTGAAGTTGTACTCGCGAACTGTATTAAAAATCTTATAATCACAAGCGGAGATTAAATTCATAGTAAGCTTTTGGGAGGAAGACTGGTCAAACCTATCTTTAATGTTTCTCCACATGTCAAAAGGGTCCTCAGCGATGAGGTAATTTCTTTTTAGGTCTTCATGGAGATGGTGGCGTAGGAAGATCATGGCTTTAGTATTCGCTTGGAGAGAAATCTTGTTCCCGTCAAGGCTATTTCATGTGGGTTCATGGGAGGTAGTTATGTCCGGGGACGTCGAGTGCAACTAACACTAGTTTGAAAAGGTTTGACTTAATAATTTCAATGATCATTGATTTGTGATTAAAATGCGTCTTTGTGTACATTTAACAGGACTTCGGGTTCTCATTGATTACAACTGCATGTTTTATAATTTAAGGGCGTTTGTATATAGTAGAGAGGGGCCTAGCTTCTTATATGATTCGCTAGATTCGGAAAGTTGTCCGGTATAAATAACAAGACTTTTGGGGTTTATCTTGTTATATATTTATGTGATAATGTGTATCGTTTTCATTGGAACTCATGCACATTAATCTACAATCTTTTAATTTTTGAGAATGAGCGTTGTCAAGGATATTTTCATAACGAAATTAGTATCTGTCTACCATTGAAGGTAATAACTTCTTATTAAGATACTAGTCACATTGAAGACGAGTACAGTACCCTAACGAATTTACACAAATTATGTGACTAATTTTCCTTCCTTAACATAGTTAATTGTATGAGAAAATAAGTATCCAAATCTAAGTAGGAAAGCTTAAAAGTGGTACTAATAATCTTTTATTATTTCATAATATAAAAGGCCACTAAAATGACGATGATACCTGGAAAATATTTATTTGGGTATTTAGATAACTAAGGCAATGTGTTGTGATAATGCCGCACCAGCGGTGAAGCTGAGGTGGAGGGTGCGTTGGGTGTGGCAACACCGTCCCCCCCCCCACCCTCGAAGACGCCGCAAATTTATAATAGTTTAAAGCAATGGACTTGGTCAAATTTATAAGTTGTAACTGACCCATCTTCTTTCCCAAATAACGCACAGATCGTAGGAGACTAGCGCAGACCAAGTCATTGAACGAAAAAAAATACAACATATTGAATCGTTTATGTATGTTGTTTTGAGTACAAAATAATCACGGTTTTTAGCAAGGACTGGGTAAGAGTATGGAGAGATGGTTTCCCTCGTTCAGATCCGTGTCTCGTATGGAAAAATATGTTTTCTTCTCTTGTCGGGTCACGAAGCAAGCTGCAACCACATGAAAAACTCGTTAGACGGTCGGGGGTTTGACCCTAAGGGCACTCCGACGCTCAGGTCAATATCATCTTAGCGATGATAGTCGTCTATATATGTATATCAACATATATTAAGATTTAAGAGAGGGAGAGTCTAGAGAGAGAACAACCTACTTTGGGCGATGTCTTCTATTTATAAGAGATCCTTTGGGTTTCAACCCTAATGAGCCAATTCTACCCTTTAAGTTTCTTGGGATTGGGCCCACCTGAAGAGGGCCTGATGTGTGGGCTCTTTGTCCGGTCATGAGGATAGCTCATCATATGTAAAGAAGCCAAAGTTTGATTTGTTTTTTTTTAAAGAAACTTTTACTCTAACTACCACCTAACATGCACATGCAGGACTTTGCGGTTATGCACTATTCAAATAGGAATCCATTTTCTGAAAGATCCTGGCTTTCGTGCTTTGGTGGGTCTCCAAGATCCTTTCGATGACCTATGTTGTGTTGAAGGGATATCTATATAATCCGATCGATTGCGTAAAGCCCGCATAGGAGCGGAACCGGAAACCCACACCACTTTTGTGCTGGGGCAATCCCCAATGCAAGGGTTCGACTTGTTACCCGGAGACAATCGCTATGGTCAAAAAGTATCGCAGGGAGATGTCGTTGGTTTGCAGCGGCTGCTTTTGTCTTGCGGCGGCGCTTGTACGAAGAACAACCGACGACAAGGAATAACCATAGTCGAGGGTGTACGTGATGATTATGAGTGGTTCGATGGTACCTCGACAGTGACCGCATATGGTGGCTGTTCTTGTATTGAAGGACACGATTCCCTCCCTCAATTTTGTCTCCATTCGTTTCTGTGCTGCGGTAGTAAGCAAGACACCCAAACACCTTCATTTGTTCATAATCAGGTTTCTCATTGTAAATCATTTCAAAAGGCGTTTTGTTGTTTATCACTTTGGAGGGTAAACGATTGATGATGTACGCAGCCGTCAAAACGCATTCCCCCCCAAAAAAAAGTGACGGTAACTTGGCTTCAAATCTAAGGGAACGGTCCGTTTCAAGAAGGTGTCGGTGTTTTCTCTCCACTACACCGTTTTGTTGGGGTGTATGTGAACATTTGGTTTCAAGCAAATTCCACATTCGGTGTAAAAATTGGTCATGCGGTTAGAAGTAAACTCGCCACCATTATCACATCAAATGCGTTTGATGGTTTTGTCAAATTGGATTTTTACAAACTTGTGAAATGCTATTAGGCAATCACTTGCCTCGTTTTTATGCCTTAAAAGAAAAACCCAAACGGCACAACTATAGTCGTCCACTATCATTAAGAAATATTGTGCCCGGGTGAGTGAAGGCGTTCTATATTTTCCCCATATGTCACAATGCAAGAGTTCAAAACAAGCCTTTGTTTTAATGGAACTTATAGGAAAAGGTAATCTTGTATGTTTTGCTTTAACACAAGAATCACAAAACAACACACTACTCCTTGAAGGGAAATTAATAAAATCAAAACCAGATAGTTTATCACGTGAAACGTGTCCTAACCGTTTATGCCAAACATCCAAAGTGGTTGCCATTGCTCTTCTCTCACTCACCACCATATCCACCTCATAGAGACCATTTTTGCACTCACCCGCTCCAATCAATCTCTTTGTGCTCAAGTCCTGCATGACACAAAAAGTGGGAAAAAAGGTAACAGCACATCGCAAATCTTTTGATAATTGACTGACAAATAAAAGATTGCATGTGAACTTTGGAACATGCAATACATCTGTGATTCTCATCCCATTTGGTAGTGTACAAGTCCTTTTTCCTTCAACAGGAATAAGGGATCCATTTGGTATAGAAACAGGCATCTCGTTTGTTGCCTTCACTTGGTTATCAACCAATCTTTCCTGTGGGTTATGTGTACCGAAGCACCTGAATCGACAAGCCACTTATCATAGCGTTCGAGTCTGCCTGCCAAGTGAGTTGTGGGATGAGTCTCTCCTGAGTTATTTGCAAAGAACATATTTAAAAATTGTTGGTACTGTTCGCTACTCAGTCCTGGAATAGGACTTCTCCACCTTCGCTACTTCCTGGTGAATCGATGCTGATGGCAACGCCATCGGATTTGTTGTTTTGTTTCTGAGACATGTCGATGACGACTGTGATTTTTCTCATAAAGCATTCTTGTCGGCCATCAACAAAAATGATGAGCCCAAAACATTTAAACAAGCGGTGCAGGATGAGAATTGGAGGAATGCCATGAAACGAGAAATACAAGCCCTTGAGTCTAATGGAACATGGACTCTTGAAGAGCTACCTGAAGGAAAGAAAGCCATTGGCTCGAAATGGGTATACAATGTGAAATATAAGCCGAATGGTGATATTGAGAGATACAAGGCACGCCTAGTGGCCAAGGGTTATACACAAATGGAAGGCGTCGACTTTCATGATACGTTTGCGCCGGTTGCCAAGTTGGTAACCATTCGAACTATCTTGGCTATTGCGGTTAAAAGAAATTGGTTAGTACATCAACTAGACATAAACAACACCTTCCTACATGTAGACTTGCACGAGGAAGTTTACAAGAAGATTCCTCAAGGTTTCGAGAAAGAAAAAGGGGACAAAGTGTGCCGGCTAAGGAAGTCTCTATATGGCCTAAAACAAGCCTCAAGAAATTGTAATCAAAAGTTTACATCGGCTTTACTTGAGGGTGGTTTTAGACAATCCAAGGCGGATCACTCATTGTTCATTTTCAAGGCCGAAGGAATTTATGTTGCAGTTTTAATTTACGTGGACGATGTTATTATAGTGGGAAATGATGCTGATAAAATCAAAGAAACGAAGGCCTTTCTAAATGAAAGGTTTAGTATTAAAGACCTTGGTATTCTCAAGTACTTCTTAGGTATTGAAGTAACAAGAACCGAGGATGGTATGGTGCTTAGTCAAAGAAAATATATTCTTGATATTCTTGAGGATAGTGGAATGCTTGGCTGTCGTCCTAGCCCAATACCCATGGAACAAAACTTGAAACTTGGAAAAGGGGAAGAAGAACGAGTTGATGCTAGTCACTACCGGCGTCTCATTGGTAGCTTACTCTACCTCCAAGCCACTCGACCCGACATAACACATTCAGTTAATTTACTAAGCCAATTTGTGGCGGACCCACAACAAAACCACATGGATGCCGTCACAAGAATTCTACGATACTTAAAAGCAACCCCGGGTCAAGGTATCTTATTGCCGAAGAAAGGGGGAACTAATTTACTAGCCTACACCGATTCAGATTGGTTGGGATGTCCGGTTACCAGAAGATCGAGAACCGGGTACCTATTACTTCTTGGAGGTGCCCCGGTGCCATGGTTGAGAGAACAACGGTGGTGTCGATGCCAATGGTCGTACGTCGGTGGTTTTGAGGGCCATGGCGATTTTGTTACAAAAACTGACGTAGGATTCAAAACAACCATAAATGTCAAGAGAAAAGCCCATCGTATAGATTCTACTGCTGTAATTTTCTAGAGCAACAGTAGGTTTTTGGGGAAATTCAATTAATTCATTGTCAATTGATAACATCAAATCATACAACTTATATGTATCAATGTGAAACCCTAAAACTAATAAACATTGGGTTAGGTTTAAAATAATCTTACATTATATCAATTCTAAATATATAAAATCTATTATTTTTTTTCTTATAAAAAATGAACATTTTCATACTTCAACTTAAAAAAATTTCAGATTATATAACTCCATATATTATATAATAAATTGTATTTTACAAAAGACTTATTTTAAACAATTAAATTTTCAACTCTTACAACACCCTTAATAGGGGTCCCTAAATAATTAATTACACAAACATATATAATATAAGTCTAGTTACTCAGAAAATTTACAAAAATTAATCTAATAAAATAAAAATAATTAATAAATTACAATAAATAGAATGAATTAAGTCAAGAAAATTCGTTGATAAGGGAACTGGGTTGGAATTCACTGTTGGGCCGAGTCAGATATGTCGAAGGCAACACAACACACATACCAAAAGCCAAGCCCACACCCAAGTATAAATGGGCTGGGGGAACCACTGGATCAAAGCCTAAGTCCATGAACAAAGTGCAACAAGAAGCATTTTAACGAACATGTGATGGTTTTCGGTTGCGAGATCGAGAGTAGGAATGAGAACGGGTCAGATATGGGACGGGTTTTGGTAATTCTAGACACATACCTGGTTACAAAACCATGTCACATACTTGCGGATATTGAGTCAATGAGTATCCCTGTTTATGTTTTTCGTGATTAAAAGTTACCCGAAACTCAATCTTAAACTCACTTAAAAAATCGACTTGAAATATCATATAGTAAACTACACTTCTAAAATTCTGTAATTTTAATAATTTTAAGTTTCTAACTACAATATAGTATATATTATATTTCTTAAGATCTATACTATATAATAAAGAGTTAATTGCATAAACGGCCCCTGTGGTTTGCTCAAATTACATGTTTTGCCCCCAGGTTTAAAAATTACAAACTTAGCCCAAACATTTGAAACATATTGCGTCTTTAGTCCCTGTTGTTAACACCAGTTAGTTTTTAACGGAAAGTTAACCCATGTTCTATCCACATGACTTACGATTGCAAACTTAATGTTAAAAATGAGTAATATCAATAAATATTAGCAAAAATCAATAAAAAAGTTAGTGACTTTTACTGATTTTTTACGAACTTTTACTGATTTTTATGAATTTTTACTGATTTTACCAAAAAAAAAGTTTTAAATAATTTTTACTTATTTTAACTCATTTTTAAGATTAAGTTTGCAAGCGTAAGTCACGTGGATAACACATTGGTTAAGTTTCCGTTAAAAACTAATTGGTGTTAACACCAGAGGCTAAAGACGCAACAGGTCTCAAATGTTTAGGCTAAATTTGTAATTTTTAAAACTTAGGGGCCAAACATGTAATTTAATCAAGCCACAGGGACCATTTATGCAATTAACTCTATAATAAATAAAGGTTCCTTCATGTCACATGTCACCTCCATATTCATTCTCAACATTTTTTTTGTCTCTTTGTCTTATTAAATACACCTCTATTTTTTAAGGATTATTGGATTTTAATAATCCCACCTTTTACCAATTGGCCGATAATAATCCCAACTGAGAATATTCTTACCACTGGTCCCTACTTTCAAACTATTTTTTTACATTGGACCCCTCGTTAAAAAAACTTAACGCCGTTAGAGTTTATATGACGTGGACATCTGCAAACCGCCGGAAAGTCGAGCCAAGCTAGCAGTGGTCTCGTGGTGGCTTTTGAAATTGGCTCTGGTGGTGTTTAACTGGTCTCGTGGGTCCGGAAAGTCCAAACAGAGAAAACGGTGGTGTTTAACGAGACCAGTTAAACACCACCAAAGCCAATTTCAAAAGCCAACACGAGACCATTGCTAGCTTGGCTCGACTTTCCGGCGGTTTGCAGATGTCCATGTCATATAAACTCTAACGGCGTTAAGTTTTTTTAACGAGGAGTCCAATGTAAAAAAATAGTTTGAAAGTAGGGACCGGTGGTAAGAATATTCTCAGTTGGGATTATTATCGGCCAATTGGTAAAAGGTAGGATTATTAAAATACAATAATCCATTTTTTAATAATAATATATTTTTAAAGAAAATACTAATCTATATCTATATTGTGTAATAAATAAAAATCATTTATGCCACGTGTCGCGTCCACATCTCTTCTCATTATTTTTTTCCCGTCTCTCTCTTATTAAATACACCTATCTTTTTTTAATAATGATTTATATTTAAAGAAAAATATTAATTATACTATAAAAACATTTATTTTAAATTATCTCTTATTTTAAGAAACTTTAAAATTTAATTATGTAACTTTTGTTTTTAACTAAATAGTGATATAAGTCAAATTATATTAAAAATAAATTAATGTATTCAAAACGTGTAATATACGGGTTTTAAATATATAAACTTTTTAGAGTAAATTACGTTTTTGGCCCATGTGGTTTGACCTGTTTAACCCTTTCAGTTTAAAAAGGAATCTTTTAACATATCAGCCTCTGAGGTTGTATTTTTGTTAACCATTTCAGTCTCTGACACTAACTCTGTTAACTTTTTTTGTTAAGTATAAGGGCATTTTAATCATTTTATCTCTAAGAGACTAGTTTAACTATTTCAGTCCAATAAAAACTTTTTTTAGTTTTTTGATAATTTTTTTTTACTTATTTAAAAACGTTTTTTTTTACTTTTTTAAAATCATTTTTTTTTTCATAAAATCGTCTTTTTTGAACTTTATAAAAACGTTTTTTTAACTTTTCTAAAAATATTTTTAGACTGAAATAGTTAAACTAGTCCTTTAGAAATAAAATAATAAAATGCCCCTATACTTAACAGAAAAAGTTAATGTCAGGGGCTGAAATTGTTACAAAATTACAACCTCAGGGGCTGATATATTAAAAGATTCCCTTTTGAACTAAAAGGGGTTAAACATGTCAAACCACATGGGCCAAAAGCGTAATTTACTCAAGTTTTTATTACTAAGTATATAACATTATATTTTATCAACACGGGTTTTTTAAAATACAAATTTTTTATTACTAAGTATATAATATTATATTTTATCAACCCGTGTAATACACGGAATTTTAACTTAGTTATACTAATAAAACACATTTATTTTAAATTATCTCTTATTATAAGAAATTTTGAAATCTAATTATTTAACTTTTATTTTCAATCAAATAGTAAATAAAAGTGAAATTACATTAAATAGTAATTAACGTACTTTTGAAACCAATTATATATTAATTTTATACATTTTGAATTTTATTTTCTATCCTTAGTATACGTAATACATTTTTACACCTATAAAATATATTTATAAACATTTAAAAATTTTATGTATAGACACGGGTTCTAGGGTAGTTATATAATATATTAATACATTCAGGTATGTGACAATCCTGAAGTAGGATCAATAATCTGGGATAATTAATTCATCAGAAATGGGCTTGGCCCATTAACGACCCGGCAGTAGGCCAAATATGCGAGCTTGATCTGTAACCCTACTTGACAGATCACGGAATGATTTGAGATAACGTATTGCTGATACGTAGGATTTTTCGAGACTCACAATGTACGGTTAAACAAATAATCACGTTCACAGTTAACAGTTAGTAACTGACACCCTACGTTATATTTAATTACTAATATTAAATATTAATAATAATTATTAATATTTACTCGCGCGGTTAATTTAGGAACGGCTAAGTGTGAGTTATAAGTCATGGGGCACGCGACCACAAATACCGGTGTAAGCGTAATGTAGTTATCCAATATCTCGTATAATTAAACGATATAAATAATTACTAAATTTTGATTTTATCATTATCAATTTAACGTTATTATTATTATTTAAGATATAATGATTTCGTACGGAACACAAAAACATTTAAACGAAAGGACGCGTTAGTCACAGGTACTAGCGCGCACCGACCTGGACAACGGAAAGAGCGTAATTTAATAAATCAAACATTTAAATATTATAAATAATAGCATTGTTCAAATTTTAGGAATCTCGAAACAACGTATCAGGGACCAGAACGCGATGACGATTCGGTCTGACACGCGGTGTCCACCTACACATTTAACCATTTTAAAACCCTAGATTTATATATATGTTCTTTTTCTTTCCTTGTCCTCATTCCTACACACACACATATTTTGATAGAGAGAGAGAGAGAGGTGAGCATAGAGAGAAGGGGGAGGAGGGCCGGCCACCTTCCGGCGGCTCCTCCCGGCGACGGTGGTGGCAGGGTGAGCGACGAAGATGAGGGCGACAAGGACCAGAGGCGGAAACGACCCTCTGATGGCCTAAATCATAGAAATAGGCGGCGGCGGTTCAACAATGAAGCCCGACGGCGAGTTATGATGGCGTCTCACCTCCGACGATGCCGCTAGCACTCCAAACGATGGTGAAAATGACAGATCTGGTGGTCTTCGACAACTCTCCTCCCTATCTCTCTGTTACCGACCGAAAGCCAGTGAATCTGAGATTGCAGGAGGCGGTTCCAGGAGGTGAAGTGGGGAGGGGTGAAGATCAAAACTGTGGCCTGTCACACCCCCAAATTCCACTAACGGAGTTTTACCATTTGGGACGTGACAAACCAAGATCTCAGACATTAGCTACTTCAAACGACTCTATATGAGACTCAAAATAACATTTCATAAAAATATAAGGTTCAGAGTAAATATGCGGAAGCGTTAAATGAAAGTAAATGCGCAAAACAACGCGCCCATATCCAAATACAAATCAAACATAAAGATTGTTTGATAGATAGATAATTTCAATGTAATCCAAAACACATGCATGACTTAACGTGATCCTAAGTTCCAACCTGAGAAAACATGTAAGAAAACGATTCAACACTATGTTGGTGAATTCATAGGTTTCAATAACGTAGTAAAGCACATGCAGATTATGTACATTCCAATATGCATATCTATAGGTAGCTAACCTACGTTCATGTTTTGCTAAAGCGTTTGTAACCGAAGCTGGCATGTGTTTGATTGTTTGCCTCCAGCCAGGTCTATCAACCTTGACTAATGTGATTAGGCTAATATTTCACCCGTTCGACCTCCAATCGATTTAGCGCGACTAACGCGGGTGGGGCTTGTCAAGCACCAGTAGTACTACTAAACATTATCACGCTAAGATCCATATTAACGGTACGATGTGAGTGTGAGGACTTTCAATGATAGTTGCAATACGCTTAGCCCTAACAGTGATATCATATGATGTACCATAATCAAAAATAGTTTGCATGTTTTCTCCACCAAATTAAAACAGTAAGAAGAGGCCGTGAAACTCACCTGAGTTTGAGTAGTGGTTGGATCACACAAGGATGAGATTAGGTTGGAACCACAAGTGTAAGTCTCAGACGACTTACGTATGCCCTAGAATTATAAACACATAAGATTAAGGTCATAAGTTAGGATTTGTGACGACGACACAGAAGATTGAACGCCTTAATGCATTCAAAGGTGTCACACCCTGAAATTCCACAGCGGGTTACCCGCGGGTTGTGACTATCAAGGATCATCGGTCCTGGTCATTTTGAACGACCTCTAAATGGTTTTTGAAAAAGTCATTCCATTTGAACATCATTCGAAATACATAAGTTTACAGAGTTTAAGAAAATACGGAATGTAAATGCGGAAGCAAAAGTAATGTATCAAATACAGAAGCATAATGCCTTTAGGTTCCCATAAACCTAAGCTTCTAATGAAAAACATGCTATGAGACTCCAGATATGCAAATCCTAATCCTTGTGCAAGTGCTTAGCGACCTGAGATAAACATGCTTAAAAGTGTCAACACAAGGTTGGTGAGTTCACAGGTTTAAGTAACAGAAAAGAAATGAAAACAGTGTAACAGTAGGAAAATTCTACTCATGATTCGATTGTTGATCAGACAATATGCGATAATAATATAAGCAATTCACCGAAACCGAAGCTAACGAAAAGGATGCTGAAACTTGCATTTTGCCTCTTACGTGCCCAGCACGCAATGGATTAGGTCAATGATGCACCCGTTAGACCTCCAGTCTAAGTTAGCGCGACTAACCCGGGTGGGGGTGGTTAAACCCAATAGTACTATTCATGATTACCTCGCTTGGGAAATAATTAACGGTTCGATTGTGAGAGGACTTTACGTGCGGGAAATGCACCCACTTATATATTAACGTGAAATCAAGTAACATCATAAAACTATGAAAGTAAGTTTGAGCATGTATCTCCCCCAGTGGAAAATAAGTAAAATGGGGCCGTGAAAACTCACCTGGAAATGCGGTAAATGAGAAATGAAAGCAACAAGAGAAATCGAGTAACTCCGGGTAACCGACCTAACCGAGCCCTAGGAAATAGTAAGGCTATAAGGTCTATGAAAGTAAACATGGTTTATGTAACCACATTCATCCAAACGACTCAACGTTGAAAGGTTACATTGACGTTTTGAAAAGGTTTGACCAAAGTCGACCCAGGTTTGACCAAAGTTTGACCAACTTTGACCAAGGTTGACTAATGTTGTCCAATGTTGACCAATTGTTGACTAATGTTGACTAATGTTGACCATTGTTGACTAATGTGACACGACGACCCGTTGGTGACACATGGTGAACATATGAACTAGTATCACATAGGTGACATGTAAGTAACACATAAGTAGCATATAAGTAACATATAAGTAACACCTTATGACATAACATACGTGCTTCAAGTAATTGCATAAGTAAGTAACTTCTCATAAGTCATATAGTTTGTATATGTTCAGGTCATAAATAGTAACACATAACTCCATGTAGTTGCATAAGTAACATGTGACAAGTAACATGGCATTTGTACATCCTTATCATATAGTTCATACATTTAGCACATCATCCACATAGGTTACGTCATTACACTAATAACCTAACAACAATATTTTAATCTATTTGAATAAGTAACATAACATGTCATTCATAACCCATAGTCCTTAACATAGCAAAGTTTCCCGTTTTAGACAATTAGGGTTTTTAGTGCACTTTAGGTGTCATGGCTTAACTAAACAAGTTATACATGTTATCATACTAGTAACATATCATAAACATGATTCTATACATGCACTTTCTATTTCAAGCAATGGAGAAGTTCCAAAACCAACAAAGTTTCCTTATTTAGCAAGGTCTTCCAAAACACGTCATTATACAACTCTAATTCACATATTCTTGTATAAGTCATCTATTCATATAGTATTAAAGCCATTTAAGTCATTTTAAACATTTATAACCTACACATACAAAATGTGAAAAATTAAAGTTTCCTTTTTAGGAAAGTGGTCCAAACGACCTTCTACACATGTGCAACTTTAAATAACTCTTCGTACTACTTTAATACATGTTATAGAATCATAATATCAAGTTTTTATCCATTAGAACTCTCTAACACGAAATATGCAAAATTAAAGTTTCCTTATATAGTAAGTTGTCCATAACCGAGTGTAAAACAACATTTCAACAAAAACAAAAAAAAAATTATATTTCCTATCTATTCTACTATTATGTGTACCATTTAAACTATCAAACATATCACACATCCAATTTTGCAAAAATGCATCCAACAAAGTTTCTATAAATAGAAACGAGCAAATATCAACCTAAACAAGTATTTCAAATCATAAAATGTGCATATATGTGTCAACAACCTTATTTTATGAAAACTTTTGATTAAAAACAAGTATTAGAACACTTGAACCAACAAAAATCATTTGGATGAGTGGGGTACTACACTTGGCCGAAAAAAATGAAGAAAATATGGATAATTTCTTACCAAACTCAAGTATGTTGGATAAAAGATGGAGCTTCTTCACTTGAACACCTTGGATTAGCTCTTAGAATGCTTGGATTGCTTGAACAAAGTTTGAAGATGGTGGCTAGGTGGTGTATGGGTGGCGGCCGAAACAAGAGAGAGGAGAGGGAGAGAGTGTTTTTAGGTTTAGGGTAAAAATGAAGGAGTGTGAGGGTTTAGGGTGGTTTTAGTGAAATGGTATTTGGGCTTTTCATTTTTTTAAGGCTTTTTACACAAGGTATGGGCTTCTAAAGGACTAAAATAAATTAAAAGCTGAATTATTTTAGCCCAAGTAATAAAACCATTATTTTTATAAAATCCAATTTAGTGTTGTTGGCACATATCGCGTATTTGCTTAAAAAGGATTAAAATAAAAGTTGTTCTAAAAATTCTGGAAAAATTCACATAAGCATGAAATAGTAAATCACAGTATTACATATAATTTTTGCACACAAATTATATGCCTAAATATTATTTCTAAAATTCACCAACATTCGTGTGACAGGACGCGTGTGTGACCCGGTAATCCGCCCGATTACCGATGCATGTAATGAAATGAAACGAATGGACTTGATATGTGAAATATGTACTTAATTACTCTATAATTAAGTATGATGCAAGTGAAATCATTTGAATTCAAGTAATAGTCGGGTGTGGATATTAACCTGAATTTGCCGGGTATCACATACTCCCCCTGTTAAAAGGAATTTCGTCCCGAAATTCAGTTCGCGTCTCTGGTAGACGGTGTAGTTTTGAATAAGTGAGGGTATTTATGCTTGAATTGATCCTCGCGCTCCCAAGTGAACTCTGGTCCGCGTCTAGAATTCCAACGAACCTTAACAATGGGAATGCGGCTTTGTTTTAACTGCTTGACCTCACGGTCCATGATCTCGACGGGTTCTTCGACGAAGTGAAGCTGATCGTCTATTTGAATCTCCTCCAATGGTATGACTAGTGCCTCATCTGATAAGCATTTCTTCAGATTTGACACGTGAAACACGTCATGAACACCACTGAGGGTTTCCGGTAGGTTGAGTTTGTAAGCAACGGGACCAATCCTTTTCAGGATCTCAAAAGGTCCAATGTAACGAGGGTTCAGTTTTCCACGTTTGCCAAAACGTATCACTCCTTTCCATGGCGAGACTTTCAGTAGCACTTTGTCTCCCACTTGAAATTCTAATGGTTTGCGTCTCACGTCAGCGTAACTCTTTTGACGATCACGCGCGGCTTTGATACGTTCGCGTATCTGTACGATCTTCTCCGTAGTTTCGTGAATAATTTCTGGACTCGTGAGTTGGCTATCTCCCACTTCTGTCCAGCAAATTGGCGATCTACACTTTCGTCTATAAAGTGCTTCGAATGGTGCGGCTTTGATGCTAGTGTGGTAGCTATTGTTGTATGAAAAATCGACCAACGGTAGGTGAACATCCCAACCGTTTCCAAAGTCTACCACACAAGCCCTAAGCATGTCTTCCAGGGTCTGGATGGTCCTCTCGCTCTGACCGTCCGTCTGAGGATGGTATGCAGTACTCATACCTAACCGAGTACCCAACGCTTTCTGTAACGATTGCCAGAACCGGGATGTGAATCGACTATCCCATCTGAAATGATGGAGATCGGCACTCCATGTCTTGCGACTACTTCCTTTAAGTAAATTTTGGTTAGTTTCTCCATCTTATCCGTTTCTTTAATAGGAAGGAAGTGTGCGGATTTAGTTAGCCTGTCGACTATTACCCAGATCGTGTCACAACCGTTTGAGGCCCTGGGCAATTTCGTGATGAAGTCTATTGAAATCTGTTCCCACTTCCACTGTGGGATCTCTGGTTGTTGGAGTAACCCTGATGGTTTCTGATACTCTACCTTGACCTTAGCACAGGTCAAGCATTTACTGATGTAGGTAGCAATTTCGGCTTTCATGTTAGGCCACCAATAATGTTCCTTGAGGTCATGGTACATTTTATCAGCACCGGGGTGGATCGAGTACCTGGACTTGTGTGCCTCATCCATCACCAGATCCCTTAGATCCCCAAAGCTTGGTACCCAAATCCGATCCATGAAATAACGGATGTCATCGGATTTAACCTCAAATTGCTTGTCCATACCACGTAAGGACTCATGGCATAGGTTTACCTCCTTGACTGCTTCGAGTTGGGCGTCACGGATTTGCATGGGTAAGTTCATGTGGATGGTCAACTGTAATGCCCGCACGCGTCGCGGTTTGGGTTGATCCTTCCTGCTCAAGACATCAGCCACGACGTTTGCCTTTCCAGGATGGTAACGGATAGCACAGTCGTAGTCGTTTAGCAATTCGACCCATCGACGTTACCTCATGTTAAGTTCCTTCTGATCGAAGATGTGTTGAAGGCTTTTGTGATCGGTGAAAATTGTGCACTTCGTGCCATACAAGTAGTGCCTCCAGATCTTGAGTGCGAATACTGCCGCTCCCAGCTCCAAATCATGGGTAGTGTAGTTTTTTTCTCGTGCACCTTCAGTTGTCGAGAAGCATAGGCTATGACCTTCTCCCTTTGCATTAACACGCACCCGAGCCCTTGATGTGACGCATCGCAGTACACCACGAAATCGTCCGTTCCCTCTGGTAACGATAGGATCGGCGCGCTGCAAAGTTTCTGTCTGAGTAATTGAAAAGCGGTTTCTGCCTTGTCATTCCATTCATATTTCTTATCCTTGTGCGTGAGAGTAGTGAGGGGTTGGGCTATCTTAGAGAAATTTTTGATGAATCATCGATAATAGCCCGCAAGACCTAAGAACTGTCGCACCTCAGTCGGGGTCTTAGGTGCTTCCCAATTCTTAATCGCCTCGATTTTTGATGGGTCAACGTGTATGCCTTTCTCGTTGACCACGTGTCCAAGGAATCGTACCTCTCGAATCCAAAATCACATTTCGAGAACTTGGAGTACAATTTCTCTTCCTTTAGTAACTCCATGATTAATTTCAGATGTTCGGCATGCTCCTCCTTACTCCGTGAGCATATCAGAATGTCGTCTATGAACACAGTTACGAACTTGTCCAAGTAGGGTTTGCACACTCGGTTCATGAGGTCCATGAATACCGCCGGTGCATTGGTTAACCCAAATGGCATGACCATGAGCTCGTAGTGACCGTAGCGAGTTCGGAAAGCGGTCTTTGGAATGTCCTCCTCCTGAATCCTTAAATGATGGTATCCCGACCGTAGATCGATCTTCGAGTAGTAGCTCGACCCTTGTAATTGATCGAACATGTCATCGATCCTCGGTAGTGGATATCGGTTCTTGATTGTCACTTTGTTCAGTTCCTGGTAGTCGTTGCACATACGGAACGATCCGTCTTTCTTCTTATCTAACAACACAGGTGCTCCCCAAGGTGAGAAGCTTGGTATGATGAAACCCTTGTCTAACAGTTCTTGTAATTGGTTAGACAATTCCTGCATTTCCGATGGCGCCAGTCGGTAAGATGACCTCGTTATCGGAGCAGCACCTGGTGTGAGATCAATCCGGAACTCAACTTGTCGTTGCGGTGGAAGTCCGGGCAAATCGTCGGGAAATACTTTCGGATAGTCTCGGACGATCAGTATACCTTCAATATTCCTTTCTTCTGCTTTCTTTTCTGTCACATGTGTTAGGATCGCATGGTAACCCTTTCGCAAGTACTTCCGGGCTTTCATAAAAGTAATAGTTCTTAGTGCAGTACCACTCCTTTCTCCTTAGATTGCTAATTTTTCTCTATTCAGCAGTGGAATTCGAACGATTTTCTTGTGACATACAACCTCGGCTCGGTTCTTGAACAACCAGTCCATACCGATGACTATATCGAAACTCCCAAGAGTTACTGTTAATATGTCTACAGTGAATGGGCGGTCAGCTAGCATCAAGACATGCCCTGGGACTATCTGTTCTACCTCAATCGACTTACTATCAGCTAGTTCTACCGTGTATAGGTAATCTAGTGCCATCGGTGTAACACCAAGTAGTGGGCTAAACCCAGTGGGCACGAAGCTTTTATAGGCACTTGTGTTAAAAGAATAGAATTGATACTTAACGATTGTTCACAAGAACATGGGGGTGATAAAGCTTGGATTCTATAGAGCTCCTCCGGCTCTTATCATGGACGCTATGCCACGCGCCTCATTATTACCATGTCTTCTAGACTTTGTTCAATCCTTGTGGATATGTCCGAGTTTACCATACTCGATGCATCCATGATTTTCTCCTGTGCTCGGGGCTTGGTCAATAGTTTTGCAGTTGTGGGTGGTAGGGCCGAAACGCTTGTATTTCTCGTACTTGAAGTCTTCACATGAACTCGTGTGACGAAAACCTTAATTTTTGCCTGTCGGCAATTCATAGTGTATCCACCTCTGGTTTCTTTATCCGGTTGGCATGCTTCAAAGGCCTTAACTATTTTCTGTCTCCTCATGGCTAGTGATGTAAAGGTTTTATCGGGAGTATCGTCTCATCTCCTTTTGTTTTTAAATGAATTCACAAGAGATCCATCTTTGAATAGTACACCTTGACGAACTGCTTGGCCTGTCAGATTGAGCGCAAGTCTCGCTGCGTTTCGAATGGGGATAGGTTCAGCAGATGTCACTATGCGTTGGATCTGAGGCGTTAAGCCCCAAATGTACCTTTCGATTCCCTTGTATTCCGGTATGACCATATGTGAGCATAGTCGGGTCAAGTTGCGGAATTTCATGGTGTGTCCTTCCATTTTCACACCCTCTGTTGACGGTTTCGGATTCCTTGCTCTAACCTTTACAGTTCTGTTCGGGGAATATTCCTCTTTCATAATTTCCTTCAATTCTTCTCATAGGATTGTGTTAGAAGCTCCTAGACTTAGAGTCTGGTCATGTGAATTTCAACATGTAAGGGCTTGCCCTTGAATGTGTCGGTGGCGAATTTGACTTTTTAATCCATGGTACAATTGTTCATGCTGAGAGCATATTCTATCTTATCAATCCATTTGGTAATACCCTTGACTTCTCTATTACCTTGGAAGTTTCGGGGTCTGCGTGCAAGGAGGGCCTTGTATATATAAACCGCCCTTCTAGAGGTTCTTCGCTCCAGGCTAAGTTTGATTCAAGTATGTAGATGAGAAAAGATGTTGAATAATCCTATGCCATCAAAGGTAGCGTTTTATGTCAGGTGATATTCTGTGACTCGATCCACTCACAGTATTCTACGCGATCAGAAATCGGCAACTAAGATCTGGAAATTAGGAGTACGGTTCGTACAGGAAAGTCAACTTGGATTGTAGGATTCACCAGAGTTTTCATGCACTACAATTTATGATTACGTGTGCACCCGTAATAATACTTTGCATTGCATGGTCCCACTGATGTTTCCCTGATCCCAAGTTTCTAGATTAAAAGAGTTGTAATATTCATTAGATTGTACCATCGGGTACAGAATGTTAACCGTGTCTAAGGACACAGTAGGATTTAGCCACTTTACTAAGGCTGACGGGTTTAGAGTCATACTGAATAGGTTCAAAAGTAGGATTTTCAGTTAAGAACTTCCTTGAGTTGGGACATATGAGTAGGGTTCGGTTCACAACTTGAAGTAACAGTCCTTGATTTCTCTGAGTCTTTCCAGTACCCCTCGGACGGACCCTGTTCTTCTGCGTGAATCTCCACCTCGAACTGCTCGTGGTCCGAGTGATGCGACAATGTAAATGGTGTTGAAACATGACGAGGCAGTGGGACCCTCTTCCTCGGGGTTTGACAAAGTAATGCTTCACCTGAGTGAGGAAGGTTCGAGGATGGGATGGGGTGAGGTACCACCTCGGGGTCTCCTCCCCAGCACTTGTGTCCACGAGAACCTTAAGCTCCCTATCGAATATAGTCTCAGGAACCACTTCGGCTCCTCCTCATCATCCTTGTGGTTGTCGGCCAGGTGTTCCCCCGAATACTTGCTCGGGTCCTCGTCGTTGTCAGTCATTGAGATACCATCGTCACCGGATGCGCGCGGGTAGTGGTGGTGTGGACGGTGCGGGAGATGACGACTCAACTGATGGCGATGGTGTGTACTTGTACTACTCCTCAGAGTCGAAGATGAAAATCAGGTGAGATGCGGAAGAAATAGTCGAGACAGTAACATTGTCTAAGTATTAAGTAATATAGATCATATGAATGTATATGCAATGGGAATGATGTGATGTGAACTATGTGAGCCTACAGTTATAGTCTAAGTACACTAAATGCAACTTAGTTCTCTATAACCAGGGCTCTAATACCAATCTGTCACACCCTGAAATTCCACAGCGGGTTACCCGCGGGTTGTGACTATCAAGGATCATCGGTCCTGGTCATTTTGAACGACCTCTAAATGGTTTTTGAAAAAGTCATTCCATTTGAACATCATTCGAAATACATAAGTTTACAGAGTTTAAGAAAATACGGAATGTAAATGCGGAAGCAAAAGTAATGTATCAAATACAGAAGCATAATGCCTTTAGGTTCCCATAAACCTAAGCTTCTAATGAAAAACATGCTATGAGACTCCAGATATGCAAATCCTAATCCTTGTGCAAGTGCTTAGCGACCTGAGATAAACATGCTTAAAAGTGTCAACACAAGGTTGGTGAGTTCACAGGTTTAAGTAACAGAAAAGAAATGAAAACAGTGTAACAGTAGGAAAATTCTACTCATGATTCGATTGTTGATCAGACAATATGCGATAATAATATAAGCAATTCACCGAAACCGAAGCTAACGAAAAGGATGCTGAAACTTGCATTTTGCCTCTTACGTGCCCAGCACGCAATGGATTAGGTCAATGATGCACCCGTTAGACCTCCAGTCTAAGTTAGCGCGACTAACCCGGGTGGGGGTGGTTAAACCCAATAGTACTATTCATGATTACCTCGCTTGGGAAATAATTAACGGTTCGATTGTGAGAGGACTTTACGTGCGGGAAATGCACCCACTTATATATTAACGTGAAATCAAGTAACATCATAAAACTATGAAAGTAAGTTTGAGCATGTATCTCCCCCAGTGGAAAATAAGTAAAATGGGGCCGTGAAAACTCACCTGGAAATGCGGTAAATGAGAAATGAAAGCAACAAGAGAAATCGAGTAACTCCGGGTAACCGACCTAACCGAGCCCTAGGAAATAGTAAGGCTATAAGGTCTATGAAAGTAAACATGGTTTATGTAACCACATTCATCCAAACGACTCAACGTTGAAAGGTTACATTGACGTTTTGAAAAGGTTTGACCAAAGTCGACCCAGGTTTGACCAAAGTTTGACCAACTTTGACCAAGGTTGACTAATGTTGTCCAATGTTGACCAATTGTTGACTAATGTTGACTAATGTTGACCATTGTTGACTAATGTGACACGACGACCCGTTGGTGACACATGGTGAACATATGAACTAGTATCACATAGGTGACATGTAAGTAACACATAAGTAGCATATAAGTAACATATAAGTAACATATAAGTAACACCTTATGACATAACATACGTGCTTCAAGTAATTGCATAAGTAAGTAACTTCTCATAAGTCATATAGTTTGTATATGTTCAGGTCATAAATAGTAACACATAACTCCATGTAGTTGCATAAGTAACATGTGACAAGTAACATGGCATTTGTACATCCTTATCATATAGTTCATACATTTAGCACATCATCCACATAGGTTACGTCATTACACTAATAACCTAACAACAATATTTTAATCTATTTGAATAAGTAACATAACATGTCATTCATAACCCATAGTCCTTAACATAGCAAAGTTTCCCGTTTTAGACAATTAGGGTTTTTAGTGCACTTTAGGTGTCATGGCTTAACTAAACAAGTTATACATGTTATCATACTAGTAACATATCATAAACATGATTCTATACATGCACTTTCTATTTCAAGCAATGGAGAAGTTCCAAAACCAACAAAGTTTCCTTATTTAGCAAGGTCTTCCAAAACACGTCATTATACAACTCTAATTCACATATTCTTGTATAAGTCATCTATTCATATAGTATTAAAGCCATTTAAGTCATTTTAAACATTTATAACCTACACATACAAAATGTGAAAAATTAAAGTTTCCTTTTTAGGAAAGTGGTCCAAACGACCTTCTACACATGTGCAACTTTAAATAACTCTTCGTACTACTTTAATACATGTTATAGAATCATAATATCAAGTTTTTATCCATTAGAACTCTCTAACACGAAATATGCAAAATTAAAGTTTCCTTATATAGTAAGTTGTCCATAACCGAGTGTAAAACAACATTTCAACAAAAACAAAAAAAAATTATATTTCCTATCTATTCTACTATTATGTGTACCATTTAAACTATCAAACATATCACACATCCAATTTTGCAAAAATGCATCCAACAAAGTTTCTATAAATAGAAACGAGCAAATATCAACCTAAACAAGTATTTCAAATCATAAAATGTGCATATATGTGTCAACAACCTTATTTTATGAAAACTTTTGATTAAAAACAAGTATTAGAACACTTGAACCAACAAAAATCATTTGGATGAATGGGGTACTACACTTGGCCGAAAAAAATGAAGAAAATATGGATAATTTCTTACCAAACTCAAGTATGTTGGATAAAAGATGGAGCTTCTTCACTTGAACACCTTGGATTAGCTCTTAGAATGCTTGGATTGCTTGAACAAAGTTTGAAGATGGTGGCTAGGTGGTGTATGGGTGGCGGCCGAAACAAGAGAGAGGAGAGGGAGAGAGTGTTTTTAGGTTTAGGGTAAAAATGAAGGAGTGTGGGGGTTTAGGGTGGTTTTAGTGAAATGGTATTTGGGCTTTCCATTCTTTTAAGGCTTTTTACACAAGGTATGGGCTTCTAAAGGACTAAAATAAATTAAAAGCTGAATTATTTTAGCCCAAGTAATAAAACCATTATTTTTATAAAATCCAATTTAGTGTTGTTGGCACATATCGCGTATTTGCTTAAAAAGGATTAAAATAAAAGTTGTTCTAAAAATTCCGGAAAAATTCACATAAGCATGAAATAGTAAATCACAGTATTACATATAATTTTTGCACACAAATTATATGCCTAAATATTATTTCTAAAATTCACCAACGTTCGTGTGACAGGACGCGTGTGTGACCCGGTAATCCGCCCGATTACCGATGCATGTAATGAAATGAAACGAATGGACTTGATATGTGAAATATGTACTTAATTACTCTATAATTAAGTATGATGCAAGTGAAATCATTTGAATTCAAGTAATAGTCGGGTGTGGATATTAACCTGAATTTGCCGGGTATCACAAAAGGATTTAATAGTAAACGAGCGTGTCTACGGAAATATATATATATCTTAATATAATAATTAAGATCAAAGCGTTACGTGTCGAACGTTAATAATGAATAATGAATGGATAAATAAATTCGTACGCTAGAGTCGTTTTCAAAAGTTAGGAAAATAATATAATTTAATATATTATTTTTAGGTTCATAGGATTAACCCAAAAACCATTTGTGTGGAGAAATAATAAATATATTATTTTTAATCGAGTATATAAACACGAGTAAATAATATAAACAATTATATTATTTTTAGTTTAACGTCACACAAAGTAATTTAAACGAGGTGAAATAATATAAAAATATATATTATTTAATAGTAGGAGTTACGGGTTGAAAATAATAAAAACATATTATTTTAATTTGATAATAACATAAATATATTATCTTTAAAGGTGGGGATAATATAAAAATGGGTTAATAATTCAAACCCAAGTCTACGGGTTGTTTCCGGGGGCTAAAACACGTTTATATAGTATTATATTAATATAACAAAAGGTTTTATAATTAAAATAATAACAAAACTCGGTTTTTAAAAATAAAAGTGGGTGGAGAGACTCGAACCCGGGTCTCTCCCACAACAGCACACACACTTAACCAATCCCGCCCGCTAGGGTATCGCAACAGAAGTTGGTTCCAAATACTTTTAACCAACAAGTCCCTGTGGTTCTTTCCCCCCCCCCCCCCATCGATACTTGGTTCGAAACCAGTCCCGTATCCTCCAATTTTGACTTCGATCAAACAAGATAGACTAGGGGTTTTGTTAATCGCTGCAAAGCGACTCTATGGGTGTAATTAATTGCATGATTAACGAGTTTAAGATGGTTTGGTTAAAGAAAAACGGGCTGAAGCCCTAAATCAAGAACACTGAATCAATTTGATAAATTCAGATATTAAACATTGTTGAAAACATAGGGCTTTTACAGTTTAAGACTTTGCGAATCTATTTGTGTGGTTTAATTTGATTGAGATGGTGTTAAAGATCAAAACCCCCAAATAAAAATATGAACAAACCCTAGATTACGGATCGTGAATAATTCGATGTTTTTAGACTGAATTGATAAAAGGGCTTTCATCAAATAGGTGATTACGGAACTAGTGGTATAGATTAATTGAATTTAAAACAGGTCTAGAATAGGATTCGATCAAATTGGTTTCGTATGAACCCTAGAATCGGGTTCATGCTCAATTCGATGTTATAAGCCCTGGAATTGATAGGGCTTTCAATTATCAGATGAGAACGAAGGTGAGGGTAGGTTTAATTACCAGGTTCGATGACGAATTGATGGTTCCCGACTAGAACAGGTGCCGACAGTAGAATAATTTGACCTCCGGCGTCTTCTGCTGTGATTCCGACCAAATTGTTGTGTGCAAAAGCTTCAGTGGAATTCGTTTGAGGTACGTAGGGTTTCAATTTCAGTGTGTAAGATCAAATCGTTGCGAATTGGTGAGTAATAGAGATGAAGTCGACGGTTATGGTTTTGATTACCCATTATTCGGTTTAATTCGACAATGATTGTGCTTTATTCGATAGTTATTACTGTTAATGTCATTAATCAAGCAATTTCAGTTATAAAATCGAACAGAAAACGACTGTGGCTTGCGAATTGGATTGAATGTGGTTATAGGTTTGACTCCAAAAGTCAACAGGAACAAACACAGGCGATTTTGACTTTTCCAGAGTCAACAGAATGAGTTTTGGATTATTACAAGATCAGTCCCTGTAGTTTTATGTTCTTAAGTTTAGAGTTTGATAGAATTAGTCCTTGTAGTTAGAATTGAGTTAATTAAATTATATTTAGGTTAGTTTGACTTTATAAAGTCAACAGGAATTAACTATATACTAATTACAAGTTTAGTCCCTCAATTTCTATGTATCCAAGTTTAGATATAGGCAGGATTAGTCCCTGGAGTTTGAGTTTTGTTAACTATGTTAACTTTAACTGAAAATAGTTAACGGGGTTAACACTAAATTGCCGGATATCACATGGCCCGCGACAAGGACGCATCCGGCTACCCCCTTTTTTTCTGGAAAGGGGATTCTGGCGAAACTCAGGTGGTCAGCAGTGAGTCCTTATCTCATTTACCTTGTATCTTAAGCTTAAATCTACACATTGTTAGCATTTTATTTCTATTTGAAATGATCCCGACAAACAGGGGCGTTTTTTCAACGACTCCGGGGAATAAAACTGTAGATCTACGTTTGTGTGCTTTGGATCTAAGCCGATCTACAACTTTCAAGGTTCGTTTTGGACTTTTTAGGCTAATTTTGGGTGAGTAGTTATTATTCGTCTAGATCTAGTAAATTTGGTTGTCGGGTTCTATTCCCGAGTATAAAACATGTGTTTTCGGACAGGATACGACATCCCGAGCACCGGTCAAACCTAGTCAAATTCAGACAACAAAAGTCAAACGTGGTTGATACGTGAAAGTGAGGTTTAGTACGTGTCGGTTCGTAATCAGAGCTCTTGAAAGGATTAACCCAAAAACCATTTGTGTGGAGAAATAATAAATATATTATTTTTAATCGAGTATATAAACACGAGTAAATAATATAAACAATTATATTATTTTTAGTTTAACGTCACACAAAGTAATTTAAACGAGGTGAAATAATATAAAAATATATATTATTTAATAGTAGGAGTTACGGGTTGAAAATAATAAAAACATATTATTTTAATTTGATAATAACATAAATATATTATCTTTAAAGGTGGGGATAATATAAAAATGGGTTAATAATTCAAACCCAAGTCTACGGGTTGTTTCCGGGGGCTAAAACACGTTTATATAGTATTATATTAATATAACAAAAGGTTTTATAATTAAAATAATAACAAAACTCGGTTTTTAAAAATAAAAGTGGGTGGAGAGACTCGAACTCGGGTCTCTCCCACAACAGCACACACACTTAACCAATCCCGCCCGCTAGGGTATCGCAACAGAAGTTGGTTCCAAATACTTTTAACCAACAAGTCCCTGTGGTTCTTTCCCCCCCCCCCCCCATCGATACTTGGTTCGAAACCAGTCCCGTATCCTCCAATTTTGACTTCGATCAAACAAGATAGACTAGGGGTTTTGTTAATCGCTGCAAAGCGACTCTGTGGGTGTAATTAATTGCATGATTAACGAGTTTAAGATGGTTTGGTTAAAGAAAAACGGGCTGAAGCCCTAAATCAAGAACACTGAATCAATTTGATAAATTCAGATATTAAACATTGTTGAAAACATAGGGCTTTTACAGTTTAAGACTTTGCGAATCTATTTGTGTGGTTTAATTTGATTGAGATGGTGTTAAAGATCAAAACCCCCAAATAAAAATATGAACAAACCCTAGATTACGGATCGTGAATAATTCGATGTTTTTAGACTGAATTGATAAAAGGGCTTTCATCAAATAGGTGATTACGGAACTAGTGGTATAGATTAATTGAATTTAAAACAGGTCTAGAATAGGATTCGATCAAATTGGTTTCGTATGAACCCTAGAATCGGGTTCATGCTCAATTCGATGTTATAAGCCCTGGAATTGATAGGGCTTTCAATTATCAGATGAGAACGAAGGTGAGGGTAGGTTTAATTACCAGGTTCGATGACGAATTGATGGTTCCCGACTAGAACAGGTGCCGACAGTAGAATAATTTGACCTCCGGCGTCTTCTGCTGTGATTCCGACCAAATTGTTGTGTGCAAAAGCTTCAGTGGAATTCGTTTGAGGTACGTAGGGTTTCAATTTCAGTGTGTAAGATCAAATCGTTGCGAATTGGTGAGTAATAGAGATGAAGTCGACGGTTATGGTTTTGATTACCCATTATTCGGTTTAATTCGACAATGATTGTGCTTTATTCGATAGTTATTACTGTTAATGTCATTAATCAAGCAATTTCAGTTATAAAATCGAACAGAAAACGACTGTGGCTTGCGAATTGGATTGAATGTGGTTATAGGTTTGACTCCAAAAGTCAACAGGAACAAACACAGGCGATTTTGACTTTTCCAGAGTCAACAGAATGAGTTTTGGATTATTACAAGATCAGTCCCTGTAGTTTTATGTTCTTAAGTTTAGAGTTTGATAGAATTAGTCCTTGTAGTTAGAATTGAGTTAATTAAATTATATTTAGGTTAGTTTGACTTTATAAAGTCAACAGGAATTAACTATATACTAATTACAAGTTTAGTCCCTCAATTTCTATGTATCCAAGTTTAGATATAGGCAGGATTAGTCCCTGGAGTTTGAGTTTGGTTAACTATGTTAACTTTAACTGAAAATAGTTAACGGGGTTAACACTAAATTGCCGGATATCACATGGCCCGCGACAAGGACGCATCCGGCTACCCCCTTTTTTCTGGAAAGGGGATTCTGGCGAAACTCAGGTGGTCAGCAGTGAGTCCTTATCTCATTTACCTTGTATCTTAAGCTTAAATCTACACATTGTTAGCATTTTATTTCTATTTGAAATGATCCCGACAAACAGGGGCGTTTTTTCGACGACTCCAGGGAATAAAACTGTAGATCTACGTTTGTGTGCTTTGGATCTAAGCCGATCTACAACTTTCAAGGTTCGTTTTGGACTTTTTAGGCTAATTTTGGGTGAGTAGTTATTATTCGTCTAGATCTAGTATATTTGGTTGTCGGGTTCTATTCCCGAGTATAAAACATGTGTTTTCGGACAGGATACGACATCCCGAGCACCGGTCAAACCTAGTCAAATTCAGAAAACAAAAGTCAAACGTGGTTGATACGTGAAAGTGAGGTTTAGTACGTGTCGGTTCGTAATCAGAGCTCTTGAAAGGTATAAAACACGCACTAAAATATTATATTTATTTACTCGAAAAGATACGTGTGTGCGGTTAAGTCGTGTTGGGGTCAAATGATTCGTTAACAAGAAATAGATATTAACGTGACAACAAATAATAATGGGTCATAATAACGTGTATTAGTTGAGCGAATTTCGTACAAACTAAACATATAAATTTTAGTCGACAAATACATGAACATGTCATTAGAAATATAGAGCTTTAGTGTGGCCAATGATTAATACGAACACACAAAACATCGTGTAATTATTTGCATTATAATTGTAGTATAAAAAGAAAACATTCATGAACGGATATAGACACGATTTGGGGATAAATTGGACGATAAATATATTCTATTAAAACTCGTATTTCGAATGATACATTTAGACACTTCAAAACTTATACGAACCAAACTATAACCTTATCGTCTATTCAAAACAAGGGTTTGACAAGTAACAACAATCCGTTTAAATATAATTCATGAATATATATATATATACATATATGTATGTAAAAGTACTCTTATAAACGTATATTATTTCAAATCTTCACATATTATACGAAACGAAACGTTCATTTTGTAAAACGGTATTTGAAGCCAAACATATACGTATATATACATTCAAGATCAATATATATATATATATATACCCTCATTTTACAAATTGGGAGATTACTTGTTAAATGTGATATTCAATTTCGAATATAAACAAATATATGATTTTAGGGTTTTGAATATATATTGACACAAACGGTTTCAAAACATAAGACGTCATCATATCATATCATAAACAAGTAATATAAATGTACACATAATGATATACTTTTATAACCGGTCTTAAACGGTAGTTCAGATATATGTATATATATACATAGCATCTAAACGTATGTTTTATGAAAGAAAACAAATGAGTATATGTTTACTTGAAACGATTACATTCAAAGAATGAAGTTATATACTTACATCTATATATAAATATAAATATTTGGGTAGAACCCAAATAAACAAAATATGATAACTAAATCAGAGTTGTATACATTATGTTAAAGGATGCACAAACGTGAATTATTATTATTAATTATACGTGCACATGGCTATATACGATCATGTACACGACAAACTAATATTTTGTATATAACTATTGCAACATATTCGAGTTGAGAAACCTGACTCGAATTAAACAAGTAATATTACCAAATATTAAACAAACATCGTATACCGAATCGGTAATACCATTAAGAATTAACAGAACTTAACCACACACGTGATAACTCAACATAAGTTTAGATTTACTTTATAACATTAGGGTTAGTCTATAAAATTCATTAAGTGCCTACAGGTATCGTCGGATGTAACTCGTGATTATCATGTGAACATTGGTTTCTATTACTATCAAAGGACATTAGTGTTCCTGATACGTCACCAGGTGAGTTTCACGGGCCCTCTTTACTTTTAAATGTTTTACAAACATCGGGGGAGAAACATACTTACTTCACACGTTTGAAAACATGAAACATCATTGCTTGATACATTTGAGAAAACATGAAACATGCTTACAAACATTTTCATTTAGTAACAAGAAAACAAGACCCGACCTTTATGTTTGCATAAGTTAAACACATATAGAGCATTGGAAGTCCCCTGACCACCATATTTATAACCATTAGCTATAGATTAGCCTGGGATTCTATGGATAGTACTATTGGGATTGACACCCCCAGTCATGGTTAGTCGCGCTAACCATGGGTCCCTCTGGCCAAATGACCGTATAGTGTTCAAACATTTGCTTGTGAGGGGCGAAACACCTGTGTCATGGGTTGGTTATGCCTCATGTATGTACATTTTATTCGTATTCCTTGCTAGTTTACGGATGAGTCAAACATTACTTGTTTTGTTTATCACATACATTGAAACGTTTTCATGCAGATGGATCTGCCAATCGTTTACACACAAATGGTTTAGTCATTCGTTTACGTGCAAATGTTTTTATCAGTGTTTTCAAGGGAAACAATTTCATGTTATGGCTATGTACACATACCAATGTTTTCAGGAAAAACAACTTATTTTATGACTATGACGTCATTACATGTTTTTAGTTGGAAAACAACTCATTTTATGACTATGAAGTCATCACATGTTTTCGAGAAAAACGGTTTCATATTTTGGCCACGTATACACCATTAATGTTTTCAAGGCAAACCACTTTACACTGAGACAAGTAAACCTGTGAACTCACCAACATTTGTGTTGATATTTTCAAGTATGTTTTTCAGGTAACACATAACTATGGCACGGTTGGAATAGGATAACCATTCGGATTAAAACCCTAGAAGTTGAAGACGCATGATCGTCAAACCTCAAGCCTATTTTGACCTATATGGATTTTAGGTCAATGTACTAGTTTATATTAATATTTGTAATAGTGTTCAATACTTAGAGATCTTTACTTTAGCTTCCGCTGTTGTGTAATGTTACCAATCGTTGCAACCTTAATTTATTTATTTATTCATTAAGTAAATGAATTTAGGGGTGTGACAAAGGTAAACGGGTTTAAGTAATCGGGTTCTTATCACATAATCTCATACATGTCCCAAACCCGAGAAAGTTTTGAAACTAATTTCATGTGCGTCCAGAATATTTCAAGTTCAGGTAGTCCCATCAGCTACAACTTTTCTTTTATGTTTTTTTTTCATCCCTAAGAGCATCCGGTATACTAACCTTTTTCACGCCGTGGTCCTGTTGGCAACACTACCCATCACGCCGTGATGTTCATCGCACACCGCCCCCTTGGTTTTTTCACGTCGTAATCACTTTGCGTGATTTTTTTCACGGGAGCATAACTCACAATATTACCATTCAATGGCCACCAAACACAAACACTTGTCCTCTCTTGTTTGAACTTGCCAAGTGATGGATGGTGTGATAATTAAGGTAGTGACGTGGCGCCACGTGATGTGCACTTTATTATCACATCATACCACAATCACTTGGGTATACCCCTTACTCTAATCAAAAGAAGGGTTGCAAGAGTAGACGTGGTGGCGATCTTTTATGGACGTTGGTACATTTACCGTGGTTGTAGCAGTTATTCTACTTCCATAGTTCCATCACAGGAGTAGACGTGGCGATCTTATATCTTGAAAACTATTAAATTCATGAAATAGTTCTAGGTTTTTAATATTTTTTTTGATTAAATTGTCATATTTATAACTTATTCAATGGTCTAGTTTCCAACTTTAATTTTATGGTTAAAAATTAATTTCTTAATGTATCTAAATTTTGAAAAATTTCTCATTTATTTATATAATTCAAAGGATAAAATCACTCATACTCATTTTATCTATAAAAACCATTCAAGATTTGTTATAAATTTTTAAATGTTTTTGTAATGAAGTAACTTAAATGAAACATATATGAAATATTTATAATCAAAGTAATAATTAGAATTTCTAAAACCATAAATTTTAATAATAATAATAATAATAGTTTTAAATTTAATGATGTACATGTTTAAATTTAATAATGAATTAGTTAAATTTAATTATAAATAATGTATTTAAAAAAGTAAGTTATTTATCAACCAAAAGTTATCCTACAATTAATATTTAAAATCATAAGAAATATAAAAACGTTTAAATGGTATTTAATCAATTTAGGAGTTTAAAAAAAAATAAACTAGAATAGATAATTGGAAAATGTTTATGGAAAAACAAAGATCTATAGGCTCTAAAAGGATTACACGTGTCACCTTAAAACCTTTATGATTTTACATCTTACACGGTTCCCCTCCAACTTCAGCCAATATTATCTCAATAACCTCCAAGAATCTGAAATGTGAACTCTAGTCCCTCACCTTTGTTCATCCTTCAACTAAATCCCACCATTTTTGTAACTAATTTTCATATTAATCCTACAATTAACACAATCATCAATCAATTAATATAAATTTCTACTAAATAAATAAACCTGCTTATTGTTGAAATAATGCTTTATATTTCAAACAAACACACACTAACAAACAAACAGATCAAAGCAAAATCAAATCGAACCTCGGCAATAGAAGCGAAAGCAAATCCAAGCAGTAACAGTTGTTCTCGAACTCGAATCTTGACCAATATTAAGCAGAATAACAAATCAGCATTATTAAGTGGGAAAAAAAACAAAGCTGAAAAATGAATCTTACTTTGTTGTTTTCTTTGATGATTTAAACTTTCGGTCACCCGCAAGATTATTTTTCATTTCGGCCTTCGGTTTCTTGCCATAACCGAGAAAGTGTTTGTACCATATTGCTGAGTTTTTCGGGTACCTTGTATATTTACCGCTTTTAAAATCTATATAAATGAGACCGAAACGAGCAGAATAACCTTCATCCCATTCAAAATTATCCATCAATGACCAAACAAAGTATCCCTTCACTCTAACACCGTCACTGGAAAAATATAAAAGATATAAAATTTAGTCTAAGAAAAAGAAGGGTTATGTTGTGTAACATCTGTTCCCTGATACCAATCAGTATTATCCGCTTTGCCCACAAGGAGCTCACGGCTTTGTTTTTGGTTACCCGAGTGGGACTTCTCAGGATGGGCCCCACTAGGAACTTTGTGGCTTTATTATACCAACCACAAGGAGCTCATGGCTTTGTTTTTGGTTCCGAGTGGAGACTTCCTATGATAGGGCCCACAAGGAGCTTACAGATTCGTTTATGGTTGCTCTAGTGATGACTTCTCAGGATGGGCCCCACAAGGAACTAACAGCTTTGTTATACCAACGAGTAACGCACAAGGAGCTCACAACTTTGTTTTTGATGCCCAAGTGGAGACTTCCCGTGATGGGTCCCACAAGGAGCTCACAACTTTGTTTTTAGTTACTCGAGTGAAGACTTCCAAGGAGGTCACCCATCCTAGAATTACTCTCACTCAAGCATGCTTAGCTGTGGAGTTCTCCTCTCATCCATCGCCAATACGCCCAAAATGCATTGATAGTATTTGAGGTCCAGTACCTCCTATCCACAACCGATGTGGGATTTGTCTAGCATGTTACATATATGAATCATTTTTTTTTAAATTATACGCGAATTGAGTAACTGACTTGCCTGATTGCATATCGGATATTTTGAAGATGTTTATTGTGATAATCCATCCGATCAAGATCAACACGAGCTTCTTCAATTGTTTTTGTATTATCTGTTTTATCAACCCATCCTATGAGAAGTACAGTATTCACCCTGTTAGCATTTGAAACTAAAAAAATGCAAAGAGAATAATTATATCAAGTGAAGATACTTCTTTACCATTTTCAGTTATATAAATTAATGGATCTCCATAAGTATTTTTTATATACACGAGCAGTTTGTAAAGGCCGGGTGGGTATGAATAAAGCCAGTCGAGACCAGCCTAAATCAACCGAGAAAATAAGCAATCAAGAATTACACAAGGCTACATGTTATATAAAAATAAAAAATAAAATCTTACTTGTTTTCCAATAGGTATGCCATTCATATTGTCTGGGAAAAAAACACCAAAAGTTAGCATCAGATTCATATTTCTTGATGTAAACCTTATTTCTTTAAAAGAAAATTAATAATTCTGCAAGAAATTTAATAGTATTGCAAGAAAGTTAATAATTTTGCAAGAAAGTTAATAATTTAGCAAGTTAATAATTTTGCAAGAAGGTTAATAATTTTTCAAGAAGTTTAATAATTTTGCAAGAAATTTAAGATACCTGGTTGCTCAAGAACCTTGCTGTCTGTGAGGAGTGAAACAACATTTGTTGCTGGTGCAGTGGTAGCATATTGAGAAACATAATAATTCAACCCGAGAAAATCATACGAACCCTTCAATAACTCGGATTGTTCTTTTGTAAATTTTGGTAATCGATCATTAGTAACATTCTCAATCATAGTGTTCGGGTATTTACCACTAAACAATGGTTCCATGAACCTACAAACAATTGGCCAAACATATTTTAAATTTTAAAAAACAACATAAATGTATTTTTTTTAATTATAACCCTATGTTATAAATTTAAAAACAAGCTTTTGTAATTCATGTTAATTTTTATTTTCATTTTAATTATTTATGAATATTATGATGCACAGGAACTCAACTCACCATCCAAACATGAAGTCTATGCCTCTGAGGGCTGCATGTATGTCATCCTGGAGTTCTGAATTAAGTGGCTCATAAAACTTTGTATTGAGTGTAATTCCAATTGTACCCCCTTGACTTGCCTGAAATTTAGCGTACCAGCAGATTAAAAACAATTTAAAAAATGTCTTTCGATGTCGGTTTCCATTTGAGTAACCAACATCTATAAAACAGATATAAACAGAATACATTACTTGAAATCTTTGGCGGTATAACTTAACAGCATTTGCATGTGCAAGAAGTAGGTTGTGTCCCACAATATAAGGCTCAGTGGCAGGGTTCCCGGGCTCACCTTCACCGCCCCTGCCAGGTGCAAATGTACCCATCGCGTATCCTTTCTGAACATAAGAATGAGGCTCGTTCAACGTCGTCCAGTGTTTGACCCGGTCACCAAACTCCCAGAAGCAAAATTCAGCATAATTTACAAAATCATATCTGTTTTTTGTGTGTCACAAACACAAATATAAATTAAGATGGGAAAAACTTCACAATAGTAACCAAGATTCCCAAGTGTTCCACTAAAGTCACTCAAAGTTTTTTTGTTCCTCTAAAGTCACTTAGTTTTCATTAGATGTTTCCATTTTGTGAAATTTTTTTATAAATGTTAAAAAAAGTTTAAAATTAAGTGAGCTAAACGGAATATATATGAATCCAGGTTTCTATTTAGTGATTTTCTTTAAATAACTTGAAGTAGGAGGTAATAGTGAAGAAAAAGAATTCACTGGATAATAACTAAGTTTCATAATTATTCAATTTAAGTCAAATTGAAAACTAACAAGTAACTAGGATTTATATATGTTCCATTTAGATCACTTAGTTTAAAAAAAATAGCATTTACAAAAAGAAGTTCACAAGATTGGAACACCTAACTAAAGTCAGGAACAAAAAAAAACTTTGAGTGACTTTAATGAAACAGTTGAGAAATTTGGTTACTTACACAATTTTGTCAGATAAAGTCATTCATTTTCTACTTACATAATTTTGTCACATAAGAAACCCATGTATTCACCTTCCAAGACATTGGGAGTGTCCCAGTGCCACAGAGTGACATATGGCTCAATGTCATTGGCTAGAAGCTCGTTGATTAGGTTATTGTAGTAGTCAACCCCTTCTTGGTTGATGCCCAGTTTCAGTTTTCCTCCTAAATGTTAAAAGAATTCAACTTTTGTATCAATTGTTACTTATTTTAAAAAATTTATTAAAACTATAACTTCACCTGGTAATATTCTACTCCAAGAAAATGAGAATCGGTACGCTTTTAGACCCATTTTCTTCATAGTCTGTACATCTTCCTGTTTACGGATATTAAAGACGATTAAGTTTTATTAAGTTGAACTATTGTAAACATATAGATAATATCATGCAAAGGCTATGCAGGTTAACCTTTGTTTTATAGTAAGCATTAATAGCATTGTTTCCATTATCGCCACCAACAATGCGCCCTGCAGTACAGTTTAACATATTCATGATCAAGTCCCGGACACAAATTTTTTTTTTTTTTTGTAAATTATCGTATTAAACGAATTCATTCCCCTATTCGCGCTCATGGTGAAGAAGACATACCAGGGTTTGAGAGACAGAAAACATCCCAAATGCTCGGGCCCCTACCCCCTTCAGAAGCAGCACCTTCAATCTGTGATGAAAGAATATGTTAAAAGATGATGAATCAACTTTTCAAATGGGATTTTGTAAGCATTGATAGAGCAACTACTTTGTAACTATAGTTTCTACAGATAATGGTTTTTCCCATAATACTTTTGAACACTATTAATATCTCATTGACAGTGGCGAAGCTTGAAGAAAAACGCAGGGGCGGCCGGGATTTTTTTTTTTTCCTATCAGGGGGCAGGAACTATAAAATTTTCGCCGAATACGTATAAATTAACACTATTGAGAGAAAAATCGGCCGAATACGTATAAATTAACACTACTGAGCGAAAAATCGGGGGGCCGGGGCCCCCCGGGCCCTAAGAAAGCTTCGCCCATGCTCATTGAGTCTAATTAAAGTAGACGTAAAAAGAACCTAACATGAAATTCACGGGCCTGGGTCAATTTCTAGTCAAACCCGCACACACGTTCAACTAAACGGGTCGTGTTTGGATTGACCTGACAGATTTGTGGGTTAACCCGTTTAAGCAATTTATGTTTTAAAATGTGTTTTTATGCCATAACTTAAAATGATTGGGTATCTTATGCTGAATTTTAAAATTAAAAGGAAAATTGACATCAGGGAATATAATTTAAACGTAATTGTTTTATACGCATTTGTATTTATTGTTATATATTTGTAAACGAGGTTAGAAACCCGTGTTTTACCTGGGTTAAATAAAGAAAATATTAAAATAGTTAGTAACGAGATTTAGGAATCATAAAGGAAATATTAAATAGTAATGAATATTTAAGAATTAATAAAGAAAATATTAAATATTAAATAAATAATAAGTAAATATTAAATAGTTGGTAATGAAAGAAAAAAAAGCTGGAAAATTATCTTGTGATCACGGAATTATAACACGTGGGGCAAATAGTTACTTATTTATTAGGTATAGATTTTAGAGTATTGATATGCCAAAAAATGAAAATAATAATAATAATAATTGGGTTAAATTCATTTCGTGTTGGAGTTCATCTGTTTGACTTTTCAGGTACGAATGGTGTCCGGTTTCGTGTCAAACTTTTGGATTCATGTCCGTTACAACCCGCGAACACGACCCGTTCAACACCCAGATTCTTTGATGAAGTAAAACCTCCATTGAGGGATTCAATTAATTTAAAATGTCTCATTTTCCAATAATCAATCAAAAAGGATGAACGATCAATACTCATAATTGAAAAACCCTAAAAATTCTCCACATATAAACCAAAAAGAACTATTGTGAAAGGAATAACTAAAAATCGAACGAGAAACGAATGAATCCTAACATTAACGATTTGAATCTTAAGAAGATGATGATAATAACATATACCTGATAGGCAGATGTTGAAGCACCCCATACGAAATCAGAGTCGAAATCACCGCTGTTAATATCATCAGGGAAAGGCATATCAGTGAAGTCAAAGCTTGTCATCTCCAATTTGTTTATACACAAAATACTCTCTGTCTGGATATGAATTATGATTTGACCACACCAAAGAGAAGGGCGTATATTATATTAAAAATTTTAGAGTTAATTGCACAAACGGCCTTGTGGTATGGTTAAATTACACGTTTAGTCTTCAGGTTTTAAAAATTACAAACTTATCCCAAATGTTTATGACCTGGTTGCGACTTTAGCTCTTGACGTTAATACCAGTTAGTTTTTAACGGAAATTTAGCTCATGTGCCGTCCACGTGACTTACGATTGCAAACTTAACCCTAAAATGAGTAAAAATATATGAAAATCAATAAAAAAAATAGTGATTTTTACAAATTTTTACTCATTTTTATAGATTTTTACTGATTTTAACTCATTTTTAGGGTTAAGTTTGCAATCGTAAGTCACGTGGACGGCACATGTGCTAATTTTCCATTAAAAACTAACTAGTATTAACGTCAAGGCTAAAGGCGCAACGAGGTAACAAACGTTTGGGCTAACTTTATAATTTTTTAAACTTGGAAGCTAAAAGTGCAATTTGCTCAAACAACTTGGGTGTGTAATTAACTCAAAATTTTAAATTCAATGTTTTGATGTGGGTCCTTTCATCCCAACCAGGATAATATCATTAATTTTAAATTAATATATATATATATACATACACATAGGGGAGCTTCAAATAAAAAGTGATTTTTCCCTAAAAAACCTAAATTCATGAAAAGCACTAGCATTATTGTTACGCAATCGTCATCACTAAACGCAAAAATATGCCATTTCGTTACGATGGAACATTACGGCGAAACAGATTGCAGTTCTGAGCTAGATTCATTTAAATCAAACTCAAATATCATGAAATTCGAAGGTACGCGAGGCTACATGTCGCCTGAATTTCAATCAGCTGATGATTTTCAGGGTTGAAAGACCAAATTACCCCTCACGTGATTGGCACGTGGGGGGTAACTAACGGACTTTGTAACTGATGTTAGGACCAGGGACGCATAGTGTTAAACATTAAACGTCGGGGATCAATGGTGTTAAAGGTGGACGAAACCTGATGTTTTGTGCAAACCTCAGGGACGAAAACTGCAAGTTACCTTTTGAAAATATATATAACTTTAAACAAAACATAAAAATTTACAATTTTAATAAAGTATGAATTATAAAATAAACAAAATATGATGATTAAATTAGTAAATCATCAGTAAATGAGATATTAGATGAAAATTAGAAAGAAAAAAAAACCAAGTTCAATGAGGTATCTGAATAACAGAAATGATAATTGACAAATAGTTGTAGACTATTACAAGAGTAAGAGTTCCTTGCCTGTTTGGTAATGGTGGATGACTTATAAAAGTATCCGGCTTCATTGGAGGCAGCGTGGTGTTGCTAGACGCCCAACACTATATGTATTGGTATATATGTTCGAAACTTGTGCAAATGGAGGATTGTTGGATCTAGTGTGCACAAGTGTCAACATAATACGATAATAATGGAGTTGATCCTAAAGAGTCACACAACGAGCAACGATACTTGTTATTAATGTGTTTAGACACATTAATCGCGAAAGATAATTGTAGCATTAATTATTATGTAAATAATTATTAAATATATGTTATTTGTTATTATTTGAGAAATAATAACTAAATGATAATATAAGGGTTTTAATAGTAATTATTTATATTGATTGGGAATTAATATAAATAATATATATATATATATATATATTTAATTATTTATATTGATTGGGAAATAATATATATGTGATTTTCAAAAAATAAATAATATAAATAATATATATGTGATTTTCGAAAATTACATATACGAGTGTTGAATACCCCGCGCGTTGCGGCGGGGGCGCGTTGCAACGACTCGTTCTAAACACCAAACCGAAATATAGATATAAATAAGCACGTTGTAATTGGAGATCGGAAAAAAAAAATCCAACTATATAGGAAGCTTTTTTTAAATAATAACTATATATAAACAAAATTCCAAAAAAAAAAATCTTTGACGTTTTTATCTTTTAAATGTTAAGTTTTTTTATTATCTGCTCGTTATTGCATTGCGACGGTGACGTTAACGTTGTTAAACGCGCAAAGAGAAGCGTATGAAGTTGCAGTGGATCGATTTTGAACAACGAAACTTAGATAAAAAAAAGCACGTCATAATTGTATATTCGGAAATTAAGGAAAATGTATATCATTGTAAAATTAAGCGTTAAAAAACACGAAAGCGTATCTTAAAGAAAATGAAGTAAAAATATCTCGTATTTGATCCAGTTCGATTTTGAATAAAATTTACGTTCAAACGTAGACAGGCTCGATAATGGTTTATTCCGAGTGTAAAAACACGTTATATTTTCAAAATATATTTTTATGAATTTATTTGATAAACTGTCTAATAACTTTTTATAATATAATTCTTTTAACTAACAGTTTTTAATAAAAAAAATAACTAATTAATTTTAATTAAAAACTAACCAAAAAAGTTGCTGTGAAAAGAATCGATACCGGGTGGAATTTGCTTCCAATGATATTGAGGGAAGCCACAAACCACTGCACCATAATTCGATAGTTTACAACATATACGAAAAAAAAGCTATTAAATAAATAAACCTTCAGGTGAATAAAAAAAAATATTTTTACCGTGCATACCGACATACTGTTTTTAATAATTATAACATGTTTGTTTCACCCGCGCTTGGCGGCGGGAGTTTGGTCGTTTTTCCACTGCGCAACGTGCTAGAAGTTTGGTCATTATCGGTTTTGCTCGTCGAAAACCATAAAACAAATACCCAAAAAATTATTTTTAAACATAGTAAAAAGGTAAAATATTCTTGCATATTGAAACAAAACATTAAAACCTATGGAAAAAAAACAAAAAGATGGATTAAAAAATAAAAATAAAAAATTTAAAACATAAAAATGGCACCTCCAAGGCTCGAACTCGGGTGGATGGAGAGCAGGAGGTGCAACCTTACTGTTAGTCGAAGAGAGCTTTTATGTTTAACCTCCTTCATTTAATCCTCTAAAGAAACAAAATATTTGTGGGAAATAAAAAAAAGGAAAAAAAAAAGCAGAAGAATTGAAAAGGATAGGATTCGAACCTGGGTTAATTTGTGTGAAAGTGGCGGCTAAACCAATAGCCTAGAATGAATCTTGATTCGTAATATCAATGGAGTCTATAAATATTAATGTCTATATTGAAAAAAAAAATTAATAATTTTACTGTAGAAACCGAACTTTTAATAGTAGTAATGTGTATATAATTTTGAAAGATATATGGATATATATTTTAATTGATATATTATTTATAACCATATTTATCTAAATGGAATATATTATGGGGTTATAAATAGAGATTACATATAGAGATTTAACGGCTAATCAAAAGTTGAACACCCTAGCCACACCACTACCAAAAAGCCGTCACCCCCTCTCCCTCTCCCAGAGTTCAACCGTGAGCAATAAGGAAGCCTGGGGCTTCGTTTTTCGTGCAGTTTGGTGATTCTCGCGTAATAGCTAGCACCGTTCGTTGTTGTGTCGCTGTGGATATCTATAGTCAAGTCATCCACTAACATCAACAAGATCAAAGGTAAAAAAATTAAAGTGTTTTAATTGTTCTTCATCTCCTCGGCTTTTTACAGTTCTTGCAACTGGATCACCGGTTAAAGTTTCCCATCTTGATTTTTATTAAAACTTCCGCCAAGTTTTGGGCTTTGATAAATTTTGAAAAAGCTAAAACAACACGGGAAATCTCAACAGCCTTCTCTTGGTCACCTACCATGTGGTTTTGCTTCTAGTCAGCCACTTGTCTATGGTGGCCAACAACCACATCACATCGACTCAACGTGTCTATTTAGCCGCCTACTCAGGACAATAACTACTATATGGACTCAGGAGCAAGTACTCACATGCAATTCAACCAACGTAACTTACATTCCCTTTCTACTTTTCCTAACTCTAAAGCCATCATGGTTGCAAATGGTGCTTTACTACATGTACAATACGTTGGAAACTCCTTTTTTTTTACCATTTTCACACAACAAGTTGGCACTAAATAATGTTCTTGTCTATGATAAAATGATTATTTTTGTTCGTCGTTTCACAACTAACAACTCTGTTTCTGTTGAGTTTGATCCATTTAGTTTTTCTGTGAAAGATCTTAAAACGGGAAGACTTCTCCGAAGAAGTGATGGTGTTTGCGATCTTTATTCGAACCTACCATCCATGTCACCAACTTCAGCTATTTCTCTTGTTGTTGTGACATCTGCAAAATTCAGGATCCTAAAACCCAGTTGTTGAGCTAACCCAACCAGGCCCAATAGAAATTCAAGCCCATTTGAAGCTCGATAAGAATCCAAGCCCGTTAGAGGTCCAAGATTACACAATCTGAAAGTAATACTAGCCACTTAGTTTCATCTAATGACTTGTTACGTAGTTATGAGAATTTGAGAAAAGATACAAAAAAAAAATATACGCGATTTAGATATTTAAACGTTAAACGTGTTAGTCATCGGTTCCTAAACGGATATTCGACACAAAGATTGTGCCAGATAACGAAGTATTAACATTAATTATTAATACCCATTCAGAAAGTCAATTTAGAAAATTTCACACAGAGCACGTGTACATAAATGTTAAGCTGCATTGGCCACACAGTAGACCACCGTTAATATTATAAGCATCACCAATGCGTAAATTGGTATGTTAAATATTATGAAATACTTATTATTTATATATTATTAGAATAATAATAATAACAATAAAATAGAGCACGAGACTAGAGGTGCACAAACCGGGTTTTTTTCGGATCCGGACCGGTTCCGTCAACGATGGTCAACAACCGGATCCAATGGAACCGGTTCCGGATCGGATCCGGTTAAGAGAGTGGAGACTTGGAACTTATTGGGACCGGACCGGATTTATGGAACCGGACCGGACAAAAAAAACCGGTTCCACCGGATGTTTTTTTTTAAAAAAAAAATTAAAAAAATTAACAAAGATACACTATAAAATACATGTTTTATTTATTTTGTAGCTTTTTTAAGTGATTTAACAATAGTTCGTAAAAAATAAATACAAAAAACATAATTGAATCACAAAATATATATTATTTATTATGTTTTCAATCTTCTTCGTCGTAGTCTTCGTAACATCGGTTTTCATTCTTCTTCGCTTGAGATACGCTGGGCTTCATCATAAGCTTGTTCTTCGTCCGAAAGTGGATTCGCCGCCCCTTGTTCTACTTCGAATTCATGTATTTCTTGTTCAATGTCAAGCTCGCCTTCTAGTTTTGCAACATGTTGTACACGTTCGGCGGCATCCAAATAGTCCTTCAAGCAAATACACATCTCCATAGATTCCGGTGTAAGCCTCGTTCTTCGAATAGATAAAACCCTGCCACTAAGAGAAAAAGCAGATTCCGAAGCTACCGTAGAAGCTTGGACGGTTAGTAGGTCACGGGCCATTGCGGCTAGAACGGGATATTGGGATTCCCTTCCTTACCACCAACTCAAGATATCAAAGTTTTCAAACTCTTCGGATCTTAGAGTTGAAATAAAGTTGGTTGCTTGATATCTCCCAAGCTCGCTACTTGGTGTGGTTCCACGAGCTCGTTTAGTATTTTCGTTTCTTAAAGTGTTAAATAAATTTAGCATCGGGTTCCTTGAACTACTAGAACTTGAACCCGAACCCATTGATTCACGTATGTTTGATGGATCACCACTTCCACCATATTTGCGTAAATAATAATCAAACATATTATTAAAAGCCGAATTGAAATCCCTTATTGCCTTTGATTCAAAATTTGGGTCTTCCTCGAACATATTTAAATCATCTGATATTGATCCAATTAATGTTTCAACACCGGTTACATTAATCGTTGGGTTTAAGGCGGCCGAACATGTAACAACGGCCGGCATTTCCGAAAAATATTTTTTAAATTTAGCTTTCATAGGTTTTACCATTTTTTCAAAAATAGGGCCGTGATATTCAAACTCTTTTAATTTATTACATATTAAGTATAATTGTTGAAGTATTAGCGAAGACGTGGGATAATAAACTCCCGATAAACATGTAGTTGCATTTTTAAAAACCTCAAGCAAATTAGTTAGTTTCTCGATCATATCCCAACTTATATTATCAAATTTTTGTGAACAACGTTTCTTTTGTACAAGTTCATCATGGAAATGTTTTAAAGTAACTCTTTGCCTTAAGGCCGATTCAAACATTTTCCATGTCGAGTTCTATCTAGTAGGTACGTCCCAATTCGGACCTAAAAAGATGGAATCCGTTTGTTGGCACAAGTTTCTATAGTTTATATATATTTTTTTGCTTGTGCTAAAAAATTCACGTAACATCACTTTAAAATTTTCTTTTACGTCTCTTATTTCTTGGACGTTTAGACCGTCTTGCACAACCAAGTTAATGATGTGTGCAACACATCGACTATGAAAGAAAACACCGTTACAAGACGGTTCATATTTTATTTTTAATTTTTCCACCGCGTTTGTGTTATTTGAAGCGTTATCAAAAGATATTGCAAATATTTTTGGTTGAATTTTATAAGTTTGAATGACCGAGTCTAAAATATAAAATAAGTTTTCACCGGTATGTGGATATCCAAAATAATCAAACGCAATCGTACGCTTCATCATTTGCCACGACTCCGGTTGAACCCAATGTGCGGTAACGCAAAGGTACGATTCGGGTAAACCATGTGGAGCGGACCAAACGTCCGTTGTTAAGTTAATGCCGGTATTTAAATTTTCAAAACCTAAAATTAATTCTTTTTTAGTTCTTTTCCACATTTTTAAACAATCTCTTCTGAAAGTAGAACGACTTACATTTGTGTAACTCGGTTGAAGCGTCTCTTGTATCATCCTCGTCAAGCGCGGATTATCAAAGTGATCAAAAGGCAATCCTACTTGAATGACGAAATGTGCCATTCTCTCACGAACCCTCTCGACATTGTATTGTCAAACTCCTCCATCCCTACCAATTTGAGTTTGATCTTCACCTTGAGTGTGTTTTGCGTGACTAGCAATATGTTTTCTCAAAGTGCTATTTCCCGCCGCACCCAAAATTCTACCACAACGTTTGCAACGAGCCTTTTGCGAACCGTTCGACATTTCACATAAATCGAAATAAGCCCATATCTCTTGGTTTCGGGAGCAAGGAAGTATTGACACCACCGTGACATCGCTAGTAGAACCACCAACCGAATTTTGAGTGTTTGCGGAAGCGGAAGCCATGAGAGCGTTTTTTTTTTGCGTAAAGTGAGCGTTTTTTTGCGTTTTGAGAGCGTTTTTGAGTTTTGAGAGCTAGAATGTTGTGGTGAACTAACTCATACACCCAATACCTATTTATACTAAGTTTCAAGCCTTAAAAACAAAAAAAAAACAAAAAAAACGGCTAAAAAAAACGGCTATATAGCCGTTTTTTTTTCTTCCAACGGCTATAACCGGTTCCGAACCGGTTCCAAATTGTCCGAAAAAAACCGGTTCCATTTTGTCCAATTTTTGTCCGATTTTTATCCAGTCCGTCAAAAAAACCAGAACCGGTTCTGGATCCGCCGGTTCTTACAAAATCCGGTCCGGTCCCAAAAAAACCGGTTCCAGAAGGATTCGGTTTCGGATAATCCATCGGATCGGATTCGGTTCCGGTTCTTTTGAGCACCTCTACACGAGACGTTAAATCCAAAAGACAGGTCTTGAGACGCGCAGTCATCTCGTACTGACTCGAATACCCTATCGTAGCGAATTAAATATTTAAAAAAAATATATTCAGTATTTCTAACTATTATAGACGAGAAATAATTTAACACGAGTTGTACCCAAACGTGACGTTTAAGTTTTACGAGACACGGTGTTGACACGCGATACTGGTAAAGAATGCACCATTCAAAACCCTAACTATAAAAGCTAACATCTTCTTCTTCTCCTTCATTTTCCAAACACACAAACCCTAATTGCATATTCTAGTGAGAGAGAGAGACCGGGAGAGAGACGCAGGAGGAGGGCCGACCACCTCCAGGCGGCACCTTCGACGACACCTCGAGGACGGCGGCGACGTTCGTCCGTGACCATAAGGGGGGCAGCAACAGAGAAAGAGAGGGGAGAGCCTCCTTTCTCACTAGTTCCGACAATGTCGACGACGATCTGGAGGGGAAAACGGCAGTGACGACGGGGTACCAAACCTGGACCCTAACCCGTTTCTCAGGTGAAGACGATTGCTAGGGTTCCGCCCCTAGCAGCGGTGGCGACGGCGGTACGCGCACACAAACACCCACTACATATCCGTCCTTTTCGTGGCCCTCCAGAGTGAGTTTTGGCGTGACAAAGGCTAAGTGAGCAACTGTTCTCCACGGATCCAACGACAGAAGACGGAAAACAGTATTCCGGCGACTCCCGGTTTTCCGGCGAGTCTCCGGCGAACCCCAAACAAACGGATATTGATTATAAAGTTGTTCTACTATCACGATCTACAAATTTTCAAGGTTAGCTACGAATTTTTAAGGTAACATTAAAGATTCGGTCGTTTATCGTTCAGATCCGTTGGCACACGTTGTGATATTTAGTGGTCGGGTTTCATCCTCGGGTATTAATAGGTTGTTTTTGGACAGATTATGGCATCTCGAGTCTCGGTCAAACTTGGTCAACCGGTCAAATCAGGTCAACGCTAGTCAACGATTTCGCGTTTACGAATCGAGTTGGTGATAAGGTAAAAGCGCACACTAAACGTTTTACGTTTATTATTATGAAAGTTAAGCGAGTGTGTGCGGTTAAAACGCTTTGATCCCGAAACGATTCGTTAACAATAAAAATAAATATTAATTTAACAATAGATATTAACGATTCGAGTTAAAGTGTTATTAGGGAGAGGTTTCTGTAAAATTATATATATTAATTAAAAGATAAATACGACCGTTGCCGAACAACTTGGGTAGACTATTAGTGTATGTAGTTACACTAGGGTATCATTAGCTACACTAATACGTAATAAAAATTAAATGACATACGTAATAAACATTTAATACGTACAACAACGTGGAAATAATACACATCTACAACGTTACTCAACAAATTATCACTATTTGGATTACAAACTAAGGATGACGGGTACTCAACACATTGTAATCCCGGAAAATCAAGTTACAAGCTAAGGTCGGGTGATGACGGTAGTAATCTCCAGTTACCGGTCTTGATATCACAATAGGCTGAACCTGTACCTAGAACTGTGTCTGTAGCTGCACCACTCATGTATCTAGTTCAACTATGGAGTCAGCTTCCTTTTCTAGCATATGTTACCTCCATTTGGCGTGATATGTATACTATCCTTCATGATCTGCTGGATTGGGTGATTAAAACTTTCGCCATCAGATATGACAGACCGGACTGCCAAAAGTAGAGGGAACCCGAGGTGGGAAAAGCAGGATTAATCGGGAGAGAACTCTATGAGTCAGGAGACCTATAGACTCATTGGGAACATGTGGATCCACACGTATAGACAAACTTGGAGCATGAGTTGCTCGACATTGATTTGAGGATCTCTACCCTGATATAGTGCCTTACTTCCACAACACACATTTTATTAATAAAGGACACCAGTTGTGTCTCTCCATCATCTAATATCAACCTGGGTCAACGATCTATGAGTACTAGTACACATGACTGAGAGTATTCTGATAAAGCATATACTTTTAAACGCAAGAATGCAACTCGACGAAAAGATCTAACAAACATCTCAGACCTCTTTTAACTAAGTGCTTGGGATATGAGAAACACTAGAGGGACCATGCGAAGTAAATTATTATTACGGGTGCACACGTAATCATAATTTACAGCGCATGAGAAGTCTGGTGAGTCTTACTGTCCGAGCTAATGTTCATGATTAATCTGTATTCCTAATCTCAATTCCTAGTCACTCGATTATGACTGAAATTACCATAACCAAAGGGTTGAGCCAAAAGTGCATCGGATGATGCGATGGGCTACCCAAGTGACGTGGAAGTGTACATCATCTCTTTCATCTTCGAATTCTTATGAATCCAAAAACTCTTATCAAGACTTCTTTGGCAAGACAATTTTGACCGAAACACTGGAGATATTTTTCTCATCTAATTTGACCTTGGTATTTGGACCGAATATGGAAATTCTTTGTAAAATACTGAATCAACTTTTGAGATTCAATAATAGATTTTCTCTATTCGATTTCGTTGCCAATCTACCAAAGCATGAGACTGATATACAAACTCTTAAACGTGTTTAGAGAAAATACAAATCTCTAACACTTAACACTCATTACTTCACTGTTATAGCTTAAGCCCATGTGCTAAGAACTTTAAAGCTATAGCCGATATAAGTGAAATACGTAATGGTAAGTCATGATAATACCATCCGAATGTCAGGGAAGTTGCAGACATACTGTAATATCAGTTGTTGACAAGTTTTGAAATCTCCTAATCCTTTCCAACCAACTTTAGTGGGAAATTAAAGACAAAGTTGAAAATTTAGAACTTCATCATTTGAAAGATGCGTACTACAATCATAGAATGCAGTTTCATGAATTTAGGGTAATGTTCTACGATTGTTAACCATTCTAAGTTGTATGCTACTGGGTAATGTTCTATGATTGTTAACCATTCTAAGCTGTATGCTACCAGGAAAGTAACAAAGGATGAATCCTATCTTACCTTACCCTGTTGGAGGTCTACACGTACACATTTCTTTTGCCTTCTCGACCTTCCTTCAAATTTCCATATTCACTCATCTCCAATACCTTTTGGAATACCAACGCGTTATCCTTAACGAACCTAAGGACATGACGCCCTCACATTCCACTAGTTCCTAACTTTATACGTGATTTTCGTCTAAATCCTAACATCTAAGTTAAGAGTCTCGAGCCCCGGACTAAGTTGAGAATGATATCACATCACAATCTACCAACTTAATGGTTGGCAAACCCATAACAAATTTCGAGGGACACTGTTACTGTGAGACTGTTTTCGCGGTCCCACTGTTTCTTTCTCCATCAAGACGAAATGAGATTTTTTTAGAAAGCTAGACTATTCTAAAACGCTTTTCTTTGAACCCCGTGAAGATTCATTTATATTTAGTATCTGTTGAGCCAAATCGAGTATTCCTAAATACTTTGACATTCTCTTTCTACATCGATTTCACCTCTATCTTTAGATAAATCATATAAATCCTGACGATTCAAAAGAAATTCAATGCCATGGAATTTTTTTTTTCGTTACCTCGGATTAATTGTTGGACACCCATTTCGTTAATGTTGTTATCTAAAACGGTCCAACTCTTTTGTGAGAAATTATATACGATGATATTGTTTCCTGGAACTCAATCGAATCAGTTTTACCTGCATACTGATTAGACCGATGAAATGTCAGTTAAATTTTTGTTCTAAAAAGATAGAATGCATTAAGGTATTGACTCGTTGCGATGGACGGACAACTACCTAATTATGAACTAACATGCGAACATTTCATCAAAACCACTCGACATATCTTTATGAACTTACGATAAGTTCTTCGTTAGATTCTATCATGGTTTGTTTTCATGAAAGAAAATCGAGCATTTATTAGGTATATGTACCCTCATACTTTCAGAAATCCGTGTGCATGAATGCACTTTTGCTTTTTCTTATCAAAGATGGTGATCGTACAGTTACACTTTGATGAAAATGGTCACATAATGAAATGCTTCGACATCTAATTGTGATTGTTTACTTTGGTGTGTGAGTTGTTCACTTGAATTGTGAAAACTTCTTATTTTAATTCACACTGATTAGACGCTCTCTTAATGACTCACCCATTACATGAATATGACCTCACTGGTTGTAATCTCTTTGGTTTATGGGACTCTAGTAATGACATTATTACCTCGTCGTATAGCTAACGTCATTCATATGGCGGCATAATCAAAGGATTTCCTAGATCTACTCACTGGATATAATATCTAATAAACAATAGCGTACACTACTATATGATACAGTGTTATCTCAAATCTTTACACAACCGATATCGGTAGTTGGTGAGATATCCATTTCATCTACATTACCGACTACTATTTGGAATGAGTCAACATTCTCCCTAAGAATCTGAAAATGGAGCAAGGATATGAAACCATAATCCGTGTATGTATAACAAATTTCGAGGACGAAATTTCTTTAAAGATGGGAGAATGTGACACCTGCAAAATTCAGGATCCTAAAACCCAGTTGTTGAGCTAACCCAACCAGACCCAATAGAAATTCAAGCCCATTTGAGGCTCGATAAGAATCCAAGCCCGTTAGAGGTCCAAGATTACACAATCTGAAAGTAATACTAGCCACTTAGTTTCATCTAATGACTTGTTACGTAGTTATGAGAATTTGAGAAAAGATACAAAAAAAATATACGCGATTTAGATATTTAAACGTTAAACGTGTTAGTCATCGGTTCCTAAACGGATATTCGACACAAAGATTGTGCCAGATAACGAAGTATTAACATTAATTATTAATACCCATTCAGAAAGTCAATTTAGAAAATTTCACACAGAGCACGTGTACGTAAATGTTAAGCTGCACTGGCCACACAATAGACCACCATTAATATTATAAGCATCACCAATGCATAAATTGGTATGTTAAATATTATGAAATACTTATTATTTATATATTATCAGAATAATAATAATAACAATAAAATAGAGCACGAGACGTTAAATCCAAAAGACAGGTCTTGAGACACGCAGTCATCTCGTACTGACTCGGATACCCTATCGTAGCGAATTAAATATTTAAAAAAAAATATATTCAGTATTTCTAACTATTATATACGAGAAATAATTTAACACGAGTTGTACCCAAACGTGACGTTTAAGTTTTACGAGACACGGTGTTGACACGCGATACTGGTAAAGAATGCGCCATTCAAAACCCTAACTATAAAAGCTAACATCTTCTTCTCCTTCATTTTCCAAACACACAAACCCTAATTGCATATTCTAGTGAGAGAGAGAGAGACCGGGAGAGAGACGCAGGAGGAGGGCCGACCACCTCCAGGCGGCACCTTCGACGACACCTCGAGGACGGCGGCGACGTTCGTCCGTGACCATAAGGGGGCAGCAACAGAGAAAGAGAGGGGAGAGCCTCCTTTCTCACTAGTTCTGACAATGTCGACGGCGATCTGGAGGGGAAAACGACAGTGACGACGGGGTACCAAACCTGGACCCTAACTCGTTTCTCAGGTGAAGACGATTGCTAGGGTTCCGCCCCTAGCAGCGGTGGCGACGGCGGTACGCGCACACAAACACCCACTACATATCCGTCCTTTTCGTGGCCCTCCAGAGTGAGTTTTGGCGTGACAAAGGCTATGTGAGCAACTGTTCTCCACGAATCCAACGACAGAAGACGGAAAACAGTATTCCGGCGACTCCCGGTTTTCCGGCGAGTCTCCGGCGAGCCCCAAACAAACGGATATTGATTATAAAGTTGTTCTACTATCACGATCTACAAATTTTCAAGGTTAGCTATGAATTTTTAAGGTAACATTAAAGATTCGGTCGTTTATCGTTCAGATCCGTTGGCACACGTTGTGATATTTAGTGGTCGGGTTTCATCCCCGGGTATTAATAGGGTGTTTTTGGACAGATTATGGCATCTCGAGTCTCGGTCAAACTTGGACAACCGGTCAAATCAGGTCAACGCTAGTCAACGATTTCGCGTTTACGAATCGAGTTGGTGATAAGGTAAAAGCGCACACTAAACGTTTTACGTTTATTATTATGAAAGTTAAGCGAGTGTGTGCGGTTAAAACGCTTTGATCCCGAAACGATTCGTTAACAATAAAAAAAATATTAATTTAACAATAGATATTAACGATTCAAGTTAAAGTGTTATTAGCGAGAGGTTTCCGTAAAATTATATATATTAATTAAAAGATAAATACGAACGTGAACGTGTAATCGGTAAAATGGATCTTTAATACGAATTACAATCCTTTTATATATATATACACACACACACACGAATAGTAATATAACTACCGTCAAATAAACATTTACAAGTATTCATATAAATCACTGATGATTATTATTTGGGACAAAATGGACAACGAATATATTTTGTATACACTCGTCTCTTGATACTACATTGGAAATTTTGAAACTTATGCAAAATGTACTTTAGCGTTTAGCGTTATCAACTAAACGAGGGTTCCTAGACAACGATGATAAATACGCTTATACTACATATGAAGATAGACCTGTTATAGGTTCATTATTTAGAAACCAAACGATTATCTATAATGCTGTATTTGAACCAGAAAACACACACACAAATATATATATTCAATCTATATATGTGTACTTATCATACAAAGTCGGATGATTATTGTTAAGTATAATATTGAACACAAGCATAAATAAATATATGACTTTGGCATTGTGAATATATATTGATATTAACGGTTTTGAAACATAACAAGTTATAAAATCATGAAGAAATAGTACAAACATATACGTAATTATATATCTTCATAACTCGTCTTAAATGATACTTCACATATATATACATAGAATGCAAAGATAGGTGTGTAGGGAAAACAAACGTGTATACGATCACTCGAGATGATTATATTCAATGAGTGAAGTTATATATATATATATATATATGAACTTGAATCAAATACTTCGTCACATATATAATTGAAATCATGTATAAGTATAAAGTCATAAAAGTTTATTTTTCATATGATACAATACGCGGATTATTACAATCACATATACATGTATACGTAATAATGTTAAGATAATACGTGTATCTTTTGCGTAAACAATATTGTTGGGTATAGAAATGAGACTGATGCTGTCAATAGAAACTACAGTATCGAAACTAGTAGTTTCGATTCAACTTTTGTTCAATCGAAACTAGTAGTTTCGGTTGAACATTTGTTCAATCGAAACTAGTAGTTTCGGTTGAACATTTGTTCCATCGAAACTACCTAGTTTCGATGCCTGTTTTTCAGGCCTGTTTGGCAGGTGGCTTGGAAAACAAGGCACATGAGGCCTCCTATATATAGTAGAATACCCATTAGGAGTGAGTGTGTCTGTAGAGGGAATCACCACCCCAGGGGGAGCTCACCCTGGGGTGAGATAATTGTTAGTGTATGATCGAGCCTTTTAATTTTCATTTCAATCAAAGAATCATACGTTTTATGCTTTCAATTATCTGTTCTTTTCATTTTCATATGTTTCTGTCAGTGTTTGTGATTCCCGCACCCGTCTCTACCATTTCTAATTCGAGAATGATACCGGATCCAGAGATTCCGCCTCTCGATCCGGACTGTTTGAAGATTTCTCCGCAGATTTGTGTTTTTTCGAATCTGCTAAGGACCTACAAGTGGTATCAGAGCCATGGTGGCTCTTATTGCTCTCGAATCTGCTCAAAATCAAGAAAAACCCGCCATTGAGACGTTAAACTTGAAGAAATCGATGTGTAGCAGGTTCGTGACTGCTGTTCTACATTTCCACTTTCAAAATCTGAAGATGTAAGGCTTTTGAAGCATTTTTCAGATCTGGATTGGGGGTATCGAAGTAGCTGAAGGTTGAAGATGGTCAATCGAAACTATGTGGCGGCTGAACATTTTCTATCGAAACTACTGGTGTTGCCCTAAATCAGAAGTAGAAGACATCGAAACTAGGCTGTCGAAACTAGGCTGTCGAAACTAGAGGATATCGAAACTACTAGTTTCGATTGAAGAATCTCCTATCGAAACTACTAGTTTCGATTGAAGAATCTCTCTATCGAAACTTCTTGTTTCGATACTGCCTCTATCGAAACTAGCCTTGTTTCGACTGAAGTAGAGCCTATCGAAACTACAGGCAGAACTGTCCAAGTACTTTTCAAAAAAACAAAAAAAAAAAAAAAGTTTTTTGGAAATTTTCTTGGATAAATTTTTTAACAGGATATTGCATAGAAGGAGGGGAGTTTTGGAAGAAAACTTGGAGACAGCCTTTTTCGGGTTTTCAAAAATTTCGTTTCTTCGGCAATATACACAATGTTCTGCCTGATTCAGCCGTAATTCCTTTGATTAAAGTTCAAGTTTGGGCAGCGGGTAACAAGTCAAGCATATTTGTCACAAACCGGGTCATTAGTTGTTGATTACATGGTGATTCGATCCCTTATCTTTTGCCTAGAAATAGGAGGGTCTACACTTCAGGGGGAGAATTACCACGAAAGACTTCAAATTATCAGCAGAGTTATGAAGATGCAAGACAAAGTGAGCCTTTGCTTGAAATTGACCTTTTTTAGGGGGAGAGAAGGCAAAAGTTGATCAAGTGTTCGAGAATGTCAAGAATCTTTGTAGAAAGATGGTTATTTACTGCTTAATACTTGGGATTCAAACCTTTATCAATTGCCTACAAGATAGGAGGGTCTACACTTGAGGGGGAGAATCACAACGAAAGGCTTTGGATCATCAGTCATTCTATGAAGACGAAAGACAGAGTCGGACAAGATTTGATAGCATCAGTCTAGGGGGAGATTGTTGGGTATAGAAATGAGACTGATGCTGTCAATAGAAACTACAGTATCGAAACTAGTAGTTTCGATTCAACTTTTGTTCAATCGAAACTAGTAGTTTCGGTTGAACATTTGTTCAATCGAAACTAGTAGTTTCGGTTGAACATTTGTTCCATCGAAACTACCTAGTTTCGATGCCTGTTTTTCAGGCCTGTTTGGCAGGTGGCTTGGAAAACAAGGCACATGAGGCCTCCTATATATAGTAGAATACCCATTAGGAGTGAGTGTGTCTGTAGAGGGAATCACCACCCCAGGGGGAGCTCACCCTGGGGTGAGATAATTGTTAGTGTATGATCGAGCCTTTTAATTTTCATTTCAATCAAAGAATCATACGTTTTATGCTTTCAATTATCTGTTCTTTTCATTTTCATATGTTTCTGTCAGTGTTTGTGATTCCCGCACCCGTCTCTACCATTTCTAATTCGAGAGTGATACCGGATCCAGAGATTCCGCCTCTCGATCCGGACTGTTTGAAGATTTCTCCGCAGATTTGTGTTTTTTCGAATCTGCTAAGGACCTACAAATATCGTGTGATATCAAAATACCATACGGTACAAATATTATTCAAGGTTTTAAATGTATATAAATACGTATGATTAGTATGTTATTATTATTATTATTATTATTATTAATTGTACGTGCACTTACTATATACGTTCGTATGCTCGACAAAGTAATATTTTGGAATATAAAAATTGAAACATATTCGAATTGAGAAACCCGACTATAATTAAGCAACTAATATTATCGATTGTTAAACCAACATTGTATACCGAATCGGTAATACCGTTAAGGATCATCAGAGCTCAACTACACACGCGATAACTTAACCCTAGTATCATATGTTAATAATATATTTGTGATTAGGGTTATGATGGTGATTACCTGCACATCATTGGATTGCTTGCAACATTGGTACATTTATGTCTATTAAACAATCAAAGGTGAGTTCACTGCCCCTCTTTATTTTTAAATGTTTTAGAAACATCGGGGGAGAAACATACTTATTAACACGTTTCACAAACATGAAGCATCTTTGTTTGATACATTTGGAAACGTATTTACTTGATACATTTGAGAAAACATAGAACGCATTTATGAACATTTTTATATGATAACAAGAAAACAAGACCCGACCTTTATGTTTGCATGAGTTAACACATATAGAGCGATGGAAGTCCCCTGACCATCATATTTATAATCATTAGCTATAGATTAGCCTGGGATTCTATGGATAGTACTATTGGGATTGACACCCCCGATCATGGTTAGTCGCGCTAACCATGGGTCCCTCTGGCCAAATGACCGCATAGTGTTCAAACATTTGCTTGTGACGTACGAGTGAGGGGCGAAACACCTGTGTCATGGTTTGATTATGCCTCATGTATGTACATATTATTTGTACTCTTAGCTAGTTTACAAATGGGTCAGCATTATTTGTTTTGTTTATCATATATACATTGAATCATTTTCGTGCAGATGATCTGCCAATCGTTTCATGCAAATTGGTTTTGCTAATCGTTTACATACAAATGGTTTTACCATTCGTTTACGTGCAAATGCCTTTGTCAACGTTTTCAAGGAAAACAGTTTTATATCATGACCACGTATACATTATCAGTGTTTTCAAGGAAAACTACTTTATATTGAGACTATTAAACCTGTGAACTCACCAACCTTTGTGTTGACACTTTAAGTATGTTTTTCAGGTAGCACATAGCTATGGCAAGGTTGGAATAGGTTAGCTATTTGGACTAAACCCTAGAGGCCGAAGAAGCGTGAACGTCAAACCTCAAGACGGTTTTGACCTATATGGTTCTAAGATAGTGTACTAGCTTATTTTAATATTTGTAATGGTGTTCAACACCTTAGAAGTCTTTATTTTAGCTTTCGCTGTTGTGTAATGTTACCAATCGTTGCAACCTTGATTTATTTATCAAGTGAATAAATTTGGGGGTGTGAAAGTTGTTGTGTCTTCTCAGATTTGGCACCGACGCTTGGGTGATCCGTGAGAGTCCATTTTACAACTTTTAATTTCTCGTAAACTTATTTTGTGTTCAAACAATTTGTTACCACTTTGTCATTCATGTAAAATTGGTAAACATTGTCGTTTTCCTTTTTCCATGTCTACAACCAAAACTAGTCGTTCATTTGAACTTGTTCATTCTGATGTATGGACCACACCTGTTATTAGTTTGAGTGGCTACAAATATTATGCCTTGTTTTTGGATATTTTTTCTCATTTCTTATGGGTCTTACCATTACATGTCAAATCGGACATGTTTAAGGTGTTTTACAACTTCCGTGCTTATGTCGTTAACCAATTCAAAACCGATATTCAGGCTTTCCAATGTGACAACGGACGTGAATTTTATAATAAATCTTTTCATGAATTATTTCAAACTAATGGCACTAAAATTCGGTTTTCTTGTCCTTACATGTCAGATGTCACAACAAAACGGTAAAGCTAGACGCACCATTCGCATAGTTAAGAACATAATTCGCACCCTTTTGTTTCAGGCTTCGCTCCCGCTCAAATTTTGGGTTGAAGCATCACCCATGGCCGTTCACACACTTAATCTTCTACCCACCACCACACTCTCACTGCTTGCACACTTTGAAGTCTTATATGGATTTTTTCCCACTTATGTTCATCTTCGTGCTTTTGGTTGTCTTTGTTATCTAAATCTCTCTTCCACTGCTCCTCATAAACTTGCTCCTCCCTCCACGGCATGTGTCTTTCTCGGACCATCTGTTGATCATCACGATTACGGCATGCCTCTTTCACAACCCGCAGTCTCCACTGGTCCGTCGGTCTCCCTTACTTCTTCGGTCACTACCCCTCCTTTGGCTGACTCCGCTCAGGAGTTGGAGTTTACAAACCTGGTTATTCCCTTGGTTCCAATTGGTGCACCCCCACCTAGTTTTGCCTTGTCTCCGGTACCCGCTACACCAGCACCAGTATCTCCAGTGCATGTGAAGAATCTCCTAGTGGTCATCCCATGATTACTAGGTCTAAAACGGGTTCTCTGTGACCTCATCAGATTCTCAATCTTTCAGTCACCTCTGAACCATCGCCCATCCCATGGACGACGACTCAAGCACTGTGTGATCCGAATTGGAAAACAGTGATGGACTCAGAGATGTCTGCGCTTCTTTCCAATGACACATGTGAACTCGTTTCTCGTCCCCCAAGTGATAACATAGTTGGTTGTTGTTGGCTATATCACCATAAGTTTGAAAGCAAGGGCAATCTTTAGAGATACAAATGTCATCTTGTTGCTCAGGGTTTCTCTTAACAACCCGATCTTGACTTTGATGAAACCTTTAGTCTTGTTTTCAAACCTATAACTATTCGCACCATTCTTAGCATCGTCGTTTCTCGACATTGACATATTCATCAGCTTGATGTCAAGAACGCCTTTCTGAATGGTGGTCTATAGGAGGTTGTGTATATGAAACAACTCCCTGGCTACATTGATTCTGTCTCTCCTTAGCATGTATGCAAACTGTGCAAGGCCCTCTATGGCCTTAAGCAAGCTCCACGTGCTTGGTATCATCGATTTGCTGTCTATATTGCCTCCCTTGGGTTTATTAGCTCGTTGCTCACGTTTCGTCGTGGTCATGATGTCATCTATTGTTGGATCTGTATGCCCAAAGAATAACGTCCAATAGTATTGCTAATGATATGTGATCCCGAAGGGTCACACACTAAGCAATTATCAAGGATGCGTTTGAACGTATTAACCCAGTCAAGATACTTTTTAGTAATTGTCATCTGTAACCATTACTTAAGGTCATATATTTATTTATACATGTATATATTTATATTTACTTTTAGTTAAAATTTACAAATGTGTAAACTATGTGTGCTTTTAATGTATTCTACCTTGTTTATTACAAAAATGGTATTGGATACACATACTTATATATGTATGCATATATAAATATATATGTGTGTGTGTATGTGTGTGTGTGTATGTGTGTGTATAAGACATGGTATGTACTAACTTTATTAGTAGCTATCTCATTTGGATGTAAGGGAATAAGTCATAATCTAACTAAACACATGTATGAGATACATGACTATAATAATGTCTTGACCATGCCTTACTTTTTGACTATGTTGAAGCCATAATTCAGGGCAGAAAAGGGGGCCCACCTTTTTGGTCTTCTTGCTTGCAGATATGTCTAAGTATCATGAAGAACCATGCTGTAAAAGTAAGACTATTAGACAGATATGTCTAAGTATCATGAAGAACCATGCTGTAAAAGTAAGACTATTAGACATGCACCATACATTGCATTAATGGGACTTGATTGAACCACCTTTCTTGCACTTTTTGCCCTATATATTACGGTTGTATGAAGCTGTTTTGGGGCAGCAGATTTCAAAATTCCAAGAGCAAAATAATGCTTTAGTATTAGCCACCAATTAGCTACAGTGTTAGGATAATTGGTGAAAGGTTCTAGTAGTTCTTGAGTGTTCATTCTACATTCATATACACATATTGCTAACACATATCAAGAAGGAGTTCTTGAGGTTTTATAACATATATATCTTGGCAAGCTTGGAGCTTCATTGCTCGGTGTGGATACGCTTTGGATGAGCTTCTACTTTGATCTCTCTATCCACCATCTTCAAGTGTTTAAGTAACCACTTCTCTACAAAGGTTGTAATCTTAAACCCACCATGGTTGTTTTCGTTTTTGGTTTCATTATTTTTCATTTGGATACATGGTGGGAATCTTTAAATGTTTTAAAGATCATGTGTTTTTGCTTCCGTTGCTAAATATTTTAAAACCCTACACATGATAGATTCTCTTCAGTGGTATCAGAGCCACTTTTGCAAGTAATGAAACTATCATTTGACAAAAATCGGTTTGCTTTGTTTTAAAACCGATTTACACTTGTATGGATTTTTCATTTTATGATCCACAAGTCATTATTGCAACCACTTTAATTTTTCATACCTTTGATATATATGTTTCACCACCATATACACGCAAGTGTGGTGGTGAATAAATCGTTGTGAATTATCAAGATTAATTATTATATATGTGTTATGATCAAGCCATAAGACAATTGTGTGTTGATTTGATAATTATTATTCAAATGGCATGTAATACGATTATTGTTAGTCATTCATTATCTTGGCATGTAATAGGGCTTTATGTTAGTCATTATCCTTGTTGTATTTTAAATTTCTACAAAAAGATAAAGGTGGTGCCTAAAATGAAGACAACAAATTTGGAGTCTTGGAAATCAAGAAGGAGCTCTAGATCAAGTGGGAGCCTTTCGGAGTTCACATGGTCCCTTTAAAGACTAGGTGAATTTTGTGTTGTCTCACAAAATAATCTCCTTTTTTGCTTGGTCATATATGTTGTGGTTGTTTACTTTTAATTATTTTGAATGTTTGATTGTCTTGCTAACATAAAAACACACCAAAATGTTTTTATAAAATAATCAAGCAAGCTCAAGAGTTTGGTAAAATGGGGATTTTAAGGAAACTCTAAAACCACACAAATACATAAGTTATTAAAATAGAGATTTTAAAAGCTATGGACACGAATCTTAACAAGTATAAAATAGGAGTTTTTTAACTTGTAATAAATACTAAAATTATTTTTAGTACATAAACGTCAGGTTCGAGTTTTAAATGAGTTTTATAAAAGTTAAAATTGGTTTTAGGAGCGCGTCAAAGATAAACCGACGTACGATTAATATCTAGGATATTAAAAATTGGTCGCGTCATGAATTATTAAAATGAGGATTTTAATAAAACTAAAACCAATGAAAATTGCTTTCAATATATATATATATATCAAATTTCATGCATGAGCAATTTGTTATATAAAATGTTTTGTCAAAAATTATAAATTAATATTTGTTTTCCAAAGCATAAACGTACCCTTAAAACTTAAGTCTATGTCATCCCATTATAGGACACTTGCACGTTGATAGTGTGTTTAGTGTATATAAAAATAATATACATACATATAAATATACATCTCGTAAAATGGCACCAAAAGCTTGATGTCAAAAGCAAGAGATATAGTATATATATATGTAATATTCTTAATGTTCGGTTTAGAGTTACACAAAATCAGATTTTAAATTTATAATTTAAAATAATAATTACTTTAACTTAAAATACATACAATAGTCAATTGTACCTATCGCAGCGTAATATAGTCTGGGTAAGAACCAAGTATCGAACCATGGACACGGATTCCTTAGTCAATCCTTGCTATTGTCTGACTATGATAATAAGTTGGAAAAGAGGTTTTGTTTAAAGGAAAGTAAAAAGGATAAGAAAAGTAATTAGAAATGCTATCTCATTTAAGGTGTTACTTCGGTTGTTATCACTTGTTAATTAACGTTATAATTTTAGCAAGGTTGGTCAAAGTTACTAGTACTAACCATTTCGATAGGGGAGTTAGTATTTTGTAACGGAACAGTGGATACGGTCGCCCAACTGCTCCTATAATTCCCGGAATCCTAACGGGGTCTCAAGTCCATCGGCTGTCCCGTGAATTATTATTCAGACTAAGATTATCCTGTCGACTGGCGTATGCCATGTCGTGTAGCTTCTTTTGGAAAGTAGGAATGCGCAACTCCCTCCAAAGCTACTTTATGAACGTTAACAAATTATATTCTTAAAATAGTTTTCTTTACTTATAATACTATTTTAAATAAATATAAGTTTCTTTCTCAAGATCAAGCCTCATGGCTCCCGCTAGAAGTCCTCTGCAAGCTAACACAAGAGAAGTAAAGAAATACCGACACAAACCATATGGTCCAGCTAGGACTCGAACGACTCGTTGAATACCCAAACCTCCAATCAACCCATAATGATAAATCTATACTAATCGGACCCTTGGTAGCACCAAGATTTGTATATAGACCGTACAAACTCGAATAAGCTTCCCAAACAAGAAGTCTTGCTTAAGTAACTTACAAGATTTAAGATTATTAAGTTGGTTTAAAGATTACTTTATCTTGTCTTTTTAAGATAAAATAAAAGAAAGACTTTAAGAACATAACATACTAAAAAGACTTCATTAATTAATTAAAGTTCAACCAACCCGAGCAACGCAAGAGGACTAGCCACGAATGACTAGTTTAGATAAAGATAAAAAGTCCACCATGAAGGTGGTTTTAAGAGAGAATGATTAAAGAACATAAACACACCATTAGACTAATAAGTTAAACATTAACATACATCAAACTTCATCTTCACCCAAGCAATACAAAAGGTTTAGACACGAATGGCCATACGAACAAGCATAGAGCTAAAATCCGTAGGCTCCCCTATTGCGAACAAGGCGGAAGAGCTTCTCTACTCTCTACTCTAACTACAGAAACGGACTATAGAAGTGTGATTTCTTCTTCTAGGTGGTGTGTGGAATGAGGAACCCATGCCTTCTATTCATAGGCCCCGAATGGCCAATGTACGGTCGAGCATTGAGTTGCACGATGGTGTAAACACCTAGGGAATCAAAAGATACACATGGCAGGGTACGAGGCATTTTGGGACACACGGAAGGCTGATGCACGGCCGTGCATCCCTGTTTTTCTCCCTATTTTTGTCTTTTGGTGATTGTTGACTTATGTTGGCCAGCGTTGACTTCTTAGGGGAGGTCAAAGCTCCGGTGTGCTCCTTCCTATCTCAAGAGAAAGCTTAATTTCTTGATGTTTTTGTGTTGTTTTTGCTCTTTTTCTCTCGGGGCACCGTTTAACCTGCAGTTATAAAATATAAACGATTTAAGTAGCAATTGCAAGGTTATTATTCATTCAGTACCATAATATGTGGATTATTATGCATGCAAAACATGTATAATTTAGGACATATCATAATACCCCACACTTAAACTTTGCTTGTCCTCAAGCAAACTTATGCATAATCAGACCCATAACTAAGTAAGTGGAGACTTCAGAAAACTTATGAGTCGTTTATTCTATTTTTGTACTTTTCTTTGTTTAGGATGATGGAATCCATGACAAGCCTACTAGAACTTCAATTATGCATATTCTTTCACTCCTCAAAATGTTCACTCGACTCTCGGGTTGTATATATGGATAATGTAAGTCAAGCAGAACACTCAAGTTCGAGTCGAATTATGCAATGGTCATAAGCTTGTATGCAAATCAAGTCTCCACCAACTAACTAAGTAATATGGATGAATCAAGAGAACTTTAAAAAGGGTTGTAAAGTGGCTGAAAAGAAAGAAAAATAAAAGGGTGAAAATGAAAAATCTTTTTGGGCTTTTAAAGGGGTTTTTATGGGGTTGTAGCTAACGTAGGACACACGGCTAAGACTTTTTGGTTTAAGATTAGAAAATACTAGTGGCTCCCTTTACAGTACTCAGATTATGAGGGTATAACTAATCTAAGGGCTCGTTTATGGTCAAATTTCCAAGACCGATACTTTTGTATCATACTCAACTCTCCCTTCACAGTGCAATACACATTACTACCTTTCCTTATGGATCTTTCGGCTTTTAGTCTAATAGCACCCACTTTAATCAGATGTGTATACTCATGTTGGGAATAAGTTTGATTCTTGCTGCACTTTCCTTCGTGGCTCCAGTTGCCACATATTATGCATTTGCTATATCTTTTGGCTCTTCTCTTGGCGGCGCTTTTCGACAAGCCGTAGAATGGTGGTATTTTTTCTTGCTTGTGCTACCATTTCCTTACATCGAATATTTCTTTAAACGCTTTTTCTCGGAGTTCGGGCGGTAATCCAGGCTTTGCAAATGAATACAAGAAAGCAAATGAAAATCAAAAGAATGCATTCCAGCTCTTTAAGGTCTCACCGGTAAAAGGCCAAATTTTTTTAGAACATAAACATCAAGATTCATTCTTCAATAAATCCACATCCTCATTTTCCTTGAAATATTTTTCACTATCTCCCTTGTAGATCGTTCGGCTGTTTCCTCCTAATACATCTACTTCTTTTGGTATACTCCAATTCCTTGAGTGAGTCGGATTCTTTTCAAAATGTCTTAACGGTTGCATACTTGGAATAACGAGATAAGATAAACTAATGATTCTCCATCTTAAAGACAGTTAGCCAATAACCGGTGTTTACGAAAGCTGGTTTGGGATAAATGGGTAATGGGTAGTAGAAAAGAAAAAGGCTAATGCTTAAAGGGGCTATCTAGGTGGATATTTAAGTGGACGGGATGAATAAACGACAAATTAAAGGATAGTAAAAGAGGAATAAAGTCTCAGGTGCCGCAATCATTTCCATACAATTACTAGTTCATGGTCTTGATATGTATAATTCATACAAATTCTAATTATGCATAAAATTCGACCGAAAACACTCAACATGCCAAACGAAAGAGCATGCGAAAAAATAATGATAGTAATGCTCGTGAAAGGCTCAGATTATTCTCAGATGAAAAATGGATGGAATAGGGTTTAGTGATTTTTATGCATAATATCCATTTGTTTCTATTTGCCATGTTTCCATCTATTCCCGTTAGTTTATTTAAGCGTGAAAAAAAGGTTTATATTCTTTTTAAGGTTTTTCAAAAAAAATTCAAATTTTTAGGGTTTTTAAAGAAAACAAAGTTTAGGTGAAAATAAAGTTTTAGCTAAATTGGTAGATAATCACAAGTTTAGTTTTATTGATTTGATGAAACAAGTCAGTCTTGAATCACAATTTCCCACCCCACACTTAAAATTGTCCATTGCCCTCAATGTATAAATGCATGTAATGGAGTACTATGTATGAAATTAAATGCATGAAGTTTTAAGGGAAAAGAAAATGGTACTCCCCCCGTCAATTCGGTATATAACCTATGGCCAATGCTTGCGGCTATCGTCAATGTTACGCCAAAACTTGAAGTAGTTTGTCGGCGCCCATGCTTGTAGAGGTGGAGCAAAACTCATCAAAGAAATAGAGAGACTACTTGGTGATTATATGCTACTTGACACACAAAGAAAAATATAAAACGGAAAGGAAAAACTACAAAGTCATAGTATCGAGAAGGCATACCTGGAGGTGAAAGTACGAGAAACTTAAACTTGTAAAACAAACCTGAGGTCCATGTATTCTGCCGTATGCACCAACTTCTCAATTTATTCATGATCATCGGGTTGCCTCCCGGAAGCGCCACATTTATTTAAGGGTCGTTGGCCGGACCCGTACGTGCTTCATATGTCGTTCTTTGGGTGGGGGTTTCGGATCTCCCCCGTATCTCCCATTCCTTAATTCCTTGAAAGTCCTTTTCCTTGTTAATTTCGGTTGCTGGTCTCAGTAGTTATCAATCCAGTTAGTGTTGATGAGGTCCTTACCAAGGTCGGGCTTAGCAATAGTGGGTTTCTTTCCTTGATTGATTTCTTTAGCTTTCTTCAGTTGGTAATCCAGATTAGTGTCAATGAAGTATGCAATTTCAAAGGGATCATTTGTTGGGTCTAGTTTGAGAATGATGTTAGTTAATTCAAGCGATCACGAGATGTTTAGGTTCACGTATGAAAATGGGTCTGATAGTCGCTTGGCTGGTTTCAGCCGACTCTCTGAGAGTCACTAGGTTATCTTCAGCCGCCTCTCTGAGAGTCGCTAGGCTGGCTTCAGCTGACTCTCTGAGAGTCGCTAGGTCGGTTACGGCCGACTCTCAGTGAGAGTTGGCAATCTGCATGCCGACTCTCTCAGGTTTCCTATATATACTGACCATTTTCATAGCTAATGGACCTTCTTCTCCACCAGAATTTCTCTGTAATTTCATTTGATTAGCTAGCTAGAGAGCGTTTTTAGTTTGTGGTTGTTCCACCACCCCGGGGGAGCTCACCCGGGGTGAATGGTGGTAGATCGTTGTAGTTGTTTCTGTCAAGGAGCTTATTGTAATCATCCTTGTGGAATCATAATCAGTTTTTGTTCTTCTTTTTATGCTCTTTTTCTTGCATTATTATTGATTTCATCAATAACAACTGATCTATAACTGATTTGTTAATCAGATCTTGACTAGAATCGTTACAGCACAGGGACCCTATCATCAGGACCTGCATCATTAGATAAACATTCGTTACCCTCGATGTATAGGTTACCGATTATTTCCAACACGAAGTGTTAGAATACCCTTGTTCATGTCGATGATTGCTCTAGCAGTAACTAAGGATGGGCGACCCAGAATTAAAGGTACATAAAAGTCGGGTCACATTGGTAAAACCATGAATTCGGCAGGGAAGACAAACTTGCCAACTTTTACTAGTAAATTCTCGATAACCCCCATACGAGATTTGATAGTGCCATCGACAAGTTCGATGGTTGCTTTGACATGTTGCGGATTTCCAATTTTTAACTTTCTGAATATATTGTAAGGCATTATATTCACACTTACTCCCAAATCAGCGAGAGCGAAAGTCAATGGCAGTGGTCCGATAGAACATGGTAGAGAAAATTTTCCGGGATCAGAGAGTTTTTTTGGAAGGCATCGTTCAACGAGAGCGACACATTCGTTAGTTCTTTTAACTGCTTCTTCCATGTTTCTCTTGTTAGTGAGGAAATACTTCAAGAATCATCCATACTTGGGCATTTGTTGTATTATATCCAGAAAAAGTAGGTTAACATGGATTTGGCTTAGGAGCTCAATGAATTTCTCATATTGCTTGTCAGTCCTTTGCTTCACCGGTCTTCCTGGATAAGATATATGTGGCATGCAATTTCTCTTTGTTCCTTCAGTTGGTGGCACATTCGCAAGAGTGCACACCGTAGTTTTTGTTGAAGTTTTAGTAGGAGTGCTTACTGTAACTGGTTGTGAAGTTTCTTTTGGTAATAATTCTTGTGTAGTTAATTCTATGGTAGGTGGGCGAAGTGGAACTCCAGTGAATATCTCACACGGTGGTGTCGTTAGAACTTGTGCTTCTTTTGGCATCTGCGGTTCTGGATAAAGCTTACTGTTTCTGAGAGTAATAGAACTAACATTTGCTTTTGGGTTAGGTTCAGTGTTGCTTGGAAGACATCCTGGCTGTCTTTCAGATAAGAGCTTTGCAATCTGCCCCAGTTGTATCTCAATGGATTGGAGAGTTGCTTTCTGTGTTCTAAATTCAACTTCATGGAGACTAAACTTTTCTTCATATTGTTTGTGTTGAGCATCAGCTAAGAGGGCTTGACTTTCAGTTGTAGTTATCAACTTAGTTACCACGTCCTCTAGACTTAATCTGTTACTTGGCTTGTTAGTTCCTTGGAATTGTTGACGAGATTGAAAGTTTTGAGGTTGTCTTTATTGAAATTGTTGTTGCCCAAAACCAGATGGTCCTTGATTGTTGTTATCCTTCCGGCTGAAATTCGGATGGTTCCTCCATCTAGGATTGTAAATGTTGCTGTAGGGGTTGTTTTGCAGGCAATTGGTTCCGATAAAATCAACTTGCTCAACATCCATATTGGTGCTTTTTGTTTCTCCAACAGTTTCAGTATTTACTTTGCCTTTGCTCATTTGATCGAGTCAAGTGGTGAGAGCGTCTACTTGAGCAGAAAGTGAAGTGATAGTATCAACAGTGTGAATACCATGCCTGGTTCCCTATTATTTCTCGGATTATACCATTGATAGCTTTTCATAGCTATTTCCTCAATTAGGCTGTAGGATTCTTGTGTTCTCTTGTTTCCAAAAATACCTCCTGCAGTAGCGTCGAGTGTCTGACGAGCTTGATTGTTCAACCCATTTTAGAATGATGATACTTATAGCCAAACTTCTAGCCCGTGGTGAGGGCATTTCCTCAACATGTCATTGAAACGTTTTCCTGCCTCATATAGTGACTCACCATCCTCCTGGGCGAAAGTGATAATATCATTTCTCAATTTAGCGGTTTTTGTTGGCGGGAAATATTTCGAAAGGAATTTTTGAGCTAGATCATCCCATGTAGTGATTGGCCATGTAGGAAAAGAATTTAGCCATGCCTTAGCTCACTCCCTTAAAGAGAAGGGAAACATTCAGAGCCGAATAGTGTCACTCGAAACCTCGTTCAGTTTGAAAGTGTCACAAATTTCAAGGAAATTTGTAATGTGGGCATGAGGGTCTTCATCGGGTAATCAATGGAAAGTACATGTTGATTGGATCATATGAATGACATGAGATTTAATCTCAAAGTTGTTTGCGTCAATTATCGGCCTTGTGATACTAGACCCCAAGACTTCAAGTGACGGTCTTGCAAAATCGGATCCTTAATACGTTTTTCTCGTAATCGGCGGTGAAAGAATCTTTCGGGTTCTGCTAAAGATTGATATAAACCAGTAGTGGAGCTATGGATCATACACTACTTGAAACAAACGTAAAAAGTAAAACAGATGGAAAATGTTAAGGTTAAAAAGGCTAATCTGTTAACTCGATTTTTTCTTGAAATCACCGTGTCCCCGGTAACGGCGCCAAAAACTTGATGTGTCATTTTTATGTATATAATATTATATATTGAAAAAGGTTTTCATGAGATCAGGTTTTAAATTTATAAAATGATAAATACTTAAACTTAAAAACACACACAATAGGAAAGTGTACGTATCGCAGCGTAATATATTTTAGGTAAGAACCAAGTATCGATCCAATGAACACGGTCGAGTTCCAATACTCAGCGTTTGTTATCGTTTAGCCGGTTTAGTTAATGAGTGGGTGTTGTGTGCTTGTGAAGCAGAAAAGTAAATGACAAGTAAGTAAATGACAGAAATGTAAATGACGGTAAAATAAATAACAAAAAATGTAAAATGTGTGTGAAGTGTGTAACAGATATGTAAATAATAGAAAAGTAAACAGAAGAAAGGTAAATAGCTCGAGAATAATCAGATCACAATGAGTATTGCTTTGAGCTTTGAATCCGCTTGGTATATGATAATGTTATGTTAACTAATCCGATGCTATGACTAATACAAAAGTGTGAACGGTACACCGCTAGAGCCTCATTCTCATAACATTTGGTTCATGAAAGTCCTTTCTTTAATAATAAAATGGTAAGACTCCCAGTTTGGGACACCATTACCCTCAACTTTTAATACATCTGTATATTCGTATGCTTAAGATCTACCTCCAAGTTGGTTTAAGACATCAAACTTAAATACCTTTATTTTTATTAAAAGAGTGATTAAACTTTGTTTACCGGGATGCGGTGCAACAATGGGACCATGTATAAAGACGTACTGTTACCAACATGAGTTCACCAACTCTTTGTTTCATGACCAAGTTTGTATAAAGACGTACGATTTTTTATCAATATCAACCAAGTGTTGGCTTATCAAAATCCGCTTGTATAAAGACGTACAAGTTTCAAGAAAAGTTTTATTAAAAAGGTTTTACGGTCTTACACTTTAAAATCAAGAACACTCTCTAATAAGTTAAACATTAACATACATCAAATATAAAATATAAACGATTTAAGTAGCAATTGCAAGGTTATTATTCAATTAGTACCATAATATGGGGATTATTATGCATGCAACACGTGTATAATTTAGGACATATCAGGTATCAACCAAGAAGGTGAATAAAACCCCATATGAAATTTGGTTTGGAAAAATGCCTAAATTTTCATATTTTAGAATATGGGGATGTGAAGCCTATGTTAAACGTGAGACGTCTAACAAGCTTGAATCTAGAGCTGAAAAATGTATTTTTGTGGGATATCCCAAAAAGACTATGGGATATTATTTCTATCATAAGGGAGAAAATAAAATATTTATTTCTCGACATGTCGAGTTCTTGGAGAAAGATTTCATCATGAATAAGGTAAGTGGGAGCCCTATTGAGCTCGAAGAAATTCGAGAACTACATAATACTTCACCTGAAGTTGAGCCTTCACATTAACAAGAGACCGTTGAACCTCAGTAGACTATCCATGTACCGCAGGAACCAGCACCTCTTCAGAGAACTACTAGAACTCGTATGGAGCCTGAAAAATACTGATTTGTTATACCAGAAGAGGATGTCTTTATTGTGGATTCATGTGAACCCATTACCTATAAGCCAACAATTGAGGCTGTTGAATCTGACAAATGGCTTGATGCCATGAAGTCGGAAATTCAATCAATATATGAGAATCAAGTTTGGGACTTGGTAAATTTACCTCCTGACAGCAAGGCTATAAGGAGCAAATGGGTCTTCAAGAATAAGACCGACATGGATGGAAATATACACACATTTAAAGCAAGGCTAGTGGAGAAAGGTTTCACTCAGACTCAAGGCATTGATTATGATGAGACCTTCTCGCCAGTAGCAATGCTAAAGTCAATCAGGATTTTAATTGCCATAACCGCATATTATGATTATGAGATATGGCAAATGGATGTGAAAACATCTTTCTTAAATGGACATCTTGATGTAGATGTTTATATGGAACAAACAGAAGGTTTCATTAGTTCCAAACATCCTGAAAAGGTGTGTAAATTGAGGAAATCCATTTATGGATTGAAGCAAGCATCAAGAAGTTGGAATCTTCGTTTTGATGAGAAAATCAAGGAGTTTGGTTTCATCAAGAACGAAGATGAACCCTGTGTATACATGAAGACTAGTGGGAGCACTGTGATTTTCTTAATATTGTATGTGGATGTCATACTTCTAATCGGAAATGACATTCAAACACTAAAAGATGTCAAATATTATCTTGGAATGTCTTTTTCTATGAAGGACCTTGGTGAAGCAGCATACAAACTTGGAATTAAGATCTATAGAGATAGATCAAGGCGACTTATTAGATTAAGTCAAAGTACCTACATTGATAAAGTCATGAAACGCTTTCCGATGGAGAACTCTAAATGTGGATATTTACCCATGTCTCATGGTACTGTTCTATGCAAATCTCATTGTCTAGCTATAGACAAAGAGACTGCAATGATGAAAAGGATCTTATATGCATCTGCAACTGGATCTATTATGTATGTTTTGCTTTGCACTAGACCTGACGTATCTTATGCTTTAAGCATGACTAGTAGATACCAGCAAAATCCTGGTGATAATCATTGGACAGCAGTCAAGAACATACTGAAGTACTTTAATAGGACTAAAAATATGTTCTTGATTTACGGAGGGGTAGAGGAGGAGCTCACTGTAAAATGTCACACTGATGCGAGCTTCCAAACCGATCGAGATGATTCTCGGTCTTAATCAACTACAGAATTAGAATACATAGTTGCATTAGAGGCCGCACAGGAAGCTGCTTGGATGAAGAAATTCATTACTGATCTTAGTCTGGTGTCTAGCATCACAAAACATATTGAGATATTTTGTGATAACAATGTTGTTATCTCTCAAGCGAAGGAACCAAGATCACATCAGAGCAGTAAGCACATTCTTCTCAAGTTTCATTATATCCGTGAGATTGTGGAGCGAGGAGACGTATGTATTAACAAGGTTCATACAGACTTAAATCTGGCGGAACCTTTCACAAAGCCTTTACCACAAGCCAAACATGAGGAGCATGCACGAAATATAGGGCTTCGATATGCTAGTAATTGGATGTAGTCTTTGTCACGGTTTCGCGCTAGGGTTTCAAAACTATTTTAAAACACGCAGCGAAAAAACAAGCACGAACCGATCTAGGAAAAACCCTAGATCGCTCCACAAGGAGTCCAGATGCAAACCAAATAATCAACAACACAACCATAGAGGGTTTAGGGTTATACCTTTCATGAGTAGGAGACGGCAACCGAAGATGTAACACCATATGACAACAACCCGGTCGCTAGATCTGGCTCCAAGAACTAAAACCGTAAATGCTAATCCACCTGTACAAACACCCAGATCTCTATCCGGTTTGTCTCCCACGTCTCCTGACCACCAAAAACAAACCCCGTTCGTTTAACTCCTTCCGGTCACCCGATGTCACTACCTACGAGAACAATGATACAAATCACCTAACGATACCGTTAGTACACAATGGTTCCTACCTCCTAGCGGCTCACGGAGATAGCCCGGTTAACAGGTTTCTCGTTAGCGACTCAAGAATGGCACATGGGTGGCAACGGAAACGGCGACGACCTAGAAAAGCGGCGGAGGCCGACGACAGCCGCTAGCGACGGCGGCTTCGGCGGCGTGGTGTTCCTGCAAGACGGCGGCTTCTGGCGGTGGTGGCCGGTGTCCCTAGGTGGCAGCTAGAGAGAGAGTGTGTGAGGGGATTAGGGTTTCGGAGGTGGTGGCCGGTGGACGGTGGCGGCCGGTGGCCGTAGGTGGCAGCTAGAGAGAGAGTAAGGGGATTAGGGTTTTTGACTTGTATTTATAATTATTAGGTAACTTAATCCCCAAGACTAGGGCTTAAGTTACTAATTAAACTCTGTGATTATCTAATAATCACTAATCAACCAAACTCTTTGGTTAATTAAATATATAACTCTTATGTATATTTATAAATACAATTTAATTAACTTTTATAATTAATTATATACATATATCTAATATATATATATATATAACTTAATTATTCCATAATTCCAAATTACCGGATCAGTTAATTTAGTCGTTCGTAATTCCAAATTACGATCTTTCTTTGCCATCGATTATCCCAGATAATTTTTAGATGATTATTTCATAAATAATCATTTCCCTTTTGGTTTAGCTTCGTGTAAAGCCCATTTAACTCTTAAACATCTTTTAATATATATTGTTGTTCGTGGTGTAACTCTTTGGATCTTATCTCGATGAGAGTGTTGTCGAATATCGTTACTCGGGTATATAACTCCAACAGTCTGTGTGATTAGTATTTGGATGTTTCTGAATGTTAAATAGTTGCATTCTATATGAATTGACCTTTTGGAATTCTCTCTTTCATTAATGTTTACTATGTTCTATGTTAGCATGTATAAATCCATGAATAATGTTGTTATTCTAAAAGTCCATAGTCGATTATAGTTATGGGAATAACCATTGAATTAAGACTATTATGAATCAGATTGGTTGACATTCACAGAAATGAATGTGTAAGGAGTTAAAACCAAATTCACAGATGTTTACCGGAGAGTAAGCATTGGGCGTGACCCTCTTCAAAATTACTCCATGGATCATAGTCATGAATGAATTTTGAAATAATGGTATTGCCACTGTATCCTCTGACTTGAGATACATATTAGGGACTCGATTATACCAAGGTTGTGATTTGACGTAGTTTAACGCTACTCTTTAACTAGGTAGTTATAAGGGCTGCGATTGGATGCAATACGAAGTAAAGTGAGAGGCGTATGTAGTCAAGATAGGATATGTTCCCTTACTCTAATAAGTGGTTGACATCTTGGGCCCCTCGATGATTCAAACGGACTTAAATGCATGGTCGTGCTCAAACTTAGTTTGTTACATCACTTTGAATCGGAATAGAGATACATAATTGTTGAACATATATGAGATTGACCTTGATCAATGTATCATGTTCAGCTAGATGTCTAAAACAGAAAGAATAACTGGCGAACTACCATATAATGTTACCTTTGTAACGCATGTTTCTTAAACATTTGGTTTTAGAGGATGACTGAAGTAATATATCATAGGGAGCAGTGGGGCGTTGCTAGACGTATTACACTGTTTATACTATTGGTTGATTAGACCTTGTGCAAGTGAGAGATTGTAGGATCTGTATGCCCAAGGAATAACGTCCAATAGTATTGCTAATGAAATGAGATCCCGAAGGGTCACATACTGAGCAATTATCAAGGATACGTTTAAACGTGTTTAAACGTATTAACCCAGTCAAGATACTTTTTAGTAGTTGTCATCTGTAACAATTACTTAAATTCATATAGTTATTTATACATGTATATATTTACATTTACAAGTATGAATATATATATATATATATATATAAATATATATATATATATAAATATATATATATATATAACATTTTAGTTAAAATTTACATATATGTAAACTATGTGTGCTTTTAATGTATTCTACCTTGTATATTACAAAGATGGTATTTGATACACATATTTATATATATGCGCGCGCACACACACACACACATATATATATATATATATATATATGTATATATATATATATATGTATATATATATATATATGTATGTATAAGTCATGGTATGTACTAACTTTGTTAGTAACTATCTCATTTGGATGTAAGGTATTAATTCATAATCTAACTAAACAAATGTATGAGATACATGAATATAATATTGTCTTGATCAAGCCTTGCTTTTTGACCATGTTGAAGCCGTAATTCAGGGCAGAAAAAGGGGCCCACCTTTTTGGTCTTGTTGCTTGTAGATATGTCTAAGTATCATGAAGAAGCATGGTGTAAAAGTAAGACTATTAAACATGGATCATACTTTGCGTTAATGGGACTTGATTGAACCACCTTTCTTGCACTTTTTTCCCTATACATTATACGGTTGTAGGAAGCTGTTTTGGGGCAACTGATTTCGAAATTCCAAGAGCAAAAGAATGCTTTAGCATTAGCCACCAATTAGCTAGAGTGTTAGGATAATTGGTGAAAGGTTCTAGTAGTTCTTGTGTGTTCATTCTACATTCATATACATATATTGCTAACACGTATCAAGAAGGAGTTCTTGAGGTTTTATAACATACATATCTTGACAAGCTTTACGGGTTTAGTTAGCAAGCACCATCCTTGGAGCTTCATTGTTTGGTGTGGATACGCTTTGGAAGAGCTTCTACATTGATCTATCCATCCACCATCTTCAAGTGTTTACGCGACCACTTCTCTGCAAAGGTTGTAATCTTAAACCCACTATGGTTGTTTTCATTTTTTGTTACATTATTCCTCCTCCTCCTCCTCTAAGGTTATTCTGACTTTTTCATTATTGTTTTATTATTATTTCATGCTTATGTATTACCAAATTCTACAAGGTTTATTCTGACTTTTTCATTATTGTTTCAATTTAAAAAATGGTATAGCATTTGTAATTCTTATTAATAAATTTCTAATTAAATTATTTTGTTTAGTTACGTTAAATAAATCGTCATTGGGGTTGGTGGCCCAATGGTAATGACAAAGCCTCTTGAAACACCAAGGTTTGAGGAGGTCATGGGTTCAAGTCCCACTCCCATAGAATTAAAGAAATTTGCCTTCCAAAAAAAGTTACGTTAAATAAATGTGAAGGTGAATTAATATAATTAATATATTTTGATTGAAACCACAATTGGATCCGATTGATTTGCATACAAGAATGCATAAACAAAGAATAGGGCATATCAAATATCACCTCAAATCCATTAAAGCATATGAACGTATGGAAGAAGTACCAAAGCAGTCGCCCTATAACGATATCCACACACAACAAGGTACGAGGCTGATCAGGTGTTAGCTCAAGTGTTGGTCTCGGGGTATGGGTTTGACAATTTATGATCTCAACAATTGATAAATGATTTGCGCAGAATCAGATATCAAAACTATCACACACACAGACAAAGAATAGATGTAAATATTGTTGGAACTCTTCAAGAATATTTAAAAATAAATAATAATAAAGTAGTATGATTTGTTTATGTTTTAAGTTTGATTTTATTTTATATAAAATCTTTCAGTTTTGAATTCAATTTAGGTGTTACAACTTTGTGTGTTTCATCTTTGAATTCAATTTTTTTAGTAAATTGTAAACTCTATAGGTGTTTCAATTTTAAATTCACTCCTTGAGTAATAACTTGAAGGGTGTTTCAATTTTGGTTCACTATAAATACAAAGGTATGCATTTGTTACTAGACACACTTAAACACACCATAAACCTCCTACTTGAGTTCTCTCATCATTCTCTAAAAAATTCTAGCAATCATTCTCTCTACTACAAGGTAAAATTTCGGGTTTAGAGTCCTCCCCGGCTGTACACACAGCTTCGACCGTTGTACCCTGGGAAACATTTGAGTTCTCTTGGGAGACTCAGAATTTGTTTTAAGGAACCCGTGTTAAACACGAAGCCTCGGTCACGAATTTAGTATCCGTCTTTGTTTTCGTACTTTTCTTTTATTTTTTTGTAAAAGTATTATAATTTATAGCTTTCTTTGGTTATTGTATTGTATTTGAAATTTATACAAGTGTTAGTTTTTATTTTTTGGCAAACGGTTCTTACAATCTTAAAACAAATTTTAAAACCGTCGTTCGTTTTAAAAACAAAAAAAAAATATATTTATAAATAAACCTTTTGTAAGTTATCTTATTTTTCAAAGAAAAGTGTTATATAAAATTTAATTTGGTCGAAACCTTCTGTTGCTTTTGAGTGACAAATTATTTTGGTTCTTTTGTGTCCATATAGCTCCGTTGGTCATTGTTTCACATAAGATTTTTTTTATTTCTAAATTTATTTTAGAAACCTACGGTTGTGGTTCTTTTCATTTGTTGAAAGCATCTATAACTTTCTGTTGGTTTTGTTAAAAGTTTTTGAAAGCATTTGCATCCTAGTGTTGTTCTTTTTCAAACCTTAGTGGTTGTTCAAGTTTAGTGCTTGTTCAAGTTTAGTGCTATTTTTTGTCATCATAACCTACTGTTCTTTTTTGTGGCTTCAAATTTTTTTAAGGCTCATTTAATACCTTCTGTTGGTTTTATTTGACATCTTTAAAGACTCTAAAAACTAACAAACCTTTTATAGGTTTCAGCTCCAATTATTAAAAACTTTGTGTAGGTTTAAAACTTAATAGTTATAAACTTTTTGTAGGTTTCAAGACTAGTTATTTAAAAACTTTTTGTAGGTTTATTCTTGGTTTAATTTTTTTTTAAAAGCCCCTAAAACCTAGTGTATGGTATCTCAAAGTTGGACTTAGAGAACCTACGATTGGTTTTAATTTCTTTGTTTAGTTAAAAAAAAGAATCTAACTAAAAGTGACGGAAACCTTTTGTAGGTCTCATAATTAATTATTAGAAACCTTTAGTAGGTTCTAGTTTAGCAATCATATACCGTTTGTCGGTTTAATCTTTAATGAGTAAATTATATTTTTCGTCCTTTAGGTATATAGTAAACTTCAATTTTCGTCCTTAAACTAAGGAAATAATATAAATCATCATTTATGTTCATATTTTGTAACAGTTTTCATCCTTTCTCTCTAAGAAAATAACAAAAAGCATCCTTTATATTCTTATTTTGTAACAGTTTTCATCATTTTGAATATAAAAGGAAATTAGAGGAAAGGATGAAAACTGTTACAAAATATAAACATAAAGGATGATTTATGTTATTTCTTTAGTTTAAGGACGAAAAGTGAAATTTTCTATATACTTAAAGGAGGAAAAATGTAATTCACTCATCTTAAATTCTTAAAGACTCATAATTTTTGGAATTTTGTTTTCAGGAAATGGCAACACCAAATAACTCTTCTTCCGTGCTACCATTAGCTGGTAACCAAATCGCAACAACGGTTGCGAACCATGCGAAAAAACCCAAAAAATTTTCGGGATTGCACTTTAAAAGGTGGCAACAGAAGATGTTCTTCTACTTGACCACCTTGAACCTAGCTCGGTTTTTAACCGAATCCCCTCCTACACCAGTTGAGGTTGAGAACGCCGACGTTCAACATATGAGCGTCGTGGATGCTTGGAAGCATTCTGATTTCTGGTCCCGCAACTATGTGTTGAACCGCTTAGTGGATGCTTTGTATAACGTGTATTGCAATATAACAACCACAAAAGAATTGGGGGAGTCGTTGGAAAGCAAGTACAAAACGGAGGATGTGGGTACAAAGAAATTCGTGATCACCCGTTTCTTGGACTACAAAATGGTTGAAGAAAAAACGGTTATTAGTCAAGTCCAAGAGTTACAAGTTATACTTAGTGACATTCACGCCGAGGGGATGGTCCTTAGTGAGACCTTTCAAGTCGCTTCAATGGTTAAAAAATTACCTCCGTCATGGGTTGACTTTAAAAACTATTTAAAACAAAAACGAAAAGAAATGACCATTGAAGACCTTGTGGTTCATCTTCGAATTGAAGAAGACAATAGGTTGGCTCTTAAGGTGAGTCAAGTGCAAATTTCCGCTAAGGGTAACATGGTTGAACATGGCCAATCCTCTAAAAGCAATAAGGTCTTTAAGAAGGGGAAAGGGAAAGAAAAAATTGTCAACCTTGGTCCCAAAATGGGGGGTGACGTCGCCCAGACGGTCTATAAAAACTAATAAATAAAACCTAATGTAGACTCTGAAGTAATAAATGGAGTATCTATAAACTAGACCGCACTGAGAGGCAAGTGAACCTATCGAGTGTAGCACAGCTTAATGATAAACCGAATTATCGAACCCTAGAGACACTACTATAGCTAACTAGAATCTGAATCGGACTAAAGATGATTGATTGGGGGGTTTTTTCTACACTACTGATTAAACTAATTATGCATAATACTAAAGATCGACTCTAACTATCAGACACGGGAACTCGGGAATATCGGGAATGGGAAGAATACCACCTAGGTCAGAATCCTACATGCAAAGCTCAACTTCTACCAGTTATAGAAACTTTGATGGATTTGGGTATCTAAGGATAACAGCTCTAGACAACCTAGTGTTACTCTCAGGGTCTCACCAACTAAGAAACCTAAAGATGTACTAAACTCACCAGACGGTCGGATTACCTTTCAGTCTCTCCAACATTGATAATGTACCTAAAAGACAAATCACCTCTAGGTCTCAATGTCCACAACACATCAAAGATGCACGGGGTAATCTCACATTAACAACTATGACTCAAACTAGCAACAATCACTAAGAACCTAAGGGAACTTCCTCTCAGACAATTCACACTCGGAATCCTAATGAGAAGACTAACCGATTATCTCTCACTTTTCGAGTATCGTGATAAGATGAACACTCAGATCTATTGAACTCACCACTACATCTCATATGGCTACTATGTCTAGCAAACCATACAATCAACCACAAACACACCGTCTATGATCTAGATACGCTATTCAAACCGGAAGACATCCACAAATAACATACTGAACTTATAATCAATTGCAAAACAGATCTAAACATGCATATTCATCATAATAATCAATCCAAAATCTTTACAAGATCATTAATTCAGCATACGAATCCAAAAACCGAATAAAAATCTGAACTTTATCAAGTATTCATGACAAACCCAGGCAGTATCAATTGTTTAGCCTAGATTCATGTTCAAAACATCAAGAACATAAGTGTAAAACAAAAACATAGTATCAACAAGACAATCAAAGACAAAAGATGTATTCTTGAAAGCAAGATAATAATAACGAACCCGGATCCAAAGATTCAATCTTTGCACTCCAATCACTCTCCAAACTCCCAAAATCGCCAAGAGAAACCCTGTAGACGGCTAAAACTCGAACTCCTCAAAGAATGGCATTACAAAACATTAAATAAGCCGATTAGGGCTTTTTGCGAAAATTATAGGCCCTCGCGTACCGCGAAAGGATTTCATGGGTTCCTTGCGTACCGCGAGTAACAAAATAGTCGGGGTCCGGATTAGAAGTCCTTGCGTACTGCGAGATGTCTCTGAGTCTTCGCGTACCTCGAGGACTTGAAATTCCCACTTTTTCACTTCTTTTTCTTAGGACTTCTTCTCTTGCTTGGTATCTTCATGATATCGCTTTATATTCTCACGAGCACCTGTTAACCTGACATTGACTCAAAACAAACCAAAAACAAGTAAAAATGTACACAAAACTAACTAAAAACCACAAATACAACATGAATAAAGATGTATTCTTTGCACTACATCAGGGGGCGTGGTGAAGAAGAAGTTTAAGGGTAAATGCTACAATTTTGGTGAAAATGGCCACTTAGCTCAAAGTTGTAAGGCACCAAAGCGTGAAAAGGCGCACATGGTGGATGATGATGGCATGCCTCTTGTGGCAATGATCACCGAAGCGTCGGCAATGATAGCGGAAGTCAACATTGCGGGTGACAACCCGCAAGGTTGGTATGTTGACACGGGAGCTACCCGTCACGCGTGTGGTGACAAAAACCTATTTAATACGTTTAAGGAAGTAAAGGGTGATCCAAAGCTCTACATGGGGAACAAAGCTACCTCCGATATCAAGGGAGAAGGGGATGTGATCTTGAAGATGACTTCGGGAAAAGAACTCACCTTGAGCAACACCTTGTATGTTCCCGAGATTCGCAAGAATCTTGTTTTGGGATGGTTGCTTAATAAGTTTGGATTTCGACTTTGCATTGAATCTGATAAGGTCGTGTTGACCAAAAAGGGAATGTTTGTTAGCAAAGGGTATGCCCTTAATGCCATGTTTAAATTAAGTGTAATAGTTGTGAAAAAGAACATGAACGACAAGGCTAGTACTTCTTCTTACATGCTTGAGTTGAATGATAATATTGATTGGCATACGCGTCTTGGTCATGTAAATTTTTGAACTATGAAACGCTTGAGTAATTTAAATCACATTCTGAAATTCAAAATAAATTCAAAGTCAAAATGCACTACGTGTGTAGAAGCCAAATTTACTAAAAAGCCCCATAAATCGGTTGTAAGAACTACTAAACCGCTTGATATAATCCACACCGATGTGTGCGATTTAAAGCCATCCCCACAAAAGGTGGAAATAAGTACTTCATCACTTTTATTGATGATAGTACAAGATATTGCTATGTATACTTAAGAGTAAGGATGAAGCGACAAACAAGTTTGTCTTGTATAAAAATGAAGTTGAGCGTCAACTCAACAAGAAAATCAAAGTTGTGAGAAGTGATTAGGGAGGTGAATATGTCTCACCTTTCGCGGATATATGTGCACAAAATGGAATTATCCATCAATATACCGATCCTTATACACCACAACAAAATGGCGTCGCGGAACGAAAGAACCGTACATTGAAAGAGATGATGAATGCCATGTTGATTATTTCCGGGATGAGTCCGGAAATGTGGGGGGAGGCCATTTTAGCGGCTACCTATCTTTTAAATAAGATACCCAACAAGAAAAGGGATGAAACCCCTTATGAGTTATGGAAGGGTAGACCAACACCATACAAACATTTGAGAGTATGGGGGTGCCTAGCCAAAGTAACTATACCGCCTCCGAAGGTGCAAAGGATAGGTTCCAAAATGTAGATTGCATCTTTATTGGTTATGCTCATAGCAGTAGTGCTTATCGGTTTCTTGTACATGAGTCAAAGAATCCCGACATACACAAGAACACTATCATGGAAGCTGAACATGCTTCTTGGTTTGAACACGTGTTTCCATGTAAACGACAAAAACACGCAAGCTCATCGACATCAGTTGAAGATGATGTTCATGATAAGAGACATGAACGACCCGAGGTGGAATAAGTTGAACCAAGAAGAAGCAAACGAAAAAGGGTTGAAAAATCCTTTGGACCAGACTTCATGACGTACATGGTTTAGGGTGAGCCCAATACCTACCGTCAAGCGGTTACATCTTTCGAAGGACCTCAATGGAAAGAAGCAATAAAGAATAAAATAGATTCTGTTTTGCAAAACCATACATGGGAATTAGTATATCTTCCTCCCGGTTGTAAACCGCTTGGGTATCGTTGGATATTTAAAAGGAAGATGAAACCCGATGGTAGTATTGAAAAATACAAAGCGAGGCTAGTGATCAAAGGATTTAGACAAAAAGAGGATACTTACTCAGCGGTGACACGAATAACCTCGATAAGGTTGGTGCTTGCAATAGCGGCTTTGAGAAATTTGGAAGTTCACCAAATGGATATAAAAACCGCTTTTCTAAACGGAGATTTAGAAGAGGAAATTTACATGGAGCAACCTGAGGGGTTCTCCGCTCCCGGTCAAGAGGGAAAAGTATGTAAATTGGTCAAGTCTTTGTATGGCTTGAAGCAAGCTCCAAAACAATGGCACAAAAAGTTTGACAATGTCATGATTGATTATGGTTTCAAAATAAATGAGTGTGATAAATGTGTCTATGTGAAAGACACAAGTGGAGGTTATGTGATCTTATGCCTTTATGTAGATGAAATGCTTATCATTGGAAGTGATGATAAGATGATCAATTCTACTAAAAACATGTTGAAAGCGAGGTTTGACATGAAAGACATGGGTCTTGCGGATGTAATTCTTGGTGTAAAGATTACCAGAACCCAAAATGGTCTTGTGTTAAGCCAATCTCACTATGTGGATAAGATTCTTGAAAAGTTCAATTCGGAGGACATGGATATTGCAAAGACTCTGGTTGATACCACCACACATCTAAGTAAAAATAGAGGTGTGGCAGTTGCTCAGTTGGAGTATTCAAGAATCATTGGTAGTCTAATGTATCTTATGACATGTACTAGACCCGATTTAGTTTATGCCGTGAGTAGACTAAGCCGATATACTAGTAATCCAAGTTTCGTACATTGGAAAAGTATAACTAGGGTGCTAAGGTACTTGATATACACAAGAGATTATGGACTACATTATAACCGTTATCCAACTGTAATAGAAGGATACAATGATGCTAACTGGATATCGGACAAAAAGGACTCAAGATCAACCAATGGGTATGTGTTCACCCTTGGTGGTGCGGCTATAGCTTGGAAGTTGTCTAAGCAAACTGTTATAACTAAAACCACGATGGAATCTGATTTCATCGCCTTAGATAAATCTAGTGAAGAGACGGAATGGATACGTCAATTTGTGGAGGATATTCCAAGATGGCCAAAGCCTTTGTCGGCTATTTGCATACATTGTGACAGTCAAGCATCGATTGGTAGAGTTCAAAGCTCAATGTACAATGGCAAATCAAGGCATATTAGACGTAGACATAATACGGTACGACAACTACTCTCGACGAGGGTTATCACGATTGACTATGTGAAGTCAAAAGATAATATTGCGGACTCGCTCACGAAAGGCTTAAGCAAAGAGTTAGTTCAAATGTCATCAAGAGTGTAACGGAAAACCTAACATATGTGACTGGAGATCCCAAGATCTAGGTTCAATAGGAATAAGTGAGATAATTAGAGGATAAGCAAAACATATGGTTGGTGATTTATGGTAATCACAAGGAACCTAATGCTTTTAATGATTTATTATGAATCACCTATGTGAAGAGAGAAGTAGGGTCGCTTCAAATAGAATTGTTGGGGGCACAATTCCTAGAGCTTTCACGGAACCAGGCTAGTGATCCATGACCATAATGGACACAACTATGAGGGGTTGACCAGACCAGGGTGATTATTGTGTGAAGTATATGCCTGTCTACATAAATGGTGGTTGGTTCAAGGACATTGTGTCTACCGAACCACTAGGAGACTAAGTATGCATCACAACGGAGGGTTCAAAGCTAACAACTACATATCCGGCAATATTCAACCGTTGAAATTGTATCTTGATATTAAGAGAGTATGGATTCAGATCCATCCCTTGTGGGGGATTGTTAGAAAAATATGTGAAATGAGTTTTCACATGGGAAAAAATGAGGTTTTGTTTATTTTCACATGTGGGGGATTGTTGGAACTTTTCAAGGATATGTGAAAATAAATAATAATAAAATAGTATGATTTGGTTATGTTTTAAGTTTGATTTTATTTTGTATAAAATATTTCAATTTTGAATTCAATTTAGGTGTTACAACTTTGTGTGTTTCATCTTTGAATTCAATTTTTTGAGTAAAGTCTATAGGTGTTTCAACTTTGAATTCACTCATTGAGTAATGACTTGAAGGGTGTTTCAATTTTGGTTCACTATAAATACAAAGGTATGCCTTTGTTACTAGACACACTTAAACACACCATAAACCTCCTACTTGAGCTCTCTCATCATTCTCTAAAAAATTCTAGCAATCATTCTCTCTACTACAAGGTAAAATTTCGGGTTTAGAGTCCTCCCCGGCTGTACACACAACTTCGATCGTTGTACCCTGGGAAACATTCGAGTTCTCTTGGGAGACTCGAAATTTGTTTTAAGGGACCCGTGTTAAACACGAAGCCTCGATCACGAATTTAGTATTCGTCTTTGTTTTCGTACTTTTTCTTTTATTTCTTTTGTAAAAGTATTGTAATTTATAGCTTTCTTTGATTATTGTATTGTATTTGGAATTTATTCAAGTGTTAGTTTTTATTTTTTGACGAACGGTTCTTACAGATATAATGTGCAGTTTATATTGAATATCGAATAGTGTTACAATGAAGAACAATTCGATCAATAAAACTCTAACATATATCTAGATTATTCGACGGAACAAATCAAAATATTTGGATGGGTAGTCCACACACTTGGTTTGTTGAAGTCGAAAGACTTTGACTTCAATAGGCGAACCATCATGATCGAGTTGAGGATAGCGACAAATGTGATTGATCGCTTCCTAAAGTGGTTCAGCCTGTGGTCTAAGAATCGATTTATGGGCAGTGCTTAAAGTACGGTTATGAGATCTCACATATATCTCTTAATTGCTTAGAAGATTTTTAAGATATCTATGGATCGCAATCGTATTCGATTCACAATTATCTCAACGTTTTTCAAAATCTTCTAATGGACTCTCCATATTTTAGCGATAAGTTCATGGAAAATCCAAAAAAGGTTATTGTATATAATTTGATCTACTTAGTAGAATTTAGGTGTGTGATGAGATCATTCTAAACATATCAAGAGTATACAAATTAAATATGCTTCCAGCCTCACTCAAACGTTAGAAAACCCAAGACCAATACAAGTAGATGCCAAACAGATTATCACATTATGTTATATAGTATACCCATTACTCAACAACCCATTCTATTCCTTTCATTAAACGCGTATACATGTGGCTAAAAACAAAGAATATTAGTATGGCATTGTGACTTATAAAACATAATGCACCTATTGATTATTGATGGATAAATATAACAAAATACGTACCTTCATATTCATTTATAATAAATAACGACATATTATTGAAACAATGTATTTATATTAACCAGAGTTTCAACGTCGCGCATTGCGATGGTTTTTTTCTTCCTAAACCCTATCAATCGGTAAACCTAAAATTAGTTAAAGAAAAAAAATTAAATAAATAAAAAAACAAACAAAACTTTTAAAAATGATTTGGTTAAATAATATAAAAAACTACAGAGGAGACCTAAAACTAATTAGAGAAAAAATAAATAAAAACAAAAACAAAAAAAAGTAAAGAAAAGGAATAAGAAAAAAAAAGGCCTGAAGTTGTAGTGGTTCAAACCTGGGTAGATGTTGGGGAGGAGAAGCATGCTACCAGCTCTACCAACCTATTCTCTGGTTGTTAATCTGAATTCAATTGTATATATCAAATATATATATACTATAGGGATCCGCTACAAAGGAAAAAAACTGTACAAAGTCTAAGAATGGATTTGAGTCATTGATCTTGGAGATGGAGGGTTGTGGGTGTGTCACGTCAAATTGGGGAAATAAAAGGGAATAAAAGTGGTTGAAGGGGTATAGTAGTAATTGCGTCCAAAAAAGGAAGAAACATGCACATACAAGTCACATGCATATTTCTCTCATCTTTTTTAAACGTTCATAACTTTTTTATGCGCTATTATTTTTAAAAAAATCACAATAATAACGAGCGTTTTTTATCTTTCCAACGAGTATGATATTGATATATAAAAAAAATCGTCGTTTTATGGTGTTTTTGTACTAGGCGTTTTTTGTTGTTTCGGAACTGGACATTTTATGGTGTTTTAGAACTACGCGTTTAACATTTTGGTCATGGTGTTTTACCCATGACGTTTTATACATGGTGTTTTAGATTGGACGTGCAAAATTCATTTTTTTAACATGAACCGGTCGTTTTCTACATGGTGTTTTAGATTGGTCATGGTGTTTTACACATGACGTTTTAGATTCTAGTCATGGTGTTTTACAACTGGTCATGGTATTTTACAACTGGTCATGGTATTTTACAACTGGACATGGCGTTTCACATTCTGGGCATGGTGTTCAGCTCTATGAACACAAGAGTTGCATGGGCTCGTACGTAGTAGGATATTTTATGGGTTTTTTTGACGCAATTACCATTATGTTTTTTGGTGTTTTCTTTATGGTGTCTTTTTTTATAGTGTTTTTGAACTGGTCATTTTTTTGGTGTTTTTTATCTGGGCGTGTAATGGTGTTTTTGAACTGGGTAACTTTCTGGTGTTTTTGAACTGAGATCGTGCAGAAAACAGAAAATGTGTTTTTCAAACACATTCGTGGAATCGATATCTTTGGTGTTCAGCTCTATGAATGTCAGAGTTGCAGGAGCTCGTACGCGATCGTGCAGAAAACAGAAAACACGTTTTTGGACGCCATTACCATTATGGTTTATGGTGTTTTCTGCATATGGTGTTTTCTTTTTACGGTGAAACAAGCTCTTTTAAAAACAACATAAACTCCTCCGGTTAGAAAACACCGTAAAGTTGCACAGTTTAAAAACACCATAAAACGTCCAGTTCAAAAACATCATATATTGTCCAGTTAAAAAACAACATAAAGTGTCTCAGTTCAAAAACACCATAAAACGACGATTTTTTTTATATATCAATATCATACTCGTTGGAAAGATAAAAAAACGCTCGTTATTATGGTATAATTTTTTTTTTTAAATAATAACGCATAAAAAAGTTATGAATGTTTAAAATGATGGGGGAAAATATCCATTTATTTTTTTGGACTTCTATACCCTTTAACCCCTTTTACACGTGTCATTTTATTATGACTTTTTACACTTTATAAGGTTTTAAACCTTTATAGAATAATACTCCCCTATGTATTATAAAAATTAAACCACACCACGTTGGTTGGCTTTCCTATAATCCAATAAAAAGTGCCATTATGAGTAAGCACTTTTCATCTAGGTTGTGAATTCATACATTTTTATAACCTAGTTCATATAATATATAATCATCAATTAACACTTTTAAGATTTAGTGTTCATTTCCAACATTTTTGTTTCATGAAGTTCTTTTCTAAAATTGCTACGCTATTAATTTGCAAAAGGGCTCCTCTCACAAAAATCCACTATTCATAAATATACAAGTCTAACAGCACATAGTACAAGCAAGCAATGCATGTTTTTTTTGTCACTTTGAATAGTGACTCATCCATTCAACAGCTAACACCTAAACTTTTTTTTTTAATATTTTCATTTTCAACCCTTATACTATATATAATATACGCTTTTAGTCCGTTTCATTTTCTATTAATTTCGTTTTCCTTTAATAACTTTCGTTTATTAATTTTTTTTCCAGAATACAGAGTGTGCGGCTGTTTTTAGTTTTTTTTTGTCAATGTTCCGATATAATTTTTTTTTAAAACGGAGTTGTATTCAAAATGAAGTTTTTTCGTATCGTTGTGTATAGCGAGTGCCGTTACCGTTGTGGTACCGTGACAATTCGAACATATTATGAGCGACCAACATCATTGTTGGTATTGATATTATCGGAACCCATATCGGTATTCGATTTTATGGTTTTCAACGATAATGAACACGACACCCGCCGCAGAGCGCGGATATAACCATCTAGTTTGTTTTAAATTCAAGATTTATGTAATGTACACATGACTGACTTAAAGATTTTGTAATAAATAAACTATAAATAACGTATGACTTTTAGTATACTATAAATAAAAACTATAATTATATACCCTTATACAAATTAAGATGAGATGAACAGTAAATTTAAGCTATTTAAAGCTTCTTATTGGTTTTGCTGGGCGGCACAAGTTTCTGATTGGTGTTGTTTTATTTTTTTTAAAACAAAATTGGTTAACATTAAAAGAATAAAGTTTCAATAGGTAACACAAATAGAGATTGGGATTAACATTTTTCAACCCACCGACCCGGGTTCTATCCCTGGGGTGGGAATTTTTTTTAACATTTCTTTTTACTTATTTTGTAGTTTTTTTTTTCGTTCGTTTTAATGTTTTTTTAGTACCTGTCGCGTAGCGCGGGGATTACATGGCCTTCTCTGATTGGTCGAGTATTTTTTTTCGTTATCTAACCTTATAGTATGTATAATATACGTTTTTAACCTGATTAGTTTTCTAATAATTTTTTAACACGAGGATTTTTTTTGTCCTTTTTTGTAAACGTTTCAGTATATTTTTTTTAAAACGGAGCTGTATTCAAAATCGAGCATATTTTTTTTGTGTCGTACGCTATAGCGAGCGACGTTACCGTTACGATGCCGTGACAAACTCAATCGCTTATGAACGAACAACATTGTTAGCACTGCTGTGCTATTAACGTATCTAATATCGGTGTTCGCTTGTATGGTTTCAATCACTCGAAGCAATGACGATCAAACTTCTGCCGCGTAATGCGAAGAAAAAACATGGCGCTCCCTCGCTGCGAAGCGCGGGGTAACAATACTAGTTTACTCAAAACTAAAACTTAAAAATTATATACCTAGACAAAACCAAATGAAGTGAACAGTAGATGTTCCTTGTTGGTCCACGTGGCTTAATGTTATCGGTTGATTAGTTTTGTTTTTAATAATTTTCAGAAACGCCTCTGCGTCAAGCAGTACAGATCGCCGGAGTGGAGCAACGACGAAAACCAAATTCAGAACAAAAGAACAGGGATGTTGTGAGGTGCGATTATCCGGATATAGGGCCGTTGGGTCGTCAGAACCTGGTGCTGAAAGACGAGATCCCGGTGTCGCCTCTAGATCACCATGTCTCCGCCGTGTCCATGACTGAACCCTAGCCGACAGCATCGCTGGGATGCGGCCACAGCCCTTAAATCGATGTCTTCCGTCGTTAAGACACCAATCACGACAATCGGCACCTTCGTTAGTCGCACCTATGCCGCCGTGAACGCACCTTCAGAACCGGTTGAAACCGTCGGTAATGGTGGCTGTTGGCGGCGTTCGTTGGCGCGGGATAGCGGCGTTGTTTGTGAAACGGGGAAGAAGTAAAAGACGGATTTTTGGGGATGATAATTAATAATTTGTGCCTTCATGGTAACAGAAAATCAAAGAGGGGGAGGATGAAAAAGCAAGCTTAGGTTTCTAATGTGAGGGAGAAGAAAGGAGAAAGCATCTTGATTTTAAAAATCCTAATTAAATTTTATGGAGTGCTTTCATTTTATATTTTGAGTTTCCATAAGATTTTTAGAGTTTACAATAAAAATTGTCAGATTTGTTTTTTATCAAATATTTATTTCGTATTTACATTTTATTTTATTATTATTCCTAGACCATTAATCTATAAAAATAAAAAATCTTAGCCATGTCATTGTACCGATATTAATAGTATAACTAAATAATTAAAGCTTATTTAATGGTAAATAAATTGTTCAATAAAAACGACTTGAAGCTACAACGATCAAACTCCTACCATGTAACGTGGAAAAGAAAACGGTGCTCCACCGCCGCGAAGCACGGGGTAACAATAGTAGTTAAAACTATGTCAAATTTCCCTATGGATAAGTCAAAATATTATTTTATTAAAACTCTTTGAAAGGGATGGTATGTCAGAATTCCCAGCCCCTTCCAGCCTGTCAGTTTTTCAGTTAACATCCTTGCTACCCTCCAAATTCTTTTGTTATTATTTCACTGGACCCCCCTTGTTCTTTCGAAGACTTTGCAGTAAAAACCCTTCCAAATACAAATATTGCGTATAAGGTACTCGTACTTTTCATTCTCCAACTAAGTTTGATATGGGCAAACGAGTTGTTTGCCAACAGTGCGTCACTTGTGAGTTGTGACATCTGCTATTTAAAAGTTTGAATTGAGTACAAAAAAAAATTGGTATTTATTTCATATATTTAGTATTTAAATTTTATTTTTAATCATAACTTTATGAAATGGTTGTACTTTAGTGATAATTAACTTAGTGATTATTAACTATAAAAATTGATTATTTAAAAATGAGTAAATTACAATTTGCATTATTATGGTTTACCTTAATCTACACATTGCGTTCTTATATTTGAAATTTCACCCATTGAGTCTCTGTGGTTTCAATTTTTCACCAATTGAGTCCCTGATGCTAACGATTGTCAGGGATCTATTAGTGGTCAGGGATACATAAGTTATTTAATGGGTAATGAGGGGGGAAATTCGGACTTTTCACCTTCATATTGCCACTTAGGTCCCTCCCCCCAAACTTTCTTTACACTCTTCATCCCTCCCCTCATCTTCATCCATCCCGCATCACCATCGGCGACGCTCTTCTACAACTTCCGCACCACCACCACCTCCCTCTTCATTCGTCGACGGCCACCGCACGATCATCGGACTTCACCACTTCCACTGTACTTCATCCCTGCACAATCCACCACTCGCAGATCCACTACCACCGTACTCCCTCCCTCCTTATCACCGGACTTCACCACTGCCACCGATCCACCACTCGCAGCGCACAAGAGAGAGAACGATGGTGTTTCCAATCCGAATTACGGCAACGCTAGAGAACGAGCATGTTGTAGCCTGAATAAGGATAATTGGCACCATTACCCACCTTGTGGTTAAATGCAAGGTAACCTTGAAGTTCCTGTTAAACTGGAAACTCCACTTTGAGTTTGAATGTGGCAACACCGATAGGCTAGATTAGAGTATGTTAGTGATCAGTGTTTTTTAGGGGTTTTTGGGTTAAAGATCAGTGTTTTTAGGGGTTTTTGGTGATTAATTTTACCCCTAAATGTATGTATGTAATGATCTATGTAATGATCAAGTTTTCTCTCTGTTTTGATCGGGTTTGCATTTTACCCCAAACGTATGTATGAAATGAATTCGGTCTGCATTTTCCCTCTGTGTAATCCCTCTGTTTTGATCGGGTTTTCTTAGAACTGGCATTGCATCAATTGCAAAGAACTATCGGCTTTGCAAATTTGTGTTTGCGTTGTCGGCTTGCATTTCGTCCCGGGTTTGCATTTTCCCTTGTTAATTGTATCAGTTGGTGCATTGTTGTAACATTTGGGTTTGCACTGCTGGCTTGCAAATTTGTGATGCACTGCCGACTTGCAAACACATTTGGGAAGTCGGATTAGGTGGCGGAGGACCAAAATTGGACTGAGGCGGCGACGGCGGAGGGAATGGTCTGTACGACGTCATGCCCCTTCGACTCAACTTCCGTCATTCGGAGTTCAAAATTTACAAAAACAAACTTAAGATTCCACCTTTACTTACATCGGACATGAAATTGCTCCATAAAAATGTCAACAAACCTTAAAGATCATATCACAAATTTATCAATTGCATATCAAACTTGTATTTGGATTCATTTTTCTTATTACTCAATAGTCCTTGGAATTCTCTAAGTTAATTACACAAATAGTCCCTTGAAAAGTGAAAAGACTAATTTACCCACACTTAACGAAAAAAATTATCGTCCGTTAGTGCAAAGGATGAAATGTTCAAGGTTTTTTAAACGTAAAGGACATATACTGTAATTACCTTTAGTTAAAAGACGTATACTGAAATTTGCTTAATACTTAAAGGACGTAAAATGTAATTTGATATTATTATTATTATTATTATTATTATTATTTCCCTATTAGCTTAGTGGTTGTTGGTCTCTACCCTAGTCATGGAATCCTACGTCTCCGATTTAATCTTCGCTACAGTCTACAGATGTTTTTTTTTCTTGAGTTAAGTACACGGATGATCCCTGTGGTATGTCTAAATTTTGGATTTGATCCCTAAGTATGAAAAACTACACCCACAGTCCAAAAGTATGCATAAACTTAACATCAATAGTCCCCAACTTGGATGGACGTTAAGCTTTGCTGTTAAGTGGTTATGAAATGACCAAAATACTCTTAATATTAAAAAAAAAATTAAAACCCATTTAAATAATCAAAACCTTAATTCTACACACATCCTCCATTTGAATAGTCAAACCATCTCCTTCCTAGGCTAGAAATCGTCGGCCACCATCTCCGGCGGCGGCGGCGACCACCACCACCATTCGACCCTTTTTTGGGCCGTCTTTCCGGTGGTCCACAGTCGATGATAGCGATTCGAGTCAAGTGGTTATGTAATAGCCTAATGCTATCATCCGTTTTTCCGTCTTTCGTGTGGGTTTACAGTCGTCTCCATCTCCCTCTTGATGAAGATTGATTCAAATCCTTCTAGAAGTTGCGGGAACTCTTATTTGAATAAGTCATGCATGTGGAAGAGCTACTTTATTGGAGTCTTATGTTGAATAAAGCCTAACGGATAGTTTGTTAGGGTCTACGAGTCTTTTGGATTATTGAGTCTTTATCGTACTTTCTTTTCCCTGTTTAAGCTGTATTTCTCTTCTGTATTATGCATGTAATCATAAAGTATCAGTAAGAGTTTCTTTCAAGTCTTATTCTTGATTGTTATCCAGTTTATAATACCAAAGTGTGGTATCAGAGCACAGGCTCTCATATATGCATCCTATCTCGAATCAATGGCTGAAGTACCCCATGTTCCAAATGCAACTGCTCCACTCATTCCGGTGTTCCGAGGTGAAGGCTATGAACACTGGAGTCTCCGAATGAAGACCATCCTACGCTCTCGCGAGTTGTGGGATGTCGTCTACTTTGGAGTTACTGTTGTGAATGAAGGCAATGGCGATTACAGAGAGGCAAAGAAAAAAGATGCTTTAGCAATGGCCCTCATCCAACAAGGTATCCATGATCAGCAAAAGACACATGGGATACTCTTCATATAGAGTTTCAAGGTGACTCTCAAGTGCAGGCTGTCAAGTTACAGGGACTTCGAAGGGAATTTGAGAACTTGACTATGAAAAGTGATGAGATGGTTGGTGACTATTTTTCTCGTGTCATGGCTAATGTTAGCCAACAGAGAGCATATGGTGAGGAGGTTGCTGAACAGAAGGTGGTTGAAAAATTCCTTAGGAGCCTGTCCCCTAAATTTGATTATGTGATACCTTCAATTGAAGTAGCATTTGATTTATCCACGATAACACAAGTAAGGCTTATGGGATTGTTACAGTCTTAGGAAGAAAGAATTAACTGCAGATCTTCCCTTGATACCAGACTTTCGGCAACGGTCCCTGACCATCAAGATGAACAAGCCCTGCAAGTTTTTCAAGAAAACAACAGAGGCTTTCATGGTCATGGTCGTGGTCGTGGACGAGGCATGGTTAGGGGAAGAGGCCGATGTAGGGGAGGATTCGATAGAAGCAAGGTTCCTCAATGCTATATTTGCAAAAAATATGGTCACTTAAAAAAAGATTGCTGCTACAATGAGGAAGTACAAGAAAATGTGGCAGAAAATGAAGAAAATGGAGAGGCTGATGAAAATGAAGGAGACCAACATCTGTTGTTAGCATTCAACACTAATCAAGAGATTGATCTCAATGATCACTTCATGTTAATGACAAACTCCAGTCATGATGGTAACTCTAATCACCTTTGGTTCATTGATTCTGGTTGTTCTAACCACATGACAGGGTCCAAGGCAAGCTTTGTGTCTCTAGATGAAACATGCAAACTGAATGTGCAGTTGGGTGATAAAAAGAAATTAGCCGTTGAAGGAAAAGGCACAGTCAAGATTAACACGAGTTTGAACACATTCAAGCTCCTTGATGATGTGTACTATGCTCCCAAACTTGAGTATAATTTGCTTAGTGTTGGGCAACTCATGAAGAAAGGTTATGCCATACACTTTGATCATGGAAAGTGTGTTATCAAAAGCAGAGAAACGGGAAAGGATCTCATGGAGATTGCAGTGGCCAGTAATAATATGTTCGTGCTAGATGCTACAAATATGACCTCAGTTAGTGATACCCCCACTAACAAACTTGATGTTGCAGCTCTTCGATGGCACAATCGGTTTGGTCATCTTCACTAGGATGGACTGAAACAATTACATGACAAAGAGATGGTGGTAGGTCTACCTAAGATCAGTATGTAACATCCTTGATTTTCGCGCCATAATGTTTCTCCATTCATTTAATTAGGTACAATAATAAAACATTTGAAGTCCGTACTTACCTAAGCTCATCATGTCATATTAGCTAACATTCTAATCACGTATCAATTTAAAGATTTCAACCTTGCTTTTACATATTTTATTTCTATTTATATATATATATATATATATATATATATATATATATTGAGAAGATATAGATATCTATATATTTAGTTATACTGATTAAATCAAGTACACAACTTACTTATATAAATAAATTAAAACTCATGAGTTTGAATCATGTGTTTACATTTTTCCCAAGTATATACATATATCCAACTATGTTTAAATTTGTAAGTTTAGAAAATTGTTAACTCGCTTACACAAATTGTAATTCTATATTAAAAAAAATGAAATTTATTTCTCTATATAAATGATAACAATTAGATATTTTTAATTATTAAAAAAAATAATAAAATAAAATAATAATAATATGGAATTAAAACAAATAAATAGGACTTGAACCTCTTCATTCAAATTTGACCCTATTCCTCAAACTTAGTCATATTTTGACTTTTAAAGTCAAACAATTGCAAGATACTTACAAGCCAAGGCTTACATCAATCAATCCCCTTTATTACGGACTTCCCTTGTTTGCACATTTGATGATTGACCAAATTCCCAACCATTTAACAAGTAATTTAGCAAGTATGGCAGCCAAATTCGAAATTTGAATTAAGTTGACTCCCTAGAGTCAAACTAAACCGAATTCGGTCCCAATCTTCGAAATTAATCGTGCTTAATGACCATAAACCATGCCCCAAATTACTCGCATGTCTACAACCTAATATCGCGACCTAATACATCCACTTTCGATTCAATTCATGCGTAACCCACGTTGACAACCGTCACCCTCAAGACCGAATCGAATCACGCGTTTAAGGACCAAATTGATGGAATTAACTCTCTCTTCACCATCGCACAATCCCTTCCAAACCCTCCCAACCCACCTTCGACCTGCAATACGATTCTGGAACTTTATTCAATCCAAAGAACTCGAAGCCGAATGTTGTAGCCGTGTGTCCATCCCCACATTTCCATTCCAGGTAAAATTTGAACCCACCGATTCGTTTTTGTCCAGGGAGCAAAAGCCCCATGCTCCCGAGATCAGTTGTTGATCAGCTCGACTGAATTGAGGGCTAGGGTTTGCGGGTCTGGGTAAATCGGGGAAGGGGATGTGCTCGGGATCGGTTGTTAAAAGATTTTCAAACTAGTTCCTTGTCAAGACTTTCCCCCAGGCCTACCGGTTAGGACACTTGAATCCTACACGATTGGTTGCGGGTTCGAAACCCATGCCCGTATCCTTTTTGCTTTCCAGGGTTACCCAAACCCGATTCCCCTTCTGACCTCACACTAAAACCATATAAAAGCTACGTTCTATCACTACTGGGGTTTAGGTCTAGTGGTAAACCGTTTCTAGCATACGGGATCCACCCGGGTTCGAACCGGGTGGTCCTCATTTATTTATTTTAAGCACTTTTTACATATTAACTATTTCATAAAAATTAATTATGAAACCCTTCACCAAATAGAACTCATTTGAGCAATAAATTTACAACTTTAATCATGAGATGATTACCTTGCAATTAAAATTGTTTTAGCCTTTTTTTTCTAAATAAGAAAAACCATTTAAAAATTTTAAAATAAAAATCATTAATTGATAAAACTAAAACCTGGTTATATAATTGTGTAAGGATTCTAAAGAATAAATAAATAGTTCTTATGGAATATTCATAAATCGATATTCCACTTAACTATCAATTTAAGATGTAAAAGCATTTAAATAAATTTTATAAATCATTAGGGTTTTAAACCCTGTTTAAACAAATGAAACTTTTCTAAATATAAATATATATTAATAATCTTCATTTTCTTAGAGGAATATACTAAATTTTTATGATAAATAAACAAATAAATTTATTGTTTGTTACAATCCACTTAGAGTTTAAACTATATATAATTTCTTAATTATGTATGCTAGTATATATATATTCACGTTGTTTTTGGACGCATCTTTATAAATAAATAAATAAATAAAATCTTTTTTTATTTAATTTATAATAAATGTATTTCTCATACTATTTTTCTAACTAAATAAATAAATGGTAATTATTTTAATTTATCCAAACCCAACCCTAAATCATTATTTTAAAACTATTCATTTCATCTTTTCCTTTTATAAGAACACTCGTTCAAGTACAAACCGCAACCACCTACACAATCTTTTACATAATATAACAAAAACTCTTTGTACAAGTCCCCGAACACACTCCCAACGAAACCCTAGACGTAGCTATAGACTATTGTGCATGTTATTAATCTAGATTCATATACATTACACTTTAGATTAATGTTGTGAGTTACAAGGATCATTTTGCTACCGAGTCTCTTATGCTAGCTACATCTTTGATACATGTGAGTATTTCATAGCCCCTTTTACTCTTTTACACTTTTAGGGTGAAACATAAACTCTATACAAATTACTATTTACATTTACACAAACAACACAAGTACAAATCCTATTTACATTCATGTGTGTAATTTGAGCTTTATGCCCGAGTGCTAGGTGTGTTAACTACTTTTGTGTGCAATTTACATGTGCAATCATTAACTATACAAGCCGACGGTTAACAATGATAGATCTATTGAGTCTGACAAACCCACCCAGATTGGGGTGATTGTTACCGACAACACAATTTGCATGCTAGTTACAAAGGTTTGATTGTACTTTAGTTACACAATAATTGCTCCCCATAAATGCCTTATTTATCATGACATGTAAGGATTTGCTTACTCATATTTATACACTATCTATGTACAAACCTATGTATGCTCACCAACTTTTTAGTTGACCCTATTTTATTTATGTTTCAGGTGCTAACGTGTGAATTTGAGCAAGACATGCTACACTTAAGTTGGACCTAGTTAATTTAAATTCAAAAGACAATTTGTATTTTTATTTATGTACTTGTTGAATTTTGCTGTTTGTGTTTGAATGGTTTGAAATGAAATTGATGATTAAATATTGAAGTCTAGTGAACCTTGTGCTCATGAACAGTCTACATGTCCCGCCCCGACGTTTCCGCCGTCGGTTGGGGTGTGACACAGTACTTCTGTTCAATGTGAAGCCTGCATTATAGGCAAACAAACAAGATTCCCATTTCAGTCCACCTCTTGGCATGCAAAAAACAAACTGGAACTTATACACACAGATGTGTGTGGACCTATGCAGGTTCCAAGTCTAGGTAACAGTGTGTACTACCTCTTATTCATTGATGACCTAACACGTATATGTTGGGTTATTTTTTGGCTAACAAATCTGATGCCTTTGTGAAGTTTAAAACCTTCAAAACTATGGTGGAAAAAGAAAGTGGGTGTAACATTAAAGTCTTGCGATCCGATAGAGGTGGCGAGTTTTGTTCACAAGAATTCAATAACTTTTGTGCTCAAGCTGGAATCAAAAGAGAACTTACCATCCCATACACTCCACAACACAATGGAGTGGTCGAAAGAAAGAATCGTACCATTATGAACCTGACCCGAAGTATGTTGATGGAAAAAGAGTTGCCAAATCATTTTTGGGCTGAAGCAGTAGCTAATGCAGTCTACATCATTAACCGGTCACCCACTAAAGTCCTTCCCAAGCAAACCCCACTACATGCATGGTCAGGAAAGAAACCCTCTATAGCCCACATGAAAGTTTTTGGATGCATTGCTTATGGTCTAGTACCTTCACAACTGAGGAGGAAACTGGATAACAAATCAGAAAGAAATATATTTATTGGGTACTCCACTCAAAGTCATGGGTTTCGTTTATACAACCCTGACACAAAAAAGTTTTCAACAAAAAAGGATGTAGTCTTTCTTGAAGATTCCAAGTGGAACTAGAAAATGGAAAAAAATAATGACAATGACTACACCTTCACCTTTAATCCATTTCCCACAGAAACAACCACTAGTACATCATGTCCTTTGTCAACCCCTACTTCACCACCTACCTCACCACCTACTCATCAATCAAATACCCATTATCCCACGACCATAAACTCTCCCACACCTGCAGTTACTACTGCAGGACCATCCAAACGAATCTCCAAAACTCCTGTTTGGTTACAAGATTATCAAAGTGGTGAAGGACTGTCTGATGAAGAAGGTGACATGACTTCCTGTCAATTTGCTCTCAATGTAGCAGACCCACTTACCTATGAGGAGGCAGCCATTCGTGAAGCATGGGTGCAAGCAATGCATGAAGAACTCAAGGCCATCGAAAAAAATCAAACATGGGAACTTGTTGATCTCCCACCTGGGAAGAATCTGATCGGGGTTAAATGGTTGTTCAAAACTAAAGTTGGTTCAAATGGTGAAGTGATAAGATACAAGGCTCGGTTAGTAGCCAAGGGCTACTCTCAACAACAAGGCATTGATTTTCAGGAGACTTTTGCTCCTGTTGCTCGGTTTGAAACCATACGAGTTATACTGGCAGTGGCTGCTCAGATGGGGTGGCATGTTCATCAGTTAGATGTCAAGTCCGCTTTCTTGAATGGGGACCTAACTGGAGATATATATGTTGCGCAGCTAGAGGGATTCTCGGTTCCTGGGAAGACAATACAAGTTTATAAGTTAAAGAAAGCCCTGTATGGCCTAAAGCAGGCACCAAGAGCCTGGTACTCAAAGATTGATGGGTATTTTGAAAGTCATGGATACAAGCGGAGTCACAATGAACCGACTCTTTATGTCAAACAAAACTCTGCAGGTGATGTCATATATGTAGATGATATCATTTGCACTTCTTCCTGTGTTAACATGATTACATAATTTAAATACGGAATGAAACTTGCATTTGAAATGACTGATATTTTACTTCACTATTTTCTGGGGCTTGAGATAAAACATACCAAGGAAGGGATATTCTTATGCCAGGAGAAATATGCTCTTAACCTCTTAACTCGTTTTGGGATGAAGAACAGCAAGACAGATCCTACTCCTATGAACTGCAATGAGAAGTTATCCCTTGAAGATGGGGCAGAAAAAGCAAATGAAGAGGTCTTTAGGAGCTTAGTAGGAGGGCTTATATATCTTACTCATTCCATGCCCGACTTAACCTATGTAGTAAGTTTGATATCAAGATTCATGCAGCAACCCTCCAAGATACATTTTGGTGTAGCTCGAAGAATACTAAGGTATGTTGCAGGGACCACTCAGTTTGGCATTTGGTACAAGAAGGCAGCTGAAGGAGTTACCCTAGTTGGGTATAGTGATAGTGACTGGGCCAGTTGCATAGATGATCGAAAAATTCTGTCTGCTTATGTTTTCTCTCTGGGAAGTGGTGTAGTTGCCTGGAGTTCAAATAAACAACACATTGTTGCATTGTCAAGTACCGAAGCAGAATACATATCCGCAACTGGAGCCACTTGTCAAGCTATTTGGCTTCGAAGGGTTCTTGAGGACCTTGGATTGAAGCAATCAGCTGCAACTGTGATTTATTGTGATAATAAATCAACTATTAATCTGTCTAAAAATCCTGTCATGCACAGCCGCTCAAAACATATTGAACTAAAGTACCATTTTGTTAGAGAAATGGTGATGCAGAAAAAGGTTATGTTGGAGTTTTGTGGCACCAATGAACAACTTGCTGATGTCCTTACAAAAGCACTATCTATAGAAAAGTTTGTGTACTTCAGACACAGGTTGGGAGTAAAGAAGTTTGAATCAAGGGAGGATGATGAAGATTGATTCAAATCCTTCTAGAAGTTGCGGGAACTCTTATTTGAATATGTCATGCACGTGGAAGAGCTACTTTATTGGAGTCTTATGTTGAATAAAGCCTAACGGATAGTTTGTTAGGGTCTACGAGTCTTTTGGATTATTGAGTCTTTATCGTACTTTCTTTTCCCTATTTAAGCTGTACTTCTCTTCTATATTATGCATGCAATTATAAAGTATCAATAAGAGTTTCCTTCAAGTCTTATTCTTGATTGTTATCCAGTTTATAATACCAACACCTCTTTCTCTTTGATTCCGGTCAAAATCCACCATCTCTGGTCATAACCCAAGTTCCAATTTCATGAGCAAAATCAAAGTCGTCACAAAATCACTTACATGGACAAAATGTTACTTTATCTGGGTATGATTTTGATTCAAATATGCAAACCCATTTAGCTAACGATTCGTTTTTGTCGCATCAGGGTATAGGTAATTTGCCGAAAAATTGTGGTGTGATGGTGTAGACGACATTGAGATCTGAATTATGTGGTGGGCAACATCAATTTGTGTAACCGGGTGGAGCATCTCCAAATCAATTTGTGTAACGGCGTCACTTTGCTATCGATTGAAGCATCTCTTTCTCCTTATTGCTGGAAAACCGAACAAATAGATGGGTTTCAGGTTGGGGTGGTGGAAGATTTCAGGCTTGGTTGATAACGTGGTGTTGAGTGCGATGGGGGAAGACGATGGTGGTGATCGCCGGTGTTGATGGTGAATGGGTTTGGTGGCAGTATAGTGAGGATGAATCCCATTGTTCTTTTAGGATTAGGATTTTAATTATTTAAGTGGGTTTATATTTTTGTTTTTTTATATTACCGGTATTTGGTCATTTCGTAACCATTTAACAGCAAAACTTGACATTCATCCAAGTTGGGGACTATTGGTGTTACGTTTATGCATAGTTTTGGATTGTGAGTGTAGTTTTTTATACTTAGGGACCAAAATTTAGACATACCACAGAGACCATCCGTGTACTTAACTCTATTTTCTTAGTGGACAATGGAAAAATTAACATATATTGTTAGAAGATAATATGTTTATTATAATTTAATTTTCAATACTTACTTTAATATACGCCTAACTAAATACTCCTTTCTAATTTTAGGTTTTCTCTTTTCAAACTGGTATCATGATAGACCGAACCGATACCAACAAAGTAACATCAGTACCGGTATCGATATTATCGAAACCGGTACCGTTATTTCTTTTTATTATTTTCGATCGATGTAAAACATATGTCGATATCATTTTGGACTTGACTTTATTTTTTGGGTTCTCTCTCTCTCAGTTAGAAAAATGTTGAACACAAAGCTTTGATTAATTTTTTTCAACATTTTTATTATTTTCGATCGATGTAAAACATATGTCGATATCATTTTGGACTTGACTTTATTTTTTGGGTTCTCTCTCTCAGTTGTTAGAAAAATGTTGAACACAAAGCTTTGATTAATTTTTTTTCAACATTCCGGTATACTTTTTTTTAAACAAAGTTGTCTTTAAAATAGAGTGTTTTTTCATCACGAGGCCGAAAAAGAAGCAACGCTATTGATAACATGACTGATCACCATCACGAACATAACCGATATCGACCAAACAACATTGGTACTGTTGTTGGTATTATAAGAACATGTGTCGATATTCGTTTTTATGGTTTTTGATAAATGTAAAACACGTGTCGATATCCTTTTGGAAGTATCACTACTTTATTTTTTTAGGTTTTCTCTTTCGGTTGCTATAGTGAGTGCCAGTACCGTACCATACCGATAATTTTAATTTATAAACCTCGAATTTTTTAATTTTGAAGTTTGTTTTTGATAGTGTACAAGTCATCGGAGCACGAACATACAAAACCGTAAAAGCTACTTAAAAGTTTCTTTTTTTATATCTTTTTTGTTTTACTCCTACAATGACGTTTTATAAAATTCCGAATCTTCAACTTCAATGTGTTTATTTTTATTAGAGCTTAGATGTTAACTTTTTTTCACACAAGGTAAATAACAGTGTAAATGTCAAAAAAACCCGAGCCCGCCGGCGCACGGGTAACACAGCAATAGTTTCAATTATTAAATAATAAGTAGATTTCGTTCATGAAAGTTTATCTGAAAACAATTAAAATATATATATATATATATAAAATATTATCACCAATTATGTAGATGAATATTAAAAATAAAACTTATTTATTTGATGTGATGTGTGGTAATAAGTTTAGAAGGTTTTTATAAATATTCATATTATTAGTCACATGATTAGCTACATATAAAAACAAATACTTTTATATTTCCATTCCATGTTTCACGTTGTTGACTTTTAAAGTCCCTATGCATATGCGAAACAACTAATGGATAGGATGTTTCAAACTTTCAATCTCATTCACTCATTCTTCGAAGGGTATGCATCGTGAGGAGGTGGGAGCCAGGTGAGTGGCGTGAAACAGCGTCCCTCTTAGGCGTGAAGTGACGGAACCACGTCACCAGTCAATTTCACGTATTATATTTAACGTGTAATAGAAATATTTCGAATGACACCATTGTTTTATAAAAAAAAATATTGACCCAATTGCCATGAAAAAAACTATATATATTTTTCATTAAAGAAAAAAAGTTATCTAAACATTTTACATAATAAAAAAATTTATAGTTTAAAAATTAAGCCTAATTACTTAATTTTGTAATAGTAGACTTTAAATTATTAAAGACCCATATTTTATTTTTAAAATTTAATCCAATAATAATCAAAATCAACTATAAAGTCAAATGGCATTTCGAAAAAAAAACTATATAGTCAAATGACTTTGTATTTTAAATTTTTAACCTAATAAGTTATCTAAACGTTTTAAAAAATATTTTTTTTTTATATTTCAAATGAATTTATATTTTTATTATGTGTTTTTTAATTACATTGTACTTTGGATATTGGTTTTTATTATGTGATTCGACCCGACCCGAAAATTTTGATTTCGGGTTATTATAAACCCGAATATCGAAAAAAATGACATCATAGGAAAAATTCCTGGCTCCGCCACGTGAGGGGGGCGTAAGGCTTGGGCATGGGTATTCTCACGGGAAGAAACAGAGATATCAATAAAAATATTTATACTCATACCACTCACACTACACTCACACCACTCAATTAAATTTTATAAAAATAATTAATATTCACATCACTCACACTCACACGGGTATACCCATTGCTTGTGAGAGTGGTGTGAAAAATGTTGGTGGTGAGGTGGTGCCTACGTGGCATGCACTTTTTACTCACACCACTCTCACTCACGCCCGGTACACCTCATGCCCTAACGGGTATAAACAAGTCGAGTAACTTCTTAACTACATGAGATCGTCTTGTTAAAAACTTAAATCGAGTCGAGCTTGAGTCTAAGATATAACTCATTTAGCAAGCGAGCTCAAGGATGAGCTTCATCGCCAAGGTTGATTAGGTTCACAAGCTTAAGCATTAATATTATTTATATAATATAACACAATAAAATACAATATGATATCAAATCATAACATATCATGTAATATAATACAATATAGTTTAGGGGTGAGTTATTTGGATAACCACCAAAAATAAACATAACTAATCATGGCCATTTCTTTATTTTAAAGATTTAATCTGATGTTTCTAACCGGGTCATTTACGAGTGTGGAACACCGCTCTCATAGGCGTGATTAGGGGGAGGGGGCATTCACGGGCTGAGGGGCTTGTGTGGTGCTCAACATAGCCGTTGGAAACGGTTACTTTCTTAAAAAGAAATTTAATTTTTAATCTATATATACACACACACCATATTCTCAACCAATAATACATCACTCTCTATTCTCTCAACCAATAAAATTCTATTCTCTCAACCAATATTTGGAATAATCGTCCAAGTGACGATTGATTTTTTTTATTTTAATATGTTTGTTTTTTAATTAAATAAATTTGTATTTTGTTATCTTTATTTTAAATAAATATTTTTATTTTAGTTAAATGATTAGTTAATGATTAAAAGTTAAATGTGGGGCGTGAAACCACTACGCACCTTAGTGATTCTGGACAGTGATTACCCTTGTGCTGATGTGGCAATTACGTGGCGAGGCGTGAAAAAGAGGAGGGGGGCGTAAAATCACTACGGATGACCTTAGCATGTAGTTAAAAGCTCAATGTAAATTCACATATGGATTACTATTGCTTTTAATCTAATCAATTTTTATTCATATATTAATTTATAATTGGATTTACACAATTTTTTTTTAACATTAGTTCACATTTCTTTTAAGGTATTTCATCAAACACATAGTGCATTGATATTCACAACTTTAAAGCTTTATTTATGTATAGTGCCATGTACTTAACTCTCAAATAAATAAATACGAGAGGGCCACTATTGTTTCAATTGAGTCTCGAATTTCAATATTTTTTATGAAATTTCTATTCAAAATCCTAATTATCATCTGCTTCCTTTGATTTATCTCTTAAATTCCTTACCAACAAACGCTCTCTCTAATTGTATTATTAGTTAACCCAACCACGAACCAAATTCAAAGCCCCTCATCTTCTCCCAAAGACGACTTTGTTTCCATGACCACCACCCAACAGGTATACAGAATTTCACGTTTTTTGTATCGTGTTTATACATGTCATTTCTATTATTTTCTTTCGTGTGTTATAAGTTTTGCTTCTATGTCATTATATGCATTAACTATAGGCTAATCTAGTTGTTTGCATCACAACCGATCTAATGTGTTAATGATCGATTTTGCTTTGAAATGAATGCTTAGTTTTGAAATATACTAGTGAAGAATCACATGACTATGCTAATCTCTTTAATTTTGCTGGAACTTTTATCCATATATTACTTTGAATCTGTCTATTATTAAGAGATACTTCATCAATATAATAATAATATTTCTATAATAAAGAGTCATGTCTTAAAGAAATGTTATCATGATTTGCTTATGTTAATATCTCATGTCATGTGAATGAATCATGTTAGAATGGATTTTGATGATGGAAAAGAAGGGAGGCAAATGACGGTTGAGGATTTAAGTAAGAAAATGGGATTTCTATTACAACCTAGGGCTATCCAAAATGCTCGACGCTCGAAACTCGCTCGAACTTGTTTGAAAAATGCTCGTTCGGTTTGGCTCGTTGCTCGTTTTGTAATACAACCTCGAGTAAAACACTGACTTAGTTTTAACCATTGGATTAAAATTGACGATTAGGACGTGTTCTTTTGTTTTCTAATTATTTAAGGTTCTTTAATAAACACTTTTATCATATGATACAATATGATAAGATACAATACAATATAATACGATGTAATGTAATGTAATAGAATATAATACAATTTTATAATTATGATAAAACAAATATAAATTTACATACCAAGTTGTATATATAACCATAATAATTATTATTGTACATAAAAATAATAAAAAATTACATAAACAAACTAAATATGTAATAAATAATAAACGAGTCGAACTAGACCCAAACTCAATTTTATAAAATCATCTACAAAGTCAAATTCAGGTTTTAGACATAGAGCTCAGAACCAGTGACGGAACTTGAACAATTAAATTGGGAGGCCAAAAATATTACGCATAAAAAACCATTTTTTTCACCAAATAAAGACCATAAATAAAAAAAACTAGTTTTTACACGTAAACGAGGTATAATATGAAATAAACCTAGTGGGCCGAACTGAGGAAAAAAATGGGCCGAAATCAATACTTTTGAGAAAAAATTAGCCTTTGGTCTGGATTAGGAGGGCCCAAACATTATAATTAATATGAAATAAACTTAGTGGGCTGAAATCAATACTCCTGAGTAAAAAAATGAGGACGGGAGCCTAGGCCCCCTCTGGACCTTAAATGTTTCGACTATGCTCAGAATGTGCCGATCTCGAGCTCAAAATTAATAAAGCTAAACAAACCAGACTCGAGCTTACTCGGGTATCACATGCTTAATATTTCTTCCCACTTAGGCCAAGTGTAGTGGATCCACGCCCATGGCATGGTCCACCCTCCATATACGCAAACACAATCACACCCCTGCCACATACACAAATTTGTCCCAACGTACGTGGTTTGAACCACGGCCTTGCCCCTCACGCCCCACTGGCACGGTGTTCATGCGTAAAACGTCCCAAAAATGTTGTCACGGTTAAAATCACGCCCAGGGCGTTGGACCACATAAGAAGACAAAACACACATGCTATAACTCATGGCTAAGAAAAGTCAAACCATCATATCACAAGGGAGCAACATGCAACACCATGAAACCTAAAGGGGCTTAATCCTTTCATATCGTCCATCAACCCAATTCCCCCGCCCTGCTTCACTCCTCCACCGGTGAGTTAGTACCCTTCTTTACCCCAATTCACTATAATCATCCGTCATTCTGCATTAATATTTGTTAGGTTTCCTGTACCACGACCGTTGACCGTCCTCCGCCACGGCAGCAACCACCACATCCACGTGTCACTAACCGCCATTTTCATGAAAATTAAGCGTGTTTTCAGCGGAATCAGGTTCCGTACACAAATGAACAATCGAACGGCGATCACGAATCATACAATTGCTCTCTAGGTTTCAACTGATGTGCGTAAGCACGTTTTCATGACTCCATATTGTTGCCAGGTTGTAATCGAACGTCATCACGAATTGAAACGACGACGCTGCGTGCGGTATCGGATTCCACCTGTTGCGTTGATCCACCGACTCAAAATGCTTTTATTAGACAAGTGATGAGATGCCGTGTTCGAAACCTCTCGCCGCTTCAATTTGCTCTCGTTAGCCTTCGGTTTCCTCAAATTTGCTTCTTCCGTTGCCGATTTAGGTTTTCTGCTTCTCAAGGTTTGCTTCGTTATTGTTATCGTTTGTAAATGTTTGTTTAGTTGATTAATTCCTTTGCGATTCAATTGTTTCTGTACGGTTCACTGCTGGATTTCAATTTGCATGCAAGTGTTTTTGGTGTTGATCGGCGAGATGATTCGAGGTTTTGTGCTTGTTGTAGTAATTCAGATGTTTGTTTAGTTGATTAATTCCTTTGCAATTCGCTTATTTCTGTGCGGTTCATTGATGGAATTCAATTTGCATTCAAGTGTTTTGGTGTTGATCGGTGAGATGATTGAGGTTTTGTGCTTGTTGTAGTGACATTACTCGGATTGTACTGTTTTTGTGTTCGTGTTAGTCGAAATGAAAGGAATTTCTATGGCTGCTGAAATGGAATGAATGAAAATTTCGAAAACTTTTATGTTTATTTTACTCATTTACTGTTGAATTTGCCGATGATCTTCTTTTGTATGTATGAAATTCTGATCTGTGAGTTAATGGATTCGAGGTTTTTTGCTTGTTGTAGTGACATTACTCGGATTGTACTATTTTTGTGTTCGTGTTCGTCGATCTGAAAGGCATTTCTGTGGCTACTGAACTGGTATGATTAAATTTAAAAAAAAATTATTTTTACTTATTTAATGTTGAATTTGCTGATGATGTGCTTTTGTATGTATGAAATTTTGATCTGTGAGGTAATGGATTAGATATTTTAGTTCTCCTGCTTCGCGATTTCGTATTTCTTTAGGGGCTTATATGTGTAGTGTTGAATTCTCCTTCAAACACATCATGTTGCCTGCTCTTGCTTTATTTTGTTGTAGCCTTAAATTTTCTTCTTTAAAATGTCAAATGATTTCACTTTTAATTAATGTATAAAAAGCTGCAAATGAAGTGTCTTGACATTTTTTTTTGCCATATCTTTATTTTTGAGTTTATTGACTTGGATCCTCTAGTGGGGTTGGGGGTGTGGGTGTCTAAAATTCTTTAATTTTCTTCTTTAAAATGTCAAATTATTTCACATTTCAGTTTGGTTCTCATCTAGTACAAACTTTGATGGCTTGTTGGGATCATGGCATTCTATCTACTTTTTAATACATATAACAATTAATCTTTAGCAGATACCAATCTCTCACAAAAATTAGTATTTTGAAAAACATGTTGTGGTTCCTTTCAGTTGTTTGAATTGGCTCTCTTACATGCAATGTACCTTTTCTTGAGGTTTCTAAAAATATATATTTTAATCAACTTGGAGAACTATAGCTCTACCTAAGGGAAGCTAGAATAATTTTGTAAACCACCAAGAATTGTTAAATATTTTACCAAGAGAAAGTTTACCCATGAGTTCTCATACAAGTTTCATCTTAAAATAGTTTCATTTTGTTATAAGATTGCAAACCTAATACTAGCTGATTTAGATGAAATTCTATTGCATCTGCAGCTGCCCATGCAACTTTGTGTCATCAGTATGTAGCTTACCCACAGCAAGTGTTGGACTGGCTTTGTACTTTGTTTGTTTCGTCATCTTGAACTCTGATTCTTGTTTGATCATTTTTACTGTTTTAATTAGTCTTACAAGATTGGATTCTTTGCCCTCATGAATTATCAGAAAAATAATTTGATGTATTTTATTGAACATGTCCTTTATTAGTTAATATCAAGTTGCAAAATGGATGGAACTTATAGAGTTGAAGATGGTGAGGTTGTGGGCTTATTGTCGTCTCCTGAAGGAAGGCCAAACATTGACATTGGAAAACAAATTTTCTGTAACAGTGCAGTGAACATGAAAAACATAGTTGCTGTTGGCTTCGATATGGATTATACTTTAGCACAGTACAAACCGGATACATTTGAGTCCCTTGCTTACGATGGCACAGTTGAGAAACTAGTTAACAACCTGGGGTATCCTAAAGAGGTTAGTTTATATGAAGTGTGTTTTTCACAAACTATTTGTGCAAAATATTTTATATAATTCTTTTGGTGTTAGTTTTCAACTTTTAAGTTTATAGACGAAGCAAACCAATGAGCTTATTTGCTTTTGGTTTCGTATCATTTTGCATTTTCATTAACCATGTTAAAATGTGATAATTAAACCATATGATCTCAGTTCTTTGCTGCTTGAAATTATTTTAGCCTTTCAAATATGAATTTATATTTATATCTGTAATGTCTACTCTTGTGTCTCTTCTGTTTCGATGCAGCTACTGGAATGGTCTTTTGATTGGACATACATGGTCAGAGGACTTGTGCTTGACAAAAAGAGAGGAAATATACTGAAGGTTCATACTTTCAGTTAATTATCTTTTTCCCATTTTCTAAATTCTTTTTCCTTTTTTTATTTTGTTTGTATCTTTCTCTCTCCCAGATGGACAGGCACAAATATGTCAAAGTAGCCTATCATGGTTTTAGATTAATATCAAAGAACAAAAAGGTTGCTACGTATGGGAATACTTTCACCCGATATGCATTTGATGGGCCGGACTATGCTCATATTGATACGCTTTTTTCACTTGCTGAAGCCTATTTGTTTGCTCAGCTGGTTGATTTTAAGGATAGCAACCCGGGCAAAATCTCAGAAGCAAAAGAGTAAGGGGGACAGATGACTTGAAACTTTAAATTTCTTGAAAATATAGTGGACTAAATATATATTTTTGATTTCTGATTGATGCTGTAGTTGTAATCAGCTTCACTAATGGGAAACTGATGACTGGAGTGATTTCTGTTTTATATATATTTATTTTCTTTACAACATTTAACTTCTTATGGAATATGGGTCTGAATTTGTTTATAGAATGAACACACGTTCAACATGTTGCGAGGCTCACTTGATTGCTATCAACTTCTTGACATTTGAGGGACAGGAAATTGTCATAATTACTTTTTTATCTAAACCTCCATGTTTGACATTTGAGTGTTAATGGGTGTTTGTCAATTAAAAAAAACAGTAAGCATGATTTGTTTATAAGTTATAGAGTTGATAACTGCATATAACTCTAAGAAAGGGTTGCAAAGAAACTTTTTTGGAACTAAATATCTAACAATTAATGTTAATTCCTAAATTTACAGCAGTAAAGTACGTAGCGAATGATGGTATAAAAGTAAGATTCTGTTTGTCGTTTCATAGATGAAAGTAAGTGTTCAGATTATATTTTAGTTCTTACATGGTATGTATGTGGTTAATTATGGTCAAAAGGTTAAAGATCATGATTGTTATTATGTTAAGAAGGGAATTGCATTGATCCTCAAAATGATTTGATTAGATTTTATCAATCAACCTATTGGAATTTTTCTTATTATCCATCCTATTTATGTTAAACTGGTCATATTTTTCTTTGTTGTCGTTGCTCAACTTCGGGCTAACACAGTAAGATTTGAGTTTGGTAGGAGTTTTTATTCCCCTAATGGGATGTCTTGGCAATTTCGACTCATCTGCGTATGAAACTATGAATGGGTCCATTTGGGTTGTGATTTGTTGCAAAGGGGTCAAATAAAAAAGTTGCTGAAAGGGCAACGTGTCTAATGTGCCGATTGGGTCAAACGGGTGAACGTCGCCCAAACTGTGGGTCAGCCCAAACTGACCTGGCCCGTTTTGACCCATATTAAAAATGGCCCGTTTCAACCTTAAACCATTTTGACCCGTTATCCAACTCGCCCTTCTTGCCACCTTTATTGATGATCGATTGGTTATGATTTCACTTGGATCCAAGTGATAACCATTGTACTCAGAATTTGGTGATCTAGCCATGGACAATTGTCATATTATTATAAATTTTGAAGTTATGGATATTATATGTTAAATACTAATTTTCCTTTTATTGCCTTTAATTCAAAAAAGGGAATGCATTAGGGGTTTGATTCTTTACTGTTATACAGAGATTTTTCACTTTTTACACATTGCCTTTCCTATGCTTGTTTGTTATTTGGAATGTGTCTCAGTAAATATTAATGTTAAAAATTATTTCTTGCAGCTACTCTCGCATCTACACCGATGTCCGCTCTGCTGTTGATATGTGTCATCGTGATGGAACTTTGAAGGAAATGGTTGCAAAAGATCCAAAAAAGTATGTCTTTTTTATTACTAATATATGCTGTAACTATATGTTGCAAGACTATGGTATTCTTCTAATCATGGGTGGAACTATGGTGCCATGGTTTGCGTGACATGTGATTTTACGAATTATTATGATATATAGCATTTGTCATATATTTTTCTAAATGAAACTCTTGAGCTATTCAACAATTTTAACAGTTCTTGTGTTAACCATAACACTTTTTTGAACTCTTAAATTTTATAAAAAGGCTTTTGTATTATCCAGATATATAAAATCAGCTTAGAATTCATTAACTTTCAATACTTTACCAACTAATTTGTTTTGAATTCTATAATAGACTTTCTTTAAATAGCTGTTATTTAACATCATGTCTGAGTTCTATTAAGAATTTTTTAAATCAAGTATAATTGTGGTGTTAACTTCTTCTTGATGATAAGTTGTTACTTATAAGTGATGTAGTGAAAATAATTTCCTGAAATTCTTGGACAAGGTCAAAATAATTGCCCTTCATTTTTAATATCACATGCAAGAAAGCATGTCAAGTGAATATTTTACAAATTCTTTTGTGGTAATAAAGAAAATTCTTACATTCACAATAGCACAATTTTTAAGTCCTATGCAGAATAGTTGTAGCATGTGAAGATACGATCTTTAACATGTACATTAACTGTTTTCAACTAAAAGTTTATTCAAGGGCTATTAACCATATTTTTACTTCATTTTCATTTACAGTAAAAATATAAATTATCTATTCTCATACATTTCTTAAAATATATTTTATTAACCACACCACAACATAGTTGTCAATAGCGATGGTAGCGGGCGCTATAGCGCGCTACATCGCGTTTCGGGAGATGACCGCTATCAGGTATGTAGCGACAAAATAGCGACGAAATATCGTTTTTTTAATATAAATTAGCGCTAGGGTTCTTTTTTAATATAGTGATAGTGTATTTTAGCTATTTTGGTGGTGTGACTTAAACCTTGTAATATGATTGTATTATAATGTGACTGTGTGTTTAAGGTTTACATAAAGAGATGTTTATATAGAACACCATATTATAAGTCTAGTCCCTATACTATATCACTTAGTCTAATATTCCCCCGCAAACTAAGCTCGGGAGAGATTTAGGTTGAAAATATAAAAACATAAAACTAAAAAGATAGTTGGTCTTCTCCTTCTCCACCATGTTTTCGCCCGTCACACACATTTTTTTTTCTTTTTACAGCAATGGTAAATGGGCTTGTGAGGCCCAGTCGAAACTAGATTACGAAAACCCTAATCATCTTCCAGCCGTCACCACTTCGCCGGTCGTCGGAGTTCTTCAACAACTATGGGTTTGTTTCCCTTTTTTTTTTCTACTCCCTTATTGTAGATCTCTATTTTTTTTTTGCAACCCTCGAATAAACGGAACTGAAAGCATTGTGGCTTTCGCGAGGCGCACGTCGCCGGAAAAACGACCACTGTTGTATAGTGGCGGCGACGGGGAGGAGTTAGGGTTTAGGGCGGCGACGGTGGTGTTTGTGGTGGCGGCTAGGGTTCCGCCGCTGTGGCGGCTAGGGTTCCGCCGGTTGTTTGGCTACGGTGGTGTTTGTGGTGGCGGATAGGGTTCCGCCGGTTGTTTGGCGACGGTGGTGGTGTTGGTGTGGTGGTGGTTAACGGCGGTGGTAGAAAGAGTGGAAGAAGAAGATATCAGCGGAGGTTTGTTGTGGTGGTGGGTAGGGGCGGCGGCGGCGGCCGGCCGCCCCTCCGGCGGTGTTTTCCGGTGATTGAGCTGTAGTTCTGATACCAAGTTAAACCTTGGCTTCTAGAACCGCTTGAAGCTTTGACTTGATCCTGCTTGCCCTTGTTAGCAGCACGTTTGCCCCTCTTGAACCCATGGAATATTATTGTCGGATAAAAACTCAGATTAAGAAAGGAGAAGTTGTGTCTTGTGTCATCTCTCGTCGTCTGTTTGTGTGTTTTTCTGTGATACCAAGTTAAACCTTGTAATATGATTGTATTATAATGTGACTGTGTGTTTAAGGTTTACATAAAGAGATGTTTATATAGAACACCATATTATAAGTCTAGTCCCTATACTATATCACTTAGTCTAATAGTGTGAATGTTTTTTGTTGATTATAATTGCTACAATAGTTGACTAAATGTATTCTAAAATTTTCTACTACTTTACCGCTAAACACGAAATAGCTGGCGCTATTTACCACTATTCGCTACGTAGCATATTGGTAGCTTGTCGCTATTTACCGCTATTCGCTATTGACAACCACAAGAATCATTGTTCCACCCCTACTTTGGAAAACACTCTTAAATTTTGTACTCATTTCTGATTTTTTTGTATCTCAACTGATCATTGAATCAATTTCTTAGTGTATATGACAATATGACATATACCTTTCAGCTGTAGATGTATTCAATTTTTTCTATGTGTGCGTGTGGGTTGGACAGAGGGGGGGGGGGGGGTATCTCACAAGTGGTAAAACATCAATACAGAATATTCTCAGAACTACCTACAAAACTTCACAAATGGCATCTAAGCAACATTAGTAAACTAAAGCACCTATCAAACAAACCAGAGAAATGAACATATAAGACGTGCTATTGCAAAAGTGAAAGCCAGAAAGATTTTCCACTTGAGACATGCTGAAACAGCGGGGAAGAAGTTCCAGTGTAGAATCACAAGAAATCTGTTAAGACCAAGTATTAATTATATGAGATATGCTAAAACAGATAAGATTGTGTTTTCTAACTAAAGTAACCACATTAGTATTAGTTAATCTTACCTAAGTATTAGAACTTTATGCCTTAGGGAGGTGCACCAACTATTTTGAAGTATAATTTAGCTTACACCTGACCTTGGATCTTGGTTTTAGAAAGCCGTGCAGATCAATTTTTGCGTGTGTGTATCTTAGTTTCTTAATACTTAAGGTGAATTCATTTGCTGCCTTGCAAGCTGTGGAGGTATCCAGCTGGCAATATCGACCGCTTATAATGTACACATGGCAACTAGTACTACTTAGTTACTATTACTTAAGGTGAGTTGCGTCACCATGATGAAACGTGCAAGTAGAGAACTAAGTCATCATTTGCCCACAAAAAAACATATAATAAAAAATTTACCAAGCAGCATAGACGATAGAGATCAGAGGTTATATTTTTCCATTTTAAGACGCCTTTTCTAATTGTATCACTTTGGGTTATTTAGTGTCAATTTGGTTTCCGGTGACACCGGTTACGTGATGTGAACTTTTCATGGCACTGCTAAATTGGTATTTAGATGGATGTTTCCATTTACCTTTTTAATTAGCAAACCTGGATTCGAGTTTGAATTGAACTTGATGAATGTTAAAATTTGACTTCTCAATTCAAGTTTTTCGTATTATCCGAATTTAGGATTTGCAATTCAATTAAACTAAAACTGTTGATAGATGAATATAAAAGTATATCTTCACCTAAATCTAGTTCGACTTCTGAAAAATTAATGGAAATGGTAACATTTACACTTTAAAAAATAATAACAAAAAACAAAAATGGTAAAATTATAAAGTTTGATAAATCATGAACCGTGGTAACTTTTAAAGTTTGGTATACTGTAACTATTTACAAGTACAAGCATTTTTAGATATATAGATGTACATATGTGTGTATGTCAAGAGTATGAAAAGTATGTGTCATATGGTTGAGATGTTGCAGAACCAAAGTGCTAAGTAAGTGAAAAAGGTTTACATGAGACTAACAAGGTGGTGCTTTATACATATGTTGAGGCCTAACTAGGAATGATTACAAAATGGCAATAGAAAATAATCTGAGCATGTTTTTTTTATTTAAGTTGATGGTGGACATCTATCTTTTGATTATTTGCATATTTTGAGCACCCAGTTTGATTTTTTATTTCACTTGTATGTGCAACACATGCCTTCCAGTCAGCAAGGCTTGAAACTGTTACCTCTTTGAAGCCTTTATTTTAGATATATCTATATCTATGTGTGTGTTTATATATCTACACACACATATATGCTTTTCTCGCAGCTCAGTGGCTTCTTTTGTATTTTCTTTGTCCTTAACGTGTTTAATTATCAGGTATATCAATGAGGACGATTCTATAGTCCCAATGCTTAAAATGCTGAAAACTTCTGGGCGTGCTGTGTTCATAGTGACAAACAGGTATTTCTATATTCTTACATTTTTTTGCAACACCAACACATACAGTTAATCATTTGTTTTTTTATTAAATTATCATTATTATTATAACTATTATCATCATTATTATTGATTATAACTTTTATTATTATTATTATTATTATTTCAGTCTTAGGTTGAACAACTTTGACAAATAATGTCAAATGTTTTACAACAAAGTTTTTATTCCTTTGAAGTTTTAACTTTTTGATAATTTTTTTATATCAAGATTTACACATCTTGTTTAATTTCTTAGCTAAAAAATGTTTGATACAGTTAAAATTTTAAACAAATTAGTATATCCAATTATTATTTACAGTTAAACAACTCTTTTCTATATTCAATGTTGTATTCTTAATGCACTTTTTTTGGTTATCTGTGAATAATTATGTAATATTTCAACACCTTCATTATTTAGTTAATAATTATCTTTGAAACTGTGCTATATATGCATTCATGTTAATCTCTTAAATGAAAAAAATTAAGAAAAGAAAATGAAAAATACCAAATGATAAATGTAAATAAGATATTAAATAAAACCATATTTATTTGCTGTTAAACATATTACAATGCTACCTAAGATGTGTTAATTTAATGCAGCCTTTGGGATTATACAAATGTTGTGATGAATTTTGTGTTTGGGGCACGAACAATGGATGGCGGTTCCTCTTTGAGCCTTGATTGGCTCGAACACTTTGATTTTGTCATCACTGGCAGGTTATGCGTTTTTACTTTATTAAAGAAACATATTGTATATGTTTTATCTGTAATAAAAGTATAAAACCATATCTTAAAGGGAAAAATTTTTGTTTATGCAGCGCGAAGCCAGGCTTTTTCCATGATGAAAATCGTGCTAATATTTTTATGGTTGAGACGGACACAGGGAAGCTTGTTAATACTGACAATGGCACTCCACTTGCTCAGGTTTGTGAGTAGATTTCTTCCATTTTCCTTTTATATTCCATACATTTCTTTATATTTAAAATAAATTAATTTATTATCACTAGGTGGGAGGCCCTGCTATAGAATTGCCCGAGCGGATCCCAAATAAGCATTGCAAGGTGTTTCAGGTACAGTATGTATAATCTATACATCAGAATACATGTGTTGGTGAAATTATTAGTGTCTTACATCTAAACAATATATGAGTTTTCATAACTGTTTCAGGGAGGTAGTGTTGGCCATCTGCATAAACTACTTAACGTGGGATCAAGTTCACAGGTATTTTATTACATTTTTTGTTCTTCATTTCTTTTTGCTTGTAGTTATTGGGATTTTGTGAACCTTTATACTTTTTTAACAAAGATTTGTTTCCTAAATAGTTGCTTTGTCTTTTCTTTTTCTGCTAGTCTAGAATAAGTTTGTTCTGTTGATTGTTGTTGCCTTAATTTGTTACACTTTAGCACTTCTTTTATAAAATTAACATATACTATTAAATTGCTTTTAGGTTCTGTATGTCGGAGATCATATATACGGGGATATCTTACGCAGCAAAAAAGTTCTTGGTATGAATCTTTGTTCATTCATAATTTCATTGTGCTTTGTAGAAGTGTCTATTCTTATAACTGGCATTATATGGTGGACAAAAACGGGCGGTCGGGTCAACTAACGGGTTGTTTTAAAGAAATATCAACTGGGTGTAGGTCACAACGGGCTTTGACCAAAATGAGCTTGGGTTGAAACAGGTTGTTTTAGAAAAAGAAAAGTATCAAAATGGGTTCACCAACCCTATTTGTTTTCATCGCACCTAGTGGTGACAGCTGGCAGAGGAGGTGGTGTGCAGCGACGACAGTTATGGTGGCGGCGGTAGCAGTGGCGACAATGGTGGGATGGCGGTGATGATATGGTGAGGTGGTGGTGGCTACATTGGTGATTTGGTGGTGATGGCAGCGATGGTAGTGGCGGCAGCAGTGGTGACGATGGTAGTGATAGGGACCAGTAGGTGGTGTTGGTGGCGACCGTTAGTTTCATAGGAGTGACCCATTGTATATTTTGAGTGTTCCAAATCAATTCATTTATCTAACAAAAATTACACAAATCAACCCATTATTTTAGAACGGGTCATGATATAGAATGTAATGGTGGACCAGTTTATTGTCATCGGCTAATATACTAGACATTGCTCAAGTAGGATCATGAAAATGATACTTCTGTAGATGACATTATTTGTATTTCAATCTCATTATAATACAATTACCTATATCAGGCTGGAGGACAATGCTTATTGTTCCAGAACTTGAAAAGGAGGCTAGAGTTCTCTCTTCCTCATGGGAAGCTCGAAAGGTATTATTTGGATTATGAACTTTAAATGTACACCGTGAGCTATGTTGTGATCTTAGAGTTGACCATTTACTGTTGTAAGCTTCTACTTTAATATTTTTGTAGAAACAACTGAAACTTGTATTTTGTGCAGAAACTTCAACTGCTAAGGATTGAGCGCGATCAGATTGAAGATCAAACCCATCATTTGAGGTGGTCCTTTGAGTATGTATTTCCTAGACCTAGCGAATGGGCAGGGCGGGTGATAGATAGGGCTGCTAAATGGGCCGTGCTCGCGGGTTGGCGGGTCGAACTTGACACGAACCTGAAAATCGTGTTACACACATGAACCCGAACACGACACGTGTATTCGCGAGTTGACACGAACACAAACGTTTAACCCGAAAAAAAGTTATTTAATTTTTTTTTGCATATCAATACTTTAAAATCCTAAATTTACATATTCATTTATATTTTTTTGAAGAATTATGTTTAAACTTTATCAATTTATTTTTAAACCTGTAATTTTTGACATAAAAAGTACGTAAATAGTTACATAAAACACATTTTGAAAAAGTTTAAAAAATAAATAAATGAGTTAAACGGGTCAACCCATGAACCTGCCGGGTTGACACAAACATGGCCCGTTTAGCTAAATGTGTTCGTGGGTTCAACCCGAAACTGACCCAAACCCATATAGAATAAACCCAAACCAGTATAGACTAAACCCAAACTTTAAAATTCGTGTTAGATTCTTGTCGTGTCAGAAATTCTGACTCTTAAACAGATGAAAAGGCAAAAAAAATTTGTAGGTCGAAACACGTCGGTTCGTGCTGATCTGAAAAACTTAATAAGTTTTTATATTAATAGTTAGTGTGTCAAATATGAATACTGAAAGTTATATTATTTAAGTCATAATCTATTTTGAATAAAATGATTTAGGAGGTTTTTATGCATAATATTTGACCTATTTCTTATTTAGATAATCTTTTGGATTTTACCTATTTGAACCGTTAGAAATACAACACAGCCATATTGACCTGTTTAGTATTTCCTTTTAAAGAAACCCGCAGTAAACACCTTTCATGCAGTTTTTGAATCTTTTGTGTAACTATGGTTTTTTGAATCAACTTGTTTTTGCTCAGGCATGGAGATCTGGATGCTGGTGAAAAGGACGATCTCACTTCAAAGCTTGACGTACTTGAGGTTGGTGTAGGACGATAAATACTAAATGCTTTTTAAAATAATGTGTTCATTTTTATTAAAAAATCTATTTGGTAGAAAGAATGTGAGGCCATATAATACAGATGGACACACCATAAAGTTGATTAAAAAATTAGCTTAAAAGTAAACGGGCCAACAGTAGCCCAAAGTGTATTTTTAATGTATAAAACCTCATAAATCATTTATTTAAATAATTACTGAAATAGCATAATCTTTGTAATCATACACACTAGATATTTATAGAAAGATTAAAAAGATCTAGAAAAAAGTTTTTCCAAATCAACCCAACCTGACCTGACTCATACCAAAAAGTTACATGCTATGACCCGTTACACAACCCACCTAGCACACCCATTTTGCCACCTCTAGTTCTATATAGTAAGTTACAATTTTCATCCTTTAGGTTTATACCAGTTTGCAGTTTAAGGACGAAAATTGCAAACTGGTATAAACCTAAAGGACGAAAACTATAATTTAGTCTATTATAAAATATAGTGCGCCTTGGTTTTTTTACTTTCTTGAATATCCTTTTTTGCCCTTTTAATTTAGAATTTTTGCAAGCATCTCTGAACCATGTTTCACTCGGTTTTTATTATTTGCATAGGCTCAGGGCGCCCGTGTTCGTGCAGCACATCAAGAGTCTCAAAGAGATTTCCATCAGAAGGTAATCAATTCTGTAAGGATTTTGATGTTTATGGGTATACGTTCGTGTTTCTATTTATTTTCTAAAATAAAAAAATTCACTTCAGAATTGATATTCAGAGGACAAATTATTAGAATATATCCCTGGATATCATTGAATCTATTACCCTTTTGTACATTTTTTTTAGTGACATGCTTATTCTGTTATCAACAGTTCCATCCTGTGTGGGGGCAGCTGATGAAAACCGGGTATCAGAACTCCCGCTTCGCACACCAGGTTTTTCACAGTTTCGCTTTATATCCTTACAAGTAGTGGTGGCAATTTTAACACGTTTATTCGAATTCAGATAAATTCAGGTTAAAAAGCAAACGGGTCAAATAGGTTAAATGGGCAAAGATGCATAATTTGTATTCTCTGTCCTAAATCATTTTATTTAAGATAAATTATATTAATTGTTCATTAATACAGTTTTTGTAATCATGTAATACATTACTTTATTAGTTATAAAGTTCAAAAAAAGACACAATATTGGTGGATCGGCCCAACCCACCCAACCCATTTAGACATGCACAAAAAAGTACCCCTTTTGTCCCTCTAGCAGAGGTTCAGGTTCAAGCCCAACCTCCACTGGTTTTCTACCTTTAACTTCCTTGAAGGCCACCTGCCCACAACATACTGCGTTTTACCTGATCCCATTAAGTTAGCAGGGTATTGATGGGATCCCCCTTGAGTTTTCCGGTAACAGCTTCTCATGATTACCAAAAAAAAGTACTCATACGTGCTACGTTGAATGATGTAGGTGGAGAGATTTGCTTGTCTGTACACAAGTCAAGTTGGCAACCTAGGGTTATACTCTCCGGCAAAATACTACAGGCCCGGTGAGGACTTCATGGCCCATGAATCGAATGTTCTTACTAAGTAAAGTAAAAAAAGTATGTTGTTTGTTGTTTTGCTACTTTCTCAGTTCCAAATACATGCCGAGTTAAACACAATCCTTTGGTCTCAGCCAACTGGTTTGTTTGTTTGTTGGTTGTGTGCTATACATGTTATGGCTCTATGCTTGATGCACCATGTTACTAGCAAACATTTATCATGTTTCATGCATTATATTAGTGTTATAGTTTTGGTTTTGCTAAATTTGAATATTGCTTCTCGGGTTGACCCGTTTAACCCGTTAATTTTCATGAAATTTATGAAAAATATGTTTTATGTTATTTTATGCTAAAATTTAAAAGATAAAAGAGGAATTAGTATAAGGTTTTATAGTTTGGACATGATTATTTTATATACATATGTATTTTTGTTTGTAAATTTGTAATCTTTGAGTTGATATGCAAAATCCAAAATAAAATAAAATAAAAGTTCTGGGTTAAACGGGATATGTGTGTGTCAACCTGTAAAAACTAGTAACGTGTTCGGGTTCTTGTGTCTGACACGGTTTTCGAGTTTGTGTCAAATTTGTGTGTTCGTATTGGGTTCAACCATCGAACAAGACTGCTTAAAATTTGTTTAAAATAAACATGGCCAAACATCATGTCAAAATTTACCAAATATCAGTTGATATGCTCTTCGTGCATTCATAACATCCTTCAATAGTTTCTCTGAAGGGTTAAAAGTCATCATGAATTCATTTTAATGTATAGAACCTTTAAATTCTTTAACTAAAATAACGAAATATCATAATTGACGTGTTAGTTATTTAAAAACCAAAATAAAAAATTTGGACAAAAAAGGATTTTGAGTCAATTTGATCATTCATACTATCAAAGGGCTTGTAGCATAATGGTATCAATGTGTTGATAGAATTTCTTCTCAAATGGTGAGGTCTAAGTCCTATTTTAAGTAAGTGATATAATTTAAGAGTAGATTAGCGTGTAAGTGCCAATGAGTCATAGATTAACTGGTTTGGGAGGAGGCACCCCATGGCCTTCCAATGTGGAGGTCATGGGTTCGAGTCTCACTTGATACAAAATATTATCAGGTGGGCCAGGGTTTTACCACAGTGGGCCTTCAGGTGGTGAGTTTCCCTTAGAATGGTGGGCGGGCCGGGTCATCAGCGCTGTCTGCGTTCGCGAGCGTGGGTGATCTTTCGCCATTGGGTTTACCCGGGTGACCGGACATATAGTATTCGTTGACCGTTCAAAAAAAAAGATTAGCGTGTAAATTTGCTGTTGAAAATATAAGAAAAAATTGACCCTACTCAATCCTATTTGATTGTACCAATGATTGCGCCTTGTGACTTCAATCTCAATTTATTCATTTAGGATCAACACATCTATCATGCCAAAGCTTTGATGTTGCTAATCAAGTACACATTTAATTGATTATTTTCATTTTGGTACCTAGTTTAACATAATTTAAGATACCTTTACATCACTTTCTAAAAGTGTTTTTTTAAGGAAAATTTGATTTTGCCATTTTATTATTTTTTAATTTGTTAGATAATAATTTTTCTAACCACTGATTATTATAACTTAGTATAACATAATCACATCTAAACCCTCTCTCTCACGACCACATTGATTCTTAAAGTTGTGTAATGGGCGTGAAAGAGAGAGGACGTGGATGATGTGGCAAGATGAGGGGTGTTGAACACCACCATCCTCATTTGTTAACGGGCGTTGGGAAAATGTCAAGCGTTAAATGAGTTCTTTGGAGCCAATCATAATCCTCTACCTCACATTAGTTTTTTTTATTCTGATATTTTATTTAACATTTAATTTGATTTTAGTTAAATAGCTTGCAATTATTAGCTTTTTTTTAAATAAAATACACGAGCTTGTTTTTTTTATTCCTGAACACCCCGGTATAAATTTTAATGAAAACAGAGTTGTTTTAAAAAAAAACTATTTTTAGCCTCACAAGTGGTTTTTTAACGTGTTTGGATTGACATTTCGGATGATAAGTAATTGTTTTAAAAAATTAATATCATTTGTTTAAAATAATCTTAAAAAAATGAAATAAAAATTAAAAAAAAAAGTTCAATCATTAATGTTGATAATGAAATCATTACGCACCTTAGTGATTCTGTGTAGTGATTGCCTCTGCTAACGTGTCAGTGACGTTGCGGGACACGAATCACTTTTTAGTGGTTCCATTACATATAGCCTTAAGAAGTGGAACTTGTATCCCATTTATGTTGACATTTTATAAATTAATTTATCATATAATTAATTTACCTAATTATATTGGCATAATGGTAAAATATCTTATCACAATATTATTATCTGTAGGGGTGTTGATCGGTTTGGATTTTAATTTTCTAGGTTTCCTCGTTTGAATATTTTTTTGGTTGAAACCGCAAACAAAACCGAACCGAATTCTAAGTTGGCAAAACTAAACAAAAAACAGAATTCTAATTTGGTTCAGTTAAGGTTTCAAACTAAAAAACAAGAGTTTTACAAGATGGGTGTTCATCAGTTTGGATTTCAGGTTTCATGACTAGGTTTCCTCGATTTTGTAATGGGCTAAATGTTTAATGGGTTGTACAAACAAGAAAATCGATAACCGTTTTCATGTAATTGGGGTTCCTCTGTTTTAACCGAATTGAGTTTTCTAGAACCAAAAAAGAACAGAAAACCGATTACCTAACCGAATTAAAAACCTAATATATAATTTGTTTCGGTTTTAAACGGTTTCGGTTCGGTTTTTGATTTATTGATTTGAAATCGCATATTGAACACCCCTTTTGCTTCTAAAATCCACCCGGCTAGAACCATGTACTATTGGAGTCGGTAGCAGTGCAAGGGAATGACTTCCCCGGTTTAGATCCGCCTTCCGGATGGTGTGATATATTTCCCCTATTTATCAGGTTATCATGCAAGCTGCAACCGCCAGAAACCCGTTAGAGCGTCCACGGCTTGAAGCTCTGTGAACACTCCGACACTGAAGTTAGTACTTATATCAGACCATAAAGAGAAGACCCAATGAGAAAATTAACCAGCTATAAGTAACTCTTCTTTTATATAGAGAGTTCTTGTGCTAAACCCTAATGAGCCACCTTTTATATGCAATTGCCAAAATTAGGCGACTTGAATTGTGTTGAGTTAGATCTAAAATGAGGAAACCTCGTTAACCTATTTTTGTTTTTAGTTTTTACATGTTTAATGCATGATATATTATTATATCTATACCTAATAAATAAGTAATTGTTTATGTGAACCAATATTTTTTTCCCGCTCATATTTCTTTATTACTAACTAGTAGATTATACTAACTAGTAGATTAGAAACTCATGCATTACATGGGTTGAATAAAAAACTACTTGTTGTAAATTAGCAGTTTTTTTAAAGATTTGTATGTTGGATGTTATTAGTTATGAAATAAGAAATAATTATAACTTAAGAATTATAAATAACAAATAATGAAAATATAATGAATTATAATATTACATTTTAAGATAAAATATAATTAAAATTTTCTTATAATTTAGTAAGTTTTAATAAAATATTATAATAAACTTTAGATATTTAATTGTTTAAAATCATTATCTATCTATATTCAGTGCCGGCCCAATGGGCCTGCGGGCAACTCGACCGTAGTGGGCCTAACATTTCGAGGGGCCCAAAATTTTTTTAAAATATATATATATATATATATATATATATATATATATATATATATATATATAAAATTTTCAAGGCTTTAAAAAAAATAATTTATTGGGCCTTTTATAAAATAATATATTTCGTTATGGGTCTTTTTTTTCGGCTCGTGTAGGGCATTCGAATCCTCGGGACCGGCTCTGTCTATATTATATAATAAATAAAGGTTTTTAATGACACGTGTCGCCTCTATATTCATTCTCATCATTTTTTCCCGTCTCTCTCTTATTAAATACACCTCTATCTTTTAATAATAATATATTTTAAAGAAAATACTCATCTTTATATTAATAAATTTCCTGACATATTTTGACGAGTGTATGTGTTAGCAGATTATGTTGTATTTCACGGGTTTATTCAACCTGTGTAAAACATGAGTTTTTAAAAAATAAATTTTTTATTACTTAATATATAATATTATATTTATTCAACCCGTGTAATACACGGGATTTTAACCCAGTTATTTAATAGAAGAGAGTTATTTAATAGGAGAGGGAGGCGGGAAACAAAAATCTAGAATTCACTAAAAGTCGACATGTGACATATAAAGTTATTTATTTATTATAATAAAGATTTATTTCAATTTTTAAATTTTCCGTGCATATGAGGAAAATTTTAACATGTTATAATTAACCAGTTTAATTCAAATTTATTTATGTGATTAGTTTAATCAATTAATTTGGTATTTAAGTCAAAGAAACTTCCAAAAATATATCATATAAAAAAAAGAAAAAAATTGTTAGAGGAATGATTTAGGCGGAGAAAAGTAGTCTAAGGAGGCCTAGAATAATGAGATGTGACAACCATAGTTACTCTTTTATTAAGTAGTATGGATTTAATATTTCTTTTATTAATTTCTAAATTTTTTTTACTGTTCACTATTTCATTTATAATTCATAAATCTTTTGGGGGAACTTTAAAAAAATATAACCAACTTTTTAAACTATTTCAATTAAGTCACTCAAACTTTTTTTGTCCCGATTTAGTCACTTAACTTTCAGATAACCTGCTAATCAGATAATTTTTACCTGTGTTAACAGGTTTCCATGTTGACGTGGCATTTAACATGCTAACGTGACATTTATTTTTTGTTTTTTTAATATGCTAGCGTGGAATTAATATATTTTTTTAAATTAAAAAAAATCTTTCTTAAAAGAAATTTTTTTGAAACATCACGTGAGTCGTGAGTGTGAAAGACTATAAGAAAGAACTTTTTTTAACTTTAAAATTTAAAAAATATATATTAATTCCATGCTAGCATATTAAAAAAACGAAAAATAAATGTCACGTCAGCTTGTTAAATGCCACGTCAGCATGAAAACCAGTTAAACAGGTAAAAAGTATTTAATTAACAGGTTACCTGAAAGTTGAGTGACTAAATCGGGACAAAAAAAGTTTGAGTGACTTAATTGGAATAGTTTGAAAAGTTAGTTACATTTCTATGAAGTTTTCCCAAATATTTATTACTAAGTATTACATATTTTTTTATTTAATCCGTATAAATCATGAGTTTCTTACATAATAATTTTATATATAATTATTTTTTAGGTTAAAAATCTTAGAGTACTTGGTATTCTATCATTTATCTTTAACTAGTATTAAGACCCCGCGTTGCGGGTGCGTAAGACCGTGAAAAAACTAACGTCGAAACGTTGCCATGAGCCGCACGTTGAAGGTAAGAAAAAATGAATCTTGGACGTCGTCGATAACATTCGAACCTTAATATAATAAAACGAAACCGTCACAAACCCGAGTGTTGCGGCGCGACCGTTAAAAATACTAACGTTGATAAAAATAAGTGCGTAAAAAATTGGATTTTATAAAAATAATATTTTAAAAGTTGGAGGATAAAAAGAAAAAAAATTGTAAAAAATCAAAACCTCGAATCAACTTTAACGGCTTATATACACAGTGATGTACAATTCATTTTAAATGACATTACACCGAAACGCAGATAAAAATAATCAAGTCGTAACGGCATATTCAGAATTTTATATAAAATTTGTAAGAGAAAAACAAAAATAAACAAAAAAATTTTGAGTGTGTAAAAAACAAATAGATAAGTAGAGGGTATAAAATGTAGATATAGATAAACTTGGGATGGTTAAGTTGTAACTTTTTAGTGGTCTTAATGTAAATTATGAAAATTATGTATTACCCACTTGTACAATATGCATTAATGGTTTCAGTTTTGCCTTCTAAGGTGTTAATAATAATGTGATATAGGGGACGATTTCACTAAAAAATGGGTTTTCACTAAGAAATCCTAAGAAGTGGGTCAAACGAACTCCGATTGAGCTCATTCCAGCGATGTTGGAACCGTCTCATCGAACCCTAACCCGGACCCAAAAACCTAAACCCCCCTCCACCCGCACCCCCAAAAACCTAAAACCCCCTCCAACCCCATCCCGAAAAGCCTAAAACCACCACCCCACCCCCCAAAACCTAAACCTCCCCACCCCCACAAAAAAAACCTGAACCCACCCCCAAAAAAAAACCTAAACCTCCCGCCCCCAAAAAAAAAAACATAAACTATAAAATCTAAACCATAAAAGCTAAACCCTAAGGCTAAAACCCTAAAATTCAAACGTAAAATCTAAATCTTAAAAGCTAAACCCTAAAAGCTAAGATGGTAGAGTTCGACGAGAAGGTTCCAACAAATTAGCTCAATCGGAGTTCGTTTGATATCGTTTCTTAAGGTTTTTGCCATTTCTTAGATTTTTTAACGAAAAACTACTTTTTTATTTAAAACTCCCACGTGATATATGTCCTTTTTAAACAAAGTGTCTGTATAATGAAGACATGAAGTAACACTAGTCTTGATAAGTGTCATATGATATGAGTTGGCAGACACAGATTTGCCATGTGAGTTGCTTGTGGGGTTTGTCAAACATTTTTTTTTATTCTTTAACCGATTCTTTAATTAGATAATAATTCAAACAAAATGCGTATATATAAGTCAATTTTTTCCTCTCATCTCCACGATTACAACTCATCATCTTTTGATAACGATTTCTTTTTTCAGTTTATGATTTACGATGATTATAGGTTATGAAATTTGGTTTTTCTAATTTCTTTCAAGATAACTGATAAAAAATAACATGTATGTTTGCACATTATTATGTATTTGTGTGTAAAACTAATTGCAAAAGTGAACCAAATCTAAGAACTTGGGTGCACCATTGTAATGAATTAGACACTCTGCTATATATACAATAAACTCATCCAAGTGTTTTTCACACTGACCTTGTATAAAGTCAGTAACATAGTGAGATACAATGTTGTAAATGTATGACAACAATTATGTACATTAAATTTGTCAAGGTGTTTTACACGCTGATCCTTTATAGATACGCATTTTGACACTAACTGTTTATAATAGTGTTTTACACTCTATGAACATGGGTAATATGTTTTGATGCGGACCATTACATAATTGTGTTGTAATTCTTCTCCTTCACCACAAACTTTTATCGTGTTTTAACATCGAGCTTACATACCTATGCATAATGTGTTTTGACGTTTACTCTTACATACATGTCTTAAGTGGGTGCAACCCCTTTGACACATGCTTATTTTCCAGACGCACAACTGCCATGTTTTTTTACCGTGTTTTGACGTTGATCCTTACCAACATGGGCGTAATATGTCTGCCCCTCTCAATTTCATTATAAACATCAATGCACACCAAGATTAAAAATAGGATGAAATCTCAATTTCGTTATAAACATCAATGCACACCAAGATTAAAAATAGGATGAAATCTTGACATTTGAGGGATCCTTAAGCACCCAAACGTTCATCCAAATGTCAAAATATTGAATCACAAATCACATACAAAAAATAATTCGAAGTTTTTCAGTTTGGAGAGTTCAACAAGTTTTTTCCTGAAAAAAAGGATGGGGTTAGAGAACAAATCATCCAGTGTTCGCTATGGTCACATGTAGTGACAACGTTGTTGGTGTTTTGGTGACAACAATTACACCAATACAAGATATCACTAATGACGATGATCATTCATCTTTTTATATCATATTAACTTTTTATGACATCATACACGTGTTATATATATATATATACATATATATATATATACATATATATATATATATATACATATATATATATATATATACAGGGGAAGATTCCGCTAAAAAGTGAATTTTTGCTAAGAAACTTGGTCAAACGAAGTCCGATTGAACTAATTACAGCGGTGTTGGAACCGGCTCGTCAAAATAAAGCCTAGAGCTAAACCCTAACACTAAACTCTAAAAGCTAAACGCTAAAGCTAAACCATAAAACCTAACCACCCCACCCCACCCCCAAAAAAAACCTAAATCCTCCAACCCCCACCTCCCAAAAACCTAAACCTACCCACCCCACCCCAAAAAAACCTAAATCCCCCCACCCTCACCCCCCAAAAACCTAAATCCCCCACCCCTAAAAATCTAAACCATACCCCCACCCCCTAAAAACCTAAACCATACCCCCACCCCTACCCCTACCCCCAAAACCCTAAATCCCCCCATCCCCCCAAAAAAAACCTCGACGAACCGGTTTCAACGCCGCTGGAATGAGCTTAATCGGAGTTCGTTTGACCCGGTTTCGGTTAAAAAAGAAATTATTTCTTATGTTTTTTTATCGAAAATTCACTTTTTATTTGAATGTAACATCCCAAAATGTCGAGAAATAAAGTTAACGAGTTCAAGCGGGCCGAATTCGGGCCGGGTCAGTCGCGAACCGGGCTTGGGGAGGTCTCCCCTATAAATAGCCAGGGTCACCACATGTTTCTCTCATTTGCAATTCTAGAGAGAGAAAACCGTAGAGAGAGAAAGTGTCGGAATCGCACAAGATTGCACCCGCTCGTGTCTCTTGCACTCGTGAGAAGAACCTCCGGATCAGAAGCTCGATTCAGGTAACGATCCGACCTAAATCTGAGTTTTTAGTTCGTTTTTGGGTTTTTCGGGTTTTGGGTGAAAAGGCAAGGTTTGAACGGATGAATCTGATAAATAATCATAGATTTGAGATCCCTAAGGGAAAACGAACGTTTTGGATGCAACATGTTCGGGATCTTGACATGATCAGACCCGAAATGCGAAAGTTAGGGTTTTCGCGAAGAACAGGTCGTGCGCACTTGCTAAGTGCGCACGGAGCAGGTCCTGCGCACTTTCTAAGTGCGCAGGAGGAGGAACCTGCGCACTTGCTAAGTGCGCAGGAGGAAGGACCTGCGCACTTGCTAAGTGCGCAGGAGGCAGAGTCTGCGCACTTGCTAAGTGCGCAGGCAGCAGGGTCTGCGCACTTGCTAAGTGCGCAGACATCAGACTGGTTAAGTAAAGTTAGTATGTTTAGAAGGGTTAAACCGTTAGAGTCGGTAATGGTCTGATGTGTATGTAACTACTCAATTCAGATCGTACGTGAAGTCGTTGGACCTTCGTTTAGGACAACCGAGACTAGCTTATCAGGTGAGTTCTAGAAGCCCTCTTTTAAATGTTTTTATATAATGTTTTCGGGCTGGTGTGTACACAAAATGATTTTTATGAAACTACGTTTACGAAAGGAAATGATTTGGAACGAAGGATTTATGGAAAGAAAGTTTATGAACGGAATGTTTACGAACGAATGTTATAAAGAAATGGTTTAATGAAAAGGTAAAAGGGTTTTGAAAGTGAAGGAAAGGTTTTATGAAAAGAAAACAAAAAGGGGCAAAGGTTTTAAAGAAGTCATTACAAATCTAATCTGTCGAATGAATGGAATTGACGAATGAAGTCTGGGAATGTGATTCCCAGCCTTGTGGTAGATTATGGACAGCGAGCCATAGTTACCACAAGAACAACATGGGCAATGTCTTTGTGGCATGTCAATGGTTTTGATGTTGTACAACTGGTAAAGGGAGTAACGACGGTTACTCGGGTGATGACGATCATCCTAAGCGAACGAGGTAATGGGAAATCAATGACGGCGATACGTAACGGTTGATTTCCAAAGGAGAGATGCGTGTTGGGCAATGACGGCGATACGTAACGGTTGACCCCACGCATTGAAGGGTTGGGCAATGACGGCGATACGTAACGGTTGACCCAACGTAGTGGTATGGTTGTGGCAATGACGGCGATACGTAACGGTTGCCCACAACATTAAAAGTTCCTACGGGGACATAGAGACGCGTAACGATACAGATTTAGATAATAATGTATGACTTAAATGAATGTTAATATTTTAAACAAATGATTGTGTTTAAATATGCGAAGGTTTACGAATGAAAGGCCCTGTTTTCTTATACGAATGTTAAACCCTATTGAATGTTTGAATGATGAACCATTTCTTAAAACGAACGAAAACTAGAACTCACCAGCGTAGCTGACGTTTTTAAGTGTACACATTCAGGTTAAGGTAGGTTCTGAGGATGGACGGTGAGGCTTGGCTAGAGATGAAGAGTTACCCGACTGCTTTTGAAGACTGGCATCCCGTTATGTTTAGTTATGATGTAAATATGTTTTAAACTATGTTTACGCTTCCGCATGTATGAACAACGATTAAGTTATGTTTAAATGAAATTTCCGCTGCGTTATCTGATATTCATGTTTAAGAACTGCTTGTGAATGAGTAAATCCAATAAGTGAGGCCTCCCGGGTTTGGGGCCTTACAAGTTGGTATCAGAGCAATAGTTTGAGAGATTCGGACACTCCCAGTGTCTGAACTTAAACTTTGAATGGGACCGAAAGCGGATGCCAGTACGGGTAACTCGAGCCACAGCATCAGGTATGAAAAGTAGAGTATGTGTATGTAGTATGCCTTAGGAAGAGTTAGGAAAGGACTTGTGTTCTGATGGAATCACAAAGGTGGTCAAATAGAAATCGAAAGGTAGTGTAATGGTTAATTACAGATGGCCAGTGTAACATCTTACAGTACTTATTGAATTCTATTTGTTAACTAGCGTGATGACATTGGATTTCTCGTCTTATAGAACGAAATGGCAAGGAGAGGGAACGGAAGGCGTGGTGGCCGTACCGGTGGTCGTACCGGCGGTCGAAATGGTGGGCGTGGCAGGATTCCTGCGCGCCAAGAACACAGTGAAGAAGGAAGTGTTCACACTGAACCGGCGGTTAGTGTGCAAGAAGCTGAGCAGACACAGGTTGAAGAACAACCTTTCACTTTTGAACCAGAAGTGAGAGCAGCTATAGCTCGAGAATTCACAGAATTGATGAAGAATTCTCTGCCAGGTCTGTTGGCTGAAGCGTTGAAGCAGGTCAATGGGGCGGGTGGGTCTAGCGCGGCAATTGGTGCTCAGAACAATGAGACCGACAATGCACCGCCTGCTCGCGGATGTGATTATAAGTCCTTTAAGGCATGTGACCCGCCGATACTCACTGGGAAGAAGGACGCGATAGCTACTTTTGATTGGGTAATACGTATGGAAGCCGCCATCCGTCTGAGCGAGTGTCGAGCTAATCAAGTAGTGAAGTTTGCTGCTAACTCCTTGAGGGAGGAAGCATCCCACTGGTGGGAAGGTGTACGTCAAGCTAAAGGGAGCGAGATTGTGGATGCGATGATGTGGGCTGACTTGAAAACTTTGGTAATCAAGAATTTCTGCCCAAGGAACGAGATTGAAAAGGTAGAGAGGGAATTTCTGGGTTTGAAGGCCGGGAACATGACGCACCGGCAATACACAACCCGATTTAATAAACTGGCACGTCTGGTGCCACACCTTGTCACTACAGAAGAGAGAAAGATTGTCTGTTATATTCAAGGGTTGCCGGACCAGGTCCGCACCTATGTTAAGGCAAACGCCCCTACTACCTATGATTCGGCAGTAGAGCTAAGTGGCGTAGTATTTGACGATCTGGCACTGAATGTTGTTGCCGTTGAAGAGCAAAAGAAGAGACCGAACTTCTCAAACAAGCGAACTGGGGGAAAGATGTTTGGGTCTCGTGATAAGAGGGCTCGGGTGGGTGAGCCGACTGTTTGTAAGAAGTGTGGAAGGGAGCATGTAGGTGAATGCAGACTGGGATCTAGCTTGTGCTATAAGTGTGGCAAGACCGGGCACTACTCTCGAGAATGCCCGCAAGGCTACAAATGCTACAACTGTGGGGATTTCGGCCATATGAGCCGAGAATGTACCAAGCCCAGGATGGGGGAAACCGGGAAAGGAAAGGGCCCGGAAAAGAAAGGAGAAGGATCTCGTGCAAAGACTCGTGCGTACGCACTGACGCAAGAACAAGCCAGGGCGAATCCCGATGTGGCGTCAGGTACATTCGTCCTTGACAACACTCTTGTTTCTGTGTTATTTGATTCGGGTGCCAGTAAGAGTTTTATATCTGTGACTTTTTGTAAGAGAGTGAAGTACGCTGTAAGTATACTAGAAAGGGCCTTTAGCGTAGAAACCGCTGAGGGTAGAACTGCGAGAGTGACCGAGGTAGTTGACAACTCTACGATAAAAATAGAAGGTCATAGATTCCCTGTCAGATTGTTTGTTATGGTTTTGGGAGGGTTTGATGTCGTGCTGGGTATGGATTGGCTAACTGCCAATGAAGCGCAAATTATATGTAAACGAAAGATAATCCAACTCAAGGCTCCGGATGGTAGCAAAGTCGAAGTCTTTGGAGATCGTGACGCCCCGATGCCAAACGTCATCTCAATGATTAAGGCAACGAATTACTTGAGGCGCGGATGCGAGGCTTATCTGGTATATGTGATTGACAAGTGTAAGGAAGTGAAGGAACTAGACGATGTACCCGTGGTACGCGAGTACCCGGAGGTGTTTCCAGAGGATTTGCCTGGGATACCACGCGATAGAGAAATTGAGTTCCGAATTGACTTAGTACCAGATGCCCAGCCCGTGGCTAAGGCTCCATATCGACTAGCACCAGTGGAAACCAACTAGACGAGTTACTTGAGAAAGGATTTATTCAACCGAGCATCTCGCCGTGGGGTGCTCCGGTGTTGTTTGTAAAGAAGAAAGATGGTTCGATGAGAATGTGTATCGATTATCGCGAGTTGAATAAACGAACGGTGAAGAACAAGTACCCTTTACCAAGGATCGATGACCTGTTCGACCAGTTGCAAGGCGCAAGTTGGTTTTCGAAAATCGACCTTCGGTCCGGGTACCATCAGTTGAAGGTGAGGGAAGAAGACATACCGAAAACTGCATTTCGCACGCGTTATGGACATTTCGAGTTCCGCGTAATGTCTTTCGGATTGACGAACGCCCCCGCAGCGTTCATGGATTTAATGAATAGGGTGTGTCGACCGATGCTGGATCGATCGGTAATTGTGTTCATCGATGATATCCTTATCTACTCCAAGAATGAGGGTGATCACGCATGTCACTTAAAGGAGGTGTTGGAGGCTCTGAAGAGAGAAAAGTTGTATGCTAAGTTCTCCAAATGCGCGTTCTGGCTTAGGGAAGTCCAATTCCTAGGTCACGTCATTGGCCCGAACGGCATTATGGTTGACCCAGCAAAGATAGTAACGGTAAGTGAATGGGACATTCCTAAGACGCCAACTGAAATCCGCAGTTTCTTGGGATTGGCAGGCTACTATCGGAGATTCATCCAGGATTTCTCGAAAATAGCTTCGCCATTGACAAAGTTGACTCGGAAAGAAGTAAAGTACGAATGGGGTTCGACCCAAGATGAGGCGTTTAAGGAATTGAAAGAGAAGCTAACACAAGCTCCAGTCTTGGCCCTTCCCGAGGGCAGTGAAGATTTGGTGGTATACTCTGACGCTTCGGGTCAGGGATTGGGGTGTGTGTTGATGCAGCGTGGTAGAGTGATTGCATATGCGTCGCGGCAGTTGAAAGTTCACGAAGTCAACTATCCGACTCACGATTTGGAACTTGCTGCTGTCGTATTTGCATTGAAAATCTGGAGGCACTACCTGTACGGGGTAAAGTTTACTATTTACTCCGACCACAAAAGTTTGAAGTACTTCTTCGAACAAAAGGAACTTAATATGAGGCAGAGGAGATGGTTGGAACTCCTGAAGGACTATGACTGTGAAATAATGTACCATCCTGGAAAGGCAAACGTGGTGGCTGACGCTCTAAGCCGAAAGGATGTGCCTACTCCTATTAGAGTGAAAGCTTGCCAGTTGGTGGTAACATCGGATGTGATGAGAGAAATCGAAAGAGCTCAAGATGAAGCTTTGAAGGAAGAAAATATAAAGAAAGAAAGGATGGTTGGCCAACGGGACAAGTTGGAATATAACACCCTCGGTGTTAGAACGTGTTATGGACGGATATGGATACCTATGGGTGGCGAACTTAGGAGCAAAATCTTGGATGAGGCTCATAAGTCTCGTTACTCTATCCATCCCGGTACCAATAAAATGTACCAAGATCTGAAGAGGGAATACTGGTGGCCTGGAATGAAATGTGATGTGACGAAGTATGTAAGCAAGTGCTTGACTTGCTCGCAAGTAAAGGCTGAACACCAGAAACCGTATGGAAAGATTCAACCACTTGACATACCAGAATGGAAGTGGGAACACATTACCATGGACTTCATAACTAAGCTACCTCGCACAGCTAAAGGTCATGACGCCATTTGGGTAATTGTGGACCGTTTAACGAAGAGTGCTCATTTCCTACCTATTCGCGAGGCGTTCTCGTCGGAAAGGTTAGCAGAGGTATTTATCAACGAAGTAGTAGCGCGGCATGGGATGCCCTTGACGATCGTATCTGACCGGGACACACGATTCACATCGAGGTTCTGGAAAAGATTTCATGAGTCGATGGGCACGAGGCTGAATATCAGCACGGCATACCACCCACAAACGGATGGTCAGTCCAAAAGGACCATTCAGACATTGGAGGATATGCTCCGTGCTTGTATTATTGACTTCGGTGGCAGTTGGGACAGCCATCTGCCGTTAGCCGAGTTCTCCTACAACAATAGTCATCACACGACGATAGGCATGCCGCCTTACGAAATGTTGTATGGGAGAAGATGTAGAACCCCGGTTTGTTGGGGTGAGATTGGACAGAAGGAATTAGGAAGTCTCGAAGTCGTAAGAGAGACGTCAGAAAGGTTTGATCAGATCAAAGCACGAATGAAGGCCGCACAAGATCGTCAGAAATCCTATGCGGATAGACGACGAAGGCCTATCGAGTTTGATGTTGGGGACAGAGTAATGTTGAAAGTGTCCCCGTGGAAGGGAATCATTCGATTCAGAAAGAGAGGAAAGTTAAGTCCGAGGTTTGTCGGACCGTTCAGGATAATGGCACGGGTTGGTGAAGTCGCTTATCGGTTGGAGTTGCCTGATGAGTTAAGTGGGATTCATCCTACCTTCCATGTATCACACTTGCGAAAGTGTTTGGCGGATGAATCAGCTCACGTACCACTTACTGACATCGAGGTCGACAACAGCCTTAATTACATCGAAGAACCCGTGGCTATCTTAGACCGAAAGGAAAAGCGTTTGCGTAATAAAGTTATTCCATTGGTTAAAGTCCAATGGAGGCACCGAAAGGGATCGGAGGCTACATGGGAAACGGAGGCGGAGATGAGGGAGTCGTACCCTCAATTATTTGACTTGTGATAGGTTTCGGGGACGAAACCTATTATAAGGGGGGTAGACTTGTAACATCCCAAAATGTCGAGAAATAAAGTTAACGAGTTCAAGCGGGCCGAAGTCGGGCCGGGTCAGTCGCGAACCGGGCTTGGGGAGGTCTCCCCTATAAATAGCCAGGGTCACCACATGTTTCTCTCATTTGCAATTCTAGAGAGAGAAAACCGTAGAGAGAGAAAGTGTCGGAATCGCACAAGATTGCACCCGCTCGTGTCTCTTGCACTCGTGAGATGAACCTCCGGATCAGAAGCTCGATTCAGGTAACGATCCGACCTAAATCTGAGTTTTTAGTTCGTTTTTGGGTTTTTCGGGTTTTGGGTGAAAAGGCAAGGTTTGAACGGATGAATCTGATAAATAATCATAGATTTGAGATCCCTAAGGGAAAACGAACGTTTTGGATGCAACATGTTCGGGATCTTGACATGATCAGACCCGAAATGCGAAAGTTAGGGTTTTCGCGAAGAACAGGTCGTGCGCACTTGCTAAGTGCGCACGGAGCAGGTCCTGCGCACTTTCTAAGTGCGCAGGAGGAGGAACCTGCGCACTTGCTAAGTGCGCAGGAGGAAGGACCTGCGCACTTGCTAAGTGCGCAGGAGGCAGAGTCTGCGCACTTGCTAAGTGCGCAGGCAGCAGGGTCTGCGCACTTGCTAAGTGCGCAGACATCAGACTGGTTAAGTAAAGTTAGTATGTTTAGAAGGGTTAAACCGTTAGAGTCGGTAATGGTCTGATGTGTATGTAACTACTCAATTCAGATCGTACGTGAAGTCGTTGGACCTTCGTTTAGGACAACCGAGACTAGCTTATCAGGTGAGTTCTAGAAGCCCTCTTTTAAATGTTTTTATATAATGTTTTCGGGCTGGTGTGTACACGTATGAAATGCTGTTTTATAAAATGATTTTTATGAAACTACGTTTACGAAAGGAAATGATTTGGAACGAAGGATTTATGGAAAGAAAGTTTATGAACGGAATGTTTACGAACGAATGTTATAAAGAAATGGTTTAATGAAAAGGTAAAAGGGTTTTGAAAGTGAAGGAAAGGTTTTATGAAAAGAAAACAAAAAGGGGCAAAGGTTTTAAAGAAGTCATTACAAATCTAATCTGTCGAATGAATGGAATTGACGAATGAAGTCTGGGAATGTGATTCCCAGCCTTGTGGTAGATTATGGACAGCGAGCCATAGTTACCACAAGAACAACATGGGCAATGTCTTTGTGGCATGTCAATGGTTTTGATGTTGTACAACTGGTAAAGGGAGTAACGACGGTTACTCGGGTGATGACGATCATCCTAAGCGAACGAGGTAATGGGAAATCAATGACGGCGATACGTAACGGTTGATTTCCAAAGGAGAGATGCGTGTTGGGCAATGACGGCGATACGTAACGGTTGACCCCACGCATTGAAGGGTTGGGCAATGGCGGCGATACGTAACGGTTGACCCAACGTAGTGGTATGGTTGTGGCAATGACGGCGATACGTAACGGTTGCCCACAACATTAAAAGTTCCTACGGGGACATAGAGACGCGTAACGATACTGATTTAGATAATAATGTATGACTTAAATGAATGTTAATATTTTAAACAAATGATTGTGTTTAAATATGCGAAGGTTTACGAATGAAAGGCCCTGTTTTCTTATACGAATGTTAAACCCTATTGAATGTTTGAATGATGAACCATTTCTTAAAACGAACGAAAACTAGAACTCACCAGCGTAGCTGACGTTTTTAAGTGTACACATTCAGGTTAAGGTAGGTTCTGAGGATGGACGGTGAGGCTTGGCTAGAGATGAAGAGTTACCCGACTGCTTTTGAAGACTGGCATCCCGTTATGTTTAGTTATGATGTAAATATGTTTTAAACTATGTTTACGCTTCCGCATGTATGAACAACGATTAAGTTATGTTTAAATGAAATTTCCGCTGCGTTATCTGATATTCATGTTTAAGAACTGCTTGTGAATGAGTAAATCCAATAAGTGAGGCCTCCCGGGTTTGGGGCCTTACATTGAATCTCTCCCCTTTCTCTCTCTCTCTCTATATATATATATATATAGAGGAAGGATCAAATAAGAAGGGGATTTTCCCTAAGTAGGCTAGGAAGGAATGAGATTTTGATACGTGACATATTAGACAAAATAGATGGAAGGGTAATTTTGTCCACTGTAAATTAGGTTTTGTGTTAGGGCACCTTCCGTTGTTCATACGCCACCACACCTTCACCATCCCTTTCACCTGTTAGGAAAAACCAAGAATCCCTAAACAATCATCGATCTTCACATCTGTAATCTGTTCATGCTTCTCATTGGATCTTAATTAACCTTTTAATGGAGAATGCATGTGTTTCTCACTCCAATATGAGAATTTATTCATCTATCAGTGTGTCACACCCCGACCGGCGGCGGATTAAACGCCGGGGCTGACGCGGTTGTTCATAAGCACATGATCATCTATTATTAAATGACAATATTTATTCATCCAATTAAAATCATCCGTTACATAGAAAATGGAAAACGAAACGTTCAAGACATAACATAATTTAAATTAATCTAGGTCCAAGTCCTAGATGAGCAGGTAGGGTCCTCAAATTTGTGCACCTGAAACATGTGAGTAAATGTCAACTACAAGTAGTTGGTGAGTAACATAGGTTTTGACACTAACAAAGGTTAAGTAAAAAGTGTTTGAAATTCAATACTGTTCAAAGCGTAACTATGGCATAAATGTGAAAACATACAAAGTTCCAAGCGTACAATTCAATCCGTAGTAAATGGAAAAAACTGGTAAGTACAATCCCACTGATTGTGTTTTGGAAAAATAGTAATATGGTACACACAAAACCCGCCAAGGTTCGTGTTAACTGGAATCGGATTCCCCTATAAATGATCATGTTAGGTACTACCTTAGGCCTGGGTAGCGGGTTAATGAATGTACTAGCATGAAGGGCTGACGCGGTTGTTCATAAGCACATGATCATCTATTATTAAATGACAATATTTATTCATCCAATTAAAATCATCCGTTACATAGAAAATGGAAAACGAAACGTTCAAGACATAACATAATTTAAATTAATCTAGGTCCAAGTCCTAGATGAGCAGGTAGGGTCTTCAAATTTGTGCACCTGAAACATTTGAGTAAATGTCAACTACAAGTAGTTGGTGAGTAACATAGGTTTTGACACTAACAAAGGTTAAGTAAAAAGTGTTTGTAATTCAATATTGTTCAAAGCGTAACTATGGCATAAATGTGAAAACATACAAAGTTCCAAGCGTACAATTCAATCCGTAGTAAATGGAAAACTGGTAAGTACAATCCCACTGATTGTGTTTTGGAAAAGTAGTAATATGGTACACACAAAACCCGCCAATGTTCGTGTTAACTGGAATCGGATTCCCCTATAAATGATCATGTTAGGTACTACCTTAGGCCTGGGTAGCAGGTTAATGAATGTACTAGCATGAACACATGTAATGGTCACCAAGTAGTTTAAGACATAAAGCACTTAGTAAATAGCATGAGAACATTGGTATTGAATTTGGTAAGCATGGTAAGTAAACATGTTCCACCCCGAGTATTTGTAAACAATAGTAAAAAGAAAGGGAGCTATGAACTCACTTGTAATGAAGCTAGAGTTGGTATGATTCGGTAAGATAAATAGGTCTCGTGAGGACTTCTCACAATAAACCTACATGTGTAATGATACTCCAAATTTAATGTACGGTCTAAATGGATTTAAGAAATTATTGGGACTTTAGGGTTTCACGGGGTTTGTAAGAAAAGCAAGTTCAATATAAAAAGTAGTTTGCAAAATTTAATTAATAAATCAATTAGTAATTTATTTATGTAATTATCCCAAAGATAAATAAATTTATGAAAAGTAACAAGTTTCAAAAGTGGAATTTGATAAAATAACTTATAAATAAATAATGAAATGAAAAGGTTTAATTAATTTATTTTAGGTAAATAAGTTAATTAAGCAAGTAGTAAATGTAAATAAAAGTGTTAATTAATTTAATAGTAAATACAAATAATATGGTTATATGATCATTTAAATAATTTCACTTTAATTGAATTTGTAAAAAAAATAAATAGGTTTTAAATAGAATTTGTATAAATATTTAAAATGATTATTTAAATACTTATAAGTGTTTTTAAATAATTATTCCCACTAAAACAATTATTAATAAGCTCGAAGGAAAAGCCTTAACAACTAAAATTAAAATTTATGTAATAAACATTGTTTTATCCTTTTGGCTTTTATAAAAATTACAAATTGTTTTATTAGATTTATAGTAATTTTTTTGAATTTTTAAAGTATAAATTTATGTAATAAAACAATGAATAAGCGGTTAAAAATAAAAAGGGGCTAGACTCGGCCACAAGCAGACTCGAACCCGCGACCTGTCGTGTTTGAGGCATGGCTGTTAACCAACTGATCTGGGCTCAGTGCCATGACCAACACCAGGCGCGTAAATGGTTAATCAGTTTAGGCCTACAAGCCTTCTTCTTCCCAACCCGTAACCCAACCCTAGCAATCCGATTCATCTTGATTTCGCAGCGATTGGTTAGTAAACCATAGGGCTTTTGATCGGAAGTTTGAAACGAATCAAATGGCATAAATTTTACCTCGAACGGTTGCGAAACGAGGGAGAACGACTAGAGAGTCGACGTCGGCTTTCTTCGAGTTCGTCGGAGCTCTAGGGGAGGAATGCGATGCTAACAGATGCGTAGGAAGTTTGTGGTGAATACTATGATGGTGTGGTACTCGGTTTTATAGGCAAATTGCATGTTAAATGTTCTCATTGAAGTCGGGTTTGATTGAGGACGGTTATGGGACGATTAGGGTCGCGTGGCTTGATTGAGATTAAATTGAGTAGTTTAAGTCATCACGTTTCGGTCGATCAAGGGTTGAATACCATCAACTGAAGTTAATTCATCCAAATCGTGCGATTGGGAAAACGAATTGAAGTTGTTGACTTTAGTAAGTCAAAATTGGGGGTGGGGGAAGATGATCCAAAAATTACATAATCAGTCCTTGAGGTTTCAAGTGTTATTCTTTCGTATAAAAGTTTAGGTTTTAAATTGGAACTAAGTTTCAAAAGGTTGCATTTTTGTACTCTAAACATTTACAACACATAAACGTATTAAATTCTATGTATATTTGTTTATAAAACTTAATAAATCATTTGTTATAAATATAATTTACTAAATAGTGTATCCTTGATTTAAAGTATATAAACTCAAATTTTTCTTATAGAATTTATTATTTAGAACATAAACCCTCATTGATTCTACTTCTTGTAAATTGTTTATATGTGTATTTATAGGCTTAGAATATATATTTATGAAAAAGGAGGTAACAATTATTATTTACATAATACCTTACGTAAACATTTATTACCTTAAAATTTGGAATAATGACATTTAATGTATATATATAAATACTTATGAAATGTAATGAGCAAATGAGACAGTTTTATAAATACAGATCACCAGATACTGGAATTACAAGAGTCAGAGTAGTTAAACTAAAGCCGGAAATTTCTTGGGGATTACAGTCTCCCCTACTTTAGGAGATTTCGTCCCGAAATTTATTAAGAAGAGGGTCCTGGAAACAGATGTGGGTATTTGGATTTCATTTGATCCTCACGCTCCCAAGTAAACTCAGGGCCACGCTTGGATTACCATCGAACCTTAACGATTGGAATTCGACTTCGCTTGTGTTGCTTAACTTCTCGGTCCATGATCTCGACGAGCTTCTCCACGAAGTGCATTGTTTCGTCAATGTGAATCTCGTCGAGTGGTATGTGGAGATTCTCGTCAGCTAAACATTTCTTTAGGTTCGAGACATGAAATGTTGGATGAACGTTACTGAGTCCTTCAGGTAGATCCAACTTATAGGCTACCTTCCCATTCCGCTCAAGGATTTTAAAAGGACCCACGAATCTTGGCGCAAGTTTCCCTTTCTTTCCAAAACGAACTACGCCCTTCCAAGGGGATACCTTGAGAAGAACTATATCGCCAATTTGAAATTCTAAGGGTTTTCGGCATTTGTCGGCATAGCTCTTGTCACACCCCGACCGATGGCGGAATCATCGGGGCGGGACATGTAAGACTGTTCATAGCACATGGTTGACTAAATTGAAATATATTAAAGTCAAATTTGCATTACAAATAATCCAAGTACAAAAACCAAATTCAAACAAGATACATAAAATAACTCATAAAATTCTTGATTTAAATTGCTAAGTCCAAATCCTATGTTGAACACGTCTTGAATCAATCTCACACATTGGGGCCTGAAACATGAATAAAATAAAGTCAACTAAAAAGTTGGTGAGTATAACACAGTTGTATATAGATAGCATATAGATGAAAACAAATCCTTTACATGACATGATAAATAAGGCGTTTATGGGGAGCAGCTATTGTGTAACCAAATGTACAATCAAACCTTGTAACTAGCATGCAAAACAAATGTGTTGTCGGTTTCAATCACCGCGTACCATGGGTGGGTTTGTCAGACTCAATAGATCTATCATTGAAAACCGTCGGCTTGTATAGTTAATGATTGCACATAAGAGCATACAAAGGTTTGCACACCTAGCACTCGGGCACAAAGCTCAAATTTTGCACACATGTATGTAAATAGGATTTTTACACTTGTGTTGTTTGTGTAAATGTAAATGTGTAATGTGTAATGGTTATAGAGTTCATGTTCCACCCCAAAAGTGTAAAAGAGTAAAAGGGGTTGTGAATACTCACTTGGTATGGAAGTGTAGCTAACAAGGATTATAGATAGCAAATATGTTCCTTGAAATGCACAAGTTAACCTAAAGAGTAATGTGTATTGAATCAAATAGATGCATAAAGTTTAAGTCTAAAATGAAAGTTGAATTTGTGTATAAAACTATTGATTTGTATTTAAAAAGTATTGAATAAAATACATAGAGTTTGAAGTAAAATATTTTTGAAACAATTTGATTAGGTTTGAATTGAATAATTGAATAAATATATAATTATAGTTTATGAAATAATGTAAATATTAATTGTAATTAAGTATAAATAAATAAATGATTTTGATTTAAAAAAGGTAAATTAAATAAATAATCATTATCTCATTTATTTATAAATTTTGTAACTTAATTATTTAAAATATCATTTAAGTGTAAGATAATAAATATGAATTTAATTTTCATAAATTTTTAAATAAACTTTTAAATAATATTTATCTCTTCAAATACAGAAAACATATTTTTATAAAATTTGAGACATTTATTGATTGAAAAATATAAAATTATAATTTTGTTAAAGTTTCTGAGTCACACACGACCGTGCCTCGGAAGGGCACGATCGTGCTCGAGCCACGGGCGCGACCGCACTAGTCGGGGCGCGACCGGGTTGATCAACAGAGGGCACAATCTAGACAAGTCAACAGGCACGACCGTGCCTTGGCTCGGCACGGTCGTGTCTATGATCTTTAGACACAACAGAGACTAGCCCAGAGGGCATGACAAGGTCTGGACAGGAGAACACGACCGCGCTGCTAGTCGGCACGACCGCGCTACATGAGGCACGGCCGCGCTAGATGATTAGCGCGACCGTGTCTAATCCAAATCAGACACGAATTGAACAATTCTTGTATTTATAGCGTTGGAATTGATAGGGCTTTTAATTATTGAGTTATTACGAGACTTTTCATATAATTTAATTGTATGTGAATCGTGTTTAAGAGTGGAATCGATTAAATCTTTTCTTATTCAAATAATAATTCTGATTCGGACGATTTCTGTAATGAAAGCCCAGATTAAAATGGGGCTTTTGACATTGATACTGAAACGAATGAGATGGAGTGTATACTTACCCGGAAGCGTATTGAATCGATGAAGAACGATAGAACGGAGTTCCGGCGACGGAGAAACTGGCTTCCGGCGACTTCGGCTGCAATTCCGTCTAGTCCAGAGAGTCCAATAATAGCAGGGGAGATTGCTGAAGAGGATTCCTTGACTGCTTGGGAGAAATTTGATCGAAATGAGGGATTTGAGTTTTTTGAGAGAATGGTCGACGGTTTCTAGAGAGGAGTTTTGTATTTTGATGGTAATAGTTGCGATTGACCAAGATATTTTCTTTGATAACGAAGGTATAACGTAAATCGGGTTTGAATTCTAACGATCGAGCGTTTTGAAATCTCATTTACGTTTTGACAGTTACACAGGCGCGACCGTGCCTAATAGAGGCGCGACCGTGCCTAGGCACCGGGCGCGATCGTTCCAAAGCAGGTCGCGCGACCGTGCCAAAGCACTTGGCGCGACCGTGCTAGGCCAAAGCACTTGGCGCGACCGTGCTAGGACGAAGCACGACCGTGCTAGACTAGGGTTTCTTGACATTTTTCAACTTTAGTTCTTGACTTTTCAGATTTGATAAGTTTGAATAAAATAGTTTCTTGTATAGTGTTTAAATGTATATAACCGAGTAAAATTTGCGAATTTGTATAGAATCATTGCATTTAATTTACGGCGAGAAAATAATGAGATAGTGCACGAGTATTGAATTCGAAATTGCATTACATTGGATTGAAATATGAATACTAAAAATCAGGAATGTTACAGCTCTTTTGCCGACTTCTTGCTGCCAGAAGGTTGTCTCGGATTAACATTATCTTGTCGGAAATCTCTTGAATCAATTCAGGACCAGTGATTTATGATTCACCGATTTCCGCCCAGCAGACAGGAGAGCGGCACTTCCGACCATAAAATGCTTCAAAAGGAGCCATGTTAATGCTTGTGTGATAACTGTTGTTGTATGAGAACTCGACTAGGGGTAGGTGTAAATCCCAGTTTCCCTTGAAGTCAATGACACAGGCTCTAAGCATATCTTGGTTTGAATCGTTCGTTCGGACTGACCATCAGTTTGCGGATGGTAAGCCGTACTAAGATTCAGTTGAGTACCTAGAGCTGATTGTAGGGATTGCCAGAAACGGGAGGTGAATCGTCCATCACGATCAGAAATAATGTTGAGAGGCACACCGTGACGACTAACGATTTCATCAATATAGATTCGAGCTAGTTTTTCAACTCGATAGTCCTCACGTATGGGTATGAAATGAGCAGACTTTGTTAAGCGGTCGATGATTACCCAAAAGCTATCATGACCACGAGATGTGTGTGGGAGTTTGGTTATAAAGTCCATGGCAATACACTCCCATTTCCACACGGGTATCTCGGGTTGTTCAAGTAAACCGGATGGACGCTGGTGCTCGGCTTTAACCTTTAAACAAGTAAGGCATTTGGACACATATAGGGCAATGTCCTTTTTCATACCAGGCCACCAGTATTGAGTACGGAGATCCATGTACATTTTGTCTGCACCAGGATGTACAGAATAACGAGTCTTGTGAGACTCGTTCATGATAAAGGTACGAAGGTTTTCACGGTCCGGAATCCAGATATGATTTAGAAAGTAAAGTAATCCATTGGGTTTGGTTTCAAGTTGGAGTTCAGCACCACATGACATTTCATTGTACATGTTTCCTTTAGTGACAGAAAGATGTTGTGCTTCTAGGATGCGAGTTTGAATATCATTTTGGATTCAGATGCTGTGGATCTTGATAGGTTCCTTACGGCTAAGAGCATCAGCCACTACATTCGCCTTACCAGGATGATAACGAATATTACAGTCGTAGTCATTTAGGAGTTCAACCCAACGCCTTTGTCTCATGTTGAGTTCTTTTTGATTGAAAATGTGTTGGAGACTCTTATGATCGGTGTAAATCTCACATTTGGTACCATATAGGTAATGTATCCAAATTTTAAGAGCAAATACGACCGCACCCAACTCAAGATCGTGCGTCGTATAATTCTTCTCATGGATTTTGAGTTGTCGGGACGCATAAGCGATCACTTTGCCTCGTTGCATTAGAACACAACCTAGGCCTAAGTGGGAAGCGTCGCAATAAACGACAAAGTCTTCGGTTCCATAGGGAAGAGTCAGAATAGGAGCCTCACACAGTTTCTGTTTCAGGGTTTGAAAGGCCTCTTCCTGTTTTGGTCCCCACTCGTAGGGTTTGCCTTTGTGAGTTAAGGCTGTGAGTGGTACCGCGATCTTTGAAAAATTCGCTATGAATCGACGGTAATAGCCCGCTAAACCTAGAAATGAGCGAACTTCGGTAGGGGTCTTTGGGGCTTGCCAGTTCTTTACCGCCTCAATCTTAGCGGGATCCACGTGAATACCCTTCTCGTTGACTATGTGTCCCAAGAATTGGACTTCCTTTAGCCAAAATTCACATTTGGAGAACTTAGCGTATAATTGCTCCTTCTTCAATAGGTCCAAAACCAAACGCAAGTGTTCCTCATGTTCTGCTTTTGATTTTGAATAGATGAGAATGTCGTCAATGAAAACGATTACAAACTTGTCCAAGTACGGCTTGCACACTCGGTTCATAAGATCCATGAATACTGCGGGTGCATTGGTTAGTCCGAATGGCATAACCATGAACTCGTAATGACCATATCTTGTACGAAAGGCTGTCTTGGGGATATCGGATTCGAGGACTCATAACTGGTGATAACCAGAACGAAGATCAATCTTAGAGAAATAAGTCGAGCCTTGAAGTTGATCAAATAAATCGTCAATCCTCGGAAGTGGATAACGGTTCTTCACGGTAAGCTTGTTAAGTTCCCGATAGTCGATGCACATTCTGAAAGAACCATCCTTCTTCTTGACGAATAGAACAGGTGCTCCCCAAGGGGAAACGCTAGGACGAATAAGTCCTTTGTCAGAAAGTTCTTGGAGTTGGCTTGAAAGTTCCTGCATCTCTGATGGTGCAAGACGATAAGGTGACTTGGCCACGGGGTTTGCTCCTGGTACTAAGTCAATACGAAATTCGACTTGACGTATAGGAGGAAGACCAGGTAAATCTTCAGGAAAAACTTCAGGATAGTCCTTGATTACGGGGATGTCTTGGAGACTCTTGTCTTTGCCTTTTCGTTCCACAATATGTGCCAAGAATGCCACACATTTCTTTCGTAAATACTTCTGTGCGGTAGTGCAAGACATGAGCTTGAGTCCTTTCGACAGCTTCTCACCATAGACGTTCAAAATGTCGCCCGAGTCAAGTGGGATACGAATGTACTTGTCAAAACAGACGACTTCAGCATGGTGCTTGGTCAGCCAGTCCATGCCTACTATGATATCAAAACCTCCGAGGGCCTTAGGAATAAGATTGATTGAAAAGTCATGATCGTTCAAGGTTAAGGTACAATCTCTAATGATGGTGTCACATGAAACAGAATAACCATCCGCTACTAAAATATCAAAGGGTTTGTCTAACTTAGCTCGACTCATAGCGAGTTGTGGTTCAAATTCAAAGGACACGAAACTCCTATCGGAACCAGTATCAACTAGGATGGAAGCATATTGTTGATTAATTGGGTACGTACCGTTCACCACATCGTTGTTGGCTTGTACCTCATTGGCATTGATGTTGAAGGCACGTCCTCGAGCTACGGGGTTTGCATTCCCCTGATTCATATTTCCCCGATTCATATTCCCCTGGTTCCTGTTTCCCTGAATCATGTTACCTTGGTTCCCGTTCCCCTGTATCATGTTGCCTTGATTCATGTTGGCTTGGTTCACAATGACCAACCTAGGGCAACGGTCCCTGAAATGATTTGGGTCTCCACACTTGTAACAAGCACGACCCTGAGCGAAAGCAGTAGGAACAGGAACAGCAGTTTGATTAGCTTGGTAGGCTCGGGGAGCAGTACGGCAGATGTTAGCCGTATGCCCAGAACGTCCACAATTGGTGCATAGACGACATGGCATGTAGGTAGTATGATGGAGCTGGCAGGTGTTACACAGAGGTAGAGTCCCCACATAAGGCTTCTTGTTGGGGTTGTAGGCAGTAGGGGCCACTTGGGCTAGAGGAGCAGCAGGAGTGATGATGGCGAAGTTTCTGCCTTTCCTCTTTTTTCCATTGAAGGAGGACTCAGCTTTGGTTTCCTTGGTGGTTTCAGTGGTGGGTTTTTCAATGACTTTCTTAGCACCCTTCTTGGACAAAGTCCCTGCCTTAACGTGGTTATCTGATAGTGTGGCAGCTAAACGGATAGCTTCTTCAAGAGTGGCTGGGTTACTACCCAACACGGTATCCTGAATCTGCATGGGCAAACCATTGATGTACTTCTCAATGGCTCGGGAGAGAGGAGTGACCATGTGGGGCACCAAGAGGCTAAGCTCATGAAAGCGGGTGGTATAGGCAAGGCTTTCACCACTGTCTTGTTTGAGATCCCAGAATTCAGCTTCTAGTTTCTTGACCTCATTACGGGGGCAAAACTCATCGGTCATGAGTGCTTTCACATCGGCCCAATGCAAGGCTAGTGCAACCTCTATCCCACGGTTACGCTTTTCTCCATTCCACCATGTTAGTTCCCTCTTCTGGAAGACACTAGTAGCATAACGAACCTTCAGGTTCTCAGGACAGTCAGCATTGATGAAAGTCCCCTCAATGCTTTCAAACCATTGGAGAAGTCCAGTAGCTCCTTCGTTCCCATAAAACTTGGTGGGGTTGCAGGAGTTAAAGTGTTTGAATGTACACGTGGGATTCCTTGGTGCAACATTCTGGTTCAGTTGATTGACCATAGTTGGTAGGATTGTAGCCATTTGCTGAATGATCCTATCGGTAAGGTTGTGCCTACGCTCATGACGAGGAGGCATTCTACAAACGGGTGAATAAAAAGTTCATAAGATGTGAATCATGTACAAGAGTTTGCAATTTAATCATGAGATATTAGGTGAAACATAGATGGTACCCTATTGGGCACATTGGCTTATTAAGGTATTTTAAGTCTTTCTAATGTTTGAGAAGTCATGCTTTAGCCTATAAGTGAACACTCATCCCAAGAATTCCCAGGAAAGCATAACTGGTCCATCTGTTGATTTGGATTTATACGAAATGCTTTCCTAGACAGAACTCCCAGAATACAGGCATCCACCCTTCCGGATTGCACAAGTTCTCATTCATTAGTTAGAGCTTACATACCTTTAACGAGAGTTTCCTTCGGATTAGATTATTAAGTCTAAGTGTAAGTTTCATGTAGACTCTTGAATGTCGTAGTTCATGGAGTTGTATCAGGTAATCAAAAATAGATAGATGTAGGTAAGCATGCATAATAAAGATAGTGTGGAGTTCCTAATAAAAGACACGAGTTAAACTCGTGTTTGGGACTCCTAGGTTATAGTCTAGGTCATGTGTCTAATAACCTAATTCCCTATAACCATGGCTCTGATACCAATCTGTCACACCCCGACAGGCGACGGATTAAACGCCGGGGCTGACGCGGTTGTTCATAAGCACATGATCATCTATTATTAAATGACAATATTTATTCATCCAATTAAAATCATCCGTTACATAGAAAATGGAAAACGAAACGTTCAAGACATAACATAATTTAAATTAATCTAGGTCCAAGTCCTAGATGAGCAGGTAGGGTCCTCAAATTTGTGCACCTGAAACATGTGAGTAAATGTCAACTACAAGTAGTTGGTGAGTAACATAGGTTTTGACACTAACAAAGGTTAAGTAAAAAGTGTTTGTAATTCAATATTGTTCAAAGCGTAACTATGGCATAAATGTGAAAACATACAAAGTTCCAAGCGTACAATTCAATCCGTAGTAAATGGAAAACTGGTAAGTACAATCCCACTGATTGTGTTTTGGAAAAATAGTAATATGGTACACACAAAACCCGCCAAGGTTCGTGTTAACTGGAATCGGATTCCCCTATAAATGATCATGTTAGGTACTACCTTAGGCCTGGGTAGCAGGTTAATGAATGTACTAGCATGAACACATGTAATGGTCACCAAGTAGTTTAAGACATAAAGCACTTAGTAAATAGCATGAGAACATTGGTATTGAATTTGGTAAGCATGGTAAGTAAACATGTTCCACCCCGAGTATTTGTAAACAATAGTAAAAAGAAATGGGGCTATGAACTCATTTGTAATGAAGCTAGAGTTGGTATGATTCGGTAAGATAAATAGGTCTCGTGAGGACTTCTCACAATAAACCTACATGTGTAATGGTACTCCAAATTTAATGTACGGTCTAAATGGATTTAAGAAATTATTGGGACTTTAGGGTTTCACGGGGTTTGTAAGAAAAGCAAGTTCAATATAAAAAGTAGTTTGCAAAATTTAATTAATAAATCAATTAGTAATTTATTTATGTAATTATCCCAAAGATAAATAAATTTATGAAAAGTAACAAGTTTTAAAAGTGGAATTTGATCAAATAACTTATAAATAAATAATGAAATGAAAAGGTTTAATTAATTTATTTTAGGTAAATAAGTTAATTAAGCAAGTAGTAATTGTAAATAAAAGTGTTAATTAATTTAATAGTAAATACAAATAATATGGTTATATGATCATTTAAATAATTTCACTTTAATTGAATTTGTAAAAGAAATAAATAGGTTTTAAATAGAATTTGTATAAATATTTAAAATGATTATTTAAATACTTATAAGTGTTTTTAAATAATTATTCCCACTAAAACAATTATTAATAAGCTCGAAGGAAAAGCCTTAACAACTAAAATTAAAATTTATGTAATAAACATTGTTTTATCCTTTCGGCTTTTATAAAAATTACTAATTGTTTTATTAGATTTATAGTAATTTTTTTGAATTTTTAAAGTATAAATTTATGTAATAAAACAATGAATAAGCGATTAAAAATAAAAAGGGGCTAGACTCGGCCACAAGCAGACTCGAACCCGCGACCTGTCGTGTTTGGGGCATGGCTGTTAACCAAATGATCTGGGCTCTGTGCCATGACCAACACCAGGCCCGTAAATGGTTAATCAGTTTAGGCCTGCAAGCCTTCTTCTTCCCAACCCGTAACCCAACCCTAGCAATCCGATTCATCTTGATTTCGCAGTGATTGGTTAGTAAACCATAGGGCTTTTGATCGGAAGTTTGAAACGAATCAAATGGCATAAATTTTACCTCGAACGGTTGCGAAACGAGGGAGAACGACTAGAGAGTCGACGTCGGCTTTATTCGAGTTCGTCGGAGCTCTAGGGGAGGAATGCGATGCTAACAGATGCGTAGGAAGTTTGTGGTGAATACTATGATGGTGTGGTACTCGGTTTTATAAGCAAATTGCATGTTAAATGTTCTCATTGAAGTCGGGTTTGATTGAGGACGGTTATGGGACGATTAGGGTCGCGTGGCTTGATTGAGATTAAATTGAGTAGTTTAAGTCATCACGTTTCGGTCGATCAAGGGTTGAATACCATCAACTGAAGTTAATTCATCCAAATCGTGCGATTGGGAAAACGAATTGAAGTTGTTGACTTTAGTAAGTCAAAATTGGGGGTGGGGGAAGATGATCCAAAAATTACATAATCAGTCCTTGAGGTTTCAAGTGTTATTCTTTCGTATAAAAGTTTAGGTTTTAAATTGGAACTAAGTTTCAAAAGGTTGCATTTTTTGTACTCTAAACATTTACAACACATAAACGTATTAAATTCTATGTATATTTGTTTATAAAACTTAATAAATCATTTGTTATAAATATATAAATATAATTTACTAAATAGTATATCCTTGATTTAAAGTATATAAACTCAAATTTTCTTATAGAATTTATTATTTAGAACATAAACCCTCATTGATTCTACTTCTTGTAAATTGTTTATATGTGTATTTATAGGCTTAGAATATATATTTATGAAAAAGAAGGTAACAATTATTATTTACATAATACCTTACGTAAACATTTATTACCTTAAAATTTGGAATAATGGCATTTAATGTATATATATAAATACTTATGAAATGTAATGAGCAAATGAGACAGTTTTATAAATACAGATCACCAGATACTGGAATTACAAGAGTCAGAGTAGTTAAAATAAAGCCGAAAATTTCTTGGGGATTACACAGTGTGATTCATTCCAGATATCGTTACCACGATGCAATCTTCAAAAGGGTACGATGCTTTATTGCGTCTCAAGGAGTTGAGAGTTCTTCCCTATCAGAATATCGTGTGCCCACAAAGTTTTTCCACTTAAAAGCCTAGTGCCTCGTTTACACATTTCTGTTTCGTCGCCTAATTTTACCATTTTCAGTTTAGATGGACTCGAACATAGATTCAGAAAGAAGGGGCGAAATGAAGACGACGGCAGAGTATCTGTTAAATCCACGAACCAAAGAAAGTCGTAGCATCAAAGTCTCTGTCGACTTTTGTTCATAATGTCATTTACTGCAATAAGATTGCAAATTTTCTCAACATCATACTGCATCTTAGTCTTCTCTCTATTGATATGTACATAGCTGAAGCCAATTCATATGCTTGCTTTAAGATGAACTTCAAAGATTACGAATTGAATAAATAAATAAGACTACTAGAAATAATTTATTTTATTAGTAGTATAATTTATATAATGTAACCTTCATAAACAGAGCTAAGCTTTCTTTAGGATTTAAGATAAAAAGTCTCTGAGTGATTTTGAATTAGGACAAACTTGATGTGCTGTCTTTTAGTTTGTGATCGTTTGATCATCTTCATTCTTCACCTTTTAATAATATCTAAATTAATTTATTCCATCAACATACATAAGATTTGATAGGAAATGGAGTAGAAGCATTTTTGATGCTCTACTTATAACATGTAAGATTATCTGCTAAATCTAATGGGCATATGCTAGATGGCTGATCTTTAACTAGGAAGCCTAGGAGCTTTACTTATTGTTCATATTTTATACTGGTTGATCGGGTCACTGTTTTATAGGCTTGTCTTCTTGTATTGTTTATATCTGAAAATCTTTGAATGTGCTTAGTTTTTTTTTTGTTTTATTGAATGTGTTGGATTTTTTATTCTTCCTGAACGTGCTGTATTTTTTTATGTTATGCTGATGGTTGCTGTAGTTTGTTGTTGTGTTGCTTTTTAGCTGTGCTGATTTTATGTTGTTCTCATTTTATGTTGTGCTGATTTTCTTTTATGCTGTTTTTTATATTATGCTTATTTTTGTGTGTGCTGTTTTCATCTGTTATTTTAGTTTTAAACTAGAGTTCATTTTCATACATGAATTTGATGTTGTGATGGGTTTGATGTTATGCAGTTTTTTACTGTGCTGGTTAACTGTTCCGGTTAACTGTTCCAACACATAAAATACAATACAAAAATTCAGCACTGAAATTACAGAACAGAAAATCAACACGGAAAGTATAGCACATTACACATATATTCAGCACAAAAGTACAATACATAAAATACAGCACACTTTTTGTGGTTTTTTTTCAAATCATTATTTTTTATATTGCAACATTATACTCAAATTAAAGAGAAAAAAATGATCGATTTTATGGTGTCATTTTTTAAAAAAAATAATGTTGTATAAAAAAGTTATGGACGTTTAAAAAATATGAGAGAATTAAAAAAAGTTAACAAAATTGACTATTCCAAATATACCCTTCCAGCCCCTTTTTTCTCAACTTAAATCATAACCATTGATTAGAAATATGGATGTTCTTAGCCTACTTTAATAAAATTCACTTTTTAGAGATCCTCCCTCTATATATATATATATAGGGGGAGGATCAAATAAGAAGTTGTTTTCGACTAAGAACTCTAAGAAGTGACAAAAACATTAAGAAACGATATCAAACGAACTCGGATTGAGCTCATTCCAGCGGAGTTGGAACCGTATCGTCGAACTCTACCATCTTAGCTTTTAGGGTTTAGCTTTTAGGGTTTAGATCTTAGCGTTGAATTTTAGGATTTTAGCCTTAGGGAGCCTTAGGGTTTAGCTTTTAGGGTTTAGATTTTAGGGGTTAGGGTTTTTTTTTGGGGGTAGGGGTGGGGGTTTAGGTTTTTGGGGGTGGGTGGGAGTGGGTTTAGGTTTTTGGGGGGATGGGGTGGGGGTTTTAGGTTTTTGGGGGGTGGGGGTGGTGGATTTAGGCTTTTCGGGGTGGGGTTGGAGGGGGGGCTTAGGTTTTTGGGGGTGCGGGTGGAGGGGGGTTTAGGTTTTTGGGTCCGGATTAGAGTTCGATGAGACGGTTCCAACGCCGCTCGAATGAGCTCAATCGGAGTTCGTTTGACCCACTTCTTAGCGTTTCTTAGCGAAAAATCACTTATTAGCGAAACCTTCCCCTATATATATATATATATATATATATATTACTATTTAGTCGTTGTCACACACCTTAATATTTTATATAATTTTACATCATATAACTTTTCTTGATCACAATTAATTAAATCAAGAAACAAAAAAAATGTATGGAGAGGGAAATTAGAAGAGTGGGCCATAGGCCCCTTATTTTACGTCCACACACCCACTCCCAATCATCCACACATTTTCCACTAGTATAATTATTTCTAAATCTTTGACTTCCCTGAATCCCCACCCCATGGCCGGACAACTCACCAGCGCCGATGTCAACCCTAACAACGGACCCGCCGTCGGCGTGCACATCAATCAACGCCGTCGCCTCCCCGACTTCCTCCAAACCATCAATCTCAAACACGTCAAATTAGGTTACCACTATCTAATCTCTCATGTATTAACCCTATGTTTAATCCCTATCATCATCGTCATCTTAATCGAAGCCTCTCAAACAAACCCTAACGACCTCCGTCAGTTATGGATTCACCTGCAATACAATCTCGTCAGTGCAATCACATGCTCCGCCGTATTAGTATTCGGATCCACCGTCTACATCATGACCCGACCCAAACCTGTTTACCTCGTCGATTACGCCTGTTACCGTCCTCCGGATCACCTCAAAGCTCCGTACGAAAAGTTCATGAAACATTCCAGATTAACCGGCGATTTTAACGAATCGGCGTTAGATTTCCAGAGGAAGATTCTAGAAAGATCTGGACTCGGTGAAGAAACTTACGTACCTGAAGCTATGCATTCCATACCCCGCGGCCGTCCATGGCGGCCGCGAAGGTAGAAGCCAAGCAGGTTATGTTCGGTGCGTTAGACAGTTTGTTCTACAGCAACGGAGTTAAACCAAAGGACGTAGGAATACTCGTTGTACGCCGTCGTTATCGTCTGTAATTGTTAATAAGTATAAACTGAGAGGGAATGTCAAAAGCTTTAATCTCGGAGGTATGGGATGCAGCGCGGGGGTGATCGCGGTCGATCTGGCGAAAGATATGTTACAAGTTTTTAGAAACACATACGCCATTGTTGTGAGTACGGAAAATATTACTCAGAATTGGTACTTTGGGAACAAGAAATCAATGTTGATACCTAACTGCTTGTTCAGAGTGGGTGGTTCAGCCGTTCTGTTATCTAACAAACTTGCTGAGAAAAAAAGAGCAAAATATAAACTAATTCATGTGGTTCGGACTCATTGTGGATCAGATGATAAAGCCTTCCGCTGTGTGTATCAGGAACAGGACGAGAGTGGAAAAACAGGCGTTTCGTTGTCGAAAGATCTGATGGCGATTGCAGGTGGAGATTTTTTTGCCAAACTGGTGAGTCTGCGGACTTCAGGAAAGCTCGCTGGTTTTTTAAGTTAGAGTCTGCTCCTCCCACAAGCGGACTTTAGGAAAGCTCTACCATTTCTTCAATCTCCGATTGCCACATAAGCCATTTCCTCAAGTACGCTTGTGGGAGGAGCAAACTCAAACTTGAAAAGTTAGAGTCCGCTTTTTTGGAGAAGTGGACTCCCGATAAACCAAAATAGTTTTAAAAATCGCCGTCAAAACTAAATCATTAATGCTAACTCCACCATTTTTCTAAAAAATTCGCAGGTGGAGCTTTGAAAACTAACATCACGACGTTAGGTCCGCTTGTTCTTCCTATTAGCGAACAGATTCTGTTCTTCTGCACGTTGATCGTGAAGAAGTTGTTTAAGAGTGATATTAAGCCCTACATTCCTGATTTTAAATTAGCATTTGATCATTTCTGCATCCATGCTGGAGGCAGGGCTGTGATTGATGAGTTGGAGAAGAATTTGCAGTTGTTGCCGACGCATGTTGAGGCATCGCGAATGACGCTTCATCGGTTTGGGAACACGTCGTCGAGTTCGATTTGATATGAGTTGGGTTACACTGAAGGGAAAGGGAGGGTTCGAAAGGGGCATAGGGTTTGGCAGATTGCGTTTGGGAGTGGGTTTAAATGTAATAGTGCTGTTTGGAAGGCTTTGAGGAATGTTAAACCGTCTGTTGATAGTCCCTGGGCTGATTGTATTGATAAGTATCCTGTTGAGTTGGTTATGTAGAATTATGATTTGGTTTAGTTGAGTTCTTGTTTCATTGTTGGGTCGGAAAACTTTTGTAGATGTCTGAGGTTCGAATCCTTCGAGTAGAGGTTGGCGCAGTGGGAAATGGTTGATTCCCCTTTAGTAGAAGTCATGTGCGAATCCTGCTTCACTGATTTCCTGGATTATCCTATTGAAGGCCACTTGCCCGACGCAAGCTGTGATTTACCTTATATGTCCGGTTTGCAAGGTATTAGCGGGTGCCGTGGGTTTACTGGCAACGGGTTCCCACGGTAGAAAAGAAAATGTTAGATTATACATAGAAACCAGGTTATAAAATCGGGGTTATATCATTGGTCAACAAGCAAAATGCACGGATGTGTCATATTAGTATTTATTTTCTTGATTTTGTGTATGTGTTTAGAAGCTAGTTTAATGTCACGGGGTCACCCCGTCTATTGCAGCATGCTCAGTCGGCCATTATGTTTTATAGGTCACGGAGTTCATTCTGACATGAACTCATAAACAAATAAGAATTTTTGTTTTTAACTCGTATCCCTATGATGTTTAACTCATATCTTTATATACATTAAACAAATATTGAGTTGAGTTATAAAGTGATATCTAAAATATAAATGTTGTTAACAGTGTTTTTGAATATTAATTGTTATATCACAAAATCTTTGTAAAAATAATTTTAAATTTATATTTCTCCTCAATTATTATAGATTCTGATAATGAAATTGGATAGTGATAGTGATGGGGTACTTTACAACTTTATTTTGCGTTGGCAACTCGACATTAAGAATTTTTGTTTTTAAGGATGAAATCAACATGTGACTTTGTTTCGTATTTGTTCTAATCTCATAATTAATTTAAAACAAGATATGCTGGCAATATTAAATTAACTTTATGAACGGTCACAATGGTTTAAAAGATAATTGATTTTAGTGATATTAATCATTGACTATCTTTTTAGTCAAACTTGTCACACTTTTTAAAAGATTGTCTTCAAAAAAATGATAAGTATTTGATATTACATAACTTTTTAGATTACAACTTTTTAATATTTTAGGATTGAATCCTATCATGTTTAATTTTTCATAAAAATGTTAGACACAACTAAATAAATTAAAGGGACCCATTCTTTTTACTATCTCATGACCAATAAGAGATTAGAAAAAAAAAGAGACTGTCAAAACCATATATTCAATGTTTTGAAACAAAAAAATTGAAGGTATATGGGGGACTTTATCAAGTTAATAAAAAGTAAACATTTTTTTAGATAGTGTTAAAAAGTAAACATTTGTAAAGAGAGAGACTGCCAAAGCCATTCGGTTGCTTTCAGGTATCTGTTGAGTATGCTAAATTGCTAATTACCTAAGCATGTGATATTTTTTTAATCTTATTTTGGGTTGGGTTATCTGGATTAGTAATACACGTAAAAATAAAGTTATTTCCTGCGTAGAGGAAAGGTTTGTCATTGTCCCACCATCTTTATATCCTACCAATACCTCTGCTATGAGTGATTTTACTAGATATGTTTGATTGTATATTTAGTAAATATGAATTAAACTATACCTCTATAGCTATAACATACATGAAATGATTTCATGCATCTACTTTATCTTCGCATATAATAAAATATCTTAAAGTGTATACACGAAAATCAATGTTTAAGAAAAGTAGGTACGCGACATATTTGTCACATATGAACAAGAAAGAGAGTATCATGTTTCTACATTCCAATCCATCATCGAAATATTACATGATTGTAGAAGTAAAAGCTTCTAACAAAGACGTCACGATTAAAGATACCAAAAATGATTGTTCATGTGATTTTCTTTATTAGACAAGTTATGTAATTGTATTAGATTAGAGGGTAGTGAAGTGTAACATGTCCTTCTATATAAGGAGACATCCTCGCTGGAATATTCTTAGACAGATTTTTCTTTACACAATACAATATTCCTGGTTTAATTTGGTATCAGAGCTAATGCTCACAACCTCGCTGAAAAACCCTAGACAGGGCGACGCGACGCCGCTGCCCAAAACCCTACAAACCGTTCATACTTCTTTACTGCTTTCCTTCCTTGTTTTCTATTCATGATCAGTTCCAGTAGAGCCTCCACCGTCACAACACCCACAAGCCACCGCTCTTACAACAGCCATCACCAAAGCGTCGTTGCCACCACAAGTAGCCGCCGCTCCCGAGCCTCCCATCTTCTCACCCACCACTGCTGTCTACCTGCTCTCACTAGGGTTTGCAGAAACAACCTGCATTTGGAACCCTAGCCGTCATTGCCACAATCACGGGCGCTACCGCTGCTTCACACCACCGCTCCACAACAACAGAGGTTCACGAACAGTTCACGCGAAAGTTACTCCTCATGCAAAAGTTAACACTTTCGTACGAAACTGATAAACTTTCGTACGAAAATTGGTGAAACGTGAAGAAGAAGAATCGTGCAAAAGTCGCATTCTCTTGCAAAAGTTGCAGGATAGCTGCCATCACAGGTCGCTCATGACAACAGTTGGTCAACAGGCAGAAACAACCTGCCTTCATTAGGGTTTAGCCCACCAACAATCACCACACTACAGGCAACTGCACATCTTCGGAAACTATCTTTACATTTCAAGCTACAATCGCTCCCGCACTTAGCTTGCGGGGGAATATTAGACCAGTTATGTAATTGTATTAGACTAAAGGGTAGTGAAGTGTAACATGTCCCTTCGAGACACCCTTTGTAACCCTAAACAACACAATCAATCACAATACAATGTTCCTGGTTTACTTTTCTTCTTATATTTTATGCCCAGAAAATTTCTAGTTCTTTGTCTCTCTTCATAGAAGATTATTACAACAAATGATGTTCTTTTCAGATCGGTAAACGTTATGAATTTGCATACAAGAATCGCAAATTCGAGGTACCGCCCAAAACAAAACAAAAAATAAATACAAAAAAGGATTTTTTAAACACCAACTGCAGAAAACTGTGATGAAGCAGAAGCAGTAGAGCATATCACCTTATCTTAGAGAAAACTGGATCTCTTCCAATGTCTTTCCCTTTGTTTCTGGCACCAAAATGGCAGCAAACACAACAGTAGCAGCACACATAAGCATGTACAAAGTGAATGTTCCTGTCAAAATATGAAAATAAATAAATAAATTAATTAATTAATTAAAATTAAACGATTTTAACGGTGATTAACAAGAAATCTTGTAATTTTGATGAGCGAACCTCCACCGCTCCATGCTAAAAGCAAAGGCGCAGTCATAGTAATTAACCATGCAATAAACCAATTGGCTAATGTTGCTATACTCCCAGCTAGTCCTTTTATGTTCACAGGAAGAATCTGTAACACCATGAAGATTAATTATTAATATGATTATCATTTATTAAAAACTTGTAATATCATGCGGTAGATTAAATATAATAAGTAAAGAGAAAATCACGAAAATAGACATTTTCTTGTGTGTGTTATGAGATACTTTTACACACATATTAGACTTTTTCCCATCAATAATTACCTAAACTAATGTGATACGCGAAGAACACCATAGTGTATAGACTCGTGTGTATATCATTATTCGTGCAACCAAAGATTGGTGCATCTCACGGCTATATGTTTGAAATTGATTTGGCATGACCATAGAGGTGTAACACACATAGAAAAATGGCTACTTTTGTGATTTTCTAATTAGTTAATTACCTCGGACATTATAACCCATGGGATGGGCCCCATTCCAAGAGAAAATCCGATTACCATACCCTATTGAGGAAGTTAGCGACACAAGATAAGAACATTAGTCAAAACATATTGAGAAATAACATACTAATTTTTTATTAAATAAAAATAAAATGAAGACATACCACAACTCCAACCACTGACAAGATGCCCATTGCAGCATACAATGAAGAATCTTCTTCCACAAAACTCTGAGATGTTTTTTCACAATTTTAAAATGAAATTGATGCATAAAAACAACATAATAATCAAGCAGTTTAATGTGGGTTTATCCAAATTATGAAAAGAAAAAAAGAAAGAAAATAAAATAATAAATTATTACCTTAACGAAGAAGGAAGCTGCAACGACTACGAGACTGAAGGTCATTCCCGCAGAGGAAACCTAAAACAAAGATTATTTTCCCTTTCTAAGTTGGCCAAGATAGAAATTTTAAGAGAAAAAATAAAGAAATAGCTAAAAATGAAACATGTCAAAGGTGCCCCAAGTGTATTTCATTAATTAAAACCTCCTAAACCAATTTTTTTTTCTATAAAAAATACTGAAAAAATATAGTTTTTGTAAACACGTTTCACACCACTTGATTGTTTAGAATTATTTTTGGGGCAACATGATTCGAGTCGACACGACCCAATCTGTTCCAAACTAAAAGGTTACCCTTTTGACCCGTTACCTGACCCACTCATTTGGCACCACTGATAGAAATGTTGGCAATATGTAGTAATATTGGTTCACTTACAGTGAGCAGAATCCTCCGGCCTGTTTTGTCAACCAACCATGTGGAAACTGCAGTTGCAATAACCTACATGGTGCAATATGTTCTTGGTTAGAAAGTCATTTAAATTACAAAAAATAGTTGGAGGGGGAAATAATATTATAATTTAGTAGCTGTTGATGCTTACTTGGATAGCACCAAGTCCTAATGTAGCAGCATCACTGCTAGAAATTCCTGTCCAATTAAAAGAATTAAATTAACTTAAATTAAATACATGATTATTTAAATCAAATTTGATATTTGAGGAGCACATAATCAGTTTTTAATGTTTGAATGACCATGTTCTGCTTCTGTATATGATTATATCTTTTTTGGTTTTAAATGCTTTAATTTTTTAACTAAATAAAATACCAAACACTCAGAACAACTTATTACTGATTATTACAACTTCAAACAGCAAAACATAACTAAACAATATTTCCTACGGTTTGTTTTATTATAACTGATTATCTGATTCTGACTATTACACAACCACTCTCAAAACGCACATCAAAACACCCCTGTAGCAACTATGCAATAAATGTTTTTAGCATTTAAATATACAGTCATACTAACCTGCAGACTGAAAGATGTTACTAGCATAGAAGAGAACACCATTGATTCCACTTAGCTGTTGAAGAACAAGTAATCCAATTCCTATCTACAGAAATTGAATTTAAAAAAGATTATTTTCATCAGCATAAGAAGACAAAATAAAAAAGAACAAATAATGCAATTAAATACCATCAAAGGGAACCAATATCTTCTTTGTTTAAGGTCTGAAAAACGAATTGCAGTTCTTCTGTGTGATGATGCTACAGATCTCTGAAAAACGTAAAGTATTTGCCTATCATTGCAAGATCAGTGTTCAAAAGGATAAAAGAAGAGTTCGTAGAATATTTTTCACCGTCGAATGGCATATTTAATGAAGATTTACCTTAATTTCATTCACTTCAACGGTAATATCAGTGTCAAACCCACGAAGAACTTGTAAAGAAGATTCAAAATCATCAGTCATACCCATCTTTGCCTGGAAGATTTGACACAATATTGTTCAAAAGTTACTACTATTGAAAGAACTCCGACAACAAAAAAAGAAGAAAAAAAACATTTCATCAATCTTACCAGCCACCGAGGAGATTCAGGAATAAAAAAGAGACCAGGAATCAAAATTAAGCAGGGCAAAGTTCCTGGAAAGCAATTATGGAAATCGTTACGCCTTTTTGTTCCAAATTTGTGTTGACTGTAGGGGTCGCAATTTTGACCTATTCACTTATGAGTGGATTGATTTGAGTTGTGTTTCATCTCAAACGGGTTAACTCTAAATATTTAGATAAAAAGGGAACAGGTCAAAAGGGTTCAATAAGTCAAATGGGTTGAAAGTCTATTTTTAATACATACAACCTCCAAAATCCTTGTATTTAAAGATTTTGATTATTATTGTAATGATCATTAATGCGCTAACTATTTATAAATAAATATAAAAATATGGACAAGAAGTGCTTGCTGGTCAACCCATCCCGGCATGTTTCTACTTGTACTAAAAAAGACCAGTTTCAACCAGAACCAGTTACCCAACCCGCCTGATCCACCCATCTTGCCACATCTAGTTGATTGAATTTGGATTATAAGCTTGCTGCCAACTCGCCAAGAAGTTTTGATTCTGGCTTGATTTGTGCAAAGGTTGGCAATTTGGACCTCAAACATGCACCTTAACCATTTAGTTTGACTAGGGTCTACTGTGTAGAAGTAATTCATGAAGATAACTGTCTTTTGGTAGTGAAATAGGAAAGGGGTATTGTTGATAATTACCCAAAATTGCAAGTATTCTCCAATTAACAAAAAGTCCCAGCAAATAAGCAAGCATTATCCCAATTGTGACAGATAGCTACAAACACAAAAAATAAAAATAAAAAATAAGAAAGTATAAATCTTGAATCATAGCACCACAAATTCACATACTCCAAATTTCTAAAACATTACCTGATTGACAGAACCTAGTCCCCCTCTCATGTTTTGAGGTGCTATTTCGGCTATATAGACAGGAACCTTTGCAATAGATCCAGAAACAGAATTCTTATCATGATGCTTTTCACAAACAATCTCTTTTCGAAACAAAATTAAAATAAATAAAGTTACCGTATATGATATAATCCCAACACCAAATCCTTCTAACAATCTCCCCATGTAAAGAAACGATGTATCCTAGGAAGACCACAACCGTTGTGACTACAAGGTGAGGATTCTAAGAAACTAAAGAAGAAACTAAGCAATTAAAACTGGTTATTAGGAGCTTACTTTGGCAAATGAGACACAAAGCCATCCAATAATATTAGGGATAGCTGCAATCATCAAAGACTGCAATTTTGACCATAGAAATCAAAAATGTCATTTATGCATATAATTATAACTTGTATCTTAAATGTTTTCAACCTATTACATTTATAGGGGTAAGTTTCATTACAGAACACTAAATTATTGTGAGAACAAAAGAAAACGAACCTAATTCGTTTATTTAATTATCAATGGTTTATATTTTTTAAAAATTTTACTTCTTACATACAAATGCGTATGTTATGTACATAAAAAACCATTAAACTAATATGTTCGGATGTTTTCTTGATTTTTAACCGTTTACTACACATGGGTAGGTTATGTGTACGTAATATAACCTACACACCACTTACACATGTGTAGGTTCTATACATAAATGAAATTTGTTCATACTTTTTTTACCTTTTGAATTTCAGGAAATATGAATAAATATTGCATTTCAACCATTTTCTTGTATTTTAAAAATTTTGAGATTGAAAAAATGAATGGTTTATTTTGTTCGACGTGTTCTCGCAATATATAGTGTTTTGCATAGATCCCTCCCTACATTTATATAACTCTAATCCAGCACAAGAAAACATATATTATTGCAGATTAAGAGATGAAAAGAAAAACACACCCCTTTTCTGCCAATATACTCTGCAATTTGACCACTGGCTATTGCACCAACCATGGCACCAACATTTGATAAAGAACCAAACAAAGAAAACTAAAAAATACTTCAAATCAGTTCATGTTAATTGTTCATTACAATAAATCAAAATCCATATTATTTGCATTTTACAGAAATGTGTTAGCAAGCATACCTCAGATACCGTGAGATTAAGATCTCGAGTAATAGCAGCTTGTGTAGGTGAAGAATAACCACCCTGAAAGATCCATAGGCATAAAACAAATCAAAAGACATTATTCCTTAAACGAGTTACCCTATTTCTAGATTTAAAATAGGTCAATTTTCATCTTCAAAATTGGCATGGATCTTAATCTAAATTCGTATAACTTCGCTAATTAGTATAAAGTTTCTAACAAGTTACAAGCAACCGCAAATTGAAGTCGATAATCGTCAAATTTGATACCAATTCACTCTCTAGATTTGAAATATGTCAATTTTCATCTTCAGAATTAACACGGATCTTAATCTAAATTGGCATAACTTCTCCAATATAAAGTTTATAACAAGCAACAGCAAATTGAAGTCAATAATTGTCAAATTTGCAAAGAATTCAGTAAACAATAGGTTTATGGAAGAAGAAATTTATCTGAAATAGGTCAATTTTCAACTTCAGAATTAAAACAGATCTTAATCTAAATTAGTATAACTTCGCTAATTAGAATAAAGTTTGCAACAAGCAACCGCAAATTTAAGTCAATAATCGTCAAATTTGATACCAATTCACTATCTCCAGATTTGAAATAGGTCAATTTTCATCATCGGAATTAACACAGATCTTAACCTAAATTCGCAAAACTTCGCTAATTAGAATGAAGTTTATAACGAGAAAGTTCAAATTGAAGTCAATAATCGTCAAATTAGCAACGAATTGAGTAACAATTAGGTTTATGGAAGAAGAAATTGATCGCTTACAGTGAAACCGAACTGGATAGGGCCTAGGGCAACGATAAGCACACAAGCAAGAACAGAAACAGATCGATCTCTGATCATCTGAGACGATGTCATCATGCTGGACTGTCGTGAGCCCATACGGTACCAACTGCCGGTATGAAGAAACGGTTTTCGGAGATCTCTATCCGCTCTGCCGTCTTCATTATCATCCCTGAAACTCATGCTTGCTTTCTGTACTTCTTCTCTCAAGATCAATTGTTTATATCTATTGCTATATGATTAGACGAAGTAAATCTGAGCTGAGATTGCGGTTTGATTTCAGGAAGAAGAGATGCAGTACTGTGTGTTCGGTGGGAGCAACGGCCACCGACCGGCGGATTTGCGAATTAGTGACAGGCGACTATGTAAATGTAGAAGATGATGATGGGGAGAGGGATGACATGGAGCTCATCTTGTATGTGTATTGATTAATAGATTATATTTCGCTTTGCACCCTCCTTTAAAAAGAATTGAGTTAATTATTACTTTCCTACTAAAACCAAATGGGATGTACAATGAAATGGTTTTAGCCGTTCACGTGTTTGCTTTTTTTTTTTAATTTTTTTTCAACCTTTTTTTCCCCCAATTTCCACTTTCACTCCTTCCTAGTATATATAATTTTTTTTAAAACGAATTTGTATTCAAAATCGAGTTTTTTTTTGTATCGTTGCCTATAACGAGTGTCGTTATCGTTGTGGTACCATGACGAGTCGAACCTATTATAAGCGAACAACATTATTTTCGGTATTGGTATTATCGTAACCCGTATCGTTATTCGTTTTTTTTTGTTTTCGAAGACCCAAATCGGTAATTTTTTTATTTTGTTTACTGCTGCGCCTACGTTTTCATTTAAACTTTATTAACGATCGGTGCGACACCCGCCACGGAGCGCGGGTAAAACCATCTAGTTACCTTTAAAAATAATTGAGTTAATTACACGAATGATCCCTCGTGGTTTGGTCAAATTACGGATATAGTCTCTAACTTTGAGAAATTACGGGTTTAATCCCAGCATATTTTGATTTTGTTATACCCATGGTCCATGACATGGATAAAGGTTAAGTTTTACTGTTAAGTGTGCATTAAATTACCAAAATACTCTTAAAATTAAATAAATAAAAATAAAAACAATTAAATATTAAATTATGTAAGTCACACCATATTAAACTAAATCAATAAATATTCATGTGGGCCCCACCCCTTCATCTTCCCCAACCCCCTTCATCCTCCTGGACCTCCCCAACCCCTTCTTCTTCACTTTTTCACCCAAACACCCTGAAACACTTGAAACAGATAATGATTTTTTTAACGGCAATTTAGATCACTGACGGGTCACTGACCCACTCGATCATATCCACCTCCCTTAGGAGGAAACCCACCATAGGTGAGAAAACCCCCTGACCCAACCTGAACCCCTTTTTTTTGTCACAATTGCGACTTTAACCCAAGATCTTCACATTTTAGTTAAGTTTTGAGAATACACCTTTGTCACTAGGCTAAGCTAGTGGTTGTTAGAAACAGATTGTGACAATCATTTAAATATGCATACTCAAAACTCCCCCTAAATCATTGTGATACAAACAGAAAATCTTAAAGATTAAGATGAACAAAGAATAAAAAATCAAGAATCTTACCATTTGAGAAGTTGGTGGGGCAGATTGCAACTGTTAGAAGGTAAAGTTCTTCCAATGAGGCTTGAAATAACTAATATCTGCCATTGGAGATGGTGGAATCATGGCAAATTGTTCTCTAAAACTGATACTCAATCATCTTGATAACTGCAACCCACTAGTAATTGGATGAAATGTGGGCAAACATTTCTTTGATTTGCTTTTAATCAAATGAACAAAATTTGACGATCTTCACTTCCTGATGTGCTTTCCAATGTTTTGAAACCCGGACCGGACCGGCCGGTCGGACCGGTCGGACCGGGAACCGGTGGTCTGACCGGTCCGGTTACATGTGTTGAACCGTTTCTGCAGCGAACCGGTGGTCGGACCGGTTGAACCGGCGGTCGGACCGGAAACCGGGTGGTCGGACCGGTTGAACCGCTTGACTATTTTTTATTTTTTTTTAATCTTTTTTAAGTCTCTTGGCTTCGTATTTCGTAGGTAATTGTTGGTTTAAAATTATTGGAAATTGACTTGTTGGTGGTTTTTGAAAGGATTAATGGCTATTTAGACTGATATATTTTTATAATATTTATGACGTCGTCCGGTTCTTAAATCCGGTCCGACCGGTCGGACCACCGGTAAGGAGACCGGTTCGACGTCCGGTCCGGTTCTGAAAACATTGATGCTTTCACACACACAGGATGAAGGGGGTTGGGGAAGATGAAGGGGTGGGGCCCACATGAATATTTATTGATTTAGTTTAATGTGGTGTGACCCACATAATTTAATATTTAATTGTTTTTATTTGTGTTTATTTAATTTTAAGTGTATTTTGATCATTTCACAACACTTAACAAAAAAACTTAACCTTCATCTATGTCAGAGACCATGAATATAACAAAATCAAAGAATTCTAGGACCAAACCCTTAATTTCTAAAAGTTACGGACTATATCCGTAATTTGATCAAACCACTGGGACCATCCGTGTAATTAACTCAAAAGAATTATTATTATTATTAGATAAGTTTGAAATTATCATTATCATTAATATTAATTAGAGTAATATGGATAGTATTTACAAACTCTTAAAGCATAATAAAAATACAAATGTTTAAAGCATGTTTCCTTTATTTTTGTCACACCTTGTCAAATGGGGGCCCGAACGTGACCAGTTGATACAGATACTGCACAGCGGAATAAATCATTTTGTTATATATAATATACCAATTGTCTATATTAAGTAAACTATACATTCTAGTACCAAGTCAATTAGCAAGTCTAGTTCTCAAGGTATGGCCAACTCTAGGCATTGGGATCTAAAGTCCACAAGGCTTCCACACATGTCTTTTAGCAAGGATCATCTATCCTTAAACAAGCTCGTGCTCAAAAGCTAATATGAGGGTCTCTCGTCTAGGTGTCCTGAAATACATACTTAAAATATGGGTTAGCTATAAAGCTAGTGAGTTCGTAACAGTCACAAATATTTATCCATGGACATAAATCAATATGTGTATGTATACATAAACATTGCTTTCCTTCAATCAAGCCGCACTCGAGGCCGCAGCCAAGAGTAGATAGTAATTGTCTAAATCTTAACTCCTGTCAACATTACAACACTGTTCACACATACATGATGCAAAATTTAATTGTGCGTAGGGCCGTGTGTCAACTATGTCAACCCGTTAGTAATGTAGCCCTTAAATAATTAGCCATAGGTCTAGTCTTCCCCAGTTCCTATCGGGGATATACACCGTGCACGAAGTAGGGACATTATTCCCAAGGTTCAAGTAGTACTACCCACATATGTGTGTGGCTCATTCCGAGTTAAAGATTGCACAATAGTAAATGTAAGCATACAACCAAAAAGAGTTGATCAAAATTAGAAATTAACAGCATGTATTTCACCCTCAAAGTTTTAAGTAAAAAGGGGAGTTTGATTTCAGGAAGAAGAGACGCAGTGCTATGTGTTCGGTGGGAGCAACGACCACGGTGATCAAGGGAGACCGGCGAATTTGCGAATTAGTGACAGGCGACTATGAGTGTAACAAAATCAAAGAATTCGGGGACCAAACCCTTAATTTCTAAAAGTTATGGACTATATATGTAATTTGACCATACCACAGGGACCATCCGTATAATTAACTCACAAGAATTATTATTATTATTATTATTATTATTGGATAAGTTTGAAATTATCATTATCATTAATATTAATTAGAGTATTGTGGATAGTATTTACAAACTCTTAAAGCATAATAAAAATACAAATGTTTAAAGCATGTTTCCTTTATTTTTGTCACACCCTGTTAAATGGGAGCCCGAACGTGACCAGTTGATACATATACTGCACAGCGGAATAAATCATTTGGTTATATATAATATACCAATTTTCTATATTAAGTAAACTATATATTCTAGTACCAAGTCAATTAGCAAGTCTAGTTCTCAAGGTATGGCCAACTCTAGGCATTGGGATCTAAAGTCCACATGTCTTCTAGCAAGGATCATCTATCCTTAAACAAGCTCGTGCTCAAAAGCTAATACGAGGGTCTCTCGTCTAGGTGTCCTGAAATACATGCTCAAAATATGGGTTAGCTATAAAGCTAGTGAGTTCGTAACACTCACAAATATTTATCCATGGACATAAATCAGTAGGTGTATGTATACATAAACATTGCTTTCCTTCAATCAAGCCGCAGCCAAGAGTAGATAGTAATTGTCTAAATCTTAACTCCTGTCAACATTACAACACTGTTCACACATACATGATGCAAAATTTAATTGTGCGTAGGGCCGTGTGTCAACTATGTCAACCCGTTAGTAATGTAGCCCTTAAATAATTGGCCATAGGTCTAGTCTTCCCCAGTTTCTGTCGGGGATATACACCGTGCACGAAGTAGGGACATTATTCCCAAGGTTCAAGTAGTACTACCCACATATGTGTGTGGCTCATTCCGAGTTAATGATTGCACAATAGTAAATGTAAGCATACAACCAAAAATAGTTGATCAAAATTAGAATTGACAGCATGTATTTCACCCCAAAAGTTTTAAGTAAAAAGGAGAGTTTGATTTCAGGAAGAAGAGACGCAGTGCTATGTGTTCGGTGGGAGCAACGGCCACGGTGATCAAGGGAGACCGACGAATTTGTGAATTGGTGACAGGCAACTATGGGTGTAACAAAATCAAAGAATTCTGGGACCAAACCCTTAATTTCTAAAAGTTATGGACTATATCCGTAATTTGACCAGACCACATGGACCATCTGTGTAATTAACTCAAAAGAATTATTATTATTATCGGATAAGTTTGAAATTATCATTATCATTAATATTAATTAGAGTATTATGGATAGTATTTACAAACTCTTAAAGCATAATAAAAATACAAATGTTTAAAGCATGTCTCCTTTATTTTTGTCACGCCCTGTCAAATGGGGGCCCGAACGTGACCAGTTGATACAGATACTGCACAGCGGAATAAATCATTTTGTTATATATAATATACCAATTGTCTATATTAAGTAAACTATATATTCTAGTACCAAGTTAATTAGCAAGTCTAGTTCTCAAGGTATGGCCAACTCTATGCATTGGGATCTAAAGTCCACAAGGCTTCCACACATGTCTTCTACCAAGGATCATCTATCCTTAAATAAGCTCGTGATCAAAAGCTAATACGAGGGTCTCTCGTCAAGGTGTCCTGAAATACATGCTCAAAATATGGGTTAGCTATAAAGCTAGTGAGTTCGCAATAGTCACAAATATTTATCCATGTACATAAATCAGTAGGTGTATGTATACATAAACATTGCTTTCCTTCAACCAAGCCGCACTCGAGGCCGCAACCAAGAGCAGATAGTAATTGTCTAAATGTTAACTCCTGTCAACATTACAACACTATTTACACATACATGATGCAAAATTTAATGGTGCGTAGGGCCGTGTGTCAACTATGTCAACACGTTAGTAATGTAGCCCTTGAATAATTGGCCATAGGTCTAGTCTTCCCCAGTTTCTATCAGGGATATACACCATACATGAAGTAGGGACATTATTCACAAGGTTCAAGTAGTACTACCCACATATGTGTGTGGCTCATTCCGAGTTAATGATTGCACAATAGTAAATGTAAGCATACAACCAAAAATAGTTGATCAAAATTAGAATTGACAACATGTATTTTACCCCAAAAGTTTTAAGTAAAAAGGGAGTTTGATTTCAGAAAGAAGGGACGCAGTGCTATGTGTTCGGTGGGAGCAACGGCCATGGTGATCAAGGGAGACCGGCGGATTTGCGAATAAATCACCGGCGACTATGGATGAAATACCCGTAAAAAACTAACTCATAATATATATATATATATTAATAGATATTACATAAAGATTAATTATTTATAATCTTATTAAATAACGTAACTGAAAAGAATAATTTGTGAAGATATGAAATCAATTAAAATGCTACTAAATAAATAAAGTTTATATTATAATATTAAGTAATAATTGTATAAGAAAATAATAATGAAAAAAAAAAAATTTAAAATTAATAAGAAAATAGAATGAGACAAAAAAGCATTAATTGGAAAGAAGAAGAAAACGTCTTCTGTGAGCTAGAAATTTTCCTGAAAAAGAGGGGAAACATCGGTTCAATCACCGCCGCCAACCTCGTCGATTGCACCGGACGGCTCTTCACGTGAATAAACTTGCCAAGAGGATCAACATCCATTATAGCCATGTACCGATTCGTTCTTACCATGTGACCGCCGCCGACCGAACGTCATCCTTGAACCACCAATATTTTTCCGGCGCCCAATGTCTGAGACGATTGTTTTCACCTTCATCACGAAGGAAAGTCAGTTATAAAAGGGAAGTGGGAGTCCTTGGTAAAACGCATACCCCCACTACTCATCTCTACCACTTAGGAAATAACCGGTAACATCTCGACATTTGAATAACCCTAGTCTGGTGAATACGTTTTCTCGGCAAATCCTTCCCTTTTCTGGTGAGCTAGTTAGAGAAGAAGAAGCCCAGGTCAATACTCTTGCAATATATATAAATTAGTTGTAGTAGTTTTAATCACTTAAAAGCCTTAGCAAATTTTTCTTTTAAGTATATGACATGCATTCAACTCCATCCGTTTCAGAAAAATATATTCAGTTTATTATTTTCTCCTCAAACCAAATTTGAATCATGTAAACTCTATTCTATCCTAAATGACTATATACATAATCTCTTTTAAACTATTATAAATGTAAATTAACTTTATTACAAACGATATTATTTTAGTTATCAGACTTCAATTGTTTTAAAAAAATTTAGAAGCTATTTTATGTTAAAACTCTTTAACCACGATTAAGTTATTTTCAAGAATAGTTTCACGATAGATTAATAATAATAATAATAATAATAATAATAATCATATTAACAATAATAATAATAATAATAAATTAATTCAACACATACATAAAACCTAAATATAGTTCTAAATGAAATATAACTTGTATGTAGATTGTTACGAACACTCGTGAACAAGTTGGAATCATTTTAAAGCATCAAGAGTAATTAAGGTGCGAATTCTTACCCTACTATTTGTCATGGTTGGGTTTCTAAACTCATTCGTTGTTCTATGCTCTATAAATTATTATCTTATTTACATGATTTCATAATTATTCATTTGACATCTTGTCGTGTTCAAAATCATATTCATCATTCATCGTTTTAAATTCATTGTTATCATAATATTGAACCTGAATCTCTGTTTAGAAATCTTATTACATGCGATATTATTTAATCAGACTGTACTCATTATCGTATGTTCCTAATAGAAACTTTATCGAATCACCGTTAATATATTATATGTTATTACCTTTGTACTCTAATACCCGAGCACGCCCCTACTTGTGGGGGTGACCACAAGCATGTCATTGCGGCATCAATGGCGTGGCACCGACCGTGACGGTGAGCCTAAATCACGGCGTCTCGCCTGTTTATCTGAGAAATACCGGTTATATATTTCGAGGCGTATGGATCGATCCTAGGATATTATTATTTCTGGTGGTTGGATTGTATGATGCCCATACACCATCTCACATCGGTTCAGGGGTAGCTACCCTGTTCCGCCTGTTTATGTTTATATTATGTATCGGGCTCGATGGGTATTTCTTTATAACATGATATATTCTTGAAATCTGTCATGTAATGCATTATTATGATTATCAGTTTTCTCTCACTATCGTTATACGTTCACTTGTAGTTGCTCCTTCGCATTTCTTTTTGTGTAACAGGTTTCCAGGGCTAAAAGGGGAAGTGTGAAGAGAGCTAAAAACCAACGTAGTTACTAGTGTAGCTTTTGATTGTTAGTAATGTATTGTAACAAATATTAGGACTAAAAGATTTTGTAAACTCTTTTCGGATATTTATGTAATATGTCTTTTTGTTTCTGACACTGTAATAGTGATACGTCAGCCCTATCCCGGGTTGGGGTGTTACAGTTATGGTATCAGAGCAAAGGTTCTTTTCTGTAGAAAACTTAAACATAAGTTAAGACCTGTGAGGTAATGGGTAGACACTGGGTTAGGAAATTTAATCTTTCGTTAAAGTTCTTATCAATAAGTTCTTATATTATTTTTTCTTTCTAGATGCCTCCTCTAAGACACATCCGTCGGAAACCAAGTTCCAAACGACGTAACTTTGACGACGCTGTCGAGCGAGCTGTTGAAAGAATGCTTCCTAATATTCTGAAGATAGTCGTTCAAAACAATCACACTGGGGAAAATAGCACAACACATCCAACACCTCCACCTCCTACACAACCTCCATCACCATCATCTCCTATATCAACTCCACAAACTCCAATTCCTACACCTCATCCTCCTCCACCTAAAAATGACAATGTCGAGAACACCAATACTAAACCGTTAGAAGGGATCCACACCTGGAATGAAAGATTTCAAAAGCAAAAACCAAGATCATTCAGCAATGCAGTAACACCCGTGGAGGCTAGTAACTGGATAGCACACGTGGAAAAGATCTTTGAAGTCATAGGGGTTGATGATGTATTTAAAACAAGGCTTGCATCGTACAAACTGGAAGATGACGCTCGTATCTGGTGGGATGGGGTCAAACTTGCTTAAGGTGGAAATGATTATGCTGCCACTCTTCCTTGGGTCGACTTCCGTACAGTATTCTTCCAACAATATTTCTCTGAAGTGGAACGAAACGAGTATGCTCGAGAGTATGCATCTATTGAGCAACTAGATGATGAACCTTGGTCAGACTTCATGGCTAGATTCTGTAGACTTGCTAGCTTTCTTGGCCCAGCTGCTGGAACCCCAGAAGTACAGGCAGAAAATATGAAGTGGGCAATTTGTGAGAAAAATAGAAGATGGATAATAACACAAAAGTTTAACAACATTACTGAAGTTGCGGATGCTGTTAAAACACTAGAAATAGAAAATAAGAAAAGGTTGGCTAAATCTGAAGAGAACCGTAAGAGAAACCGCGACGGGAACCACATCACAACTACCAGGCAATCCTCCAACCAAAACCCTTATATCGGAGATCATAGAACCCAATTCAACCGTAACCGTAACCAACACACTAGTCAATGGCAACCAAAGTACCAAAGCCCTAGACTAGCCCAATACCAAGCCCAAGCCTATCGAGCTCCTAATAGAACTTAATCTGCTAATCATCAGGTAATCCAAAATCAAAATCAAACCCCTATATGCACCACATGCGGCAATCGTCACCTGGGTATATGTCGTCGAGCATTAGGAGCTTGTTTCAGATGTGGACAGATCGGGCATATGCTTAAAGATTGTCCGAAACCTGACCCTAAAGGAGCTACTGGTGGGAATGTTACTCGGCCCGCTGTTGGGGGACGAGTGTTTGCTTTGAATGCTACAGATGCTGAAGATGCACCAGGTACCGTTTCTGGCACTCTTCGTCTAGGTTTACGTGATATTGAAGTTTTATTTGATACGGGAGCAACCCACTCTATAGTCTCACAATCATTTGTTAAACACCTCATGATAATGCCTACCTCGTTAGAACCCACTCTCACTATTATGACACCTATGGGTAATTCTATCGTGATTTCACAAATCTATAAAGATTGTCCCATACAAATTGAATCACTTATTCGTAAAGCGGATCTATTACCAATGCAAATGGCAGATTTTGATATTATATTAGGAATGGATTGGTTATCCAGACACAACATCACAATCGAATGTCAAACCAGACACGTACTTTTTGGAAACCCTCAAGCTCCTGAATTTGTCTATCACGCGACTCAACCACGAAAACCACTCAAGATTATCTCCGCCCTCAAAGCCCAAAAATGTCTATCGCACGGTTGTAAAGGATTTTTGGCATCCATTAAATCCATTTCTTCTAAAGAACCAACTGTTTATGATCATCCGGTTGTCCGTGATTAACCAGAGGTATTTCCTAATGAACTACCTGGAATTCCACCAGATCGTGAAGTGGAGTTCACCATTGATCTTATTCCTGGAGCAGAACCAATATCGAAAGCACCTTACCGAATGGATCCGCTGGAACTCAAAGAACTCAAGGAACAACTGTAAGAGTTGTTGAATCTGGGATTCATCCGACCGAGTGTCTCGCCTTGGGGCGCACCCGTATTATTTGTAAAGAAGAAAGATGGGACTATGCGATTATGCATAGATTATCGGGAATTGAACAAGATCACCATCCGAAATCGTTATCCATTGCCGCGAATTGATGATCTGTTTGACCAACTTCACGGTGCCAAGTTCTTTTCAAAAATCGACCTGAGGTCTGGTTATCATCAATTAAAAATAAAAGACGCCGACGTTCCTAAAACTGCGTTTCGAACCCGATATGGCCATTATGAATTCTTAGTTATGCCGTTCGGATTAACCAATGCTCCCACGGTATTCATGGATTTAATGAACCGCGTCTTTCATGAATTCCTGGATAGATTCATTATTGTATTCATTGACGACATTTTGATTTACTCTAAGAATAAAGAGGAACATGAGACACATCTACGTACAGTTCTAGAGACATTGCGACAAAAAAAGTTGTACGCGAAGTTTTCCAAATGTGAGTTCTGGTTGAATTGAGTTGCATTCTTGGGTCATGTTGTATCTGCCGATGGTATAATGATGGACCCCGCGAAGATCGAGGCTATTACGAAATGGCCTAGACCTACCTCGGTTACCGAGATTCGAAGCTTTCTAGGTCTAGCAGGCTATTACCGACGCTTTATTGAAGGATTTTCTGTTATCGCTTTACCTCTTACACAACTTCTAAGAAAAGGAGTTAAGTATACTTGGAATGATGATCGAGAAAAGAGCTTTGAAGAACTAAAGAAAAGACTCGTATCTGCTCCCATACTCACTCTTCCATCAGGTTCTGGAGGTTACCAAGTTTATAGTGACGCATCGAAAAAGGGCCTTGGATGTGTTCTCATGCAACATGGGAAAGTTATTGCCTACGCGTCACGACAACTAAGGCCGTACGAAGTTAACTACCCGACACACGATCTTGAGCTAGCAGCTGTGGTTTTCGCTCTTAAGATCTGGAGGCATTACCTATATGGAGAAACGTGTGACATCTTTACTGACCATAAAAGTCTCAAGTATATTTTCACTCAAAAAGAGATTAACATGAGACAAAGAAGATGGTTAGAACTTCTCAAAGACTATGATGTCAATATTCAATATCATCCTGGCAAAGCGAATGTTGTTGCAGACGCATTGAGCCGAAAAAGTTCAGGTAATGTGGCATGCCTTACTATTCAACCTCAGGTGGTGATAGATCTAGATAAGATGGGGATCGGCATTCAGGTCGGGAAGGTTGATGGTTACTTAGCAAAACTAAAGATTGAGCCTGACCTTATCTCACGAATCAAGGAAGCCCAGCAGCAAGATGGAGAATTATGGGCAATCTCGCAAAATCTGAAGATAGGAAAACAATCTGAGTTCCGTGTAGATGAACATGGTGTTATTTGGTGTGGAAAAAGGTTATGTGTTCCGGCTAACTCTGCCCTTCGTGAATCATTATTATCTGAAGCACATAGTTCTCCTTTCTCTATTCATCCGGGATCAACAAAGATGTATCGGGACCAACGACAAAGTTTCTGGTGGAACGGAATGAAAGAAGATGTTGCCCAATATGTGGCTAAATGTCTGACATGTCAACAAGTGAAGATCGAACATCAAAGAGCAAGCGGATTATTGCAGCCTTTAGAGATCCCTGTTTGGAAATGGGATGATATTTCTATGGATTTCGTGATAGGCCTACCGAAGACGTTCAAAAAGAACGATGCTATATGGGTTGTGGTTGATAGATTGACGAAGTCAGCACACTTCTTACCTATCCAACAAGGCTACTCAATCAGTAAACTGTCCGAATTATTCCTTCAAGAAATCATTCGTTTACATGGCACACCAGCATCCATTGTATCGGATAGAGACCCTAGATTTACTTCACGATTTTGGAAAGGTTTCCAAAATGCATGGGATACGCGACTGAAGTTCAGTACTACGTTTCATCCTCAGACAGATGGGCAATCAGAATGAACCATCCAAACGTTAGAAGACATGCTTCGAGCATGTGCATTAGATTGGAGTGGTAACTGGGACGAGTATCTATGCCTTGTTGAATTCGCTTACAACAACAGTTGGCAAGCAAGTATTGGCATGACTCCATTCGAATTATTATATGGTCGTAAGTGTCGAGCACCTATTTGCTGGGAGGAAGTTGGAGAAAAGATTGTTGAAGGACCAGAAATAGTTCAGATCACAAACGAAAAGGTCACTATTGCTCGAGAACGGTTAAAACAAGCTCAAAGTCGACAGAAAAGTTACGCCGACCAACACCGCCGAACTTTGGAATTTAAAATCGGAGATCACGTCTTTCTCAAAGTGTCACCTTGTCGAGGTATTCGGAGATTTGGGAATAAAGGGAAACTAAGTCCTCGTTATATCGGCCCTTTTGAAATCCTTGAAAGAATCGGTGAAGTTTCGTACCGCCTTGCTCTACCACCACAACTTTCACATGTCCATAACGTATTCCATATATCTCTGTTAAGGGGATACAACTATCACCCAGTTCATGTTATCAATTATCCGTTACATGTGATTCAAGAAGATTTAACGTATGAAGAAGAAGCGGAAGCCATACTTGATCGGCAAGAACGTGTTACAAGACGAAAAACGATACCTTTCGTTAAAGTTTTATGGAAGAATCATTCTGAAAGAGAAGCAACGTGGGAAACCGAAGAATCAATTCGTTCGCAATACCCTAATATTTTTAGCACCTAAGGTTTCTATGTGATTATAATCTTTTGTTCAGGTTTCACACGTAATTATAAAGAAATTTCGTCCTGCTACTTCTAGTTATTACCCGATTAGTTAGTTATATTCGATTTTAAATTTCGAGGACGAAATTTATTTTTTTAGGGGGGGTATAATTGAAATACCCGTAAAAAACTAACTCATAATATATATATATATATTAATAGATATTACATAAAGATTAATTATTTATAATCTTATTAAATAACGTAACTGAAAAGAATAATTTGTGAAGATATGAAATCAATTAAAATGCTACTAAATAAATAAAGTTTATATTATAATATTAAGTAATAATTGTATAAGAAAATAATAATGAAAAAAAAAAAATTTAAAATTAATAAGAAAATAGAATGAGACAAAAAAGCATTAATTGGAAAGAAGAAGAAAACGTCTTCTGTGAGCTAGAAATTTTCCTGAAAAAGAGGGGAAACATCGGTTCAATCACCGCCGCCAACCTCGTCGATTGCACCGGACGGCTCTTCACGTGAATAAACTTGCCAAGAGGATCAACATCCATTATAGCCATGTACCGATTCGTTCTTACCATGTGACCGCCGCCGACCGAACGTCATCCTTGAACCACCAATATTTTTCCGGCGCCCAATGTCTGAGACGATTGTTTTCACCTTCATCACGAAGGAAAGTCAGTTATAAAAGGGAAGTGGGAGTCCTTGGTAAAACGCATACCCCCACTACTCATCTCTACCACTTAGGAAATAACCGGTAACATCTCGACATTTGAATAACCCTAGTCTGGTGAATACGTTTTCTCGGCAAATCCTTCCCTTTTCTGGTGAGCTAGTTAGAGAAGAAGAAGCCCAGGTCAATACTCTTGCAATATATATAAATTAGTTGTAGTAGTTTTAATCACTTAAAAGCCTTAGCAAATTTTTCTTTTAAGTATATGACATGCATTCAACTCCATCCGTTTCAGAAAAATATATTCAGTTTATTATTTTCTCCTCAAACCAAATTTGAATCATGTAAACTCTATTCTATCCTAAATGACTATATACATAATCTCTTTTAAACTATTATAAATGTAAATTAACTTTATTACAAACGATATTATTTTAGTTATCAGACTTCAATTGTTTTAAAAAAATTTAGAAGCTATTTTATGTTAAAACTCTTTAACCACGATTAAGTTATTTTCAAGAATAGTTTCACGATAGATTAATAATAATAATAATAATAATAATAATAATCATATTAACAATAATAATAATAATAATAAATTAATTCAACACATACATAAAACCTAAATATAGTTCTAAATGAAATATAACTTGTATGTAGATTGTTACGAACACTCGTGAACAAGTTGGAATCATTTTAAAGCATCAAGAGTAATTAAGGTGCGAATTCTTACCCTACTATTTGTCATGGTTGGGTTTCTAAACTCATTCGTTGTTCTATGCTCTATAAATTATTATCTTATTTACATGATTTCATAATTATTCATTTGACATCTTGTCGTGTTCAAAATCATATTCATCATTCATCGTTTTAAATTCATTGTTATCATAATATTGAACCTGAATCTCTGTTTAGAAATCTTATTACATGCGATATTATTTAATCAGACTGTACTCATTATCGTATGTTCCTAATAGAAACTTTATCGAATCACCGTTAATATATTATATGTTATTACCTTTGTACTCTAATACCCGAGCACGCCCCTACTTGTGGGGGTGACCACAAGCATGTCATTGCGGCATCAATGGCGTGGCACCGACCGTGACGGTGAGCCTAAATCACGGCGTCTCGCCTGTTTATCTGAGAAATACCGGTTATATATTTCGAGGCGTATGGATCGATCCTAGGATATTATTATTTCTGGTGGTTGGATTGTATGATGCCCATACACCATCTCACATCGGTTCAGGGGTAGCTACCCTGTTCCGCCTGTTTATGTTTATATTATGTATCGGGCTCGATGGATATTTCTTTATAACATGATATATTCTTGAAATCTGTCATGTAATGCATTATTATGATTATCAGTTTTCTCTCACTATCGTTATACGTTCACTTGTAGTTGCTCCTTCGCATTTCTTTTTGTGTAACAGGTTTCCAGGGCTAAAAGGGGAAGTGTGAAGAGAGCTAAAAACCAACGTAGTTACTAGTGTAGCTTTTGATTGTTAGTAATGTATTGTAACAAATATTAGGACTAAAAGATTTTGTAAACTCTTTTCGGATATTTATGTAATATGTCTTTTTGTTTCTGACACTGTAATAGTGATACGTCAGCCCTATCCCGGGTTGGGGTGTTACAATGGAAATGTAGAAGATGATGATTATGGGGCCAGGGATGACATGGAGCTCATCTTGTATGTGTATTGATTAAATACTATAGCTTATGTCGCTTTGCACCCTCCTTTAAAAAGAATTGAGTTAATTATTACTACCTAATAAAACCAAATGGATGTACAATGAAATGGTTTTAGTCGTCCACGTGTTTGCTTTTTTTTTTTAATTTCTATTTTCAACCTTCTTTTTTTTTTTCAATTTTCACTTTCACCCCCTCCTACTATATATAATATTCGCTTTTAGCCCGTTTTATTTTCTATTAATTCCGTTTTTCTTTAATAAATTTCGTTCGTTAACTTATTTCAAAATACGGGTACTCGGTTGTTTTTAGTTTTTTTTTGTCAACGTCTGGATATAATTTTTTTTAAAAGGATTTGTATTCAAAATCGAGTTTTTTTTGTATCGTTGCCTATAGCGAGTGCCGTTACCATTGTGGTACGGTGACGAGTCGAACCTATTATAAGCGAACAACATCATTGTCGGTATTGGTATTATCGTAACCCATATCGTTATTCTTTTTTTTGGTTTTCGAAGACCCAAATCGGTAATTTTTTTATTTTGTTTACCGGTGCGTCTACGTTTTCATTTAAACTTTATTAACGATCGGCGCGACACCCGCCGTGGAGCGCGGGTATAACCATCTAGTTACCTTTAAAAATAGTTGAGTTAATTATATGGATGATCTTTGTGGTTTGGTCAAATTACGGATATAGTATCTAACTTTAAGAAATTACGGGTTTTGTCCCAGCATACTTCGATTTTGTTACACCTATGGTCCCTGACATGGATGGAGTTTAAGTTTTTCTGTTAAGTGTGTATGAAATTACCAAAATACCCTTAAAATTAAATAAACAAAAATAAAAACAATTAAATATTAAATTATGTGGGCCACACCACATTAAACTAAACCAATAAATATTCATGTGGGCCCCACCCCTTCATCCTCCTGGACCTCCCCAAATCTTAGAACGGTATTTTGGTAATTTCACGCACACTTAACAATTAAATATAACTACTAAAACAATAAAATATTAAATTATGTGGGCCACACCACATTAACGAAAGTATAGTATGGTAATTTAACTACTAATCAAATTATAATCGTATCACCTTGGAAATGTGTGGTACGATTCGGAAAGAAAGGGAAGTTAAGCCCTAGGTTTGTTGAGCCATTTAAAATCTTAGAACGAATCAGACCAGTGGTATATCGGTTAGAATTGTCAATAGAGATGAATGGAGTACATGATGTACTCCATATCTTCAATCTGCGAAAATGCTTAGCAGATGAAACCTTAGCCATGCCATTACAAGATGTAGTTGTGGATGAAATGCTTAAGTTTGTGGAACAACCATTACAAATTGAGTACCGGCAGGAAAAGAAATTGAAACGAAAGAAACTCATGTTGGTCAAGGTGAAATAGAATTCCAGACGTGGACCTGAGTACACGTGGGAACTGGAATCCGAAATAAAAAAGAAATTCCCACACTATTTCAGAAAGTAATCTCGAGGACGAGATTTCGAAAAAGTTAGGATGATATAACACCTGCCAAAATTCCGATCTTAATTTCCGCCCGGAACTCATAAGAAATAACGGGAGTTAACGGAAACCCAAGAATTAGAAAAATAAATTAGGAAATTCTGAAAGTTAGGAGATATTGGACCGACATGTGATTAGATATCGGTCCGATATGGGAAGAGATTGGATGTCGGACCGACATGGCCTAGAAAACGGTCTGAAACGTAAACCCCTAGGAACCCTCTGCACCAGACACGTGTCGAGATACGTACAGGGCATGCGTCAGCATGTCGGACGCGTGGATGGATGTCGGACCCACATGGCATGCCTACTCGGTCCGCTATGGACGGGGGGGGGGGGGGGGGACACCAGCTTTGCATGGCAGCCACTTGGCGTGCATGCGAGAGAGGAGGGCAATAGCGGACGGACATCGCCTTGGATAACGGTCCGATATGGGACTGTTATCAGCCTATAAATAGAGAGCTCAAGGTTCTCATTTTCTACACCAACACAACACACACTCTCGAATCTCCTCTGCTCCCGATCCTTTCTCGAGCCCTCCAGATGTCCCGACTCCTGAGCCGCTCCTCCCGTTTCGAACAGCGTTCAACGAGATCAAGCATTTAAGAGTCGAAGAAACCCGAGGAACACATAGAAGTGCTAGAGCCCTAAGAGTCGACTCTAAGAGCTACTTAACACATAGATTATTATCCTTCGATCTCCGACTTCAAACTAAAGGTGAATACTCGTCTTTATAAAAAATACTCGTTCTCATGGCGAGAGTGAGCTTTTACAAAAACGATTTGTAAGACGTGCTTGGGCTGTAAGCTATCATCACACAAATAAGACGTGCTGGTGCTGTCAGCACCTTCACGCAAAAGATCAAACGATTTATGTTTACGAAAAAGGGCAAAACACGATAATTAAATATTTACTCATACTAATCCCAGAATTTGGGGTTCTACTTTTGGGATGTTGATACCCAAGAAGCGTACGTAAAATTTGATTAAATATTTATACTCGCTCCGGATCCCAATTGGGCCGGGCGGGGTTGGCTTGTATGTCGGGTGATGCGTAAAACGCAGTTGTGCCAGTTTGGCCGCGTGGCCCCGAGTGCTTGTCCAATGTATACAAATGGATGAAATGCAAGGAAGTGATATGATCACTAAAATCCTCCAATGATGAAATGTTTCAATGTTTAATTAAACTGTTTTGCCATGCTTATGAAAATGATTTGAGATCATAAAGTATTCACCAGCATATAGATGACGTTCATTTTCAAATGTTTTCAGGAAAAGAATGAAACGACCTCATAGTATCGGGACCGGCTACGACCTAAGTCCCGATGACAGTTTTGTTGCATAATCCGGGTCAGGCCACACACCTGGACCCGGTGCAACACAAAAATGTGTTATACAGGTTCGTGCGAGGCACAGGAAAGAACCTGAGAAAAGACAAGGTTAATGTGCCCAAAGAATGTCGACTCCCTAGGCAGAATACCTCGTTGTATATTTTACTAACTTTGGTCAGGGTTTTGATTTCAAAAATTAAATGTATAAACGATCGGGTTTTATACCCAAGTATTTAAATAAAGAAATCCTTTGTCTACACGACAAGATTCTAGTATTTACAAAACCAACCCTTGAGGTTGAGAATCGTTAAAAAGATCCTGTTTAAAACCACTATTCCGCTGCACAAAACCAAACTCTGAGATCAAAGCAGGTACCGAAGGTGCCAACTGACATCGCAACCCGGTAACGTCCCGGGGGTGCCCGGGGCGGGGTGTGACAGGACGTGCGAATGCGTGATGGCTACCTGCCACAAGGCTGACATCTCATTTTATTTGATTATGTGTTAAGAACAATGTTTCTTTTATGTTATGACTTTCGTTGTTATGTTTTGTAATTGAATGATACTCTTCCGCTATGTTGAATGATTTTAATTAAAAGTTCAGTGTTGATAACTATGTTTATGAATAAATCTAACAAGTGAGGTCTCCCGGGTTTGAGACCTTACATACATAAGAGAAACCCATTAGAAGGGTTCCTAGACTGGGTTCTAGAGACAACCCTGTGATGGTTAAGTCAATATTCGTAGGCTTGTAAATGGACTGAACGGATACGAACCGGACATATCTGTTTCGTTCACTTAACTTTAACCAATCAAACGATCGAACACGAACAATTAATCGAACGAGATTTTCTTGTTCGTTCGTCAAAAAAATAAGCGTGTTCAAACAAACAAATAATAACTAATAAAATGAGAAAAGTATATAACTTATTCAAACAAACGAAAATAAATAAATTAAATAAAATATATATCTTTACAAAATAAATAACTTGGTTAATTAATTAATAAAATTTTAAACAAAATCTATAAAATAAAAGTGATAAAAAGAAAAAAAAAAAAAAAACTTTAGCATTTATTAGAATAGTCCTTTATAGCTAAAAAGATAATAATTCTCTTGATTTAACAGAAATATTTAACTCCAGTTAGTTAAAAAGACAAAAAATAAGGAAACTTTTTAAATAAATGACAGTGAATGAAAGTCAAAATTTTAAAGGACCCATTTTATAATTTGTATAATTATGAAGGACAAAAATTATAATTTAGTATTATTATTATTAATAAGAGAAATCATTGAAGTAATATTTTTTTTAGGAGATTAGATTTTTTAAATGATGCGAGAAAAAAATATGTATACGATCTTTAGTGGTGTATCTAATTTTACACGCATTTCTAGATATAAAACACATAAAAATAATTATTTTCGTGATTATCTCTGATAGGGTGAAGGGGGTCATTAACCCAATTACTTATTTAGTTATTAAAACTGTCTAATAGAATTCTGGCACATCAAAACTACTCATTTACTCATTTACTCACCAATTTTTTTTTTAAAATAAACATTTAAATAAAAAAAGTCAATTTCATTAAATTAAAATTAACATAATACAATTAAAAATAAAAAGTCTACAAATAAAAATTAAAAAAAACTAGAAAATTAACAAAATAAATAAAAGCTAGATAATAAAAATTAAAAATCGAAAAGGTGCATTGCCATCCATACTTTGCGGCAATTTCACGTTTACGTTGCAATACAATCGACAAGTACGGTTCTACGAAATGAGATGAAAGATATATATATGATATGAAAAATATGTTTGAAATGTGAGTATATATAGGTAAAAAGTTAGTATTTTTTTTATCCCCGAGTAAATTTACTCGTTCCACCTACTCGACCCTCCCTACTCGGCCTTACCCGAACCATTAGGGGCGGTGTACCCCATTTTACCCGATACCCTCTCAAAAACACTAGGAAAACAAAATGTATTAAAAAATTTTACAGCACAAACATGGTATAAGAACTATAGCAGTGATAGGTAAAAGAATAAAACAAAACTAAAGGTAAGCAAACCAAAAGTGTATGAAAAAGTCTCCAAATAAAAAAACCGAGACAACTATACAAACTCCTAAAAGTCTATAATATTTATCCAACGTCTTTAACAACTCATATCCCGATCATGTTCTTCAAGATGTGCAAATTTAGTCAATCATGCTTAATTCGTTCATCCCAAGTCAGTTTGGTGTGATACATGTGTAAGGAAGAGCAACAACCAATCAAAAGGTGACATTGAAGTTCTCTTGGATGCAATTTAAGTAATGGATGCCTTAATGGTAGAGATAAAGCCTTTTAAACACCTAAAGACATCAAGGTCATGAGTTCAAGTCCCACTAAGTAAGAAATTTGTCGTTAAAAAAAAAAGAAAGTACCGGATGTCTTACCTCCTAGAGCCATTCGAATGTGATCTTTACATGCTTTTAATGATCATGTCACATACACATGAAAGATATGTGATTTATTTTATTAATTGTTTTAAAATGAAGCCAAAATTCCAGCCAGACAAGTGTGATTTGATTTAAAAATTCAAGTCATCACTCAATTTAGAGAAAAGACGACCTCAAAAAGACAACGGAGCTAAAGTGGTCCTTATCGTTAGGAATCAAAACTATTTTTGTTATTGGTTGAGATTTATGTACCAGGTTAGGTATCTATCCTTACTCTTTCTCAGATATCTTTTTTTCACGTTAGTGTCATATTAAATTTTTTCTCCTCTTTTCTAAATCTATGGTATCCATCTTTTTTATTTATAAATTATTTTTAAATAAATTAGTTATTGTAAACGACCCTAGCTTTGTTTTTAGTAGAATCAGTTTTTGCTATTTAAAAGGGGTTTGCGGCGCAGCTTGTTGCCCGTTTACCGGCCACTTTATTGTAATTGTCATTAGATAATTAAAAATCCATCTTCTATGTTAAAATAATAATAATAATATAATAAATTAAATAAAAGTTAACGATAAACATAAAGTTAATATAAAAATTATAATGCTTGTAAAATGAATGACACTTCTTTAATTTAAAAAAAAAAATTACAAAGTAGTTTCATAATCAAAACAATTAAAAAAACTAATAAATTTGGAAGGATACATTGCGTTAATTACAAAATTATTACATTTTAAGATAAAAATATGATATATAGTTAAAACTTATTTACCAAAGGGCTTGTCCTAGCGGTACCCTGGTGACTTATAATTAAAAGGTCGCCGGATCGAATACGGGCCACAACAAAAAAGAGTCTGTGGTCAGGTCAGGGGGTTTACCCAGTTAGAGGTTCCTCCTGGGGCGGGTTGCCCTGGATGTTCTAGATGTTACACTGGAAAAACCAAATTATCATAGAATATCTAGGTGTTGTTGTTAAAAAAAAGTTAAAAGAATAAATTACAAATTATGTCCTTTAACTTTATAGAAAATTGCAGCTTATGTCCCTTGGATTAAAAAATTACACTATATGTCCTTTTTTTGAAACCTTTGCACACATTTCGTCCTTTCCATTAACTGGTGTTAAGTTTTTCTATTAAGTCCTGCCATGTGCAAAACACGTGAGGGCAATATAGTTATTTTACTCTTAACACTAATCCTTTTTCAATTAAAATAAACAAATAAAAGGTTGTTTCTTCTTCATCTGAACCCTAATCTTTCCAACTCCAAACTAAAATCCTAATCGCCACTTTCGGAGAGACTCCACCTCCCTTCGTTGGAATCATATGAGATAGATAAAAACCAAACAGAAGATGAAGACCATGAATCAATCGGGTTGGAATCATGAGGAAGGATGGGAATCAATCGAGCTTTAGTGCAAAACCTAACACCCATTTTCTACTGCTTCAGCTTCTCTGCATTCAATCCCTTCACATCTAAGGCTATTACCCACCACCGGCGCCACCACCGCTGCAGCTCCTAATCTCCTGTCATTCAAAAACTCTATGAACCCAGTTTTCTCTCAGAAATTGACCACCAACGTCAATGTTTCCGGCAGCCGGAAACCGTTCAGTGTAGAGTCAAAGCAACCTGTCAGATCGAGACCCAGTAAGTAAAGTCTCTTTTTCCCCCAAAGAATTTAGGAAATTATTTTAAGGGTTTTGATTAAATTGATGGTTCTATGTGATTTGTAGCAAAAATTCATGAACTGTGTGTGTATGAGATCAACGAAAGAGACCGTGGAAGCCCCGCGTATCTCCGATTGGGTCAAAAACCTTTGAATTCGCTTGGTCATTTTGTTCCGTTTACCAACGAAGTAAGATCTCTTTTCTAATTTTGGTTTGTGAACTTTTTTGTATGTAGATTTGTTCACTGGAGATGATAAGAACAAAGATATGAGAGCTTTACTAAATCTGGGTTTCAATCAAAAGCTCTGTCATCGTTGATTTTGAAGATGAAATTGAAGTTGCAGAGACGGAATTTGAAGAGAGAACGGATAATAACCGTGAGAGTTAGGACAAAAAGAGTGGAAAAAGACATAAATGCCTCTCATCTTAGGCACATGACGAGAATTAACGAAATTTTTGGATAAAGAAAGAACTTAAACTATGCAAAAATTAAAAAAAAAGGACGTCCAATTTAATTATTGAACCCAAAGGATAATACATGCAATTTTGTATATAGTTAAATGACATGATTGTAATTTACTCAAGTTAAAACGTAGAGTAAATTACCGTTTGCATCCCTGTGGTTTACACGATTTAACACAATACGTCCCTAACATAAATTTTTAACGCTTTGAGTATATGTGGTATATAATCTGTAACACTCTGAGCCCCTGGCCTAACTTCATTAAAAATTTCCGTTAAGTATAGTTTCGACAGGGGTAAAACTGATATTCACCAGAAACTACTAAGTTTACACGAAACTACTAAGTTTTTTATAACCCTAATTCTCACTCTGAGCCCCTGAGTCTATTTTAACTCACGCCCCCTATCGAAACTCGTCGTCCTCTTTTCGAAACTCGCCGATCTCCCTCTTCCAAGCTCGTCGTCCTCCCTCTACAATGTCTTTTCAAGTGGAAGTTGTACTAGACAACCAGACTGTCACAGGTACATTCTCCGGACATTATCCAATTCTACAATTTTTGACCTAATAATCGTCATTTTTTTGGAAGACGGAATACGGGTGCACGCGACCCATACTCACCTTCGGGTAAGGGTAAGGGTCATGTTGAAGTTCCGTTTCAACTGAGATTTCAACTTTCAGGTTGAATATGGCGGGGACGACAGGTAGTTTCGATTGTTTTTTTTTGTAGGATCGTGAAAGTACAAGATGGTTCTGTTCTTAGTTGAAATTGGCGGAAACAATAGCAACTACACAAGTATAATCGAGTAAACAGAAAGAATACTAATAAGAACACTGTTGTATTAAGCTTTTGCAGATAAACGATTACAAATGAAACTCAATAAAAAAGCACACTTACAATGAAGTGTTTACACAGTATTTATACTCACTTAGAATCAAGACAGACCCTTGATTCTAAGGATCAGATCTAACACAGACCGTTGACCTTTGTATATAGCTAACTATTACACGTTTAGTCTAAAACTAGTTAACTTTATTGAAGCGTCTTCTTTGTGCATTATTACTTGCATGCTTGGAGAAGAGCATTGTTGTCCGTCATTGGTTGTGCCATTGAGGTTCCTTCTGCTTTGAGTGTGTCAGTGGCTTTTGCAGAAAGTTGTCAGTGACGCTTGGCATGGATAGTCAGCTGCAACGATTTGTCTTCAAGGCACACGACTGTCAGCAGCAAAGATGAGGATCAGCAGCAAGATGTGACCATCCAAAGCTGCTGATGATTTGCCTGTCAGCAGCATCAAGTGTTGATGCTGCTGAGAAGCCTATCCGCAGCAACTTTGGTCTTCAGCAGATAAGGCTATCCGCAACAGATTTGTTCTTCAGCAGGAGAACAAGTATCCACAACAGATAAGCTTGTCTGCAGCAGTTTGTTGGTCAGCAGCAAACTCTGAGATCAGCAGCATTTGTACTTAGAGAATTTTGTAGCCATCAGTCTTTATTTCTACAAACTCCCCCTAGACTGATGCTACCAAAATTCTCTTACTGCTTTTGTTGCTGAAGCTTTTGCATGTTTCTGACTATCCTTTCAACCTCATATCCTCTCTGGTCCATGCTGGGATTGTTAAGAGGAAGCTCAGATAGAGTCTTGATTTCTTTGCTTGCCATTTTGAAGATAACTTTGCTTGAACACCTCATCTTCTGTCCTTTAACATCTGTCAGAGTGAATTTATTCTTCTCAGCATTGTAGGACCAGCTGATGAATGGAGAGTGGGATTGAAGAGGTTTGGCATCAATGATTTCATCTTTGCTGGGGTTGAAGTAATGTCTGATTGCCAGCAATAGATGTCTCCCACCTTCATTCTCAGGCTCAGAGGATTCACCCAGCTCCATCATTCTTCTTAGATCAGAATCTGGAAGCTGTAGTACCTCATCAACAGATGTGTAGATTGATCTTTTAACTTCTGTCCTCCCCCTAAACACTTCAAACCATTGGTCTTCAGGGCTGTATGACCATCCAATTATTTCTCTTGAGTCTTCTGGTTTGGAAGTGGGTTTGTTTTTCTTTTTGGGAGGTTGTTGATGAGTAGGAGCTGGGTGTGAGGATTTGGACTTTGAGGGAGGAGAGGATGGAGGACTAGGAAGGAGAGTGGAAGGTTGTTGGATTGAGGAAGTGTTGGGTGAGAGAGAAGGCTTGGGTTTCTTTGATTTCCTTTCTTCTTCTTGAATGTTTACCCTTTTCTTGGAGCCTTTCTTCTCCAATCTTTCTTCTTCATCCTTCTTTGCTTTAAAATAGAGGGCTTGCAGGTTCATGAAATTTATGGGACCTAGCCTCTTTCCAGTCTCTCCTCTAGCCTTAAGGAAGTCAATCATGATCTTCCTTTCTTCATAGGTCCTTTTATTAAAGGCAACGGTCTTTTTGGACTTTTGTTTGGCTTTTTTTCTTCTTCAGCCTTCTTCTTCTTTGCCAATTGACCCTGCTGACCCATGAAGGCTCTGTAAATTTCTTTGTTTGATAGTTTCTCAAGGTAGTCTGCATCCTCACCTTGAGAAACTAGAGCCTTTACCCACTCCCCTCTCATTTCTTTGGCTAGTTCAGAATCAGTTATTCTGAACTTAGCCTCTTCCTTCTTCTTCTTCTCTAGTTCTTCTTCTTCCTTGTCAAATTGTTCCTGCAGTTGAAGAGCAAGAGCTTCATCTTCTTCAATCTGATAAACTGCAGGAATCTTTACTTTGAGTTCATCCAGCTATTTTGCATACATCTGGATTTGTTGATCTCTGAGGAGAATGGCTGTGAGTCTATCTTGAGCTTTCTTTGTTTCAGCCGTCTCATCTTCTTCTCTTTTTCTTCTTCTTTCTTCTTTCTCTTTCTTTTCTCTTTGCAACCTCTCTTCTTCTTCTTTGGTCATAATTCCCTTTCCCTTATCTTTGTTGGATGCCTCTGCTTTGGCTTCACTGATCACAACAGCAGATGATGGTGCTACTGTTGGAATCTCAGCTTCAGCTTCATTGGCAATTTAGGGAATGGATAAGGTAGGGGAACTGACTTCATCTTCTTTCCATTCCATACCTGTCACATCCTTCCATGCCTCTTTCATCTTTTCCTCTTCTCTTCTTTTTGATTCTTCTTCTGTGTTCAGTCTGACTGTTGGAGAAGAGAGAAAGGATAGGTCTGAGTCAGATCCAGATTCCTCCTTGTACAGAGAAGCCTTGATGATCTTGATCATTTCTTGACTTTCTAAGGAGTTGACATTGAAAATGAGTGATCTGAGCTCAAAGACCTTGTGCAGGAAGGCTGAAGGTAGGAGCAAGATCTCCTTGATGTTGACTGTTAGAGAAGATCTATTGCTCAGGAAGAAGGTGAAGTCAATGGAGTCAGTGCTTGTCCATCCTTGCACTTCGACATCCCTGACCATTCTATTATACAAGAATCTTCTCCAGCACAGAACTTCTTCTTTTGTGAGAAGACTGCTCCATATTATTTCAAGTCTTCTAGGAGACAATTTTCTTTCTGCTGTTGTTGAAGATTCATGATAGGCTACCCTTTTTGCTGCTTGTATTTGTCTTTGAAAGTTGGGTAGATTATCCTCCATCAAGTCATAGAACCTGCCAATGGCAAGTTCTGCTGAGAGGTCCGTTGAGTTGTTGATGCATTGTAGATGGTATAGGTGAAGGACTTGGATGCTGTTAAGAAAGTCCCAGTTTAGCTCTTCTACTCCGCCAAACTCCGAACCAATCCAGAACCTCTCAGACTTTCCATCATCCAAGCTAGTATTGTATCAAACTCTAGTTGTGTTGAAGTCAGTGGAAATTGGGGGGGGGGGGGCAGTGGAGTGACTTATGATGGCTGCTGCTTCAGGGATGATGCTGAAAGATGTATATGTTTGTTCTGTGTCTTCAGCATCATTCAACATCTCATCAACAGCCCTGACGACTAACTTCCAGTCTTCAGATGTCTCTTCTTCTTCTTCTTCTTCGTTATCTAAAGCTGGCAAGTCATGAACCTGTACAAAAGCTGGTTTGAAAAGTGTGCTTTGAAATACAGCCTGCTCTTGAATCCAGTCGTCAAGACTGTCTGAGTCTTCCTCCATTGGGACCATCTCCCCCTTTTTGGTTGCATCAGTGGACAAATAAGCATCAGTTTGGGTGCCCACTGATACAAGAGAGGGAGTAGGTACAATTGGGCATTGATGGGCTTCATGCATAGAGACTTGGTGTCTTAGTTTGGACACTTCAGCCTCTAGCATAGCCACCCTAGCCGTCAATTCCAAGATATGAAGTTGCAGTCTGTCCTCATCCACAGTTGTGGAATCCTTGGATCCAGATGGGGCCTTAGGCCTAGCCTCTTCATCCCCATCACCCATGGTTTCTTGGCGCCTGTGATTCCTCTCAGTGAGGGGAGTTTCCAAGGAAGCATCCTCACTGTGAGTTAACATCCTCCTGATCATTTGATGGACCAGCAGTAGTGACAACCTCTTCCACATCCACTCTTTCATAACTCCTAGAGTGGACCTTCAGGGTAGTAGAACTTGGGTTGGGTGTGTTGGAAGCAAGATCAATCAGTACCTCTGAGATAGTGTTAGTTGGAGAAGGTACATGATCTTGATCAGGTTCCTCAACACTTACGTTCAGAGGAGAAAGGAAAGGCTCAGGGGACTGTTCTATGGATCCGGGAAGTGATCCTGATCCTAATAGAGAGACATCCAAAGGAGTCTCCCTAATAATGTGGCTGTCCCTTATGATATTCTCACCAGAATGTTGTGATTCTGAGTGAGGGTTGTTAGGTTGGGTTTGGGCCTTGGAGGCAAGAGAAGAAGGAGTTCTCTTGCCCCTTTTCCTAGTATATGTCGTTGCAACCGGGGCCCTGTGTTCCGGTTGAACGATAACATCCAAAAGAGATGTAAGTAATTTTTGTGCCTGTGCATCCTTAGTAGTATGCACAGGGGTTCGAATGGTAGAAGCAGACTGTTGTTCAGGATGTGAGGTGGAGGGTGTGGGATCAGCATCAGCTGGAATTGCTGAACTGTCACCCGGGGTACTCTGTATGTTCAGCTTTGTAGATAACAATGGAACTTGACCCCTGAGAACTTTTTGGAAACAGTTCTCATGCTTTGAAAAATATTATTTTTATGTCCCAACATGATGTAGATTCTTCCAGGTTTTGAAAGTTCTTTTAGTTCTTGATTGAAACTTCCTGCAAGAATCTTAGGTACATAAAAAATTGTTGCTTTGCACCCTCTTGAAGGTTATATCTCAAACCCTCAAAGATGAGGTGTGCAAAGTTGAAGCCTTGGTTAGTGACCATACCATGGAAGGAGGAGGCAAGTGTGGAGCTCACCTAATGCCATCCACTCCTCTTCTGGGATATGTATTGGAGAAGAGTGTGGCAGAGATACTTCCATGGAGGGCTCATCAGCGCCTTCTTGATCGTATACTTGGTCTGATTTCCAGTGTATCCAATGGATACAAAGGTCCTCATGTATTCGTCCTTCGAGTATGAGATGGCTGCTCCCTCATCTTGAAGCTTAAGATGTTTTCTGAGTGTGGCTTCCAAGATGGTGATATCCTTGCCGTCTACTTTAGCTTTAATTTGGGGAATCCCCTGTTCGGTTGAGTAGACGGCGGTACTCCAAAAATCCTCCATATGAGGGATATATATGGTAGGGTTGGTTGTGAGGGCAAAGTAGATTTTTGATCGACATAAGAAGTCGATCATATCATTAAATCCTTCGGATTTCTTTCCTTTAGTAAGATATGTTGTAAGGTTGTGGTATGGGGAGAACTTATCATCAGGGTTATTGATGTCTGCCATTGTTGTTTGATTTGTAGGGAAGGTTAGAATATGGGAGGCTTTGAATGTTTTAAAGATGAAGGGCTTGAGTATGGTGGGGACTTGAGAGAAAGTGATGTGGGATTAGGGTGAAATTGAAGGTGAAGAGGTGGTAAGGAAATTTGATTTGTTCTTATAACGGCAGAAGAGGGAAAAAGCAAAATGACTTGTACAGTACAACCCAATTCACCTTTTACTGTTACAGCTGTAATACACCGAGGCAGTCATGGTAAAGACTGACATTGATTTTTACAGCGGTTAAAAGTTAATTTGGACTTAAATTTACCCATCAGCAGCAAACTTGGTTGCTGTGGATGAATAAGCATGTCCGCTGCAACCTTGGTTGCTGTGGAAGGTTAAGTCTGTCAGCAGCAAACTTATCTGCTGCTGATGGATTTAATAATCCGCAGCAAGGATGTTGCTGCTGACAGTCTTAAAAGAAATCCGCAGGAAACCTGTTCCTGCTGATAACTTAAAGCAGTCAGTTGCAAATCTTTTGCTGCTGAAGATTAAACCTGTCAGCAGCTGAAGGACAAAAATGCTGCTGACTTATAATTTTATTTACAACAAAGGACAGACACATTTACAACAAAGGATAGACGTATTCAACTGAACCAATGATGATGCTTGGTGGTTTCTTTGCCTTCCATTGTTGAGTTGGTGGTTTTCCAGCTCTCTTTGCCTTTTCAGCAGCAGAAGCTGCATCTGAGGACTTTGACTTATCAGCAGCATATTTTGTTGCTGCTGATGGTTTTACTTGAGCAGCTGCAGACTTTGTTGCTGCTGAAGGCTTTCCTTTTGGTTGCTTGGGCTTTACTCGATCAGCAGCAGTTTTGTTGGCTGCTGAAGGTTTAAGAACAGACGTATGCCTATCCTTCTTCACCTTACTGATAGGCTTTTGTATAATTGGGGTTGGAAGAAAAATCTGATTGAAAGGATTAAACTTACAATTTGCAGCAAAGTGGTCTGATTCATTACAGATGATGCAAGATTGTTGAGGTTTTGACTACTGCTCCCTTGGTGGAGAAAGAGAGTTTCTGAATTGAGTTGTCTTGGCTTCAAACCTTCTTACCTGTTTTTTCTTCTTTGTCTTCTCAAAAGCATGTTGCTTGAGGTTTCTTTGCTGCTGAAGGTAGTAGAAGCAGGTGCTGGCAGTGTGGTTGTATTTTCCACAGACAAAGCATGATTTGGCTAGTTTGTCCCTTGAAAGGTAAACATAGTCCTTTCTTTTGAATAGGTCTTTAAAGTTCCATGGTTGAGCTTTGTTGTGCTCAAAGGTGGCTTCTTCCAATGTCTTTTGAACATGTGGAACTCTTTCTCCAGGCGTATGACATATGTCAAACACCTTTCTCTGAGGCTTTGAGGTTGAAGACTGCCCCTTTTCAACATTTAGCTTTCTTCCTTCTGGAGGATAACTAATATTGATTTGGTTGAAAGGCATAGGAACCGAAGCAGCTGGTAAAGGAACAAGAGTACTTGTTTGAATGACTTCAAGAACAGGCGGTTCTGGTACTTGTACTGGTGATGAGACCTCCTCAATTTTATTGGGCTCTGAGCAAGTTGACTCAGATTCTGACGAGGTAGTGTATTCTTGCACCAGTGGTTCATGTCTTGAAGGATCAACATCTCGGTTGGCCTTTTCAAGATTTGAGAGATTGAAGCTTGGTTCATGGATGATAACGTAGTCAGCAGGAGGTGCAACGGCTTGATATTGTTCAGCATGATACCCCATACCAGTTTTTACCTTTTCATGAATTTGAGCATCCAAAAGTCTTTGCAGCTTTTTGAATGCAAATTCATATTTGTCAACATGAACTTTCTGTTCTGCCAATTCTGCTCTGGTAGCTTTTAATCTGGCCAGTAGATCATCAATCTGAGTTTCAAAATTGGTTTGTTCATATTTTAGTGATGAAATCTCTTTCTTTAGGCAGTTAATTTTTTTATTTGTAACTGTCTTCGACCTTTTTGAATTCAGATTTCATTTGATGAAACTCTTCATTTTGATCTATGAGGTTTTGATTATGCTTTCTGTAGCCTAAAACCTTATCAATACAGGCTTGGGAACATAGATGTTCATATACCTGAGGCGGTATCTCAGTTGTGTCTGCTATAAGATCTTGGTTGTTGGTAGGCAGATCTTCATACTGAAAGCTCCAGTCAAAGTTAGAAGTTCCAACAGCTGCACAAGCTGCAGTTTGAGCTGGAGGAGTAGCTTGTTGCTGTTGTTGTCTAGGTTAGGCTTGGTGAGCTTGTCTTGTTTTATCATCAGCAGGGTTTGCCCTAGGTGCCTTGCATTCTCTAGCAAAATGACCCAGTTGGTTACAGTTGTAACATCTCAATTTGCTTTTATCCAAACCAACTATGGTGTTGGAGTTGTTGCTTGGAATGGGTCTTCCGGTTCTAGAGTAGAACCTTTTTGCTCTTAGAGAGAGCATGGCATACGAGTGCTGTATATCCATTTCTTCTAGATCATCTAGATGAAAACATTCCAGATCCTCCTTGATAAATGACATGTTGCTTGAGTTTTCAGAAACAAAAGCAGCATAGGTTGAGGCTTGAGGAGGAGCTTCAAGAAGAAATGGTGAGGTATTTGATTTAGTGGTAGGAGTTTGAGGATGTGTGACTATGGGAGGATAGTAGTTGCTAGTACTAGGACCTGAGTGGTTAGAGTGAAGAGCAGAAGAGGTGGTGGTGGATGTTGAAGCTGTTTGGTAGCTTGAGCTCCTTTCCTTGGCCTGAATCATCTCTAATTCATAGGTTTTGAGCATACCGAATAGCTCAGTCATCTGAAGAGTCTTCAGATTCTCAGTTCTTCTGATGGACACTGTGTAGAGTGTCCAGCAACTAGGTAGAGATCTGATGAATTTCTTAAGAATATCCTCATTCTCCAACTTCACTTTTGAGCACTGCAGCTCACCTACAAGATAAGTATATCTGTTATATAAAACAGTTAGAGACTCACTTTCCTTCAAGGCGAAGTTTTCGTATTGCTGCTTCAGGATGTCTCTTCTGTTTTCTTTGACTTCCTCTGAGCCAGCAAACATCTTCTCAAGAGCCTCCCAGAGCTCTTTAGCAGTTTTGTAACTTCTGAAGTTATGAAAAACTTCATTTGGAAGGCACATTTGGATAGCTCCTAGTGCCTTGAAGTCCACCTCCATCTTCTTGATGTCCTCTTCTGAGTACTTGGAGGGCTCCTTTGGAACTGGTGGTTCTCTAGAGTCAGCAGACGCCATCATGGGAGTGTAGGGTCCATCCCTGATGGATTTCCACTTTCCGTACTCCTGATAACAGAAAAAGCTTTCCATGCGATGCTTCCACATGTCGTAGTCTTCCCCAGATACCAATCTTGGTGGTCGGTTGATGCTGCCGATGTCTTCAAATCCATAACTCTGTGCCATCTTTGTTTTTGGTGACTTGATGAAAGTGAGAGTTTAGAATAGAACCAGAAGTGATTAAACAAGTGTGAATTTGTTTAATCTGAGCCAAAGCTCTGATACCACTTGTAGGATCGTGAAAGTACAAGATGGTTATGTTCTTAGTAGAAATTGGTGGAAACAATAGCAACTACACAAGTATAATCGAGTAAACAGAAAGAATACTAATAAGAACACTGTTGTATTAAGCTTTTGCAGATAAACGATTACAAATGAAACTCAATCAAAAAGCACACTTACAATGAAGTGTTTACACAGTATTTATACTCACTTAGAATCAAGACAGACCCTTGATTCTAAGGATCAGATCTAACACAGACCGTTGACCTTTGTATATAGCTAACTATTACACGTTTAGTCTAAAACTAGTTAACTTTATTGAAGCGTCTTCTTTGTGCATTATTACTTGCATGCTTGGAGAAGAGCATTGTTGTCCGTCATTGGTTGTGCCATTGAGGTTCCTTCTGCTTTGAGTGTGTCAGTGGCTTTTGTAGAAAGTTGTCAGTGACGCTTGGCGTGGATAGTCAGCTGCAACGATTTGTCTTCAAGGCACACGGCTGTCAGCAGCAAAGATGAGGATCAACAGCAAGATGTGACCATCCAAAGCTGCTGATGATTTGCCTGTCAGCAGCATCAAGTGTTGATGCTGCTGAGAAGCCTATCCGCAGCAACTTTGGTCTTCAGCAGATAAGGCTATCCGTAGTAGATTTGTTCTTCAGTAGGAGAACAAGTATCCGCAGCAGATAAGCTTGTCTGCAGCAGTTTGTTGGTCAGCAGCAAACTCTGAGATCAACAACATTTGTACTTAGAGAATTTTGTAGCTATCAGTCTTTATTTCTACATTTTTTTTGGTCAAATTAGTAGTTTCGATTGGTTTTTTTTGGTCAAATTAGTAGTTTCGATTGGTTTTTTGCGTATTTATTTTGGATTGATTTCTTGGTGATAATGTATTTTATATTGGATTTTTAGTTGTTTCGGTTGAAGTTAGTAGTTTCGTGTGAACTTAGTAGTTTCGTGTGAACTTAGTAATTTCGGGTGAATATCAGTCGTACCCCTGTCGAAACTAAACTTCATGGAATTTTTTTAACGAAGTTAGGCCCAGAGGCTCAGAGTGTTATAGATTGTATACCACAGGTACTCAAAGCGTTAAAAATTCGTGTTAGGAACGCATTGTGTTAAATCGTGTAAACCAAAGGGACGCAAACAGTAATTACTCTAAAACTTATTTAACAAAAGGCTTGTAACACAATGGTATTCGGGTGGATCAGATGTATACATACTAATGTGTCTTTATAAGGTTGAGGGATCGAGTATTACGATAAACAATGATGTAGAAAAATTTAGATTTTTTTTTCAAAGAAAAATTAATACATGTAGTGTGAACTTTTGTCCGATGCATAGCTAAGCTTTTATCCTATTTTTTTCTGTTTCACATTTATCACATCTATATCACATAATTTCAATAAGTGAACACCAAATCTCATTTTATAAAGTAGCACAAATCATTGTATTTCCACCTTTTATTTATTTGTGTATAAGAGATTAGATGTAAACTCTCTATGTATATACTGGTTTCATAAAAAGTTTTTTTCTTATGAAGTTGTCGAGATACAACACATGTATATTAGGCGAATGGTATATGCGTCTATATAATTATATGATATCATTATACAATATATAGTCTTTGAGATCAGACGTTTCTCATGAACCTAACATCTCTTATGTTCGCAACCACAACCGATGATGATTTGTATAGGGTGTTACAATAGTTGATGAATTCTTTATATTTAATTTTTGTTTTTGTGAGATTTTAACAACAAAACGCAATGTTATTTTTGTTCTTGTTCTTGTTCATAAATGGCATACAAAGTAAATTAATAATATAAAATACTATTAATTAGAATGGTTATAGGTTATAGAAGACATTTATTTATGAGGTTAATAAATGTGATTTAATATTTATTTATGAAAAAAAAAATTTAACAAACAATTTTTTTACTCTATCAACCTGCATTTGTAGAACTTTGATTTCACACCACTTTTATACAGGGCAATCACCAATATCATTAAACCACAAGCGCATGAACATTTATTTACGAAAATAAGTATTTCATCATATATGTTATTTAAATCCAGTTTCATTAATTAAATAAATTATGCATTTAAAATTAATTATACGGACTATGTTTGCTATGGTTTATTCTATAACAACTTGAGCACAAATCAAAACCGATATCTAAAAGTCCCAACCAAGATCTAAGAAGCTAAGATAAAAACTAAAATGTTTTTGTGTGTTATACTAATTATAACGAACATGTGGCGTGTGGGAAGTCTATTATGACCAGGGCCGGAGCTGAGAATTTAGGGGCCCGGGCGAGCTAGAAAATTGGATCCTAAACGATAAAAAATATAAATAAACAATTCATTATTAAGGGAAAAAAATTTATAGCAATAAACATAACAAAATGAATGGCATACTGTAGTTCTGCTTGCCTCTCTCGAATACGGAATACCGTGCCCTAGTCATTCCTAAAATTGTCGTATGATTCCCCTATCGTGAGCCTCCTCTTTTAATTCATCGTGATTTGACAATTTTCCTTATGTGTTATCATTTTTTCTTCTCGTGTGCTCCTTTTTTTTATGTGCTGTCAAAATCAATTTTATCTAAATGGATTAAAAAAATTATATATATATCTATATCTATACTATATAATAAATAAAAGTTTTTCATACCACGTGTCGCATTCATATTCATTCTCATCATTTTTTTCTCGCATCTCTCTTTTATTCAGTACACTTCTATTTTTTAATAATAATATATTTTTAAAGAAATCATTAATTATATCAATGAAACAAATTTACTTTAAATTATCTTTTATTATAAGAAACTTTGAAATCTAATTATGTAACTTTTATTTTCAATCAAATAATAAATGAAAATCAAATTACATTAAATACTAATTAACGTATTTTCGAAACCCAATTATATATATTAATTTTTACATATTTTGAGTTTTGTTTTCTACCCTTAATATATGTAATACATTTTTATACTTGTAAAATATATATATATATAAAGATTTAAGAATTTTATATATTAATATTTTCTATCCCGTGTGTAGTACACGAGATCTAAGCTAGTATGTATAATATATACAAAAAAATTAAAAATTTTGAGACCCCGAAAGAACGGGCCCCGGACGGTCACCCACCCTGTCCATGGTGAGCTCCGACCCTGATTATGACACTCTATATTTGTAACCCCTTTTTATAGCAATGTTTGTTTATTATGAACATTTAAATAACGATCCTAAAATTTCAAAAATAGTTTACGTATCGGACTTTTTGAATGATTTACATCTACAACAATCCAATTAGTTGTTTTTCAAAACAAAAATCTACCTATCAAAAGAGAGGTATCGTTGACCATTTGATGCAATGGTAGCCCCAAGACTTCCCTTAGTGGAGGTTTTGGGTTCGAATCCTGGTAACAACAAAAAAAGGGTATGTGTCCATGTCAGGGGGTTTACCCAGTTAGGGGTTTACCCAGTTAGGGGGTTCCTCCTGTGGTGGGCTGCCTTGGATGTTCTAGGTGTTGTCCCGGGGAAACCCAATTATCCTAGAATATCTAGGTGTTGCCGTTCAAAAAAAAAGAGAGGTTAAAATTGTGATCGTAACATGTCTAAAAAAAAGCTTGTTATACAAATATTCCAATTCAAGCCATCCTGCGGTGACTATCTATTCATTTTCTTCGGTGCATTACTTATGAGTATGCGCCATGAATACATTAGCAAGGTTAAATGAATACACGAGTTAGACTCGAAAACCAAGCCGAAAATGTTTTGAGAACAAAACATTTTGAACTAGACTAGAGAACATTTCTACAAAGCCATGTGTTTTCCACTCGGCTTTACTATAAATCATTTTTTTCATATGACAAATTTTGTTCCCAAACTCACCATATTTGTTCCAAGTATTCATCTAGAAAACTCAAATGCCTTATTGAACAAGTTCAAACCATACAAACTTATTACAAAGTTTAAATACAAAATTTGGAAAACCAAAATTGTGCATTTGCTAAGCATATAATTATCAACTAGCTATATACACACAAATACACTCAATAATCTAAAAATTTGTGAGAATTATGGTTCTCTATGATATATTAGTGAGTATTATAATAATCTTCCAATTCAAGGTTTTCAAATATAACTTGTGAAGATTATGGTCTACACTAATGAATGAGGGTGGTTAATCTCAATTATGTGAAGATTATGAATTCCCAAATTCATTTCATAGGAGTCTAGTCCATAAATATAAGTGTGATGTTCATTGAAATCAACTCTATGAAGAACGTATTCTTCAAATTTAGTTTTATGATAAACAAGTTCTCAACACTTAAGATCATGAATCTCAAATTTAATATCATGGTATACAAGTACTCACTACTTGAAGATCATGAATCTCAAATTCAATATCATAGTAAACAAGTACTCAATACTTGAAGATCATGAATCTCAAATTCAATATCGTAAGAACAAGTCCTCAATACCTAAAGATCATGAATCTTAAATTCAGTATCATAAGAAACAAGTCCTCAATACATGAAGATTATGCATCTCAAATTCAATATGTGAGGACCAACTCCTTTACGAACCTTAAATAAAAATCAAGTTTTCAATATACCATCTCATGCTACTAGCATATCCTATCTACCATATACCAACTAGAAGTAGAATGATATTCACACCAAGATAGAACAGCTATACCTAATAAACTAGTGGGGAACCCGCACGTTGTTGCGGAGTGTAATATTTACGGGTTTGTACTTGTGTTTTGCTAGTTTATGAATTGGTTTGTATTTAAGGTAAGTCTTTTAGAACACATACGGTACAATATTTAAGGTAATAGTCTTTTAAACCGGTTTTACACTAAAAAATTTAAAAGTATATAGGCCCATTAAATGTCTAGTGGTTTCAACATCTCACTCTGTTGATTATGCAGCTTCTCATCCTCTGAAAGTTGTAGCTGCTCAAGAAAATAGTTATCGCAAACATTTATGTGGTCTCTAAGATCAGATCAAATAAATGGTCAGCATATGGTAATCAAACATGCTTTTAACCTTACCTCCATCATATATGCAGCCTCAGGCTCTGCAACATGTTTTTCTGTCAGAACCTTAATCTTCTTGACCACCTCAAACTTTTGATGGTATGGATCCATCCAACATCATACTATCTTTCTACGCTTCTTGGGACGATCATCAAACATCTTAATCTGGGCTTTTTAGTATTTTGCCAATGATGATAAATCAAAGAGAAAAAAAAAAGAAACCGAACTCAAATATTGAGAAAGTGGAAAAGATGAAAAATATCTCACAAATTATTTCTCTAACTTTGTAAAGGGAATCAACAACACCATAGGTAGCTGTAACTTCAATACTGCACTTGTTGGTTTGATCTGAAACCATGTGAATAAAACTGAAGTACACAACATGATTAAGAATTATTGACGCATATAATTCGGGAATAATAACTACCACAACTATATTTTTCATTTGACGTGTACAATGATACAAGAGTAAAATAAATACAACTAAAATATGAAAAAAGTATCTAGAAATTCATATACATTACAAGCATTTTAATCTCATTAACCTAAAAATAAAAAGTACAAAGAGTGTCAACTGAAAAAAAAAAACATCTCTAGACAAATCAAAATTCAGTCTCGCATAAGTACCTAGAAGGCTAAACGGGTCACACGGGTTAAATAGAACGACTATGTTAAAAAGGAAATGGATTAAACTTAAAATACAATTTGTTTATGACACCTGGAAAGAATTACTAACAAACTGGGCTTTAGCGTATTGGTACTTCCTCTTCACCCTTACTTAAAGGTCCAGGTTCTACCCTCTCTCCCAGCTTTTCATTTCATCTTTTTTTTCAATTAGATTCTTCCATGCTTTACCTCCCATGACAATGGCTTTTGATGGCTAATATCCAACTAAAAGATTAATGCAAAATTAAAAATTAAGCAACTAAAAGATTAATGAAAAATTAAAAATTAAGCAACTAAATAGTTCGATTTTAAAAATTATGAAAAAGAATGAAACCCATGTTTTTTATTCACTTACCTGGAGAGGATGGTAGGGAAGTTGCCACCCATGTTTCTTCATCTTTGTAATGTTGAAATTTAGCAAGAAAATATTTCTGAGAATGTGAGGAAATTGCAAAAAGACCTCAAATTTTGGGTTTATTATTCAAGAGGGGAAGCATATACTACACCTGGTAAACCGAAATATCAGTAACATTTACCAAAAAAAAGATTAAAAAGTTTAACTCCATGCATTATTTTAGTAAATACAGACAGAGATGTGACAATAGGGATAGAGGCTTGATTTGTAATCTCACATGAGGATGATTTATAACCCAATGCTTGTTCTAACGCACCAAGGACAACAACTTGGTTTTGTAATCATTACTCAAGATGCAGAATCTGATGACCAAATATAAGTTTATAAGAACAAATTTCACACTTAAGAAACAGGGCTGTAACTGATGACTTAAGTTGCAGAAACCATTTAAGTAATATTAACATTTAGAACTTAAAAAATGAAAACAATTTTGAGTTTTGAGATCAAGCACAACTTCAAACAACAATAAGTTTTCATCCGAGTATAGTTACCTGTCAACTTGAGGGCGCTGCCATGGAAATCGTGTGAAATCCATGATTTCACAGTTATGTATTTCAATATCATAGGCATGAATATATATTTTGAATCTCTGATAAATGTATAACTGGAACATTATTTACAAAAACTTCCTTTCTCAACAACTTGATATTTCTATGATTTGCTAGAATGCATTCTAGCATGCTTCCATCTTGTGTCAAATGAAAACTCAATATGTGTGTGCTTGTGGTTTTCTTTCAATGCAAAAATGGCAAAATTTAAAATCAAACATAAAAAAGCTAAAAGTTAAATAACCATTGAACATATTTAGGGTGTGGCTAGAGTGAAAACTAACTCACCAGAACAGAATCAAATGTCGGAAGGAAATCAACTTGGTGAGTTACAAGCAAAAGCGTCTTCCTGGAAAGCGCTTCCATAGTAAAGCAATACCATACATTCAAATCTTGATCTGCAAATAACTTCTTTCACTAAAACTACATTATTTTCTTCAATTTAGTAATATGTAGGATTGCATCTCTTTACACACATACAAAAACCTAAATATAACTTAGCATTCTAATTACAACCACCATCAAATGCAGAATCATAAAGAAGACTAAATACCAAATTGGTTCTAAAAATAGATAAAACAATAGATAAAGATTTTTTAACAAACTATAAGACAAAAAAAACTCAATTGCAATAAAAAATAATATTTGTTTTGCTAATTTAAATAGTCATACAATTCTTAATTAAGAAAAATAATAATAATAAAACACACAAAAGCCAATAAGCCATTGCTTTTTGATATATATAAGGCGGATGGAGTACTTTGCAACATAAATTTTACTCTTCCGATCTTCCTAACCTGTTGGTTTAACAACTATTAGTTATTATAATCTACGAAGCCATTCTTTTGAGAACTAATATTATGTAGGGGAACCGAGATAACCGCATTAACATTTGCACTATTTATTATAAAATTATGATAGCATCCTTTATTCAAACATGTTATGTCATGAACCAAAAATAATATAATATATTAGTAGAACAAAATAAACAAACAAAGAAAAAACGAACAAACTATTTTTTAACTATTTTTTTTATTTAGGCACACTATTACTGGATCAAAAGATATTAGTAGAATAGGCATAGGCACTGATGAGCTCAGTTGTATAATGTTAGAACTTGCATGAACAACTACTAAAAACAACTAAGTGTAATAATAATAAAACCTTTACCTCCACATGTCATTGCAGGCATTGAACATACAGAGCTCAATTACTGGATGACTTGTTGATAGACCATATCAATCCCTAACCCTTTAATTCCTGATCCATTCTCTGAATCCAGCAGCAGCACCATATCCATTCAGAAACCAGCTAAATTACCAAATGACTTGTTGCTAGACCATATCAATCCCTAGCCCTTTAATTCCTGATCCATTATCTGAATCCAACAGCAGCACCATAACCATTCAGAAACCATTAGCCCACTGTAGTAACATAAATTAAGAAAGAACCCAATTCATATACAACAGATAGTTTAAGATTCAAGATCCTGGCGGGTTGGATAATAGGTCAAAATGAGATCGTGTCAAATTGAGTAAATTTTTACTTTTTACTATTGGTTCTGAAAGTACTTTTTGTCCACTTTTTATAAATACTTAAAATGTAAAAGTGGTTACAAAACTATATTATTACAACAATAAACTGACTTTTTTGATAAGCAATTTAGGAGATTTTATGCATTTTTGAGCAACTTTCAACCTGTTTGGCAAGTCTCCTTTTCGCTTCATAGTTCATATATTGATTTTATTTATTTGACACGTTCGAAACAAAATTTAGACCAAATCAACCCTAGACATTTAATTACCACACAAAATAGCTGATAGAGGATCATTGATCGGCTGGTTAACACTTGATAAATGTTGTAGATAAAAGCTCAAGCCCTCGGTCTGATATCGCCTGCAAAATTTATATGCTAAACATAACTGTGCAAGTATACTATTATTCAAGTGCAACCAAAATGAGAAAGTTGACTACTACTTACTTTAGAATGTATGTAAACATTTTCAAGAAAAAGATAAAAAGGGTCAACATAAATTCTTTAAAAAAAAACAAGGCAAGCATCAGATTTGGATTGCTTAATTTCGATACAAGCATTTTATATAGACTTTCAGGAGCACATACAGTAAGTGACACAAAATCCATGCGAGCTCTAATCAAAAGTAGTCCAACTAGCAAAAGAAGTGATAGCAGTCTGAAAGAAAACTTTGGTTGTCTTAAATTTGATATTACCAAGTTTTGCACCAACTCTTTTCCCAAATAATGATCAATACGGTACATTTATGGTTAAACAAACAACCCACCAATATGAGAACTGAGTTCTTCACCATACGTCAAGTCAACTGACCCGTAGTTGCAAATTGGAAAATATCAATTGATCCGTAGTTGCAAATTAAAAAATATCAGCATCGATATAGCATCATCGATCACACCATCAGTTGGAAATTCAACAGCAACGATCGGGTCTATGGCCATATCATTTGGCTTAATTTTTTGAATTTCATTGCAACTGCAAAATGCATCGATTAGTATTTCAATAAGCAAATATAACTCAATCATCCGCTATTTCAACCGGCTCAGTAGCAAAATTACTTCAGATCAAAAGCTTACAGAGAGTGATTTGTAGTCGTCTGCAATACCCTTATCTGTTCATCTTTATATGTGATGGTTTCTTGAGCTAAAACAGAGGAAATTATTATTAAAAAACAAATATGTCAACCACTCTACCTACGTCTCGTTAATATGATATAATCATCCATTCAAAATGACTAAAGTAAATATTAAACATAACATGAAGTGGTCAAACAAAGAAAGGAAGTACATGCACTTGCATTTCAGTTAAGTTTTTTTTTATCCTTTTCTTGAATAAACATAAACAAAAAGGATAGTTAACAGACATGGTATCAAAATCACAAATTAGTTGTGCATTTTGAGAAACATATGACAGAGAAGACCTTTATGAATTCAAAATAACGACATCCTGATGCTAGAATGAAGTGCAAAAAGAATCTAAACTTGAATTTCATGTCACCTATACAAATTAATGAAACAATTAGTTGATTAACGGGCTTGTGGTAAATTCGTGCCAAATTACACACAACTGATCTCGATTTTGAACGAAAAGTCACTCAATTTGATTTAGAAGTTGATGAACAGTTAAATGGATTACCAGTTCCATAAGAGAAGTATCCAAGCTTCCTTCTTTTAGTGATGTTTCTCATGCTCCTATTCATTATCACAAATCCTTATTTTGAATCTTGTTAAGTTAATAATGTGAGCTGTTGTGTGAAATGAACGAAATGAAATGCATCAATAACATCATTTTCAATGAGCAAATTCAATATTTTACAAACTTATTTCAAAATCACGAGTTCAGATTAAAGTTAATGACAATGCGCTTCAATTTCAGAGTGAAGAACAAAAACGTTGATTATAGAGTTATAGATATAAACAGAATCACATCTGAGAAGGAGAATGAACGTACGGTTGTTTATGTATTCACATCACTTACCATAACAACTGCTCAATTTGATCAAATTAATGATGATATCAAAACCAAAACCCCAGAAAGCATCCATTATACTTCCGAATCGATTCCTTCGAGTCTTCAGGTTCGGATTGATTCCTATTTCTTTGAGAAATTCATGATTCTGAAACAAACCAAGAATGTGTTACTTGGGTGAAGTAAGAGCCAAGAACCCTTCCACGCAAGTGTGTGCTACTTGCGACTTGGGTGTGGTGATGACGGAGACGGAGACGGAGGCGGCGATGGCTAGGGTTATGGGAGAGGGAGGATGGGAGTGATGGTGGGGAAGGAGAGGCGTGTTTTGAATTAGGGTTTTTGTAAAGCCGCGTGCTTTGAAATGTGGTGTTTTGAAGTCTGGTAAAAGTCTTAATTTAAGTATTGGGTAATATGTTAATTAAACACTTTTCATATGTTGTTAATGTGTACTTTATGTAAAAACATTTGTATTAAGTGTCTTAATTTTTTTAGAAAATTACAATCTTATCCTCTTAATCCCTATTATATAGTAGTATAGATAAGTAACTGTATCTATAGCCAATAAATAAGTAACGAGTTGAAGCACGTGTCATAATTATGTGATTCTAAGTTTTTTTTTCGCTTATTTTTTCTTCATTACTAACTAGTTAATATTTCCTTTATTAATTCCTAAATCTTCATTAGTATTTCATATTTCTTTAATAATTCTTAAATCTCCATTACTAATTATTTAATAGTTAATTTATTCAGCACGTGTAAAACATGAATTTCTAACCTAGTTATACTTAGATATAAAGTTAAATTACCAAAAAGGCCACCAGCACAATAATGAAAGACTTGGGGAAACTAACACATATTTACTATGGCATCCATTTGGTCATGTATTGTGACACCTCAGAAAATTTTTTTTATTCTAATTTTTGGGACGAAAATTCTTTCAACTAGGGGATGATGTGACACCTAGTCATTTTGAGTTAACCCCGTTAGTTTAAACTCAGTTAAATCCAATATTTCCTAACATAGTTAACTCAAATTCAAACCCCAGGGACTAATTCTGCCATTCCTCAAACTCAAATACAGCTAAAACTGCAGGGACTAAAGCTGTAATTACCCAAAACTCCATTATGTTGACTTGTAAAGTCAAAATTGAATGTATTTTGTTCCTGTTGACTTTTAAAAGTCAAACCCCCAATTATCTTGATCCAAATTCGATTCTTTAACTGCAAAACTGTCGAATTCAATGTTGTAACGCATGGCATTGATGATTTCGAATGTCTTTGAGCCGTTTCTAACCGATCATCATCACTAATCATTTCGAATTGAAGGCCCCAAACCCGTAACCGTCGAACTCGCATCTATGACAATCAAATTCGATTATTATTCTCGCAATCAAACACATGCGCCCCTTGAACGAACTCCTCTGAACCTGTTGCACACAACAATTTGGCCGGAGATGAATCCGGAGGCACTAGGGACCAACTCGTTCAACTCGTGACTGACTTCTAGCCGAGCATCATCTATTCGACATCCTTTCTGGTAATCAAACATACCCTTAGTTTCGTTTCCATGCCTACAATGAAAGCCCTATGATAATTTGGGCTTATAACACTGAATTGAACACGATTGGATTCTAGGGTTCATACGCATTCGGGTTTAATCGAACTCTACTCTAAACACGATCTCAATCCAATTAAACTAGATGATCAGGTTCGCAAACATCTACCCTTTGAAAGCCCTATGGTTCCAGCAAACAATCTTATCAGATTTATTCATATTGATTTCGTGTTCATAACTAGGGTTTCGGTTTTCAAAACGAGTAATTAAACAATCCTAAACCTAACAATTTTGCAATTAAACTCACCCTCAGATTTGGATGATACCGATTAACAAAACCCCTATGCTTTGATGATCAATCGTGGCCGAAATCATGGGATCTAGGGGGGGGTGGATCGGGCATCGATGGGGGGGAAGAACCCACAGGAACTTGTTGTTAAAACAATTTGGATCCGATTCTTGTTGTGATTCCCTAGCGGGCTGTGATGGTTAGTGTGTTAGGCTGTGGGGGAGGAGACCCGGGTTCGAGCCCTCCACCCCGTTTTCTTTTTAGAACATGTTTTTTCAATATTATTTTAACTATAAAATCATTTGTTATATTATTATATTGTTATAATGATACGTTTTAACCCCGGAGAACATCCGTAGGCTCGGGTTTGGATTTATGTCTAGTTTTTAATTATTATTCCCACATTTAAAAATAATATAATTATTTATATTATTACCCAAGCTTATATTCCCAAATAAAAATAATATATTTATTATTTTTATCACATAAATAATTATCGTGTTATTCTCCTAAATTAATATTAATTTATTATAACTTCCGAACATTTAATTAATAATATTATTCGCAATTAGAAACTTTCGATTCGAAACACATCTATCTTAATCATTATATTAAAAAAATCCCTTATTCTCGTGGACAAGTTCGTCTACTCGTTAATCATTAGTGCGTCTTAGGACGTTCAATCTTCCGTGTAATCGTCACAATGTCCCATGTGCCCCTAACTATTATGCTTATAATTCTAGGGCATACGTAGGCTATTCACAGGCAAACACTTGTGGTCCTAATTGCATCCTTGTGTGGTGCTATCTACTACTCGTACACAACTCAGGTGCGTTTCACGGCCCCTTTTTACTGTTTTAAATTGGGAGAGAAAATATGACGCAAACTCTTTTGATTATTGTAACTTATATGATATCACTTGTTAAGACTAAGCGTAACACACTATCATTGAAAGTTCTCACACACATCGGACCGTTAATATGGATTTAGCGAGGTAATTTGAGTAGTACTACTGGGTTTGACAAACCCCACCCGCGTTAGTCGCACTAACTGGATTGGAGGTCGAACGGGTGTAATATTGACCTAAACACATTCACCATGGTTGATAGACATGGTGGGAGGCATTCAAACACAAACAGTCAGCTTCGATTACGAGCGCTTTAGTAAGACATGAACATAGGTTAGCTACCTATTGATACGCATATTGAATGTACATAATCCGGTAAACGCTTTTATTATAAACTTGAAACCTGTGAACTCACCAACCTAGTGTTGAAACTTTTCTTACACGTTTTCGCAGGTTGCTAAGTACAGGTGCACACTAGGACATGCATGGAGTCTTGTTTTCCTTTCAAAACTTTGATCAAACATTTATTATATTCTATTTAGACTTGACTTGAGCGCGTTTGTTTTGCGCATTTTTTTCTTTGTTTAACGCTTCCACACTCACTCTGAACTTTTATAATATTTCATTTATGTCACATATAGTGTCGTTTGATGTAACTAATGTCTGAGATCCTGGTTTGTCACACGCCAAACGGTAAAACTCCGTTAGTGAAATTTAGGGGTGAGACATGTATAAACACCTATGAGTAGGGGTGTTCAAAAAAATCCGAATCCGAAACCGAATCCGAATTATCCGAAAATCCGAATCCGAATTATCCGAAAATTCGGATATCCGAAATTTCGGATATCCGAAATTCGGATATCAGAATTTTCGGATTCGGATTCGGATAGTGATTTTCGGATATTTCGGATAGTTCGGATATCCGAATATCCGAAATATTATATTTATATATTTTTTTTAATTTTTTTTATTATTTAAAAATAAGAAAATTTGAATCAAAACCCGATATATTATATTTATATATTTTTATATGTATATTTTCTAATGTTTTTTAAGGTTTTTAATTGATTTTGTAATTTAAAAATATTATTTTTATATATTTTTTATTTTTTTTATATTTTCGGATATCCGTTTCACTATCCGAATCCGTATCCAAAATTTCGGATATCCGAAATTCGGATATCCGAAATTTCGGATACGGATTCGGATAGTGAAATCCACTATCCGAAAATTTCGGATATCCGAATTTTCGGATATCCGGTTTTGAACACCCCTACCTATGAGTAGATTTGATCTTCATTTACTTATTTTTAACTTGACCCAACCACGTTTGTTTCAAAACCACTAAAATGAGTTTGATCACTTTCATATCAATATATACAAGTATGAAAGCACTTACAAAAGTATTATTGATCATTCAAAACCATAATTTTGTCATTTTTGGCTAATTAATTCATAAATTACCATTTTGCACGTAAATTTTAGAATGTCATCAAAATCTATTCAAATGACGATTTTAAATAGTTTCCATCAGTTTAGTGATACTTATAATATAACTTCACACCAAATCCCACTCTAAGTCAAAATTCATCAAAAACTCATATATCCAAATTCTTGATTATGCTACATGAAGAGTACTAGAAACTCGATAGGGAGAAAGACTAGGGAGAAATCACTACATTGTATTGATGGGTTATTGAATTACACCATTGATGAACTTCATAAAATCTCTCAAGTATAAGGGTTTTCTCTCTATATCGTGCATACCTCTTTCATATGAGGTCATGGGTATTTATAGGCTACAAAGGGAATGTTTATATTCCCAAGGCCTAACCAAAAGATGTTGACACCTCTTTCTATTGGTGGAAGACCTTAATATATTCTTTGTGCTAGGGCCATGTCATCATTCCAGGTCCCACTCTTGCAATCAGATTCTTTCTAGAAGTTTAGTCGAGCTAGGGTTGTGTATTACAAGACTATAAATCATACGTCTTCACTACATACTAAAAATCAAACCCAACAAACAAGTTATATATAATCATCATGTGATGTTTCTAGTATACCGAATGCCTTAAACAACCTAATTTTTCATAAATTTAGTACTTAGGTTCAAAATCTACTCAAAATGTTCTGAAACCGAAAACAAAGTGTAAAGACGGTTTACCTAATGGTTGATTCTTTAATCTAATATAAGTAGAGTACGATGGAAACCTTTTTAAATCACTAACTAAACCTTGAGTGTTTGTTGGATTCATGGTTCTTGTTCCTAGGCTCGTTGGATTGCACATATACGCATACGAGAAAACTCCATTTCATTCCTTCGTGAATCGTCCTAACGCTATGTTCCCGAGTTTAATAAACGAAAGAAAAGAAGAGAAAGAGAATTAAGGAGAGAAAAGAAAGGGAAATGAAAGAATAGAAGGGAAAGAGAATTAAGGAGAGAAAAGAAAGGAAATAGAAAGATATAATGTAATTTCGTGTTCAAAGGTTCTAAGGAAATGAATATTTTGGGAGGGAAGATTATTAAAATCTTTATTTCTCTCTAAATCCGTCCATTTTAGGAGGAAAGTTAGAAGGGAAGATCATTAAAAATCTTCATTTCTCTTATTTCCACTTTTTTCATTAAAAAACTCAAGAATACAATCTTTTTCAGTTTTTTTTCACTTTCTTCCATTACAAAACTCAGGAACACAAATCTTTTTCGACTTTTTTCTACATTCTTTTCACTTCTCTCCTTAAAAAGGACTCGAGAACACAGGAAAGGATATACATCTAGAAATCTTGAACACCAAAAATGACTCATATTATCCTCCTAGGTTTGCCCATTTAGACTTTAACCCCTAAAGTTGCCTATTTTCAGTTTTAACTCTGATCTTGACATTTATTGATGTTTCAGTTCTAACATCTAACATTACTTAGAATGAAGTAACATCAAAACCATTTATTTGAGAGTTTCTTGTTAAACACAAAAGTAAAAAAAAAAACTTTTGTGAACAAACTCTAACAAACCATAACTTCTGTGGCCAAAATCTAACCACTCAAAACTTCACTATAAAACATTAAAAAAGACTTGAAAAGAAAAAAAAAACAAAAGTAAAAAAAGTTTTGGCTAAACTCTAACAAACCTAACTTCTATGGCCAAACTCTAAAAAATTTGGGATTTATAGTTATGACGTTGACAAGACATCTACGAGTTTATGGTGACAGGGAAAGAGAGAAGAATAAGGAAAATTTCGGCCTCATCCCCCTTCTGCACCCCTTGAAACCCTAAAACTTGTTCTCAAAGTATTTCTATACTTAAACCCCTTAACCTACAACTATAAATACAAGGCTTAATTCCCTCATTCTCTTCACACTTTGCTACAACTTTTACTAGCCAAATCTCTGCCATAATCTCCTACAAAATTCGTGAGCCACCCTCCTCCATCCAAGAAGAAATCGCAACAACAAGGTAAGCTTCCATCTTGTCTTAACAGAATATTTGTACTAACTTTGCGAGACCATATCTTCTAATCTACTAAATCAAATTTGTTCTATTTTTTTAAATTAAAGATATTGGAATTCTCTTTAAAACCATAAAAGATTGACACCTTAATTCGTAGTATAAATCTCAGAATTAACAAAACAAGGCAGTAAGGTCTATTCTGTATCACTGATCTTGTGTCACATTTTTGGCTATCATCCATTGCCTAAATTAAAAAGTTTTCTAAATAAAAATTGCTCTATATATGCTATATTAACTCCCTTTAAATTATGAGAATTTTTAAAAATGGTTTGCTGTCTAAAATCGTAATTTTCTCCACTTCTACTTTCTGTCCAAACCTGAATTTGAATCTTTTTGTCTAAAACCTTAATTTATAATAACATTTATAATAATTATAACTTCTTAAACTATTTTAAATATATAATTACTTTTTCTTATATTTTATGACGTCTTAACTTAATCTCCCGTTCGTTCTTCCAAACCCTAAAATATCAAATCATTCATTGTTCCAATTCGTGAACCCTTTTCCTATCGTTATCACTAATTACATTACTTACTTTAGGGCACTTACGTTAAAGGTTGCATTCTCTTGGTCATTTGCTTATCATCAAGGTGAGATCTCATAGCCCATTTTTCTATTTTTATCTTTGGGGTGGAAACATGTAATCATACAACAAACCTTTTTCATACAATTCAACTACAACAAATAGTTTCATTTATGCATGTTACTTTAAATGATGGACACATGACACAAAATATGTTTAATGTTATAAAACATGGTGGTTTGTAAACATAAAATAGTAATCATATTATTTTATAGTTTCACATGTTACATATTTTTTCATCGTTTCACCAAAATACGTATGTATATTTATATATATATATATATGGGTGACATAAAAGTATAAGTTTCCAACTAAGTTCCTTTTTTCTTTTTAAAAAGCTAGTTCTCTATTCTATAAAACACCTTTTATAATCATTCATAATGTAAACTAATCATAATAATAGGTTTTTTAATAATTATAATAAATATGACAAAAATCATAACTATTCGTGATAATAGTAATATTCTCAGTAATAATATTTAGTAAATCATAGTAAGTTGATGCTTGTGATTAATAATGATCATACCAAAATTAATAATAGTCATAAATAACATGTTGATTGATAATGATAATTAATAATCTTACTATTAATATTTAGTATATTAATAATTGTCATAGTAATAATAATAAGGATTTTTAACTATGATTTTAATTATATCTCTCCCTTAAGCGTATTTTTATACGTCACTAATGATAGTTTAAACGTGAGCAGGGAAACCGCTATTTTCGTAACAAAAAATATCATCAATTTGTCTATGTAAATACATTAGCAAAAATAATAACTAGGATAAAGTGGGTGCTCACTTATATAATCGAGGAGAAGGTGGTGGAAGTAACGTGAGATCCGAAACCAACGGTGGTAGCTCGTAACACTCGTTTAGCACCCGAGATTACTAGAAATCTTCAAATACTCGAAACCCGAAGTAGACAAGGTGGCGTTTGAGCTTGTTGTTGAACCGAGAATCAATGGAGAGGGTGTATAGGTTGAAACGTTAACCGCAAGGGGAGGAAAAGGTGGTGGTGGTTGAAGGTTGCCGTGAAAACGGGAGGAGGGTGGTGGTATGTGGCTATCGTAACCGAGAGAGAGAGAGAAGGGTGGGTGGTGGCGTATGGTGGTGGATGGTGAGGCTGCTGCTCTCGTGAACCGAGAGAGGGAGAGGGAGGTGATGGTTTGGTGTTGCCGAAAGAATGAGAGGGAGAAGAATGTGTTGTGGTGTGGGTTTGAGGGTGTCCATACATGCTTATATATATCCCTTCATTTGTGTAATACCTAATAGGTTTAGTGTCTCCATGAGACAAAGTTGTCTCACTTAGACAATGATGTTGGAGAATAAGAGGCAAAGGAAGAAGAACGAGGGAGGCTCCATTTGGGGTGTTTCGGCCGAGAGAGGAAGGGGCGAGGGGGGTAGGGGTAGGGTGAGTGGTAGGTTGCTTGAGGTGTCACCCGCTAGTCCATGTCCGGTATAATACCCGTGTGGTACTCGGTTTTTAACTAGTCGTTACGTGTCGGTAGGGTACGGGTCGGGTTTTTATAAATGTTTATAAGTTTATTAGTTTTCGACATGATACGAGTACATGTAAAATGTTTGAAATAAATTTCCATATATTTGGGTATTCTCTATTATTAAAATAAAGAAAAAGATCCGAGTGGTTTGTTTTATTAAAGTTTATAACCAACGCGTACGAGTATCGATGTGTCTCGAAAATTCCTAAAAAATTCCTACATAAGTTGTATGATGGATGGACTCTGTTAGAGCTGGTAAGACCTAATTAAATAAAATTAAGTTGAGTATGCAATGTTTCACTTAATATAGTTAGGTAATTACTCCGAAAATTACCAGTTGTCACATAAATAAATAAAAAATACATCTTATTAGGGATGAGATTGTTACCGTATCGAAAATAATAATACAGAATTTCTGGAAAAATGGGTACCGAATAACGTACCGAATCTGTCGGTACGGTACCGGTACTCATTACAAAATGCTCATCTCTAGATGGTATCGGTAAGGTACCGGTACCAAAATATCGATACTGAATTTCTAGAAAAGTAGGTACCGAATACCGTAACGAATCTATCGGTACTGTCTCAATACTGTACCGGTACTCGGTACCAAATGTTTTTCCCTACGTGATCTTATGTTTCGAATATATATAATTCAAAAATATATAATAAATAGAATGATATATATTTTATTTTATCTAGTAATAATTTTAACATATTTATATATTTGAGTAAATTACATAAAACAACCTTTATGTATATATACCAACTTGCATGTTTAACCCCTAATCTTCATTAATTACGCTAAACACCCTTAAACTAAAGGGTTTGTAACACATTGCATCTTTTTCACTAATCTAAATGACCATTTTGTCTTTACCTCGTAAAGGATCAATATGTAATTTTCACTTTTATTTTCTTTTCTTTTTTTATTTTTTGTTTTTATTTTATTACTTTCCTTTACTTTTCTTTTAATTTTTCATCACTTTTAGTTTATAAACTTATCTTAAAAAATATTAATTTAATTAATTTAACTTTTTTCTATAAAATATAATTTTATTTATATATTTTTATTTTATTACAAATTTATTTTCATTTGATCAAATTAGTTGTTTACTTTTTTTTAAATATAGCCAATAAAAATGAGAGACCTTATAATATTTTGTTCGTGTTTATAAGAATTAAAATTTGTTTTTTAATATAATATTATTGGCTTTATATAATATAAAATTAATAACTAAAAGGGAAAATTAATTTCACTTTTACATGTTAACCAATTAGATAGAAAATTAAAAATTAGAATATTTAACTTTAAATTTTAAAACTTTTCTTATCTAACATCTAAATATTAACTTTTTAAAAGTCATTAAACGGGTTAATAGGAAAACCCACTTATTAAACGGGTAATGTTCGGGTTGACTCATTTTGTGTCGTGTTCGGGTCGTATAAGAAATTACCGCCCCTAGTACATATCCTAAAACAATTTGTGTTTATTGATCCACTAATGTAAAAACTTATTAACGTAACAATAAACACATTTTTTTAGGATATGCATTAAGTCATTCTTTCCAAATCTCTATCTTTATTATCTCGCGCTTTATCATAACACATATAAATAATAAACTAGGTTAGAATCCCGTGTATTACACGAGATTGTATATTAAAAAAGATAAAACTTATAAATTTGTAAATACGTCATAACTTGTCAGACTATTATGATCGTCTCGAGATATATCAAGTGGAATTATATAACAAATTAGTATTTTCTTTAATTAGTTATATTTTGATTTCCTATTATATATTCTTATTTAATATAATTAATATTCTTCTTTAATAATATATTTATAATATCATTATTATTTAATAAGATAGATGCGCATTTATTATGAGAGAGAGACGAAAAAATCAATGTGAGAAGACATGAAGAAGTGACAAGTGTCCACCAAACAATTTGTGTTTATTGATCCACTAATGTAAAAACTTATTAACGTAACAATAAACACATTTTTTTAGGATATGCATTAAGTCATTCTTTCCAAATCTCTATCTTTATTATCTCGCGCTTTATCATAACACATATAAATAATAAACTAGGTTAGAATCTCGTGTATTACACGAGATTGTATATTAAAAAAGATAAAACTTATAAATTTGTAAATATGTCATAACTTGTCAGACTATTATGATCGTCTCGAGATATATCAAGTGGAATTATATAACAAATTAGTATTTTCTTTAATTAGTTATATTTTGATTTCCTATTATATATTTTTATTTAATATAATTAATATTCTTCTTTAATAATATATTTATAATATCATTATTATTTAATAAGATAGATGCGCATTTATTATGAGAGAGAGACGGGAAAATCAATGTGAGGAGACATGAAGAAGTGACAAGTGTCCACCTTAAACCTTTATTTATTAGTATAGATGCGCTCGTAGAGCAAAAACTAAATAGTAAAGAGTCGAACCCAATAGCTGATAACCAAAGAATATAAACAATTATTAAAATGAAATAGATCTTAATCAAAACTATATAAAGATGATCAAAGAAACTTTACTTCACTTATGCTTTACAAATTAAAATACAACATGTCAATATATATTTGATTTTTATGTTGATTTTGTGCAAAGCCTAAAAATGTTAAATAATTATTTAAATTATATGTTCTGAATAACTATTTATGAAAATTTGAAAACAGAAATATATGCTTTAAAATATGACGATATATATAGTGTACATTGAACTATTAAATGTAAACACGTTTACGGTGCTTTCGAATAATTAATTGATATTGTTTATGAAGATGCCAACCGGATGATGGAATAAAATCATAAATTAGGGGTGCTAGTTTGGCGGTTGCGGAGTAATCTTACATAATCCAAATTTTTTACACCAATATTCCAAATATGTTAAGGATCTCCAACACATCACGAATCCAAAATCTTGTCGAGTAGCGTCTCCACTGTTTGAGAAAAAAAAAAATTTGTTTTAGTCCCTCAAAATGTAAGGGCCTTACAAATATTTTAAGGGTTAAAGTTTTGGTCGTGAGTTACTATGATATTTAACTTCACTTTCTGTCACACCCCCGTTAAAGGCGGAATCACGGGAGCGCGACGAAATTGAATAACGAGAAACACAAGGCATAAAGAATCACTAAAATATTATTATTATTAAATATTTCGTTACATAGTTCGAATTGAAATTTACAACCAACTAAATAGATTTTATTTTTGTTCGTCTCTAAGGCCACATGCGTCCTATGATGACAATCCAAGATCCTAGCTTAATCTTTATACCTGAAAATATGTAGAAAACGGGTCAACTACGAGAGTTGGTGAGATTCATAGGTTTTAAGTAGCATGATAAGATAAAGTTTGCAAGTGTACAATTCATAAAAACATAGCCATATATCACATTATGCAAACGTCTCACATGATCGTTCCGATGATGATAGTTCGGCTCAACCCTCATGGTTGCCCAATTGATGTATGTGTCAGATTCTGATCAATAGGCCTATAATCGTACCACCCAAAACATCAGTGGCCCGAGATCGTCAAAAGAGCTATGCTGACATAAGACGCAAACCCTTGAAATTCCAAGTTGGAGACAACGTACTATTAAAAGCTCAACCCCTGATACATCGGACCTTTTGAATTCTTGGCAAGAATAGGTCCTGTGGCTTACCGACTTAAGCTACCTCAAGAACTTAGTGGTGTACACGACACATTTCATGTGTCAAACCTAAAGAGGTGCTTAACAGATGAAACACTTGTTATACCACTTGAAGAAATTCAAATTGATGATAAACTCCAATTTGTTAAACAACCAGTAGAAATCATAGATTGGGAAATTAAGAAACTGAAACGAAGTCGCATTCCCATAGTGAAAGTTAGATGGAACTCTAAATGAGGACCATAGTTCACTTGGGAACGCGAAGACTAGATGAGTATTAAGTATCTCCAGTTGTTCAACGATGCACCGGTTGTAGACAACACCAACTGAATTTTAGGTTGAAATTTTTCTAACTAGGGGAGAATGTGACAACTGGTAATTTTTCGAGTAATTACCTAACTATATTACGTGAAACATTGCATACTAGACTTAATTTTATTTAATTAGGTCTTACCGGGTCTAGCAGAGTCCACCCATCATACAACTTATGTAGGAAATTTTTAGGAATTTCCGAGACACATCGATACTCGTACGCGTCGGTGATAAACTTTAATAAAGCAAACCTCTCGAATCTTTTTCTTTATTTTAGTAACAAAGAATACCCAACTATATGGAAATTTATTTCAAACATTTTACATGTACTCGTATCATGTCGAAAACTAATAAACTTATACACTTTTATAAAAACCCGACCCATACCCTACCGACACGTAACGACTAGTTAAAAACCGAGTACCACACGAGTATTATACCAGACTTGGACTAGCGGGTGACACCTCAAGCAACCTACCACTCACCCTACCTCTACCCCCTCGTCCCTTCCTCTCTCGGTCGAACCACCCCAAAGGGAGCCTCCCTCCTTCTTCCTTTGCCTCTTATTCTCCAACATCATTGTCTAAGTGAGACAACTTTGTCTCATGGAGACACTAAACCTATTGGGTATTACATAAATGTAGGGATATATATATATGCATGCATGGACACCCTCAAACCCACACCACAACACACTCTTCTCCCTCTCATTCTTTCGGAAACACCAAACCACCACCTCCCCCTCCCTCTCTCGGTTCACGACAGCAGCATCCCAACATACACCACCACCCACCCACCCTTCTGTCCATCTCTCTCTCTCTCTCGGTTACGATAGCCACACACCACCACCCTCCTCCTCCCGTTTTCACGGCAACCTTCAACCACCACCACCTTTTCCTCCCCTTGCAGTTCACGGCTCAACCTATACTCCCTCTCCATCGATTCTCGGTTCAACAACAAGCTCAAAAGTCACCTTGTCGACTTCGGGTTTCGAGTATTTGAAGATTTCTAGTAATCTCCGGTGCTAAACGAGTGTTACGAGCTACCACCGTTGATTTCGGGTCTCACATTATTTCTACCACCTTCTCCTCGATTATATAAGTGAGCACCCACTTTATGCTAGTTATTATTTTTGCTAATGTATTTACATAGACAAATTGGTGATATCATTTTGTTACAAAAATAACGGTTTCCCTGCTCACGTTTAAACTATCATAAGTGACGTATAAAAATGCACTTAAGGGAGAGATCTAGTTAAAATCATAGTTAAAAATTATTATTATTATGATAATTATTAATATACTAAATATTAATAGTATGATTATTAATTATCATTATCAATCAACATGCTATTTATGATTATTATTAATTTTGGTATGATTATTATTAATCACAAGCATCAACTTACGATGATTTACTAAATATTATTAGTGAAAATATTACTATTATCACAAATAGTTATGATTTTTGTCATATTTATTATAATTATTAATAAAACTATTATTATGATTAGTTTACATTATGAATGATTATAAAAGGTGTTTTATAGAATAGAGAACTAGCTTTTTAAAAAGAAAAAAGGAACTTAGTTGGAAACTTATACTTTTATGTCACCCATATATATATAAATATACATACGTATTTTGATGAAACGATGAAAAAATATGTAACATGCGAAACTATAAAATAATATGATTACTATTTTATGTTTACAAACCACCATGTTTTATTTAATAAGGGAAAAATTCACCCAATAGTAAACAAGTTTCTCAAGTGCTCTATTTAAGTCAGTCAAAGTTTTTTTGTTTTTCTAAAGTTACTCAACTTTCTCTAACTGTTTCAATCATATGTAATATTTTTATAAATGTTTAAATTTTTTAAAATTGAATGAGGTAAATGAAATATATATGAATATTAGTTACCAATAAGTAAAATTTTTATTCCAATTAACTTAAAATTGAAGGTAATAGTGAAGAAAAAAATTCACCAAATAATAAACAAGTTTCAAAATTGTTATATTTAAGTCAAATTGGAAAAAAAACTAATTGCTAAATAGTAAACAAAATTCATATATGTTTCATTTTACTCATTCAATTTAAAAAACATAAACATTTATAAAAATATTACATAGGATTGGAACACCTACTGAAAGTTGAGTGACTCTAGAGGAATAAAAAAACTTTGAGTGACTTAAATGAAACACTTGAAAAACTTGGTTACTATTTTGTAAAGTTATCCCATTTAATAAACATTAAACATATTTATTAACCATACGTGTCAACGTAACTCTGAAATGAAACCAACACTAGACAAATAAAAGACTACCTCATAATATTTATTAAAGAGATTTTAATAAATATAACTATTTATTTTTGGACAAACAAGTTATATCACCAAAGGCTGTCGAGTCGAACCCTTGTGAATCATAGCAAGGAAGGGGTCAAGACTTACGAGATATTGGTCATGCGACCAACTCATACCCTGACAACTATATAAATCTCATAGTGTCTTAAATATTCTAGGACACGAGTAGGTCGGGGCACTAGTCGGACTTTGCCCACAGCTTGACAGCTATTCCCTACTAGACACATCAGGTGAGTTTCACGGCCCCACTTTTACTTTGTTTTTAATTGATTTTTAAACATACGACGGAGAAAACATGTTAGACTTGAAACTGGACACAAGTGGTAGACTTGACAGACATTGTTACATGACTAGACTCGTTTAACGCTCAAAGCCCCCTTTTATTCTGTAACTGTTAGTTATGAAACAAGCGTTGATATTGTGAATAGATCTATTTGGGTTGACACCCCCGCCCGTGGTTAGTCGCTCTAACCTTGACTGGAGGTCAGTCGGATGCATAATTTTCATCAACTTTACAATGTTTTAGCGTTAAGAACATTGAGTTAGGGCATAACTATAGACGTTGAGTTTTGGTTACGGAAGCTCATGGTAATAATAACAGACTTATACTATTTTTTTAATTAATAATATTAAGACATACATTGTTTGGGTGAACAATAAACAAGTTGAAATCTTGTGGTTCAGCAGAAACTATTTAATTAAACCTGTGAACTCACAAACTTTATGTTGACTTTTAAACATGTTTTTCTCAGGTAACTAGAGTTATGGAGTACAGACATGCATGCACGTAGGAAACCTTTTGGAGCTTTCCCGTTATAACCTAGGGATGTCTAGGTCATAGCTGATAAACTCATTCTATGAAAGACCGTACAAACATGACTTTTAAGTACGGCATTTTGGCATGTAATGTCTTTAGAAACAATTTATGTTATTCTTGTAACAACCTAAAATCTTTGATTATGAATGTTATTAGAAGTCGTTCGATGTAATCAAAGGCTATAAACATCATGAATCGTTACACCTCGTGTTTCCGTTTTTTCGCCCAAGACTCGGTGTGACAATTTATTCCAACCTCCTCTCATGTTGATTAAAAAACTTTTTTGCTTTATAGCTCTTCATTTCATTTCTATATCCTCACGCCAACCAGATTTTTTGCATCGACATTTGTACAATTGTACCTAACACACAAATGAATCAATTTCCTTTTATTTTATTACCTCAAATGAAATTTAATTTTTAATTTTATTACATTTAATAATGTATAACTAAATAAAAATTAGGCCTTGTTTATTATTAGATTTTTACGTAATAGTTGATAAACTTTTAGGAGCTTTTATAATGCAAACTAAATAAAAATTTGATTTATTTAAGTTTTAGATTTTTACTAAAGAAAGAAGTTAGACAAGAGGTAAAATGACTAAATGAGAGAGAATCTTCCTAATTATAATTTTCTCTTCAATTATATAAGTATATCATGATTGTATGTATCTTATTATTATCTATTATTTTCATCTATTCTTTGAATGCTTTTTATAATCGGACTGAACTAATCAGTCGGATTAACAACCGGACACACCGCTGGTTTGATTGGGTAAGGATGAGCTGTTATTTTATGGGCCGACTAGATTTTAGTGGATTGCGGTGGAACCGGTAACCCGGTTAAGTTGTGGTTGTAACGGGTTTGATTAAAGTTTTTTTTAAGAAAATATTTTGAAAAAGGTATAGTTATGAAAAATCATATATTCCTTAAATAGAAATAAGACCAAACCATATTACATTTTGTTGCAATTATTTCCAGCAAATTAGGTTTAAATCATATGTTTTTAACGCTTTAGGCCTTTGTTTTAAACATAGTTAAATTATATGAATTGATGTCTATTTTAAATTGCATAATAGTTACATTTAGAAAACATAAGATATCATAAAGGTGGATGGTAAGATGGAGGTGGAGATGATGTGGCAAGGGGCGCGGGATGGAGAAGGCTGTTGAGCGACATGGCCACTTTGATTCGGAGAGAAAGCAAAGAAGATAATGTGTAACACGAAGCAGCGGGAAGGGAGCATCAGGAGGGATGGGAACAACATCCCGTGGCCTTCGGGACGTGATGAAATTTATTAAAGGAGCAGAATACAAAAGATGTACACCGTATCCAATCATATCTAAAATGTATCACCATAAATAGAATATTTAAGAACTTGCATGTCGAAACAATGCAAATATGCAATGAATCACGTTTCAACATTTGTGATCATAAAAGCCTGTCACAATATATAAGTTTATTAGGTAAGGATATCTCCACCGTTAGATCATCTGTAGTGGTGGCGTTAAGGGGTGGGCGTGATCCACCTCATCATTTTTGTAACATCCCGAAAATAACGATGGAATAATGATAACGGGTTTTGGTGCACGACGGATGGAACGAACGAAGTCCGATGGGTCGGGCCGGGGCTGGGCCTGGCGAACATAATGGGGCGAACTTGGGGAGGGAGTCCTCTCCCTTAAATAGCCCAAACACACCCTCATTCTCTCATTTTACAAATCTAGAGAGAGAAACCAGTGGAGAGAGAAAGTGACGGATCGGTCCGAGAGAGCAACAACGTGTTACTCCATAGCTCGTGAGAATAACCACTGAATCAGAAGCTCGATACAGGTAGCGGTATGATCTAGATCTGAGTTTTTGATCATTTTGCGGTTTTCGGGTTTTGGATAAAAATGTGACATTTTTACGTATGAAACTTAGAAATACACATAGATCTCGCTTCTAGAATGAAAAACGAACGTTTTGAACGTAGAAAGTTTGGGTCTTGACGAGATCAGATCCGCATGCATGGATCTAGGGTTCTTGGGGGATGAAAACAGCCCCGTTTGCGAACTTGTCAAGTTCACCTGGGGTGTTGAAGCGAACTGGGCCAAGCGAACTTGATAAACTTGCTTGGTATGTTCATTGAGATTCAGTAGTAGCGAACTTGTGCATGTTCGTCAAATGGCAGGGGTAAGCGAACTTATGAACTTGATAAGTTTGCTGGATATGTTCGCCTGATTCTACTTGGGCGAACTTAGTCCTAAGTTCGCCTAAGTCAGAATAGGTAAACTGTTAGAATTGAAATTGGTCTTTTATGTGTGTTTAACTAATCTATTCAGATCGTGTGTGACGCTTGTTGGACCTTGTCAAGACAACCTGATGTGCTGCAAAACACATGTATTTATCTTATTGTTTTTGTGCGTTTTAACTAGCTTCGTATTCGTTTTTGTTCATTTTTGGTTTGTACTGAGTCTGGGTCATGTCTGTAGGTGTTCGTATGGAGAAGTAGCAGAAATCAAAGGAAAATCCTGGAGAAATCGAGCACATGAGGAAAGTGGAGAAAAGAATAAAGAAAAATCAAAATTCTGGAAAACTAAGAGTTCATGCCACGCGAAAAGTGAGTTCTAGGTCTTGGCGACACGCCAAGACCATGAAAACAGGGCCCGACTAATTTGGCATTCGCGTCACGCGAAGAATATCTTTCCCATGTTCGCGACACACGAAGAACTTAAAATACGGCAAAACTCTAAAAATTGAATATTTAAAGATTTAATTGCCATTATCATAGGGGTTCGACTTTTAGTCGTCACATCAGAGAGTCCAGGCTATTTTAGGAGCAGAGGAAGCAATTGAGGTCAAAGATTGAAGCTTGTGAGAGAGTATTGGTTAGACATTAATCGTTCGGTTATTGATATTGTTGTTCTTGTGTTTAACTAGTTCAATTGATACAATGTTTATGATCTTTGCTACTGATTTGCTGTGTTTGAACATGTTTCTTGGATAAACCTTTAGATACTACCTAGGTTTAATGAATAATTGTTAAAAGATTGGATTTTTATCGGTTTTTGGTATTATTTGATGGTTTAACACTTTTGTAAAGAATCTAATTGCAATTGGTTGATGAATATGCATGCTTAGTACTGATTTATCATTGATTTATGTTTCGCATGCTTCTTGTTGAATGTCTTTCATTTATAGATGCATGTTTAGGTTACTTACTGTGTGTTTGTGATTATTTATGGTATTGCTAGACATAGTAGTCCATAGGAGCATTAGTTGGTGGTATATTAGAGCTGAGTGTTCTTCCTATCTCGATAGCTGAAAGGTGAGAGGTAGTCGGTTAGTATTTGGTTTTAGATGTCTAGGTGTAAAGGCTCTGAAAGGAGGTGTCCCTAGGTTTCTTAGTATTCTTGGTAGTCCGTGTCAATTCGATTGTTCTTGGATTACCCCTTGCATTCTTTGAATGTATTGAGATAGTGAGTCTGAAAAGTGATTTATCTTTAGGGTACTTTAGTGTTGTTGGAGAGACCGAAAGGTAATCCAACTATCTGGTGAGCGTTACATATTCTTAAGACTTCCCTTCAGGTCACACCTGAAGCTTGATCAGGGATCCACTAGGTTATGTAAGGGTGTCACAATTTAGAATCCCAGTTCCATCAGAATTAGCATAACCGAGAGAAATCCGAGATTCACAATTAGGATTCTTATCTAGGTAGTGCTTTTCCACTCCCAAGTTTGTCTAAATTCCCGAGTGGTAGTTGTCTTTAGTTCGTTTTCATTTACTTATTTATGAGTTTATTTAGTTTAGTCTTAGTTCGTAGAATTCCCCCCAAACCAAATATCTTAGTTACTTGTCGGAGTCTAGTTTAGTTATTTTAAGTGTCTCTTGGGTTCGATATCCGGACTTCAGTTAGGCTGTATTACAATTGATAGGTACAATTGCCTGTCATTGTGGTCTAGTTTAGAGAATTTCTAGAGTTTAACTAGAATGTCTAGGTTAGTTTTTGTTTAGTTTTTATAGACGATACCGAGCACATCACAACCCGAGATTAGCTTATCAGGTGAGTTCTAGAGCCCTCTTTTAAATGTTTTAAATAATGTTTTTGGGCCGATGTGCATACGTAACGATGTGAGGTTTTATGAAACGTGGTTTATGAACGATGTTTTGGAATAAACTGAGGAAATGCGTTTATGAAATGTTTTTAATAAAACGTACGAATGCTTTAACTGATGTTTTGAAGAAAAAGAAGTGAAGGTTTATGAAAGTCACAAACGAACAAATCTGCCATGGTTCCTCCGGGAATCAAGGTTATGGGTATGGGATGTATGTTATGGGCATTACCTTTATAGGGGCGTTTGTGGCTAGCTAACTGTTGTACAACTGGGGTGATGAAGGTCACCAAAGGGATTATCGTGATCCTTGAAGTTTGGTACGACTACTTCACGGGGTAATAATGCTTGAAGTTTGGTACGTGTCATCCTTGTGATGCCGTGCTTGAAGTTAAGTGTTGAATGACCTAAGGTATTGGGCACTAGGTTTCTCCGCCTGTAGGTAATGCATGGTGTTGAAGGGCTTAGTGGTGGTGAGCCTCGGGTTTCACCGCCGGTATGGTATGTATAGAATTGACGGTTACGAGAAGGCACATATTCGATGTGTTAGTTGACTTATGTGTTATTGATAGCGGGTGTTTTAGTGTATATAAAATATATAAATATATTTTACTATTATATTTTCATGAGATCAGGTTTTAAATTTATAAAATGATAAACACAAAAAATAAACACATACACAATAGGCAAGTGTACCTATCGCAACATAATATAATTTAGGTAAGAACCAAGTATCGAACCAATGAACACGGTCGAGTTCCAATACTTAACTTTTGTTATCGTTTTACCGATTTAATTAATGAGTGGGTTTTGTGTGCTTGTGAAGCAGAAAAGTAAATGATAGAAAAGTAAATGACGGTAAAGTAAATAACAGAAAAGTAAAAATGTGCGTGAAGTGTGTAACAGAAATGTAAATAGCAGAATAGTAAATAACAGGAAAGTAAAGATCTCGAGAATGATCAGGTCACGATAGGTATTACTTTGGGCTTTGAATCTGCTTGGTGTATGATAATATTATGTTGACTAATCCGGTGGTATGACTAATACAAATATGTGAACGGTACACCGCTAAAACCTCATTCTCACAACATTTGGTTCACAAATTATGTTGTTTAGATTAAAATGGTAGGACTCCCAGCTAGGGACATCGTTACCCTCAACTCTTTGAATGCTATCTCCGAATTGGTTTAAGACATCGAACTTAAACACCTTTATTATTAGTTAAAAGAGTGATTAGACTATGTTCACCGGGATGTGGTGTAACAATGGGACCCTGCATAAATACGGTACCGTTCCCAACGTGAGTTCACCAATTCTTGGTTTCATAACAAGTTCGTATAAAGACGTACGATCTTATTAATATTAACCAAACCTTGGCTTATCAAAATCAGCTTGTATAAAGACGTACAAGTTTCAAAAGAAGTTTGATTAAAAAGGTTTTACGGTCTTACACTTTAAAATCAAGAACACTCACAAGTGTAAAGACAAAATCAAGTAATAATAAAAATCCATCGTGAAGATGGTTTAAGAACGAATGACTAAAGAACATAAACATACCATTAGATTAATATGTTAAACATTAACATACACCAAACTTCATCTTCACCCTAGCAATACAAAGAGTTTAGCCACGAATGGCCATACTAACTAGCATAACGCTGAGTTTCGTAGGCTCCCCTATTGCAGACAAAAAGGAAGAGCCCCTCTACTATCCACTCTCTACTCTAACTACGAAATACTCTCTCTAGATAGTGTATTGATGCTGCTTGAGGTGTGTGGAATGAAGAACCCAAGCCATCTATTTATAGGCCTCAAAATGAGCAATGCACGGGCGTGTAAACACCTCGGGAATCAAACAAGGTACACATGGCAGTGTACTAGGTCCTTGGGGAGTAAGTTAGGCTTTGCACGGTTGTGCATTGGGATGCACGGTCGTGCATCGCCTTCTTGTCCCCTGTTTTGTCTTTTAGCTGCTTGTTGACTTGCTGTTAACCTTGGTTGACTTCTTGAGGGTCAAAGCTTCGGGTTTGTTCCTTCCAAAAGCTTGATTTCTTGATGTTTTAGGCTTTTTTTTGCTTTGTTTCCTTTTGGAATACCGATTAACCTGCAATTATGAAATATTAACATTTTAAGTATCAATTGCAAGGTTTTTGTTCAATTAGTATCATAATATGTGGATTATTATGCATGAAAAACATGTATAAATTAGGGCATATCAGTTATGCTATGTTATTGCATGTCTTACGTACGCTTTTATTAATGAAGTTAAATGTTATGTTTTTTGGCGAAATATTTGAAGTTAAAGTTTTATGTTAAAGCTAGAACTCACCAGCGTAGCTGAATTTTAGTATGCACATTCAGGTTAAGGACATGTATAAAGGTTGACTGTGATGCTTGGTTGGCAAAAGGAGTTACCCGGCTGATCATGAAGACTGGCATCCCGTTATGAATTTGATTATGCTATGGATATGTTAAGACAATGTTTATGTTTTCTAATGTTGAACAAGTATATGTTATGTTTGAATGAAAGTTTTCCGCTGCGTTATTTGTTATTCAAGTTTAAGAACTGTATGTTTATGAGTAAATCCAACATGTGGGGCCCCCTAGTTTGGGCCTTACAAGTTGGTATCAAAGCAATAGTTTGAGATATTCGGATACTCCCAGTGTCTGAACTTAAACTGTGAATGGGACCAAGAATGGATGCCAGTACGGGTAACTCGAGCCACAACATCAGGTATGAAAGTAGTATGTATACAGTATGCCTTAGAAAGTATTAGATAAAGACTTGTGTTCTGATGAAATCATAAAGGTGGTCAAATAGAAGTCAAAAGGTAGTGTAATGGTTAATTGGAGATGGCCGGTGTATATTAACATCTTACAATACTTGTTGAATTCTATTTTTTAACTAGCGTGATGACATTAGATTCCTTGTCTTACAGAACAAAATGGCGAGAAGAGGAACCAGAAGGCGTGGTGGGGGTCGTACTGGGGGTCGTACCGGACGACGCGGTAGGGCGCCTGCTCACTAAGTCTACAGTGAAGAGGCAAGTGTCCATGCGGAACCAGAAGATAGTGTGCACGAGACCGAGAAGACCCCTGTGGAAGGGCAACAGTTCTCTTTCGAACCGGAGGTGAAAGAGGCCATTGCACGTGAATTTGCTGAGATGATGAAGGCTTCTTTACCAGACTTGTTGGCTGAAGCATTGCGGAAGGCTAGCGGGGCAGGCAGGTCTAACCCGGCAACTGGTGCCCCGATCATTGAGGCAGTCAATGCGCCGCTTACCCGCGGTTGCGACTATAAGTCCTTCAAGACTTGTGACCCACCGATACTGACTGGTAAGAAAGACGCGGTGGCTTCTTTTGACTGGATAATTCATATGGAGGCCGCCATCTGTTTCAGCGAATGCCGAGCGGATCATATTGTGAAGTTTTCTGCTAACTCCTTAAGAGAGGAAGCGTCTCATTGGTGGGAGGGTGTAAGGCAGGCTAAGGGAGACGAGGCTGTCAACTCGATGATGTGGAACGATTTGAAAACTCTAGTGATTAAGAACTTTTGTTCGAGAAACGAGACTGAGAAAGTGGAAAGGGAATTTCTGGGGTTGAAAGCCGGAAGTAAGACACATCAGCAGTACACCACTCGGTTCAATGAAGTGGCACGTCTGGTGCCACATCTTATCACAACCGACGAGAGGAAGATTGCTTGTTACATCCAGGGACTGCCGGACAAGGTCCGCACTTTTGTCAAAGCAAACACTCCTAACACTTATGATTGGGTGGTGGAACTCAGTGGGGGCGATGTATGATGATATGTCTTTAAACGATGCCGCCATTGAGGAACCTTATAAGAAACTGAGCTTTCCTGCCAAGCGAACTGGAGGGAAGTTATTTGGGGCTTGTAAGAAAGCTAAGGTGGGTGAGCCAACTGTTTGTGGAAAATGTGGAAGGGAGCACACAGGCGAATGTAGACTGGGATCCAACCTATGCTTCAAGTCTGGCAAGACTGGCCACTACTCCCGTGAATGCCCGCAAGGCTTCAAATGTTACAACTGTGGAGAGAATGGTCACATGAACAGGGAATGCCCTAAGCCAAAGATGGGTGAAGCTGGGAAAGGGAAGGGCCCACAAAAGAAATACGAGAGGCCCCGGGCAAGGACTCGAGCGTATGTACTGACGCAGGAACACGCCAGGGAAGACCCCAATGTGGCATCAGGTACGTTCATCCTTGACAACACTTTTGTTTCTGTATTATTCGATTCGGGTGCCAGTAGAAGTTTTATATCAGCTGCTTTCTGTAAATGAGTAAAACATGTAGTTAGTAAAATAGAAAGAGCCTTTAGCGTAGAAACAGCTGAGGGTAAGAGCACGAGAGTAACTGATGTAGTAGACAATTCCACAATAAAGATAGAAGGCCATAGGTCACCTGTCCGATTGTTTGTTATGGTTTTGGGAGGGTTTGATGTCGTATTGGGTATAGATTGGCTAACTGCCAACGAAGCGCAAATCATATGCAAACGGAAGATAATTCGACTCAAGGCTCCAGATGGTAGCGAATTCGAGGTCTTCAGGGATCGCGACGTTCTTATGCCTAAGGTTATTTAGATGATTAAGGCAAAAGATTACTTGAGGCACAAATGTGAGGCCTATCTGGTATATGTGATTGAAAAATGTAAGGAAGCGATGGAACTAGACGCCGGGTCGGTAGTGTGCGTGTATCCGGAGGTGTTTCTAGAGGATTTGCCTGGAATGCCGCCCGACCAAGAAATTGAGTTTAGAATCGATTTAGTACCAGATACCCATCCTGTAGCCAAGGCTCTATACCGACTAGCACCGGTGGAAATGAAAGAACTTATGGCACAGTTAGACGAATTGCTAGAGAAAGGGTTTATCAGACTGAGCATCTCGCATTGTGGTGCTCCGATGTTGTTTGTGAAGAAGAAAGATGGTTCTATGAGTGTATTGAATACAGGGAGTTGAATAAGCGTACCGTGAAGAACAAGTACCCTTTTGCCAAGGATCGACGACATGTTTGATCAATTACATGGCGCAAGTTGGTTCTAAAAAATCAACCTTCGTTCCGGGTACCATCAATTGAAGGTGAGGGAAGAAGACATACCGAAAACCGCGTTTCGCACGCGATATAGATATTTCAAATTCCGCGTGATGTCCTTCAAATTGACAAACACCCCCACAGCGTTTATGGACTTGATGAATAGGGTGTGTCAACTGATGCTGGACCGATCGGTAATAGTGTTCATTGATGATATCCTCATCTACTCTAAGAACGAGGGTGATCACGCATGTCACTTGAAAGAGGTGTTGGAAGCCCTGAAGAAGGAGAAGTTATACGCAAAGTTCTCTAAATGCGCGTTCTGGCTTAGGGAAGTCCAATTCCTAGGTCACGTTATTAAGCCGAACGACATTATGGTCGACCTAACCAAGATAATGACGGTAAGAGACTGGGATATTCCTAAGACGCCAACTAAAATCCACAGTTTCTTAGGATTGGCGGGTTACTATCGGAGATTCATTCATGATTTCTTGAAAATAACACGGAAGGAAGTGAAGTACGAATGGGGTCCGACCCAAGAAGAGGCTTTTAAGGAACTGAAAGAAAAGCTAACCCAATCTCCAGTATTGGCCCTACCCGAGGGCAATAAAGACTTGGTAGTTTACTCTGAAGCTTCGGGTCAGGGATCGGGGTGCGTACTGATGCAATGCGAAAGGGTGATCGCGTATGCATCACGACATTTGAAAGTTCATGAAGTCAATTATCCTACCCATGATTTGGAACTTGCTGCTGTCGTATTTGCATTAAAGATCTGGAGGCACTACCTCTATGGAGTAAAGTTTACCATATACTCCGACCACAAAAGTTTGAAGTACTTATTTGAACAGAAGGAACTGAATATGAGGCAGAGGCGATGGTTGGAACTCTTGAAGGATTATGATTGTGAGATCATATACCATCCTGGAAAGCGAACGTGGTGGCCGGCACTTTAAGCCGAAAGGACGTGCCAGCTCCAATTAGAGTGAAGGCTTGCTAACTGGTGGTGACACCGGATGTTATGACTGAAATTGAGAAAGCTTAAACTGAAGCACTCAAGGATGAGAATATCAAGAAGGAGAGAATGGTTGGGAAACAGGAGAAGTTGGAATACAACACCCTTGGAGTAAGAACACGTTTTGGACGGATATGGATACCCATGAGTGGTGAACTTAGAACCAAAATCCTGGATGAGGCTCATATGTCTCGCTACTTTATCCATCCCGGTACCATCAAAATGTACCAAGATCTGAAGAAGGAGTACTGGTGGCCTGGAATGAAACATGAGGTGACAAAATACGTAAGCAAGTGCTTGACTTGCTCCAAGTAAAAGCTGAACACCAGAATCCGTATGGAAATATTCAGCCTCTCGATATACCAGAATGGAAGTGGAACACATTACCATGAACTTCATAACCAAGCTACCTCGTACATCTAAAGGTCATGACACCATTTGGGTAATTGTGGATCGGTTGACGAAAAGTGCTCATTTCCTACCTATTCGCGAGACGTTCTCGGCGGAAAGGTTAGCGGAAGTGTTTATCACTGACGTTGTAGCGCGACATGGGGTGCCCTTGTCGATTGTATCTGACCGGGACACAAGATTCACATCGAGGTTTTGGAAAAGATTCCATGAAGAAATGTGCACGGGGCTTAATATCAGCACGACATATCACCCGCAAACGGATGGACAATCTGAAAGGACCATTCAAACGTTGGAGGACATGTTCCATGCTTGTATCATAGATTTCGGCGGTAGTTGGGACAGTCACCTGTCGTTAGCCGAATTTTCCTACAAAAACAGTTATCACTCGACGATAGGCATTCCGCCTTATGAGATGTTACATGGAAGAAGATGCAGGACCCCGATTTGTTGGGGTGAAATTGGACAACAGGAATTGGGAAGGCTCGAAGTCGTTAAGGAGACATCGGAAAGGTTTGATCACATCAAGGCACGAATGAAGGCCGCCCAAGATCGCCAGAAATCCTATGCTGATAAAAGGTGAAGGCCTATCTGATTTGATGTTGGGGACAGAGTGATGTTGAAAGTGTCGACCTGGAAGGGAATCATACGATTTAGGAAAAGAGGAAAGTTAAGTCCGAGGTTTGTAAGACCGTTTCGCATATTGGCACGTGTTGGGAAGTCGCCTACCGATTGGAGTTGCCTGATGAGTTTAGTGGGATTCATCCTATGTACTACGCATCACACTTGCGAAAGTGTTTGGCGGATGAATCAGCTAACGTACACCTTACTGACGTTGAGGTCGACAACAACCTTAGCTACATCGAAGAACCCGTGACCATCTTAGATCGATAGGAGAAACATTTACATAATAAAGTCATACAATTGGTCAAGGTACAGTGAAAAAACATAAAGGGGTCTGAAGCCACTTGGGAGACAGAGACGGAAATGAGGGAGTCGTACCCTCAACTGTTTGACTTATGACAGGGTTCGAGGACGAAACCTATTGTAAGGAGGGTAGACTTGTAAAATCCCAAAAATAACGATGGAATAATGATAACGGGTTTTAGTGCGCGACAGATGGAACAAACGAAGCCTGATAGGCCGGGCCAGGGCTAGGCCTAGCGAACATAATGGGGCAAACTTGGGGAGGGAGTCCTCTCCCTTAAATAGCCCAAACACACCCTCATTCTCTCAATTTGCAAATCTAGAGAGAGAAACCTGTATAGTGAGAAAGTGACGGATCGGCCCGAGATCGCAGCAACGTGTTACTCCATAGCTCGTGAGAATAACCTTTGAATCAGAAGGTCGATACAGGTAACAGTCTGATCTAGATTTGAGTTTTTGTTCATTTTGGAGTTTTCAGGTTTTGGATAAACAGGTGACATTTTTACATATGAAACTTAGAAATAAACATAGATCTGGCTTCTAGAACTAAAAATGAACGTTTTGAACGTAAAAAGTTTGGGTCTTGACGAGATCAGATCCGCATGCATGGATCTAGGGTTCTTGGGGGAAGAATACAGCCCCACAGGCGAACTTGTCAAGTTCGCATGGGGTGTTGATGCGAACTTGCCCAAGCGAACTTGATAAGTTCTTGAACTTGATAAGTTCGCGAACTTGATAAGTTCGCTGGCAGGCTATGGCTGGCGAACTTGATAAACTCGCTTGGTATGCTCGTTGAGATTCAGTAGTAGCGAACCTATTAAGTTCGCTAGGTGTATGTTCGCCAAATGGAAAGGGTAAGCGAACTTGGTAAGTTCGATGGATATGTTCACTTGATTCTTCTTGGGCGAAATTAGTCCTAAGTTCGCCGAAGTCATAATAGGTAAACCATTAGAGTTGGAATTGGTCTGATGTGTGTTTAACTAATCTATTCAGATCGTGTGTGACGCTTGTTATACCTTGTCAGGACAACCCGAGATTAACTTATCAGGTGAGTTCTAGAGCTCTCTTTTAAATGTTTTAAATAATGTTTTTGGGTTGGTGTGTATACGTAACGATGTAACGTTTTATGAAACGGGGTTTATGAACTATGTTTTGGAAGTAAAGTGATGAAATGTGTTTGTGAAATGTTTTGCTAAAAGAAGTTTACGAAGTGTTTATGAATGAATGACTTTTAATAAAACGTGCGAATGTTTTAACTGAAGTTTTGAAGAAAAAGAAGTGAAGGTTTATGAAAGTCGCAAACGAACGAATCTGTCATGGTTACTCCGGTAATCAAGGTTATGGGTAAGGGATGTATGTTATGGGCATTACTTTTATAGTGGCCTTTGTGGCTGGCCACTTGTTGTACAACTGTGGTGATGACGGTCACCAAGAGGATTATCGTGATACTTGAAGTTTGGTACGACTACTACACGGGGTAATCGTGCTTGAAGTTTGGTACGTGTCATCCTTGTGATGCCGTGCTTAGAGTTTGGTGTTGAATGACCTAAGGTATCGGGCCCTAGGTTTCTCCGCATGCAGGTAATGCATGGTGTTGAAGGGTCTAGCGGTGGTGAGCATCGGGTTTCTCCGCCGGTATGGTATGTATGGAATTGACGGTTACGAGAAGGCGCAGATTCGACGTGTTCGTTGACTTATGTGTTATGTTATGATATTGCATGTTTTATATACGCTTTTATTAATGAAGTTAAATGTTATGTTTTTTGGCGAAATATTTGAAGTTAAAGTTTTATGTTAAACCTAGAACTCACCAGCGTAGCTGACTTTTAGTATGCACATTCATGTTAAGGACATGTACGAAGGTTGACTGTGATGCTTGGTTGGCAAAAGGAGTTACCCGGCTGATCATGAAAACTGGCGTTCTGATATGATTTTGATTATGTAATGAATATTGTTAAGACAATGTTTATGTTTTCTAATGTTGAACAAGTTTATGTTATGTTTGAATGAAAGTTTTTCGTTGCGTTATTTGTCATTCAAGTTTAAGAATTGTATGTTTATGAGTAAATCCAACACGTGAGGCCTCCCGGGTTTGGTGCCTTACAATTTTCACGCCGGTGAACACCGCCCCCCTCTTGGTGAAAAGGGCGTGAATGGGGAGGGGCGTGAGGGCATTCAAGGTGGAGAGGGGCAAATCACATTTAACACTTCCAGTCAAATGTTTACACCTTACTATTTCTTTTTCTTTTTTTTAATTAAATATTTAGTTTAGGATTTAATTTGGTTTTTTCTCAAATAACTCATGCTCGGTAATTATTAAAAAAAATGAAATACACGGGATTGTTTATTTTATTTTTCTGAACATCCAGGTATATATAAATTTTAACAAAAATGAAGTTGTTTTCAAAAATAGTATTTTTCGTCACTTTAGTGGTTTTTTTAGTGAGAAGTAGTTATTTATTTATTTAAGAATGTATTTTTTTTATTTTATAATTTAGTTTTTTATTTATTAAAAATAAAAATTTAGTTAATTATTAAAAAATAAATACGGGTCGTGAAACCACTACGCATCTTAGTGATTCTGGACAGTGATTGCCCCTATGCTGATGTGGCGCTGACGTGGCGGGACGTGAAACCACTACGGATAGCCTTATATGTTACTTCCGTCAATAATTCTAAATAGTATATTTTTTAATTTAACAAAATGATGTAATAAAAAATTTTCTTGATTGATATGAAAAAATGTTAAATAACAAACTAAATTATTTAATATCATGAAATCAATAACATTATAGGAGGCTAGACCTTATAAAGTTTGTTATAAGACGAGGCTAGACCTTATAAAGTTTGTTATAAGACAAGTCTATACTAATAAATAAAGGTTTAAGGTGGAGACTTATTATTTACTCGTGTCTCTTCATATTGATTTTTCCGTCTCTCTCTCCTAATAAATACGCTTGTATCTTATTAAATAATAATGATATTATAAATATATTATTAAAGAAAAATACTAATTATATTAAATAAGAATATATAATAGGAAATCAAAATATAACTAATTAAAGAAAAATACTAATTTGTTATATACACACATTTCCACTTGATATATCTCGAGAGCATCATAATAGTCTGACAAGTTAGGATGTATTTACAAATTTATAAGTTATATCGTTTTCAATATACAACCCGTGTAATACACGAGATTCTAACCTAGTGACTTATATAAAAAGGATAACCATTCAATACATAATTATTATTTTTAAATACATAACCGGATAAACACTTTTATTTTATTTTAACTCCGATACATAAAACTATTATGTAATTACCCCCATTCTCTTTGTGGCTTCCATTATTTGTACCAAACACTACTTATAGTTGTATTATGTGGTTTTTATGTTTAAGTAAAATTGGTTCCGTATTATGTGTGATATATATGAAAAAAATGTTATGATAAAGTTAGCAGTGCCTAAAAAGTGGGCGTAAAAAACTTTGGGGAGGGGTTGGTTACATTTAATAATAAGAATTAAAACTAAACTTAAAAAAAAACACTTAAATACCTCCGCCCATCCAACGGTGGTACCCTCCTCCTCGCCAGTGACCACGCCCATCTAAAACCATCGACGATCACCCTCACCTAGAATGAGGAGTTGCATATGGTTTAACTGTGAACACGGGAGGGGTCATTCCGCCCGGGGGAGGATGGGGGGGGTGGGCGTTGAGGGTTTTTGTTTCTTTTTTAATGAATTAGATAAATTGTCCTTGTGGTTTATAAAAAAGTTAAACAAATAACTTACACAAATTTTAGTAGGTTTTTTATAAGAAGTTGTTAAACCACAAAGATTTTATAAAAATAACAATATACAACTTTCTAAAGTTAGACCTTAAAGTTATTAATTTTAACAAATCACAAATCTGCTTATTTATTTAATAATAATAATAATTTTATCATGTATTTATTTATTGCCTTGTTTTCTCTATTTGGTTTTTAATTATTAAAAAAGATATTCATAAAATTGAAATATCATTTTCTATAAAATACAATGTCAGTCAACTATCTGCATTCGAACAAGTGGTTTTTATATTTCTTGTTTTGATTCGTATCTACCAAGTGTTAATTTTGATGAATATATATGGCTAAACTTATTTTATTTTATACGCACGACCAGTTGGCAAGATAAGAACGAAAACCAAACAACTTGTCCCTTAAAAATTATATGAAAATAATCAAATATCTATTTACCTTTTAAAACAAATAATCCTTGGAGAGCGGTTTAAAACGAACTTTCAGAATCTCTTACGGTTAATGAGGTGTTTTTATCTTGTCTCTGGGCTGGTCATTAACCTGAGCAAATGCAGCTTAATTGGCATTAATGTAACAGCCAAACGTGTGGATGATTTGGCGGAAATAGCTAAGTGCCAAGTGGGGCAGCTTCCCTTCTCGTATCTGGGACTAAAAGTGGGAGCAAATTATGAAATATCTAAGAACTGGAGGCCGCTACTTGAGGCTTTTGAGGCACGGCTCTCGGTCTGGAAAGCTAGGAATTTATCCATAGGGGGACGGGTGGTGTTGCTACCCCCCGTTAACCAGTTGCAACATCCTCGTTACAGTGCCTTGCCAAGCACTGTCCCGATTGTTCATATGACAGGCATACAACTAATGCCATGTCACTGCCATAGGCTTCGGGTAGTACCAGCCATAAAGACCATGCTACTACCTCAAGACTTGCTTCGGTGTAACCATACTCGGATAAAGCAACATAACAGACTTACTTCTTTAGTTCTCGTTCATTTCCTTTTTGTTTATAGAACATATAGTTAGATAAACCATTCACTTTCACTTACATTCGTTTATAAAATATAACATTACATAAACTCATTTGTTAACCTTGGCTTGTTTACAGAACGTTAATTTAATAAACCACTTTCTTTCTTACCCTTCATGTTTAAGTAATAAAATACATTTATTATAAGCGCCCGTTAATTGAGTATGCACACCACCCTAAAACAGTAAAATAGGAATTCTTGAAGTCACCTGATAATGCTAGCCTCAAGGTATTATCTACCACTTGAAGTCGCCCGCGAGCCCATTTCTTTTTGATTCTTTCCTTTTCTTCTTTTACGAGGCCCGTCCTCTTTCCTTTTTATTATTTTCGGAATGTTACAAGTCCACCCCTCTTATTAGAGGTTTCGTCATAGAAACCTTTCATAGGTCAAATAGCTGAGGGTACAACTCCCTCATATCTGAGTCGGTCTCCCACGTGGCTTCCGACCCCTTTTGATGTTTCCATTGAACCTTAACTACTGGAATAACTTTATTACGCAAACGTTTCTCCTTCCTGTCCGAAATGGCTATAGGTTCCTCAACATAGTTGAGGATGTCATCGAGTGGCACATGTGCCGATTCGTCAGCTAAGCACTTTCGCAAGTGCGACACGTGGAAAGTAGGATGAATCCCACTCAATTCGTCAGGTAACTCTAATCGGTACGCTACCTCTCCAACCTATTGATGTCGCCCAGACGGTCTATAAAACTATAATAAAAACCTAACCTAGACTCCTAAGTAATAATAGGAATACCTATGAACTAAACCGCACTGACACGCAAGTGTACCTATCGAGTGTAGCACAACTTAATGGTAAACCGAGTTATCGAACCTAGAGACACTGTATAACTATACTAGACTCTGACTCGGACTAAAGATTGATGATTGGGGGGTTGACTACACTACTATTTAGATTAAGGAATGCAGGAAACAAAATCGACTCAACTATCAAGATCAAGAGTAAGGTTGAATCAAGGATGGGAAGAATATCACCTAGGTCGGAATCCTACTTGCAATGCACAACTTCTATCGATTATGGAAACTATAATGGATCTGGGTTTCTAATGAAACAACTCTAGACAGCCTAGTGGATCCCTAATCACTCGCAGGGTGTCACCAACTAAGGAACCTAAAGATGTAATAAATCACCAGATTGTTGGATCACTTCTCAGGTATTTTCAACTATGATAAAGTACCCTAATAGACAGATTACCTCTCAGTCTCACTGTCCACCAATACACTCAAAGAATGCATGGGGTAATCTCAAGATAACAACTATGACACGAATAACAGTAATCACTAAACACCTAATACCGGTTTCCTCTCAGACAGCTGGCACTCGGATTCCTAATGACGAAGACTAAACTACTAATTCTCACCTCTCGGGTATTGAACTAGGATACACACTCAATTCTAATCAGTAATCAAAGACAACTCCTATGGCTACTACGTCTAGCAAACCACCCTAATCACAAACCCTAAGATATATGACCAAGATACGCTAATCAAACTGGCATACAACCATAATTAACGCAAGGAATTGAAATCAAACACAAGATCAGATCTAAACATGCAATAACATCACAATAATCAACTCAAGATCTTTTACAAAATCATAAAACCATTAATAGAATCCAAAAACCGATAAAAATCAAAGCTTTACTAAGTATTCATCATGTGACCTAAGCAATATCAGAGTTTTAGCCTAGGATCATGTTCAAACAACTAAAAAAAGAAGTAGAAACACAAACCATGGTATCAAACACACAAATTAAAGGTAAAGTTTCAATCTTGCAAACCTAGAACGTCTAAACAACGAACCCGGAATCCAAAGCTTTCACCTTTAGTCTTCAATCGACTTCCTACTCCTCAAAATCGCCCTCAAACCTTCTCTGGACGGCCAAAAGTCGAACTCCTCTCATAATGGGAATCAAAATCTATTTAAATCAAAATTAGGGTTTTTTCTCGAAAAATAGCTCTCTCGCGTACCACGAAACATTTGGGTAGTCAAAGCCGGTTTTCCTTTCTCTCGCGTAACGCGAGAGAATTCTCTGGACTTCTCGCGTACCGCGAGAAACTGAAATTCAACATTTTTCATTTTTGAACCCTGGACTTTCTTCCGGCTTCATCCTCTTTCTCGGTTTCTTCATATATTCACTTGTAATCCATACGAGCACCTGCAAACAAGACAAAGACTCAATAATATGCAAAAATGACTCAAAACAAATATAAAACTACGTAAAAACGCACTAAAACAAAGGAATAAAGATGTGTGCTTTGCACTACATCACCTGTGCCAAAAATTTAATGGTCCGACAAACCTCAGACTTAACTTTCCCCTTTTTCGAAATCGTATTATTCCCTTCCACGGGGACACCTTCAATAGTACCATGTCCCCTAACTTGAAACTCGAGATCTCTTTTTCTTTTATCCGCGCATGATTTCTGCTTATCCTTGGCTTTCATATGAGCTCTGATTTGGTCAAACTTCTCGAAAGTTTCGTTGACCACATCAAGACTTGCGAAGTCTTTCTACCCAATTTCACCCCAACAGACGGGCGTTCTACACTTCCTATCGTACAACATCTCATAAGGCGGCATGCCAATGGTTGCATGATAGTTTTTGTTGTAGGAGAACTCCACCAGTGGTAAGTGATTGTCCCAGCTAACACCAAAATCAATAATACATGTTCGGAGCATGTCCTCTCTGGTTTGGGTGGTCCTTTCGGACTTACCATCTGTTTGCGGGTGGTAGGCTGTGCTTATGTTGAGTCTAGTACCCATTGTCTCATGGAATCTTTTCCAGAACCTCAATGTGAATCGTGTGTCCCGATCCGACACAATCGACAAGGGCATACCGTGTCTGGTCACAATCTCGTTGATGAACAATTCTGCGAGTTTCTCGGATGAAAAGGTCTCACGTATAGGCAAGAAGTGATCACTTTTTGTCAATCGATCCACAATCACCCATATTGTATCATGGCCCTTACCTGCTCACATACTCAGTTACATCATTCTTCTTGTCGAGCCACCAGTATTCTTTCTTTAGATCATGGTACATCTTGTTGGTACCGGGATGGATAGAGTAGCGAGACTTATGAGCCTCGTCAAGAATCTTAAGCCTAAGTTCGCCAGCCTTGGGTATCCACATTCTCCCGAACCGTGTTCGTACCCCATAAGTATTGGACTCCAATTTCTCCTGTTAACCCACTATTCTCTCTCGCTTGACATTTTCTTCTATCAAATCTTCATCTTGGGTATGTTCAATTTATGTCAAAAGGTCTAGAGTTACGACCAATTGATATGCCTTTACCTCGATAGGAGTTGTCGTCTCCTTTCGACTCAAGGCGTCGACCACCACATTTTCCTTCCCGGGGTGGTAAAGGATTTCACAGTCATAGTCTTTCAACTGTTCTAACCACCACTGTTATCGCATGTTAAACTCCTTTTACTCAAAGAAGTACTTCAAGATTTTATGGTCTGAGTAGATGGTGCACTTGACTCCGTAGAGTTAATGCCTCCAAATTTTTAAGGCAAAGACAACCGCCGCGAGCTCAAGATCGTGAGTCGGGTAGTTAACCTCGTGAGTCTTTAACTGTCGTGATGCATACGCGATCACTTTCCCTCGTTGCATTAGCACGTAGCCTAACCCCTGACCTGAAACGTCGGAATACACCACTTGGTCTTCGTTTCCATCCGGTAGGGTCAATACTGGTGCTTAGGTTAACCTCTTCTTTAATTCCTCAAAGGCATCGGTTTGGGCCTTGGCCCATTTGTACTTTACTTCCTTGCGGGTCAATTTCATTAAAGGCGAGGCTATTTTTGAAAAGTCCTGGATAAACCTCCGGTAGTAGCCTGCCAACCCTAGAAAACTTCGTACGTCTATTGGTATCCTTGGGGTTTCCCAATTCCACTCTGCATCGATCTTTGCTGGGTCTACCATGACGTCGTCTGCGTTAATCACGTGACCAAGGAACTGAATCTCCTTTAGCTAGAACGCGCATTTTGAAAATTTAGCATACAAATTTTCTTCTTTCAGTGTGTCCAAAACTTCTCGTAGGTGACATGCGTGATCACCTTCACTTTTAGAGTAGACGAGAATGTCGTTGATAAAGACTATTACTGACCGGTCTAGCATCGGTCGACACACCCTCTTCATCATATCCATGAATGTTGCAGGGGCATTCGTCAACCCAAAGGACATTACGTGAAACTCGTAGTGTCCATACCGCGTGCGGAATGAGGTCTTGGGTATGTCCTCCTCTCTTACCTTCAGTTGATGGTAACCCGACCGCAGGTCGATCTTTGAAAACCATTTTGCGCCTTGAAATTGGTCGAACAGATCGTTGATCTTGGGTAGCGTGTACTTGTTCTTCACAGTTCTTTTATTTAATTCTCTATAGTCAATACACATTCTCATGGCACTATCTTTCTTCTTTACAAAAAGCATCGGAGCACCCCTAGGTGAAATGCTCGGTCTAATAAATCCTTTTTCTAATAGTTCTTCCAGTTGGGCCATAAACTCTTTGATCTCGAGTGGCGCTAGTCGGTAAGGTGCTTTGGCGATGGGCTAGGTACCTGGCATGAAGTCAATTTGAAATTTCGTTTCCCGATCAGGCGGTAATCCAGGCAATTCCTTAGGGAATACTTCCAGATAATGGCACACCACGGGTACATCTGTTAGTTTTTTCACTTTCACATATTTGTCAATCACATAGGCCAGGTAGGCCTCGCATCCGCACCTCGTATACTTTTACGCTTTAATAATTGAGATTACATTCATTACTGGAATATCATGATCCCTGTAAATCACTACCTCGCTGCCATCAGGAGCGTTGAGCTGAATCACCTTTCGCTTGCATACAATATGAGCTTCATTGACAGCCAGCCAATCCATCCCCAATTCTACATCTAAACCTCCCAAGGCTATAACGAATAGCCTAACGGGGAATCTATAGCCCTCTATCTTTATGATAAGGTCGTCTACGAGTTCTACTACCTTAGTGGATCTACCCATAGAAGTTTCTACACTAACGGCCCGTTCTATTACAAATGTTTTGTATTTCAGTCTTTTACATAACAAGATGATATAAAACTTTTACTAGCACCTGAATCAAACAGAACAGAAACAAAGGCGTGGTCAAGGATAAACGTACCCAACACCATGTTGGGATCTCCCTTTGCTTCTTTCTGGGTCAGGGCATAGGCTCCGGTTCTCGTTTTTCCCTTTTCTTCCTCCTTCGTCTTATCATCTTTGACGGCTTTTGGTTTGTGACAGTCCTTGGAGAAATGCCCAGGTTCGCCACAATTGTGGCATTTCCCATAACTTGCCGAACTGGGTGCTTTAGGACATTCACGGGATATGTGCCCCGTCTTTCCGCAATAGTAACATAAGTCCATCTTAAACCTGCACTCCCCTAAGTGTGCTTTGCCACACTTACCATAAATATTCCTCTCTTCCACCTTTGGCCTTTTGCTCTTTGATGAAGACCAGTCCCCGCCCGAGCGCTTAGTGGTGCTAGACCATTTCTTTTGAGTTTATGCGGGGGTTGGGCCTTCAGCGACCACATCATCAAAAACCTTCTCACTTAATGCCACCACCTATTCAAAGTCACTAGGAGTGTTGGCATTGATAGTCGTGCGAACTCTCGATGGTAGCTTCTGAACATAGCACTTGATCCTTTTTGCCTTAGTGTTCACCAGATACGGAACCAACTAAGTTAACTCATTAAATCTGGAGGTGAACTGACGGTGCGTCATGTTTCCCGCCTTGAGCTCCACAAATTATTCCTCCATCTTGTCTATTTCATTATGGGGACAAAATTTCTGGATTATGAGTGCCTTCATGTCATCCCACCTCATCCTGTCAATGTCCCTTTCCGTCTTGGACTTCAGCACATTCTCCCACCAACTCAATGCTTCAAAAGCAAACGAATGGGCCACGAATTTCACAGCCTGATCTGCCCGGCACTCGCTCATCTTGATGACCGCAGTCATACGGTCAATCCAGTAGTATGCGGTAATAGCATCTTTCTTGCCGTCAAAAGTTGGTGGATCGCAGTTCCGAAAGGACTTGTAGTCACATCCGCGTTTCTCATCATACTCGGAGTCATCACTTTCAGACTTGTTTTCAATCGTGTTCCTGTTCTCTACCCTTGGGACCCTTCCTCTTTCCTCTTCCACAACCTTCAAAGCCTTTGTCTGTGCTGCTGGCAGGGTGCTCTTCAGAACTGCAGCTACTTCAACAACTATTGCTTTCTTGACAATTGGTTCTAAAACCAAGCCTTCTTCATCATGCACCTCACGGTTACTTGGAGCGTTTTCATTTGCAGTATGGATCGACACCAATCCCTGAACTGAGGGTTCACACTCTTCCCTTTCAACGCGGTTGACACGTGGTCTACCCCTACACTCCGTACCCGTTCCTTTCTTTACACCTTTCTTTCCAGCCCTTTCGTTTTCTAACTGCGGATAAGGAATACTTGTGTTATCATGATAGGCAATTATTTAGAACACCTCAAGTAATGTAAATTACTAATTATAGAGACCGGTATGTAATTACTATTTTACTTTACTGCTCGGGTTCTGAACATTTCCCGTCGGGGTAACATTTGCACTCAATTTCGGTGCTATTACATTAAGGCACATTTTGTCTACTTTCTATTTTAAGGAATTTACTATCTATGTTCTGTACTAGGACATGGACTACCTTCTATTCTAAGGCCTTACTGTTTATCGTTTCTACTGTTTGCTATACTAAGGCCTTACTATTCTTCTTTCATGGCTTGGCTGCGCTTACTGACATCCAATTCTCTTGTCCCATTCTCAGTTTAAGTTCAGACATTTTGGCGAATGTCCGAATCTCTCAAACTATGGATGTGATACCAACTTGAAAGGACCCAAACCGGGTACCTTTCATAGTTGGCAAACATTGCATAAACATAGTTCTTAAACCTCGAATTAAACATTAAACATTAACGGTGGAAGTCTATTACATAAATCAGGGTCAATTTAAACTTTAAAATATTCCTTGTTCAACAAACATAAACTAGATAGATGGGATGTCAGTCTTGTTGGCAGCAGCCCATAGCCATCCATTCCCGAGCTCTGAGAGCTTCATATCTTTTTCTTTCCTTTGCTAGCTGATGTGCACACTAAAATAGTCAGCTAACGCTGGTGAGTTCATGTTTTCAAACATTTAATAAGTAACCATTCATCATCATATTATTCAATTAAAACTTCTTTCAAGAAACATATTTTAAAACATACTTTATACTACTAAGTAGAAGCGTGTTACAATACAACGTGTAATCCTTACTTAGCCATTCCATTACATTGTAACTTATTTCACGCGTTCAGTTACATTCATTACAACCCTCGAAGGACACATTCTTCCTATAATTTCATTCGTTATAGTCCATAAGGACACATTTGCATTATATTCCATGAGGGACACCTTACTTTACAGTCTATAGGGACACTTTTACATTACATTATGTTACAGTCCACGAAGAATACATTCATTTGGTGAGAATCCCTTAGGCTGTACGTCCGAAGGCTATGCTCACCAGATTTCCACGAGGGACATTCTATTACTTTGGTGACAGTCATCACCGGGATAACCGTCACTACCCCCCGTTAACCAGTTGCAACATCCTCGTTACAGTGCCCTGCCGAGCACTGTCCCGATTGTTCATATGACATGCATACAACTAATGCCATGACACTGCCATAGGCTTCGGGTAGTACAAGTCAAAAAGACCATGCTTGTAAGGCCCTTTTCCTAGGAGATCTCACTCGTTGGATTTACTCATAAACATAGTCATCAATGTGTTGAACTTACATTAAAAACATTCATAAAGTAGCGAAAACATAAATCATTTCAGTTACATGACAGCGGAAGTCTTAAACATAACATAATATTATCTAATCATAAGGTTCAAATAAAGGAGATGTCAGTCTTGCGCCAGGTAGCCTCTACGCCTTAGCACGACCCTTCTTCTTGTTATCTGAATTGTATACTAAAACTTAGCTAACGCTGTTGAGTTCTAGTTTAAGGCAATTTGGTATAAACATCATTCCTATATAAGTATATACATATATATATATATATACACACATTAACACATTCTTTGCCTTCATTTATCGTTCATATGCGAATACATAAATATGTATTCACCTTTACTTTCATTAAACATTCATTGGTCATACACATAAGGGTGATCAACCCGTCTTACGTAAGTCACAAAGACAAACGTTCTCGAACTACCGTCGTAGCTCATTTACTTCACCGTCTGGTTCTAGAAACCGTCCGTCAATAGATTAAACCATCGGGCAAACCTTCGGCCTCCGTCATACTGTACTACCATCGTAGTCCGTAATTCGCTCGTCTACCCGAAGGCACCCGTTTCCCACGCGAACTATTATTTATGCAACCGTTCTACTTTTATTTTTTGGCAATGAATGTGATCGTCCGTTAATGCCCTTTTATACGTCCTAGCTGATGAAGGTACATATATGTCCCGGTTACAAAATAATCACATGGTCATCCGTCTACCGAAGTAGCCGTTATCATCGAAGCGTCCATAACGTTTACATACATTCATAACATGCAATATATAAAATATAAAGCAAGATTTCTTTCATTTACGTTATGCCATTCGTTCATTCATTCTTTGTATAGATACGCTTCATTCTTTGTTCATCATATATCACGTATGATCATCTTAGCATTCATATATATATATATATTACGTATGTTCATATTGGTATTCATAACAATCATTCATTTAGTGTATACATTTCAACCCCAAAACATTTAAAATGATTTGCAAGTAATATATAGGGGGGAACATAGAACTCACCTGATGAGTGTTTTCTGTAATACACTTAGCTGGTTACTGAGCGTCACTAAGGTATCTCACAATCTGTATAATGAAGTCATACACATAAGGTAGTGCTCCTAGATAACACTAGACATTACTATGCTTGAACCCAGTAGTATCGATGGATGAATCACATTGAAACTATGGTAGTTTCGGGTCATGGGTTTATATCGAAACTATGGTAATTTCGATAAGTAACTTATGTAAAATCTTAGTAGTTTCGGGTTAGGGGTCTATATCGAAACTAGGTAGTTTCGATGGATTTACCTATATCGAAACTAGTAGTTTCGATGCATCAGTCTTCTTCCCCAACCAGAAACCCTAGATCTGGCCAGTTATTTCTAATCGATCAAGCCTTGAACTTTTTACATTCAAAACGTTTCTTTTTCATCCATGAGCTTAAATATGTGTTTTGTTTCAGGTTTCATACGTAAAAATCATACCTTTATGTGACTTAAACCTGAAACCCCAAAATAGATAAAAACTTAGATTTAGAGGTGGTGCTTACCTCTTGGAGTTTGGTTACCGTTGCTATACGTTGTTGTGATGAAGACGAACGATTCCCGAGCCTTTGAGCCTCTTTCTCGGCTTTCTCTCACTAGAATCGTCCTCTCTCTCTCTCTCGAAGCTGCGAATGTGGTGGAAATGAGAGGGAAAGGTTGGTAGATGCTGATTAGAAAGGGTTTCCCTTCATATTTCGGGCCCATGGGCCGAACTTTGGCCAAGCCCACCTTGCTTTTCTTTTATTTGTTTTCTATTTATTCGGGATGTTACAATGCTACTACCTCAAGACTTGCTTCGGTGTAACCATACTCGGATAAAAGCAACATAACAGGCTTACTTCTTTAGTTCTCGTTCATTTCCTTTTTGTTTATAGAACATATAGTTAGATAAACCATTCACTTTCAATTACATTCGTTTATAAAACATAGCGTTAGATAAACTCATTCGTTAACCTTAGCTTGTTAACAAAACGTTAATTTAATAAACCTCTCTCTTTCTTACATTTCACGTTTAAGTAATAAAATACATGTATTATAAATTCCTGTTAATTGAGTATGCACACCACCCTAAAACGGTAAAATAGGGATTCTTGAACTCACATGATAATGCTAGCCTCAAGGTATTATCTACTGCCTAAATGATGTCACGCACAATCTGGATACATGGATAACAATCGGGTCCATACGACACTATTCAGTTCTACATTTTTGTTTTAGCGAACTTAAGCCAAGTTCGCTCTTTTTGCATTAAGCGAACATAACAGGTTCGCCTACTGTGGCCAGCGAACATGTTAGATTCGCTCTCCATGTTCGCTTAAGGGTGCCCATCGAACTTACTAGATTCGCCAACTACGTTCCAAGCGAACATGTTAGGTTCACTGATTTCTTATTAAGCGAACTTCATGCGTAGGTGAACCTATCAAGTTCGCCCGTATCAGCTTCTTCCCCATGAAAAACCCTAAGTTTGCATGATCATGGCGGCTCAGCCCAAGTACGATCAAGATGCAAACTTTTTACGTTAAAAACAGTCCTTATACTTTCGTGATACTAGATCCGTGATTAGTTTCTTGTTCTATATGTAAAAATACCGTCTTTTATCGAAAATCATATAAAAATACATAATACACAAAAACTCAGATTTGGGGTTGAAGGTTACCTCTGATCAGCCTAAACTCATGGAGTTCTTGCTTGTAGACGGTGGAGTGGCACGTAGCAACGATCGGAACTTGAAACCGGCTCTTTCTCTCTAAATTTTCTCTCTCTAGAATTTGCAAGTGAGGAAGTGTGAAGGGTGAGAGGGCTGCTAGGGTTGTAGCCTTCCTTTGCCCCTTCCATTTTCGGCCCATGGCCCGGCCCGCGAGCCCATTTCTTTTCGATTCTTTCCTTCTCTTTCTTTTACTAGGCCCGTCCTCATTCCTTTTTATTATTTTCGGGATATTACATAACATTTAGTATCTGAAATCTGAATTTCAAAGAAATGGTGGAAGAAAAGGAAAGTGTTTGGTTCTAGAGATGATCAAGGCGTTTTTTTCTGTTAGGTCCATGCGTGGCCTGCTTAATCCGGCTTCTAATCCATCGGATGTGTATGTGTTTAATTGGTGTAACTCAGTTCTGTTGAAAGTTAACATATTGACATGGCGCGCGAAACTTGACAGGATTCCTACTAGATAAGCTCTGATTAGGAGGAAGGTGAATATAATCTCGGATTACTCTCCTTTATGTTCATAGAACGTGGAAACCACTTAACATCTATTTACCTCATGCTATTATGCAACCATGCTTTGGGGTTTCATTAGTACATGGTGTAAAATCCCGCCCATTTTCGTTTCCTCTGTTAGGGATATCTTGGACCTTACTAAATCTAACTTGGTGGTTTCACAAAAACAAAAAACATTCCAAGTAGTTATCCTATCTGCCCTTTAGAGTTTATGAAAGATAATGAATGAAGCAGCTTTGGGGGACAAACGGGCATCGGTTAGACGATTGTGCGAATATCTCAAATGTTCAAGCTAGTTGTGGGCGAAAAATAGAAGAGAGATTCGGGTATTAGACTGGGAGAAATGGTGTATGTTTAATTTTTAAGGGCGCTCGTTGCTTTGTTTTTTCTTGTCTGTTAGTTCTGTTTTGTTTGTATAGTTCTGCATATTTGCTAGACCCTTCTAGCTCTGTTAATAAAGTTTATACCTTTCAAAACAAAAAAAAACTTGTCCCTTCAATATTATACGAAAATCAATGGTTAAGATGAAAGGTTGAAAGGATGTCACGGCACCACTTTTTTATACGTGAAAAAAGTCTAGAGGGGTAAATTTAGAAGAGCATACAATTGTTGACTTTTTTTCACGTCTCCCAATTTGTTTTTAAATGCGAATAACTTTTTTATAGGATATTATTTAAAAATAATTACACCATAAAATCAAACATTTAATTCTTTTTAATCTGAGTACAGTCTTGCTATACTTTATTATAAAAAAAACGTATTTAAAAAAAAATGTCGACATGCATGCGTATAACGTACGCGATTATAAAATGGGTTGCGTAATTATAAAATAGTTTGCGTAATTATAAAATAGCTTGCGTTATTATTAACATAAGTTGTGTTATTATTATATGGGTTGCGTAATTTTATACGCGTGATTATTTAACTTTATGTATAATTAATTAGCTTTGTGTATAATTGTGTCGCGTCCTGGTGGCTTCGTATGTTTCATACAATTTTTACCCTTTGTACAATAACCAGCCCCTATATATGTAACGGTGAGTAATTATGTACATAAATGTGCGTTATATGTGTGTTGTGTAATTATATACATATGATTTGTGTTTAAAATGATTTTTACAGTCTATATACTTGTGTGTATACACACACATATATACATGACTAAATTATACGGATCGTCCCCGTGCTTTTGCAAAATTTCACCTTTCGTCTCTAGGTATTAGAAATTTTTTCGTCACTGTTTGCTAAGTCATCATGCTTTTGGTCTTTGTGTTGGACGACCATTAGAAATTTCTGTTATCTACAAGTATGATTACCTTTTTACCCTTCTTAATAAAATGTAAAAAAAATATATACACGAGTACCCCTTTGATCGTTCATCACTTCGTCCCAAACCCTGGACCCTCCTGCTCCAATTTGTCGGGGAATCCCATCAGACGTCCAACCCTATCCGTTCTTCTCCCCAATCCATTCTTCTCTTTCCACCGGTCTCTCCGGCCCTTTGCGGTGATTCCAGCGGGTTAGAATCGACGATGGTGAGGCAGTCAACCAAATGGGTTCCATGGCTAGAACCAATTCCATCGAAAGATCAAATGATCGTCTTGTGAAATTCTTTTCTTGCTGACATGAGATTTGTTTAATTTTGTAATTATGATTAGAAACAAAAGGTGAAATTTTACCATAGTACAAGGACTTATTCATTTCTTGGCGGCAAAGTTAGTTACCAGCTGACCTAATAGGCCATATCGTGGATAGCTAATCTTATAATCCTTTGTTATGAACATGTTAAAATCCATTATTTACGTGTGAGATCCGCATAAATATCCAAATAACTCAAAAATAAATAGAAAAAAAAATTGTATAATTAAGATGGGAAAGAATATGGATCTTGATTTTATAAACTTTAAAATCCAGATGTTTAAATTTAAATATGCATTTTAATAATAACTTAAGTTAAATAAACAGGAATATTTGAAAAGATGGTATATTGGATATGGAATACTTGCAAAGATGAAACATAAAGTTGCCCATAACAGAGGTTAAGAAGCCTCCCATAACCTTTCCAAGGTATCAATCAAACACAATCCAACAAATACTTATTTACCCCTAATTCTCATCTCCATTTCCCATTTCATTCTTTCTTTCTTTCAAACACCATGACAGACCGATCCGCCTTTCGTTTTCGTGTTCCTCGGTTGAGACCCTCCGACCGACCTCCTCGCACCACCGTCGCCGCCACCACCACCACCCGAACCCCTGCAAGAAAGCCACCAGTTCGGCCACAACCCGAACCATCACCAGCACAACCTGCACCACCACCAACACCATCGGTTCGGCCTCAAGGTACATCCCCTGCTCCACTACCACAAGAACCAATAGCATCACCACCAACACCGCCACCATCATCTATTCAACCGCAGGGTAAATCCCCTGCTCCACTACCACAAGAATCAATAGCATCACCACCAACGCCGCCACCACCATCAATTCAACCTCAGGGTACATCTCCTGCTCCACTACCACAAGAACCAATAGCACCATCACCACCACTACCACCATCAATTCAACCCCAAGTCACATTCCCTGCTCCACTACCTCAAGAACCAACAACATCACCACCAACACCGCCACCACCATCAATTCAACCTCAGGGTACATCCCTTGCTCGACCACCAGCAAAAGTACCACAAGAACGACCAGTTTCACCACCAACACCGCCAGCTGGATCTCTAGGCACAGTCCCAGCTCCACCACCATCACCAGCCGTTGGACCATCACCAGCACAACCATCACCACCCCAACAAGATGGACTAGCTTCAATAGCACCAACACCAACACAATCCGCACCACCCTCTTCTCCATCTCAACCCCATCTCTCATCTAAACCGCCATCCCCATCCATAAGACCACAACCCACCTCCCAACCCTCATCTCCACCACATGCACACCCATCTCAACCACCTAAAGTCAAAATGCCAACAGAAATATCTTCTAATTCAGAATCAATGACTTCACATCAAGATGACAAAATCCCAATACCCGAATCTCCTGCAACCCGTAAACCAAACGGGTCAAACCCACTAAATCAGTTTTTGAATGAAAAACCCGCGATTATAACACTCGCAGGTGATAACAGAGGGACATCCATGCATATAGGTTCTGCAACCAAACGAGAAAAGTCAATCCGTATTCACCGAATGTACAAAGTCAACCCTGATGAAAGCACAGACACAATGACTGATGAAGAAGAAGAAAAAGAGAACGATTCAAAACCAGAAGAAAATGACGAAAAATTATCATATATCAACTGCAACATTCAGGGGATTAACAACTCGATGGTGTTCAATTGCTCGATTACTGAAAGGAGTCCTGGAGTTCATTTAGGTTCTTGTGATCAACACGATGTGAAGAGACTGAAGAGGAAGCACGTAAAGTCAACTGATTTGAATAAAGTCAAAGTCAACAGTGGTTCATCACAGAAGCATACAGTTAGAAGGAGGTGTCTCAGAGGTCTTTTCTTGGAGTCGAGTGACTCTGACTTGAATGATCCCCAGAAGCCTAGGCGTCATGGGTGTCGGTATATTAGTGGGGATAAAAGTAACAACGATGACAAAATGGATGTTTGATTTAATTTAATAATTTGTAAAACAACGGTAAGAAATAAAGATAATATTCCATTTCCTCTTGTGTTTCTTTTTCCGTGTATAAATGGGTCGGTTTTGGACTTAAACCGAACCAAAACCAAAATTTCAGTATTTCAGTATCTCGGGTTTAGGAAACCGATTGTTTTGGTTTTACGTATGGGTTCGGTTAGGTTATGGGTTGGTCTTCGGTTCTACAATTGGGATTCAATGAATGGGCTTAAAAATTGGCTAATAGTAATTCATTTTGGTCTGAAAAAACCGACAGGGGCTGAAAAAAGTCCAAAATTACAAATCTGGGCCTGAAAAAGTTGGCCCCAAATAATAAATTGGGCCTGAATTTGAAAAAGTTGGCCCTAATAAAAAAAATATTGCCTAAAATAATAAACTTGGGCCTTGATAAAATTGACCCAAAATAATAAATTTGAGGCTTCAAAATTGACCGAATTTGGACCTGAAAATTTGACCCAAAATAATAAATTTGGGCTAGCCCAAAAATAATATATTTGAGCCTGAAAAGATTGAACAAAAATAATGAATTTGAGCATGAAAAAATTGATCCAAAATAATGAATTTGGATTAAAATAAATTCGACCAAAATAATGAATTAGGGCTTACATTTTTCGGATTAAAATTTTAGTTAACACATATTAATGAATTTGGGCTTGTAAAAAAATTAACTTGGGTCAATAAATACAATGACAAACAAGTTAGTTGCGGTTCGGTTCGGTTCGGTTTTGAAACAAGGTATAAACGAAAGCAAACTAACTGTAATTTTCGGTTTTCAGGAAAAAAAGGAACTGTTGGTTATTAGTTTGGGTCGGTTATTTTAGTTTAGTTTTTGTCAGTTATTTCGGTTTCTGTTTGGTTAATCGTTTTTTTCTCAACCCTAATTTAAAACCATTCTTTGGATTGATAACATAAAATGTTATAGCAATCTTCAAAGAAACTATTTACCAATCTATAAAAGCATTTGAAGATCATGATAGCAATGGTCACAACAGCAAAAAGCTAACATTTTTATTCACATGCTGGTTTAGTATCGAAACTGCTTAAGCAAATTGCAAACGCCTGAAAAGTAGATAACGGGTAGCGATAATCCATAGTAAATATATCTTTCCCGATCTTCCCAAACTGTAGTACCACATCATCTTGTTGACCCGTACTTTGACCATTTAGGGGCGGGTCAACCGCCAGCTGGAAATTCTTAACCGACGCTACAGTAACCCGCCCTTTGAAGTTTAAACACCAACACCGCAGTTGCTCGTGCCACCTAGGCGCTTTGTTTTTCAAAACCAGTGCTTCTTTCCTGTTTGAAGTTAGGGGGAAATATGAAAACTCATCATCTGAAAATGTTGGCGGGGTAGGGGCAAAACCGTCATTTTGGACTGCAGAGGATGGGATTGTGTTCATGGTGCAATGCATTCTTCTTGGCCCTTTGGTTCTTAGGAAATTAAGCTCGTAAGATATGTTGACTACTTTAGATTTGACCAACGGTAAGACCAAACAAGACACCTTCTTTATACCAAATTTAGGATTTGACTGGATTAATGGGTCGTAAGGAGGCGGATCATCATAGATGACAAACTTGGTGCCAAGAAAATTGGAACTGTTCATAAATAACATCAGCAGGTTTGCAAAAAATAAGAAAAAAATATAGTAGAGGTGGAAAAATGGGCGGCCTGTGTTTGGGTCAGAATAGGTAACTTCTTAAACGGGTCAAAATGGTACATTTTTTGTCCTTTCACTTGAATTTAAATAATTAATGTATTGCATTACTATGAAAACTATATTAATAAAAAATTAAACAAGGTAAGATAATTATTTTTTGAATAAAACCATTTCACAGGTCATAAATCTTTAAGATAACTGAAATGACCTTCGACCTGTTCAACTCATTTTCAAATTTCAACCCGTTTCTAGGTAAATGGGTTGACATCGCCACCTCAATTTTAAAAGGAGAAATAATCATAAAAATGTAATAATAAAAAATAAATAAATACCTTAATCTTCCAATGTAGGTATTGGTAGATCTAGAAAATTCATTGACTGCTAAAGATATCAGAAAATCTGTCCCAGTGGCCTTTCTCACCTTCTTTGCTGCCAACAGCAGCTTGCTTGCATCTCCAGCCAGTGCTGTAATTATCACAAACCATCAATATCAGGCAACATAAATGGGTTTGGTAACAGGTCAAATGGGCGGGTCAGTTGGGTTGACCCGGAAACACTTTTTTCTACATTCAGTTTTTTTGTTTAATAATGAATACTCTAATTATCATGACAACAACAATATTATTACAATAGTAATCAAAATCTTTAAAAAAATAATTTAAGAGCTTGTGTATTTGTATGCATTAAAACTCACTTCGTGCGAATTTTAACCCATTCCCTTTTAGGTAGGGTGTTCAAAGTCCGGTTCAGCCGGTTTTGACAAGATTTCTGGGCCGAACCGGTAAGTACATTTTTTAAATAAATTAAACCAAACCGGATGGGTTGCTTGAGTCGATCGGACCGGCCAAAACGATTCGGTTTTGGCGGTTTCGCGGTTTGAGCAGTTTTTTTTTATTTTTAACACGAAATCGTACCATCTTCATTGTTTTAAGATATTCGAGAAGAAAAAGAATAACAAAGTTTCAACTTTCAAGTATACAAGATGTTCGCGAAAAAAAGTGAAAGAATAAAACTTGACATCACAAGATCATTTAGATTAGTAATCTATACGTATTATAATTAAAAATACACATACGCAATATAATTTTTGACTCATACACGTGAAAAAAATCATTTTTATTTTTTATTAAATTTATATAGATTCAAAAAAATTACATGTATATATATTTTTTTTATTAATTTCTCGGCCCGTTCGGTTTACCCGGCCGGTTCCAAACCGTAATCCGAACCATGATTTTACCTATTTAACCCATTTGAGGTTAAGTATAACAAAAACTACCCATTTATAAGTAAATGGGTCGAAATTGCCAACTCTAAATATCACCTGGGCTCAAGCCTAGATACAATCTATACGTCGAAGCGGCCCTATCCCTCCTTATAAAGCATTGTATGGGTTCAACTCTCGGTCCGGGCTGAAGTTCAAGCATCAAGCGAAACAAAAAATAATTAAATTTTGTAAAAATTAACAATTTTTTGGGGATTTTAAGGAAGCTAAATATGAAATACCTGTTTTAATGACATGGGAAAAGTGAGCAGCCCACACTGCTCAGGTGTTTTAACAACTTGTTTTATTGCAAGACGCCACAACCTGCAAACCGCAGCACAAGCAACCACATCTCGTCTAGCGGGCCAGGCGGACTTGCCAGCTTCAACCCGCTGGATTATATCAAGAAGCAACTCAGGTGGCAAATTCTCCCATCCGCCACTGTTGATCAAAGGCGGTGGCAACAATGATGGATCATAGTTAACTGGAGCAATATGTGATCTACCGCGTGAAACCATGTTTTTCTTCTGAACTCTCTTCCTTGCCTCGCTTTCGATTCGACCCCCTCCAACTACACATTTGAATGGCATGTTTTGATAATTCACCCTTCTGAATTCAAAAGGGATAAAGTAAATCAAACCCCATATAGTTAACATTCTCAATGAATCTGTACATCTTAAGTGTATACTGGTTGAGGCATTTTAACAAACACAATGTGGGCATATAATGAGAAGATCTTGTTGAAGATATTCTTTTATGCAATTTATTGGGAAAGGAAGCAATTTGAAGTCATGCATATATTCTAAATGATTACATAACATGATGGATTAAACACAATGATTCAACAAGAAAAGAAATATAAAGAAAAAGGTAAAAAACAACCTCTTTCTATTTTATGGTGTGGATCCAAAAATTAAATTGGTGAAGATTGTGTTATAGAAGTTGAACAAGTGAGCAGTAAAATGGGTGACGTTTACATGTCTCCGTTATCGCAACAAATTAAACTAGTGGGACAAGTTTCGATGGAAGATTCCTAGGAAAGATAAATAAGAGTGAATTGAAATCTTGATTGCCCCTTTTACTTTACCTTTTTTTCTTCGTTTTCGAGTGTGGGGTATTCCAAGACACATGGTTTCTATTGGTGACGTGGCACATATTGGGGGCGTGGATGTCACACAGTGATTAGGCATCGAACACCACCCTCGTCTGGCGTTAAGGGCGCTGGTGTGAGACGAATAAAGAGTACGGGGTAATCTCATGTGGGTGTGTTAGAGTACGTGATAATGTTTCTGGTTAGTGGTTGCACTCCTATCTATAAGACAATGACGTGACGGGTGTTTTTCATTTTTTAGTTAAACCATTACACATAACATTAGACCATCATGTATGGATGTGTCAAAAAGAGTCACGAAATTGATGTGGCAGCATGGTAGCATGGAACAACACGGCCCTATGTTGTCCACGAACTTGGAAAGTTTTCATGGTATTCTCAACATATGTGGAAAAGAATTAAGTTTTATTTTTTTAAATTTAATTAAATAATTATTTAAGCAGCTTAAATAATTTTTCGCTATAATCTATACTCCTTAACTTAAAAAAAAAAAAATCTAATTACATAGTGTTGTTTATTTAATTTTTTATGAACATTCTGGTATAAATTTCATTGAAAATCAAGTTTGTTTCAAAATACAATATTTTTGGTCTCGCATATGACTTTGTAATATACCTTTGCGTTTTACTAAAAGGCTCGGGTTGTAGTATTTTTTTTATCTTATTTTTAGCAGTTGTTATTTAATAGTTTACTGTTTTTTTTAATTATTATGTAACGTTTTTAGTTATAATAGGAAATCGTTTAATTAAGTTACATCTACTTTGTTATTTTTTATTTACAAATTGTTAAAACATAAAACTATTAATTGTAACTAAAAAATAAATATGACGTGCCAGTGAAAACGGTGTGGAAATGTGCAACCACGCCCCCCCCCCCCAAATGTGGAGATATATATATATGTGTGTGTGGGGGGGGGAATCTAGGGGTGTCAAACGGGTCGTGTTCACAGGTTGGAGGGTCTAACCCAACCCGAACCCAAAAATTTGACATGAACCCGAACACGACCCGAAAATCGCGTAAGACATATGAACCTGAACACAATAAGAATATTCACGGGTTGACCGAACACAACCCGTTTCACCCAAATTTTATTTATTTTCTATTTTTTTCCGCATATTAATACTTTAAAATTACTAATTTACAACAAAAAAATACAAATGTATGTAAACACATTTACATTTTAATTATAAATTTTATGTCAATTTTATCTTGAGTCGGGGGTCTCTCTGGGAGCAGACTCTCTATGTAGGCAAAGCTTGCCCTCATTTCATCCTCCCCAGACCCTACTTAATCACATAGGAATGGAATGGAGCATTACATAAGAATGTGATTCTTTCTTTCGAATGGTTTTCATTCTTTGGGGAGAGGTGTTTTCTTTTCATTCCTTCAAGGAATGTAATGATTTTGTTTAATTAATGACCTGAATCATAACTCGAACCATGGCCCGAATCATGACCGGACACATGACCCGAACCATGGCATGGCCCATGACCCGACCCATTACTCGAACCATGACCCATCCCATGACCCGACCCATGCCCCGTACCATGAACCGACCCATGACCCGACCCATGCCCCGTCAGATGACCCGAACCATCACCCGACCCATGCTCTGACCCAAGACCTAAACCATGACACCTCCCATGACCCGTCCCATGGCGCTGCCCATGGCTCGTCCAATGACACGACCCATGACCCGACCCATAATATAAATTTATTAGTTAAAAATATTTTATTTTTCATAAAATATTTTCTTGTTTATCAAATAGCATGAATTAATGATCCATTTCACGCATATGGTAACCAAAACAGGACAATGGAATGATAATGATCCATTTTCTTTCATTTTTTCATTCCATTTACTCGTCCATTCCATTCCCCTGTTCATTTCATTACCTCTTACCAAACATACCCTTAATATTGTTATTAGAGTAAATTACAAATTGTGTCATTTAACTATTGTTTAAATTGCAAGTATTGTCCTTTGGCTTTAATAATTACACTGTACTTCCTTATTTTGAAACTTTTACACACTTTAAGTCTTTTCTGCTAAACCCATCCAAAAGTTCTGCTAACTCTGGTCATGTGCCCCTCATATGAGGGGCATTTTTGTGTTTTTAACACTTTTTTTCCTGACCCACTTTCCCTTTCAAATACACCTCTAAAAGAAACCATGATTCCTCGTCGATGGCATCAATCCCCTTAAAGAAGAAGACGATGCCATCTGCACATAAAGAAGAAGGCGATGGCATCCATTTCCTCGTCGTCAATGCACACAAGAAAATCATCAAGCTGGTGGTTCTCGGAATCTGGACCGACTTCGGTGAGAACGGAAGTTTGGATTGGATGATTACCATTTTTTCACTTTCGATACTTCCATACACTTTGCTGGTGGGGATTCTGGTTTTGATAAGGATGTACGGCGAAACCTCCGATGCGTTGATGGTTCAGCTGGTGGTGATGGAGTCCATAATTTGGGACGTTTTACTGCTATTTTTGTTCGAGTACCATCACACGAAAATTCTAATCTCGTTATCCTGGTTGATGGTCCGTTATGGACTTATTTCTCCAATTTTTCATTTTTCGTGCTTGAAATTTGAGTATTTTCATTCTAACCCTTGAAATTATGATATTTGGCAATTTTACTCCTTTATTTTCTTTAAAGGATTTTCGAGGTGTTACAAATCTCCCATCCTTTAGAAAATTTCGTCCTCAAAATTTGGAAATACTTCTTTAATCGAATTCTTTATTTTGTTTAACTTAATTTTCTTTTTTTTAAAGGAAGAACGCATAGTTTAATTAATTCTATTTTATCCTATAAGAAACGTACCTATTCTTTCCCTTCATTTCTTCCTCCCAAGATGTATACACGTCCTTTTGTTCCACCACCAACCTTGGCTTGAGGCGTATTTGGACAATCGAACTTGTAATGCCCCATTTCATTCTAGTTGTGGTATTTGATAGTTGGACAATATCTTGACATGTGTCCTTCCTGTTAACACTTATGACATATAATTCTTTATGCATTTCTGCCCAAATTATCCCCTTCCTTTCCAAGCTTCTTTTGTTAGCCACCTCATGAGCTTCTATTTCATCATACATGACCGCACTAAGTTGCACTGCTGAATCTATATTTGTAGGCGCAGTAGTTTTTACTAAGGTTCGAACTTTCAGTGGCAGTCCTTGTACATAACACTTAATCCTCCTAGACTCAGGAGTCACAAGATGTGGTACCAGCTTGTCCATCTCGTTGAATTTACTGGTATATTCTTGATGGCTAAGATTTCCAGCTTCAAACTCGTGAAACTCTGTTTCAATCTTGTCCAGTGCATTCTGTGGACAGTATCTTTTGACTATTAGTTCTTTTAGATCTTCCCACTTCATCCTATCAGTGCATTCCTCTCCTTTGGTTTGCTTGACTGACTCCCACCAGTCAAGTGCATCTTCCTCGAACGAATGGGCAGCAAATTTGACGGCTTGATCAGGTCTGCACTAGCTCATTTTGATTACGGCATCCATAGAAGTTATCCATTGCATAGCTGCAATGGCATTCTTCTTACCGTTGAAGGGTTTGGGGTGACAATCACTAAAATACTTGTAAGTACATCCTTGATACTTATCTCCAGTGCTTTGATTTGTAATCACCACAGTTTCAGGGGTTCTGGTAGTACCATTATTATTTCCTATAGGGTTGGCATGGGTAGTATCTTCTTCTCGTGGATTTGCACCACTGGCTCATTCATTTTTATTTCCTTGATTATTGGAGCTCATCCTCCTCTGAAAAGCATCATCAATGATTCCTAGTAATGTTGCTTGGAGTACTTTGGTGACCTCAGATGCCACTTCTCCTTGAAACCGGGATTCTGTTATAATGACTTCCTCAGTATGCTGCTTAGGTTCAGTATTGGTGTTCTCTTCCATGTTTGGACCAACATTCTTCATGTCATGGGTACGAGACCTAGTTTTAGGAGTCCTACCGCCTCCTCGTCCTCTACCTCTTCCTACCATTTATACCTACACACAGATGTATGATATCAGAATTCGTATAACCGGTAATAATCCAGAAAATTAGAAATTAATAACGTTTGGCCAAGAATGTAATTAATTATCTGTTCCTATGGTATTACCTGTTATATTCATAATGAAAGTCAACACCTCAGCCTATGGCATTCCAGCTAACTTACAGAACCCTAGTTTAAGTCTAGATACTAACCTCCTATTAGTATCTATTCATAATGAAAGTCAATACCTCAACTCTGATACCAACTTGTCACACCCCGGTTGCAGACACCGGTTAGACGTGACACATGGTACAGAACACACAACAGAAGCTAAACCATAATTCTTTTTCATTAATTACTAAAGTGTTTTACATCATGAAATAAACTAATATTACAAACTAACCAAACTAACAACATCAGTCCCTGTCAAGGAACTCAAAACGTCCATCAGACAGCTCTACCAAGCATGCTTTCATCCATCACAATCCTCTAACTTTCCAAACAACTATCCACATACGTCTACCTGGAAATCTGGAATGCCATCTAAAGGATCCAACTGCAATAATCTTTAAAAGTAACTGGGTCAACATAAGTTGGTGAGTTCATGAATCTTTACCACATAGTTGTTATCCAATCACCAACAATCCCATGTCCCACCCATTAGTTTACACAAAACTAATAAGCTTTTGTTATATATATATATATATATATATATATATATAATTCAACCATTCCCGCCACTGGCCTACCTTTCGCCAGTATAAAATGGACAACCATTCTATCCTACTGGCCTACTTTTCACCAGTAAGATAAGATAATTGTTCCACCCGTAGGTCCCATCCACTCTCGGCACATATATAGTACTTAATACGCATTATATATACTTGGAATAGGGCATTAAATCAGGAATATTTCAAATAACAACTGTGTAACAATACACATTTTAATTCATAGGAACTCACCTGGATAGTATTTCAACTTATTGTATCGATAATATGTTTAAACACCTCGGACATCACCTTGACGTATATTTAACTCAGAACAATCTACGGATATTTGAAGGCGTAAGGCTAGAAACCGGACTTTCTATAGCAAAGAGGGGCTTGGGATCGGAACACAGAGGTTTGTGTGAATTGGAAGGTGTAGTGAATGTGTGTTTGTGTCTAAAAGGTTCTGGCCATCAACTTCTATTTATAGGAAAAATTTGAGGTCGTGACGGACCGTTACAAGGCGTGACGGCCCGTCATGGCTTTGCTTGGTGGCTACGCACTTCCGGACAGTTACGGGTCATGACGGTCCGTCACGAGTGCTGAGTCAGAGGATGCGTGTCAGAAACCCTAAACTGCCTCCAGTATTGCGGCACGGACCGTTACCGTATCATGACGGTCCGTCATGACCGTAACGGACCGTTATCCTGGGTGACGGTCCGTTATGGATCGATTTCTCCAATTTTTCATTTTTCGTCCTTGAAATTTGAGTATTTTCATTCTAACCCTTGAACTTACAATATTTGGCAAGTTTACTCCTTTATTTTCTTTAGGGGATTTTCGAGGTGTTACATTTGGTACGTTGACGGCTCACAACACCAGGTGATCAATGACGACAAAGAACTCCACATGTTCCTTTGGAGCTCCAGTGCTTCGTCGGTTTCTGAAGGCGGCGGGATCCATGTGTTTGGTGGTACTAACGACTCTCAAGTGAGTCAAGGTGAAAAAGGGGTAAAAAGATGTAAATGTCCCTCAAGTGAGGTGTACATGACCAGAGTTAACAGAACTTTTGGATGGGGGTTAGTGGAAAGTACTTAAAGCGTATAAAAGTTTTAAAATAAGGACGTACAATGTAATTATTGAAGCCAAAGAACAGTACTTACAATTTGATCAATAGTTAAAAGACACAATTTATAGTTTACTCTTCTTGTTATCAGCCGAAAGAAAATGGTTGTCTATGAAGGTAAGACGTAATGATTTTTGATTACACAATATTCAGTTTTATTACGATTAATAAATATTATACATATTTTATTACTAGCTAAAAAGGAAACTTTTTGGGAAGGAAAAGGCAAAATTAAGAATGCATCGATTCATAGTATTTGGCTTTATTCCATTATTTTATGTGGTTTTTATTTTTATATGAATATTTAGTCGCATTATAAAGTATAGCTAAAAAGCATAAAAGATGTTTAGAAAATGGTGAAATATAAAATATAATACCCTTTAACTATTAGTTAATATTTAAAATGATTTGTCACATTAAAAAATTTACAGCAACATATAATGTGACGTTTGATTTAAATTCATATGTTTCAATGGTTAAACCTTAGATTAATTGGTTTACATGTCTTGAAGCAAATTCCCGTCAATATGGATTTAGAGGTAGATGCAATAACAAGGAGGAGACAGTCTCATCTCAGATCGTCACTAGAGTCAGTTCGTTCCCCTCAGGTATTCGAGTTCTCTGCGATTATAGGAAAAGCTTTTAGAGGGCTCAAGGAGCTGTAGGCTCCAAGGACACTCTAACACTCAAGTCAAGTCGAAGCCTCATAATGTAATTTGTGTTTTTAAAGAGAGTGTGTGCTAGAGACAGGCAGAGAACCCCTTTTATGTTGGAGGAGACCTTTTATTTATAGAGATGGTAAGACTAAACCCTAATGGGCCTTCAACATGAGCCTACGGAGATTGGGCTTACATGATTTGAATCTTGATCCAATTAGGAGGGTAGCTCTACAACCTGCATTATGAAAACCAACGTTCCAAATTCATAGAAGTTGTGAATATTAGTTATAAGTTCTAATCAAGAATTTACGCTTTCACACAAGGAAGTTTTTTGCTATAAAATGCGCTATCGTATATGTATGCTTAAGTTACAAAAAATGGTTGATTGTTAGAATTAAGAGAAATCCGAGGGAAATTGGTCCAAAACAAGCGTATCATTCCATTCGTTTGTATATAGACTCATACCCCTAACTAGCCAATAGTTAGTTGGAAGTTTAGGCTAATTACAAGAATAGTCCTCTAACTATCATTTATTACCCTAGCTTTGTTGCCCTTACGCACCAGCTGACGATCCAAAATAGCACGAGGTTGAAGTGAAAAACAAGGAGCTGGAGGTAAGGAAAAAAAAAAAAAAAAAAAAAAAGTGGTCGGAGCTCCTGGAGCTGCCTTCAAGAGCGAGACGTGAAAAGTGGAGTGAATATTAGAAGATTCGGGTAAATCCAGACGGTAAGCAACCGGACCTATTTTCTCCAAAATTAAGAAAGGACCATAGTAAGTGGGACTCATTTGTTGATGTCTATGTGATTTAAGAGTTGTCTGAACATAAGGTTGAAGCTTTACATAGACCCAATCACCAACTTTGAAATGTCTTTCATATCTTTTCTTGTCTGCAAATCGCTTCATACGGTTCTTAGCCTTAGCCAAATTAGTTTTGAGAGTTGCTAATTTCACCTCTATCATCTTGAACCATTCCTCAATTGAATCCAATTTTGAATCGCCTGGAATGTAAGGAATGTGTAGAGGGGGTGGAATATCATATAATGCCTCAAATGGTGATATGTATATAGCTGAATGAGTGGTTGTATTATACCACCATTCAGCTAATGTGACCCATTTAGGCCCCTGTAATGGGTCATCCATCACCATATTGTGTAGGTAGGCTTATAGGCATCTATTCACAACTTCAGTTTGCCCATCAGATTGAGGGTGGTATGCTGAAGAGTAAGATAAGGTAATACACTGCAGTTTCATAAAATCCCTCCATAAAGTGCTTAAGAAAATGGGGTCCCTATATGAAACTATTGTACTTGGACACCCACGAAGCTTAAAAAATATGATCAAAAAATAGCTGAGCTACCTAGGCTGCAGTGAATCGGTGTGACAGAAAAATAAAGTGACCATACTTTGTCAACCTGCCAACAACCACAAGAATGGTATCTTTGCCATATGCTTTGGGAAGGCCACAGATGAAATCCATAGAAATGTACTAAAAACTGAGGTAGGAGTAGGTAAAGGTTATAGATAACCATGAAGTGCCACTCTCTCATACTTTGCCCTATGACAAACAGATCATCCTTTTTACAAATTCCCTTACATCTTGATAACATTTCTTCCAGTAGAACATTAATTTCAATCTGTTTAAGGTAGGTAAATACCTTGAATGTCTACCAACTGGTGAAGAGTGACAATGAGATAGGATATCTTGCCTTAACTGCATATCATTACCAATAACCACATTGCCTTTCCTTTTTAATATGTGACCGTGGCAAGAGAAATTTTTAAAAGGTTGATTAGTTTGGAGACGGGATATGATAGATTGTATATGTGAGTCATGGGTCCAACTATCTTTAATCCTAGGCTATAAACAAGGATCAATAGAGCTTAGACCCATCTGAAGTAAAGCCAATCCCTCTACTCTTGATAAAGCATCAGCCACTAAATTAAGAATACCCTGCTTATAGACAATCTCATAATCATAGCCTAACATCTTAACTAGCCATTTATGTTATAGAGGTGTATTAACCTTCTACTCCAATAAATGTTTTTAGACTTTTTTGGTCAGTCCTTATGACAAAATGCTTCACTATTAGGTAATGATGCCAATGTTTTACAACCATTAGTATAGCGAGAAATTCTTTCTCAAAAATTGACGTAGACTGCTGTGTAGTGGAATCTATACCCCTACTGATGTAAGACAGAGGATGGTTGTCCTGCATCAATACAACTCCTAGCCCTTTTGCAAAGGCATCTATCTTAATGATAAAGATTTTGAAAAGTCTAGTAGTGCAAGTACAAGAGGAGTAGAAAGGGCTGACTTTAATTGATCAAAAGCTTGTTAAGCCTCATCATGCCATTGAAAGGCATCCTTCTTAAGAAGATTATTAAGTGGTCTGGCTATACTGGCTATACTACCAAAGGTTTTAATAAACGTACTGTAATACCCAACTAATCCAAAAAAACCCCTAAGTTGTTTAACTGTAGTGGGAATAGGCTACTTAGTCACCGCCTCTACCTTAGTAGGATCTGTTGAAGCAATTCTTGTGACAAGCACTCTGAAGATTGTTTTTACTTATGTAATGTCTTTATGTATCTGTATGTCAGCATCTGTATGTACTGGTTTATCAAGTTGTAATTATGTTTGTAGGTACTTGTCGTTGTAGTTGTCTTTGTTAAGGTTGTGCGCAAGATGTATATCCTGCGTACTTAGCAAGTACGCAAGAACAAAGTTTGCGTACTTGCTAAGTACGCATGAGTTAAACCCTTCACACATGCTAAGTGCGCAGGCAACATGTCTAGTATAAATAGCAGGTCTTGACAGAATGTAAGTACGCATTCATATGTAAGAATTCTGTACCGGCTAAGTTTATAATAGACGAAGTTTGAAAGTGTTTTTGTTGTCGGTTTACTTTGTGTTGTTTGATTCTCCACCTAGTCAAGGGCATTCCGCACCCGGTTCGACTAGCCACACGCTCGCACGTAACGATCCGAGATACCCGGTGACCTATAAGTGGTATCAGAGCTTTTGCTCTTGATTTCGAGTGTTGTGAGTGTGTCAGGAGCATTTTCGACACAATCTACAGCCTTTTTACAAGCAAAAGTGACTGATTTTGGTGATTTTTGTGATAAAATAGAGCTAGCTCTTGAGCGCTATTTTAGACGCAAAAATCAGTCAAAATCTGACCTTTTGTTGAATGTTTGAGTGTTTTGATCATCAAGGGTTTGTTAGAAACAAGTTTCTAACCCTTTGGCTTGATTAATTGATTCATATCTTCAAAAATTAAAGATGTGAGATATTTCCGACGATCGAAAAAAGTTGGTGAGGGTTGGTGAAAAAGTGATCTGCGTACTTACCATTTTTGGAAACAAGTACAGGCTTCCTGCGTACTTACCAAGTACGCAAGACCATTTCTTATTGCGTACTTAACTCCTTCCTGCGTACTTGTCATTTACTCCTGCGTACTTGTTAAGTACGCAAGAGCAAATCTTAAGTGCGCAAGACCAAGTTCTTAAGTGCGCAAGGCCAGAACTTAAGTGCGCACATTGCTTTGATTTTTCTGAAATTTGACTAAGTGTATCACCATGGAAAATCTTCAGAATCTCGGTAACCTGTTAAATTATGACAATGAGATTGGAACTCCGTAAAAACTGCCAAAGCTGCTGAATGTTAATGATTATTCAAATTTGAAAGCACGCTTTGAGCATTATATCTCATACACCGATTCTTCACTCTGGATACCCATTCTAGAGGGTAATAAGCATCCCACATATACATATCTTGATGAGGAAGTTCCCAAGCCTATCTCCAAACTTGATGAAGAAGAAAAGAATGTTTATGACAGAGAGAAGAAGGCACATGGATCTATTACTATGGCCTTGACCAGGGAGTTATTTCATAGCTTTAGAGGATACGATAACTCCAAGGATCTTTGGAAGGCTTTGCAGAAGAGATTCGAGGGAAACAGCGACATCAAGAAGAGTAAGAGGGATCTTCTTAGGAAGCAGTATGAGTGCTTCAGATATCTGGAGAATGAATCCGTAGATGAGCTCATCTCTAAATTCTATCATCTACAAATTGAGCTGAAAGATTTTGACCTCATCTATCCAAATGAGGAGTTAGTTGAGAAGTTTCTAGATGCCCTACCACCAAAATTTGAGATGTACACTACCTTGATGAGAGAGAAGTCAAAGTTTTATGAGATGACTATTGATGAAGCAATCGGAAAGATTCAAGCACATGATATGAACCTAAAATGAAAAGAGAGCTCAGGGTGACCTCAAATACAAGACCCTTCTATGTATTTTGGGACGTCTTCCACAGCCAAGTCATCAGGTTCTGGAATTGCCCTTTTCTCAGGGAACTCTCACGAGGAGGATAATTCAAAAGTTTGTGGTGGTCATGCTTGCTATACAACATCTGGATCTGGTTCTGATTCTGGATCTCATCATCAAATTTCCTCAAGAAATCCTTCTCCCACATCTTCAGCTAACCAATCTGCAATAGCCAAGATAGCTGAAGATCATGTGGCTTTGTTTTCATCCTGCATGCTTGCCTATGAAAACTTCATTGGTGGCAAGCTAACGGATCATGAAACCATAGAAGAAGACTTTAATCAGGTGGATCCAGATGATATGGAGGACATGGATATTCAGTGGAATATGGCCATGATCTTGAGAAGAGCCAAACGTTTCCTGAACAGAATAGGAAGAAAGTTCATTGGTAGGCATTCAAATGCCAAGGCTGGTTTTGATAAATCCAAAGCCAAGTGCTATAAGTGTCAGAATTTTGGACACTTTGCTCTTGAATGTCAAAAGGAAAAAGTACAGGCCTCGGGTTTCACCGGACCTAGCAAAGGAAACAGTCAAGGGTACAACAACTCCAACACCGCAATCAAAGTCAAGGTGGTACGCCCAACGTTTTGGTAGCTCAACAGAACGATAGCTTTGATTGGTGTGTTCATCTGGAGGATGCCATTATTGCTCAAACACAGGTTGGTCTCATGGCTGAGATCATGGAGATGATGGAAGCAGAGGAACGGGAATCTTCTATGGCTGACCATGAAGAGTATACAACTGCAGTTGCCCTCATGGCTATTGGAGAGGCATCATGTTCATCAAATGAGGTAGATTCTAACTCTTTTGTTGTTATTTCTTGTTCAAAATGTGTGAGCTTAAAGGATGAAAATTCTAAGCTTCAGGACAAAGTCGAACCCCTTCGTATTGCAGCTTTAAGCTACAAAGAAAACGAAAAACGATACAAAGATTCAATTGAAACTTTGAAGAAAGATAAACATGATTATTCACTTAAAATCAGTGATCAACAGTTTCATTTGGATGTTGCGTACAAGGGGTTGGAAAAGAGAAACAACGAGATCACCAAGCTGCAAAATGAGATCTTGTAGTTGAAAGGCAATATTGAGAAGTTGAAAAAATTCTCGTTTTGTGGTGGAACACTATGAGTCTGTTGTGAGACAAGTGAATGGCTTAGGGCTTGGTACTAATCCCATTCCTCCACCGGTAAGCGGGAAATTTATCAACGGATTAATTGACATTGATTTTTCTTGCCTTGATGATTCCTCAAGTAAGGCTAACTCTGCATCTGATGAAGAGTTCTTTACTGCTTCTGATGATGGGTCTGAGAACACCTGCCCTGAAGGAGTAGTCTCTGAGGAGTTGCTCGATGAATAGAAAGTTAAGAAAAACATTGTCACTGATGGTGATAATTGTATTTTGACTGGACCCGATATCGTTGAATCAAATGAAAAATTAAAAGTGATGCTTTATGGGGGATATGAAAACATTAATCAAGTTAAGAAAGAAGCCTTTTCAGCTCATTACGGGCTTGGCTATCAAGAAAATATGCAAAAGTATTATATTCTCAAAAACCAATCACCATCGGGTCAAACTACTGTTCACCAAACAACTTCTCCTGTTCATCATGCTAAGTCATCAAACTTCAAATCAAATGAGCGTTAGAGGAGAGATTACAAAGATAGGAGAACCTGTTTTCAATGTGGTACGATCGGTCACATTATTGTGAACTGCCCAAATAAGAACCACGGGAAACGGCCAGTTATTTCACAGCCAGTGAAACAGACTAGGAGTCCAAAAAGTAATGAGGTGAAACCACCGGTAAAACCGTTGGTGAAGCCAAAGACCACATATGAGGCTAAACCATCTTTTCCAAAAAGGGAAAAGCTTTATGCTAAACCTTGTGGGTCTACCTCTGGTAGTGCACCTACTGGTGAGAAACCTGTGGTAAAAATCTCCAAACCACAGAGGAGAAGAAGGAACAAGAGATTGAGAAAGCTGGAACAACTGGCTGGAGTTCAATCAGGTGAAGCTTCCACTAGTTCACCTGCTGCTGTTGAATGTAAGCCTACTGTTCCAGTTAAGAAAAAGAAGAGGTCCTGGAACAAGAAATCCAAAAGTTCTCAATCTCCTGATCCCAATTCTTCAAAAGATTCATTCATTTTTGACAGTCACGACTGTGAGTTAGTAGAGGTTGTTTATTTTGAGAAAGACGGACGACCCAAGACCACTATGGCTTGGGTCTCAAAGTCTAACTGATCTGTTTTGTGACTCGTGCAGGGACATCCGAAGGGAACTATCTCTAATCGTTGGTATATAGATAGTGGATGCTCCCGGCACATGACAGGAAACATGGCCCTGCTTCAAGATGTAAAACCATTCAGAGGCGGCTATGTGGCCTTTGTAGGCGAAAAGGGCGGCAATATTACTTGTCAAGGCGTGATTTCAAATGGTTGTGTTAGCTTCGATAACGTCAACTACTACGAGCAGCTAATGCATAACCTGTTGAGTGTTTCTCAGATGCGTGATAAGGAGTACTCAGTCATGTTTGACAAGTCTGAATTCATGATTCTCAAACCTGGGTTTGAGGTTACTGAAGACTGGATTTTGATGCGTGCGCCAAGAACGTATGATACCTATCAGATTGACATGAGCGTGGTGAAAACCACATCTTCAGTTGCTACTTAGCAAGTACGCAAGAACAAAGTTTACGTACTTGCTAAATACTCATGAGTTAAACCCTGCGCACTTGCTAAGTGCGCAGGCAACAGGTCTAGTATAAATAGCAGGTCTTGACAGAATGTAAGTACGCATTCATATGTAAGAATTCTGTAACCGGCTAAGTTTATAATAGACGAAGTTTGAAAGTGTTTTTGTTGTCGGTTTACTTTGTGTTGTTTGATTCTCCACCTAGTCACGGGCATTCCGCACCCGGTTCGACTAGCCACACGCTCACACGTAACGATCCGAGACACCCGGGGACCTACATGATCAGTACTTAGGAGTTCTTAAAGCTTGGTGACCAATGTTAGTTCCCGTGTTCCATGACGTGGGAGTGGAAATCACTGTCATTAGCTTGTTCGCAGGTAGAGGAGGCATTCCCTTCCCCGGACCCTCGTTTTGTGACCCACTTCCACCGGTGTTTGTTATTTGGTGGTTTCATGTCACACCCTGAAATTCCACAGCGGGTTACCCGCGGGTTGTGACTGTCAAGGATCATCAGTCCCGGTCATTTCGAACGACCTCTAACTGGTTTTCGAAAAGACATTCCGTTTGAACATCATACAAAATTAAATAGTAATACAGAGTTTGAAAATGCGGAATGTAAAGTGCGAAAGCAAAAGTAATGTTGCAAAATACAGAAGCATGACAAATTAGGTTCCCATAAACCTAAGCTTCTAAATGAAAACATGATGTGGGACTCTTGGAGTGCAATCCTAGTCCGTGCATGAATGCTTAGCGACCTGAGATAAACATGCTTAAAGTGTCAACACAGGGTTGGTGAGTTCACAGGTTTAAGTAACAGAAACATAAATGAAAACAGTGTAACAATACGCATGTATACTATTGATTCGATTGTTGATCAGACAATAAACATTAACTATATAAGCAACACCGAAACCGAAGCTCAACGAAGGAATGCAGAAACTAGCATTTTGCCTCTTACGTGCCCAGCACGCAATGGATTAGGTCAATTATGCACCCGTTTGACTCCCAGTCAGAGTTAGCGCGACTAACCCGGGTGGGGGTTGTTAAACCCAATAGTACTATTCATGAATCACCTCGCTTTGTGTAAAAATTAACGGTTCGAATATGAGAGGACTTTATGTGCGGGAAATGCACCCACTTATATAAATTAAAGCGAAATCAAAGTAATTGTCATACGACTAAGTAAGGAAATGGTTTAGCATGTATCTCCCCCAAATGGAAAAGTAAGTAAAATGGGGCCGTGAAAACTCACCTGGAAATGCGGTGAATGAGAAATGGGAGTAACGAGAGGAATCGAGTAACTCCGGGTAACCGACCTAACCGAGCCCTAAGAATTAATAAGGCTATAAGGTCTATGAAAGTAAACATGGTTTATGTAACCACATTCATCCAAACGACTCAACGTTGAAAGGTTACATTGACGTTTTGAAAAGGTTTGACCAAAGTTGACCGAGGTTTGACCGAGGTTTGACCAACTTTGACCAAGGTTTGACCAACTTTGACCAAGTTTGACTAATGTTGACTAATGTTGACCAATGTTGACTAGTGTTGACCCATGTTGACCAATGTTGACCAAGTTTGACCAATGTTGACTAATGTTGACCAATGTTGACCAAGTTTGACCAATGTTGACTAATGTTGACCAATGTTGACTCATATTGAAGTCATGTATAAACAACACACAAGTAACATATAAGTTGTAAACATGTAACACATAAGCATCATACAAGTTATACATGTGTAGCACAAGTAGCATATAAGTTGTACATGTGTGACACGTAAGGAACATACAAGTTGTACCTAAGTAATGTATAAGTAACACCTTGTGACATAACATACATGCTTCAACTAGTTGCATAAGAAATTACATGTTATAAGTGACATAGCATTTGCACCTCTTAATGACATATTTCATACACATAATTCATGTCATCATATTAATAACCTATTAGTACCATTTCAATTCTTTTAAACAAGTAGCATAACATGTCATTGCAATTTCATAATTCTTAACATAACAAAGTTTCCATTTTTGATAATTAGGGTTTTAGTGCATCTAAGGTGTCATAGCTCAAACAAACAAGTTATACATGAATTTATACTATTAACATATTAATAACATGATTCTATGCATTTACTTTCTATTTCAATCAATTATGAAGTTTTCTCAACAAATAAAGTTTCCTTATTTAGCAAGGTTCACCAAAACATGTCATAACACAACTTCAAATTAAATATTCTTGCATAAGTCATCTATTCATATGATAATGAAGCTATATAATCCATTTTAAACATTTGTAACCTACACATGCCAAATATGAACAATTAAAGTTTCCTTTTTAGGAAAGTGGTCCAAACGACCCTATTGCACATGTGTAACCTCAAATAACTCTTTTTACTACTTTAATATATATTATAGAACCATAATATCAAGTTTTTATCCAATAGACACTCATAACACAAAATATGCAAAATTAAAGTTTCCTTAAATAGTAAGTTGTCCATAACCGAGTGTAAAACAACATTTTAACCAAAAAAATTTATATTTCCTATCTATTCCACTATTATGTGTACCATTTAAACCAACAAACATATCACACATCAAGTTTTGCAAAAATGCATCCAACAAAGTTTCTATAAATAGAAACGAGCAAATAATGACCTAAACAAATATTTCGAAACATAAAATGTGCATATGTGCATCAACAACTCATTATTATGAAGTCTTTTAGTTAAAACAAGCATTATAACACTTTGAACCAACAAAACTCATTTGGATGATGGTAGCACTACACATGGCCGAAAATGATGAAAAAGAATGGGTAGATTCTTACCAAAAGCAAGTATGATGTTAGAAATGATGTGTTCTTGTCTTGTTTCACCTTGAATCACCCTTGAGTGGCCTTAGAATCACTTGAAGTGGATGAGAAAGCTTGAGAGAGATGGAGGCTAGTGATGGGGGTGGTGGCCGAGAGTTAGAGGAGAGGGAGAGAGGGTTTCAAATTTAGGGTTAGGGTAAAATGAGGTGTGGAAGGTTTAAGGGAGTTTTAATGGTAATGGGTTTGGGCTTTCTTGCATGTCTAGGCTTTTTATTTGATTAAATGGGCTACTAATGATTTTTAATTAGTAAAAAGCTGAATTATTTGGCCCAAGAAATAAACCCATCATTTTTATAGAAATCAAATTTGTAGTTGTTGGCACATATCACGTATTTGCTTAAAAGCGTTAAAATAAAAGTTGTTCTAAAAATTCCCGAAAAATTCACATAAACACGAAATATTAAATCACAGTATTACATGTAATTTATACACACCAAATATATGTCTAAATATTATTTCTAATATTCGTTAATGTTCGTGTGACAGGACGCGTGTGTGACCCGATAATCCGCCCGATTACCGATGCATGAAATGAAATGAAACGAATGGACTTATTAAACGAAATATGTACTTAATTACTCTATAATTAAGTATGATGCAAGTGAAATCATGTGAATTCAAGTAATAGTCGGGTATGGATATTAACCTGAATTTGCCGGGTGTCACATACTCCCCCTGTTAAAAGGAATTTCGTCCCGAAATTCAGTTCGCGTCACTGATAGACGGTGTAGTTTTGAACAAGTGAGGGTATTTACGCTTGAATTGATCCTCGCGCTCCCAAGTGAACTCTGGTCCACGTCTAGAATTCCAACGAACCTTAACTATGGGAATGCGGCTTTGTTTTAACTGTTTGACCTCGCGGTCCATGATCTCGACTGGTTCTTCGACGAAGTGAAGCTGATCGTCTATTTGAATTTCCTCCAATGGTATGACCAGTGTCTCGTCTGACAAGCACTTCTTCAGATTTGACACGTGAAACACGTCATGAACGCCACTGAGGGTTTCTGGTAGGTTGAGTTTGTAAGCAACAGGGCCAATCCTTTTCAGAATCTCGAAAGGTCCAATGTAACGAGGATTAAGCTTTCCACGCTTGCCGAAACGTATCACTCCTTTCCATGGCGAGACTTTCAGTAGTACCTTGTCTCCCACTTGAAATTCTAATGGTTTGCGTCTCACGTCAGCGTAACTCTTTTGACGATCACGCGCGGCCTTGATACGTTCGCGTATCTGTACAATCTTCTCTGTAGTTTCATGAATAACTTCTGGACCTGTGAGTTGGCTATCTCCCACTTCTGTCCAGCAAATCGGCGATCTACACTTTCGTCCGTAAAGTGCTTCGATTGGTGCGGCCTTAATGCTAGTGTGGTAGCTGTTGTTGTATGAAAATTCAACCAACGGTAGATGGGCATCCCATCCGTTCCCGAAGTCAACCACACAAGCTCTGAGCATGTCCTCCAGGGTCTGGATGGTCCTTTCACTTTGACCGTCCGTCTGGGGGTGGTATGCAGTACTCATATCTAGCCGAGTACCCAAGGCTTTCTGTAAGGATTGCCAGAATCGGGATGTGAATCGACTATCCCTATCTGAAATGATGGAGATTGGCACTCCATGTCTTGTGACTACTTCCTTTAAGTAAGTTCTGGTTAGTTTCTCCATCTTGTCCGTTTCTTTAATGGGAAGGAAGTGCGCAGATTTGGTTAGTCTGTCGACAATTACCCAGATTGTGTCACAGCCATTAGAGGCCCTGGGCAATTTCGTGATGAAGTCCATTGAAATTTGTTCCCACTTCCACTGTGGGATATCTGGTTGTTGGAGTAACCCTGATGGTTTCTGATACTCCACCTTGACCTTAGCACAGGTCAAGCATTTACTGACGTAGGTAGCAATTTCGGCTTTCATGTTAGGCCACCAATAATGTTCCTTGAGGTCATGGTACATCTTGTCAGCACCGGGGTGGATCGAGTACCTAGACTTGTGTGCCTCGTCCATCACCAGATCCCTTAGATCCCCAAAGCGTGGTACCCAAATCCGATCCATGAAATAACGGATGTCATCGGATTTGACCTCAAACTGCTTGTCCATACCACGTAAGGACTCATGGCATAGGTTTACCTCCTTGATTGCTTCGAGTTGGGCGTCGCGGATTTGCATGGGTAAGTTCGTGTGGATGGTCAACTGTAACGTCCGCACTCGTCGTGGTTTGGGTTGATCCTTCCTGCTCAAGGCATCAGCCACGACGTTTGCCTTTCCAGGATGGTAACGGATAGCGCAGTCGTAGTCGTTTAGCAATTCGACCCATCGACGTTGCCTCATGTTAAGTTCCTTCTGATCGAGGATGTGTTGAAGGCTTTTGTGATCGGTGAAAATTGTGCACTTCGTGCCATACAAGTAGTGCCTCCAGATCTTGAGTGCAAACACTACCGCTCCCAGCTCCAAATCGTGGGTAGTGTAGTTTTTCTCGTGCACTTTCAGTTGTCGAGAGGCATAGGCTATGACCTTCTCCCTTTGCATTAACACGCACCCGAGCCCTTGATGTGACGCATCGCAGTACACCACGAAATCGTCTGTTCCTTCTGGTAACGATAGGATCGGCGCGCTGCAAAGTTTCTGTTTGAGTAATTGAAAAGCGGTTTCTGCCTTGTCATTCCATTCGTATTTCTTATCCTTGTGTGTCAGTGTGGTGAGAGGTTGGGCTATCTTAGAGAAATTTTCGATGAATCGTCGATAGTAGCCCGCAAGGCCTAAGAACCGTCGTACCTCAGTCGGAGTCTTAGGTGCTTCCCAATTTTTAATCGCCTCGATTTTGGATGGGTCAACATGTATGCCTTTCTCGTTGACCACGTGTCCAAGGAACTGTACTTCGCGAATCCAGAAGTCGCATTTTGAGAATTTGGCGTACAATTTCTCGGCTTTCAGCAACTCCATAATTAACTTCAAATGCTCGGCATGTTCCTCTTTGTTCTGTGAGTATATCAGGATATCGTCTATGAACACAATCACAAACTTGTCCAAGTAGGGCTTGCACACTCGGTTCATGAGGTCCATGAATACCGCCGGTGCATTGGTTAACCCAAATGGCATGACCATGAACTCGTAGTGACCGTAACGAGTTCGGAAGGCGGTCTTTGGAATATCGTCTTCCTGAATCCTTAGTTGGTGGTATCCCGACCGTAGATCGATCTTTGAGTAATAGCTCGACCCTTGCAATTGGTCGAACAGGTCATCGATCCTTGGTAGTGGATATCGGTTCTTGATAGTTACCTTGTTCAGTTCTCTGTAGTCGATAAACATACGGAATGATCCGTCCTTCTTCTTAACGAACAAGACTGGTGCTCCCCAAGGCGAGAAGCTTGGTCTGATGAAGCCTTTGTTTAACAGTTCCTGTAATTGGTTAGACAATTCATGCATTTCCGATGGCGCCAGTCGGTAAGGTGACCTTGCTATCGGAGCAGCTCCGGGTGTGAGATCAATCCGGAACTCGACTTGTCGCTGCGGTGGAAGTCCGGGCAAGTCGTCGGGAAATACTTCCGGATAGTCTCGGACGATTGGTATGTCTTTAATCTTATTTTCTTCTTCTTTCTTTTCCGTCACGTGTGCTAGGATCGCGTGATAACCCTTCCGCAAGTACTTTCGGGCTTTCATGCAGGTAATGATTCTTAACGTAGCACCACTCTGTTCTCCTTGAATGGTCAGTGTTTCTCCGTCCGACAATGGAATGCGGACTATCTTCTCGTGACAGACGATTTCGGCTCGGTTCTTGGACAACCAGTCCATACTGACTACTATGTCGAAGCTTCCCAACGTCACTGGCAATAGGTCTATAGTGAAAGGATGATCGGCTAGTGTTAAGACACAACCTGGAATTACTTGTTCTGTCTCTATTAGCTTACCATCTGCTAGCTCTACCGTGTATAAGTAATCTAAGGCGATGGGAGTAATCCCAAGTAATGAGCTAAACTTAGTGGATACAAAACTCTTATCGGCACCCGTGTCAAATAAGATAGAAGCATAGCAGTTGTTTACGAGAAACGTACCAGTAACAATGTTGGGATCCTGCCTAGCCTCGCCGGCTCCAATGACAAATGCTCTGCCCCGAGTGTTTGTATTTCCAGGTTTCTGGTTCTTTGGGCAGTCCTTGCGGAAATGTCCGGGATCACCGCACCCGAAACATCCGCGGTTTCCCCCGCCAGCCGGGGCTTGTTCAACTGATCGGTAGCTCTGGGCAGTGTGTCCAAAACGTTTACACTTCTGGCACCGAGAATCTTCACAAGTACCATTGTGGTGAAACTGGCACTTGTTGCACTTAGGTAGGGTTCCAGTGTATGTCCCTCTTAGCCTTTTATCCGGTTGGTTAGCCACAAACACCCGGGCCGGTTCCTGCTTCTTCTGGTTATTAGGCACATAGGACTTGGCAGGGGCATTTTCCCACTTTCTCTTGTTGTCAAAGGTTTTCACAAAACTTTCTTTCTTGTTGAACAGTCCTTGACGGACTGCCTGATCCGTGAGATTATGAGCCAGCCTCACTGTGTTGTGGATAATTGTGGGTTCTGCAGAAGTAACCATGCTTTGTATTTGAGGTGCCAAACCCCAAATGTACCGCTCAATTCGTTTGTACTCCGGTGTAACCATGTGCGGTAGTAGTCTTGCTAAATCATGGAATCTTGCGGTATATCCCGCGATGTCAGCACCCTCCATCCTTAGGTTCCAAAACTCCTGTTCCAACTTTTGGAGTTCGTTACGAGGACAGTACTCCTCTTTCAACATTTCCTTGAATTCCTCCCAAGGAATGGCGTTCGCATTATCCAGGCCCAGAGTCTGGATATAAGAGTTCCACCAGGAGAGGGCTTGGCCCTCGAGAGTCCCAGCTCCGTACATGACTCTGTTCTCCATTGTGCATTGGCTCATACTGAAGACCGATTCGATCTTTTCTATACATCGTAGCAGTCCCACTGCTCCTTCCGTCCCGGTAAATGTATGCGGCTTGCAATCCATAAAGGATTTGTAGGTGCAAGCCTTTGTTCCATGCCCAGTTCCTGTGTGTCAATGATAGAGCGTAATTAGGTTAAATTTTCCCGAGGTAGGGTTATGTTACTTGCAGTATATACTATTTCCGGTTTGTACTATACCTCTGCTCTCGCCGTGGCCTCCCGATCCTCCACTGGATCGATTGGCTTCGTGGTTAGCGAGTGCATCTGCCACGCGTTGGGCGATAAGGGCTTCAATTTGGGCAGTGGTCATGGAACTGGTGCCTTCTCCTGGGTTGTGGGGTGTCCTCCGCGGCCTTTTCCTCCGCGGCCTCGATCCGGTCTCGTACTATCAGTAGTGCCTGGTCTGTCAGTGCCAACTCATCCTGGAGGGATGATATGTCAGCGTCATGTAACCTGCTGCGCGTCGCAAGTATCGGTAGTACATCCTAGGTAGGCCGGAGCCAATAGGGTGGTGGATAGGATGGTCCAGTTGACTCTCCCGTAGATGAAGTGTCCGATGATGCAATCCGGGCCCTTTTGGCTGATGGTCCAGGAATGTCAGGGGAGTGGGCTGGTCGCTTTCCTCTGCGAATGTTCTTCTTTCGAGCTGTGAGTTTGGTCTTCGCTCCCACCGGTGCAAGTAATGGTGATGGCGGCGTCGGGTCCGCCAGACGAGGTGGTGAAGGTAGTATGGAGCCGTCGTCGGACGATGAGTCCCCGTGTAGTACGGAGTAGGGCACCGACTCGCACGAGTCGCTCCCCTCGCCGGCGTCTCCGTCACCTCTGGGGGCTGGTGCGTCGTCTTCCTCCTCCTCTAGATCTTCCTCAGGATCCTCCTCCGGGTCCTCCTCAGGATCCTCCTCAGGATCCTCCTCCGGGTCCTCCTCAGGATCCTCTTCAGAATCTAACTCTACAAAATCCACTGAGTCATGTGTCTGCTCCTCATCCGTGGATGAGTGGGGTGATGAAGGTGGGGTGAGTGGCTCCACTGATGATGATGGGGTAGCCGGTGTGTACTCCTCAGAGTCCGAGATCACAATGGGTTCCGATGAGGTCGACATCCTGTTATCCAGTAATCCATTGTATTCATGTATGAAAATGCATGTATGATGTGATGTGAACTATGTCAGCCTACAGTTATAGTCTAAGTATACTAAATGCAACTTAGTTCTCTATAACCAGGGTTCTGATACCAATCTGTCACACCCTGAAATTCCACAGCGGGTTACCCGCGGGTTGTGACTGTCAAGGATCATCAGTCCCGGTCATTTCAAACGACCTCTAAATGGTTTTCGAAAAGACATTCCGTTTGAACATCATACAAAATTAAATAGTAATACAGAGTTTGAAAATGCGGAATGTAAAGTGCGGAAGCAAAAGTAATGTTGCAAAATACAGAAGCATGACAAATTAGGTTCCCATAAACCAAGCTTCTAAATGAAAACATGATGTGGGACTCTTGGAGTGCAATCCTAGTCCGTGCATGAATGCTTAGCGACCTGAGATAAACATGCTTAAAGTGTCAACACAGGGTTGGTGAGTTCACAGGTTTAAGTAACAGAAACAGAAATGAAAACAGTGTAACAGTACGCATGTATACTATTGATTCGATTGTTGATCAGACAATAAACATTAACTATATAAGCAACACCGAAACCGAAGCTCAACGAAGGAATGCAGAAACTAGCATTTTGCCTCTTACGTGCCCAGCACGCAATGGATTAGGTCAATTATGCACCCGTTTGACTCCCAGTCAGAGTTAGCGCGACTAACCCGGGTGGGGGTTGTTAAACCCAATAGTACTATTCATGAATCACCTCGCTTGTGTAATAATTAACCGTTCGAATATGAGAGGACTTTATGTGCGGGAAATGCACCCACTTATATAAATTAAAGCGAAATCAAAGTAATTGTCATACGACTAAGTAAGGAAATGGTTTAGCATGTATCTCCCCCAAATGGAAAAGTAAGTAAAATGGGGCCGTGAAAACTCACCTGGAAATGCGGTGAATGAGAAATGGGAGTAACGAGAGGAATCGAGTAACTCCGGGTAACCGACCTAACCGAGCCCTAAGAATTAATAAGGCTATAAGGTCTATGAAAGTAAACATGGTTTATGTAACCACATTCATCCAAACGACTCAACGTTGAAAGGTTACATTGACGTTTTGAAAAGGTTTGACCAAAGTTGACCGAGGTTTGACCGAGGTTTGACCAACTTTGACCAAGGTTTGACCAACTTTGACCAAGTTTGACTAATGTTGACTAATGTTGACCAATGTTGACTAGTGTTGACCCATGTTGACCAATGTTGACCAAGTTTGACCAATGTTGACTAATGTTGACCAATGTTGACCAATGTTGACCAAGTTTGACCAATGTTGACTAATGTTGACCAATGTTGACTCATATTGAAGTCATGTATAAACAACACACAAGTAACATATAAGTTGTAAACATGTAACACATAAGCATCATACAAGTTATACATGTGTAGCACAAGTAGCATATAAGTTGTACATGTGTGACACGTAAGGAACATACAAGTTGTACCTAAGTAATGTATAAGTAACACCTTGTGACATAACATACATGCTTCAACTAGTTGCATAAGAAATTACATGTTATAAGTGACATAGCATTTGCACCTCTTAATGACATATTTCATACACATAATTCATGTCATCATATTAATAACCTATTAGTACCATTTCATTTCTTTTAAACAAGTAGCATAACATGTCATTGCAATTTCATAATTCTTAACATAACAAAGTTTCCATTTTTGATAATCAGGGTTTTAGTGCATCTAAGGTGTCATAGCTCAAACAAACAAGTTATACATGAATTTATACTATTAACATATTAATAACATGATTCTATGCATTTACTTTCTATTTCAATCAATTATGAAGTTTTCTCAACAAATAAAGTTTCCTTATTTAGCAAGGTTCACCAAAACATGTCATAACACAACTTCAAATTACATATTCTTGCATAAGTCATCTATTCATATGATAATGAAGCTATATAATCCATTTTAAACATTTGTAACCTACACAATGCAAATATGAACAATAAAAGTTTCCTTTTTAGGAAAGTGGTCCAAACGACCCTATTGCACATGTGTAACCTCAAATAACTCTTTTTACTACTTTAATATATATTATAGAACCATAATATCAAGTTTTTATCCAATAGACACTCATAACACAAAATATGCAAAATTAAAGTTTCCTTAAATAGTAAGTTGTCCATAACCGAGTGTAAAACAACATTTTAACCAAAAAAATTTATATTTCCTATCTATTCCACTATTATGTGTACCATTTAAACCAACAAACATATCACACATCAAGTTTTGCAAAAATGCATCCAACAAAGTTTCTATAAATAGAAACGAGCAAATAATGACCTAAACAAATATTTCGAAACATAAAATGTGCATATGTGCATCAACAACTCATTATTATGAAGTCTTTTAGTTAAAACAAGCATTATAACACTTTGAACCAACAAAACTCGTTTGGATGATGGTAGCACTACACATGGCCGAAAATGATGAAAAAGAATGGGTAGATTCTTACCAAAAGCAAGTATGATGTTAGAAATGATGTGTTCTTGTCTTGTTTCACCTTGAATCACCCTTGAGTGGCCTTAGAATCACTTGAAATGGATGAGAAAGCTTGAGAGAGATGGAGGCTAGTGATGGGGGTGGCGGCCGAGAGTTAGAGGAGAGGGAGAGAGGGTTTCAAATTTAGGGTTAGGGTAAAATGAGGTGTGGAAGGTTTAAGGGAGTTTTAATGGTAATGGGTTTGGGCTTTCTTACATGTCTAGGCTTTTTATTTGATTAAATGGGCTACTAATGATTTTTAATTAGTAAAAAGCTGAATTACTTGGCCCAAGAAATAAACCCATCATTTTTATAGAAATCAAATTTGTAGTTGTTGGCACATATCGCGTATTTGCTTAAAAGCGTTAAAATAAAAGTTGTTCTAAAAATTCCGAAAAAATTCACATAAACATGAAATATTAAATCACAGTATTACATGTAATTTATACACACCAAATATATGTCTAAATATTATTTCTAATATTCGTTAATGTTCGTGTGACAGGACGCGTGTGTGACCCGATAATCCGCCCGATTACCGATGCATGAAATGAAATGAAACGAATGGACTTATTAAACGAAATATGTACTTAATTACTCTATAATTAAGTATGATGCAAGTGAAATCATGTGAATTCAAGTAATAGTCGGGTATGGATATTAACCTGAATTTGCCGGGTGTCACATTTCACCTCGTGTGTTTGGCCATGAAGGAGTTCTTAAAGATTTTTTAGACACAAAGGTCCCACGGATGGCTCCAATGTAGCAGCCAATCTCCACACGGCTGGGTGATGGACAGAGGTTGCTCCTTTCTAGCATCACTGAAAGATGTACTATAAAAACAAACCACCGTTAGCCTCGTCACAGGGAACCTCGAGGGGTGTCTCTGCGACCAACTTTCGGCGTGAGGATAAGAATCGGCTTGAACTCAAAGGAATAATTGGACAAGAGAGTGAAATTATTAAAGGGTTTCTAGAGTTCAGAGATTGATCCCCTTTTACCTATTCCTTGGGGATATATATACCTGAGTTCTTTTTCTCTTTGACGGGAGTTTTCCTATCAAGCCTTTAATGCTTGTACTGTTGACGGCCATGCTGTCGGGGGCGCCTCTCTAGGCATGGTTTGTAACAGCTCTTAACCGTTGGTCAAGAGGATCTTTTTCCTCCTATTGATTGATTGATTCCGGTAGTGTATTATAGTGATGTGACATGCCCTCTCTTTGTTAAATGTGCGTTGTCTTGCTGCATTTAATGAGGGTGTAGTCCCTTCTCTTAGTTTCGTCCCTTCTTCATTGGTTAGGGAGAGGGGGGGGGGGGGTTACCCCTATACCATGTAAATAGCCGAATAGGTTAAGTCGCTAGCCTGCTGGTCAGACAAGCTGCTGTTGAACAAAACAACACGTCAACACCCTCTTGGAAATTTTGTCGATTAAAGAAGGGGAAGAATCGAAGAGACGCATCTATCAAGCGTGCAATGAAGAGGGCTGCTAAGAAGATGCATCCGCCAAGCCTTGTGTTGCATTTGATCGTGAAGGAATTCCCGTCGGAAAACTTTTCCCATTGATAAACGCATGAAAAGTCTGAATGAGAATTTATCCGATATCTTATCTTTAGTTTTACCGACCGATTACCGTGGGAATCTCTGTCGGGAAAAGTTTTAATGACAAAGTTTGCAAATACCCGTGTTAGCGGTATTTCGGTAAATCCATCGGTGAAAGTCTTTTTTTTTTTCTCTTTTCCTTCCTGGTGTAGGCTATTCGTCACTCATCAGTAATTACCTACGTATTACTAACAGATAATTAATGTTTTTCTTTTTACCTGTTTTTGGGGTTTTGAGTTTTATTGGTGGACACCAGGCCTGATTATTTTTTATTTATGAAATTCAGGTTTTTAGTAATGAAAAACCCATTATGTTGAAAGCCGAATTTACAAAATTAATTCTAAAACTTGAAACTTTCAAAACTTTAGAGCGTTTATTAGCCTAGTAAAATCTAGAAACTAAGGAACATTATCAACTACTACAAATCATTTCAAGGAAGCACCGAAAACTCCATTTAATTATCTTCAAACTTAAGCAAACATGTTCCCCTCTCTAATCTCTATACACATACACACACATGTATGCATATATGTATAGTAATTAACAACAGCCGTAATGAGGCCTCAAGGACGTATGTGACGGGTGAGGTGGCTTTCATACAAAGGATGAAGGGTTACTTGGGTTCTCAAGAATAACATATCATTACTTACAATCAATTTTATTTTATATAATTTAGAATAAAACGTATGAATGACTATAACGAAAAATAACTATACAAGTCTTTTTGACAATATGAAAAAAAAATTATATCCGTAGATCGAATTACACTCTAAAAATACTTTAAAAATAACTTATAAATAGATTGAAGTATGATTTAATTGTTTTTGAGTTAGATCAAGTGTGACATTTAAACGAGTCTGATCAAGTAATAACATTTTCACTGACCCAACCAACCTTTACGAGTTGAAACTCTATACCAGACCTGAAAATCGAGAAACGACAAAGACTTGATAATATTATTATTTCAAGATCATATAATTATATCTTAGAAAAGAAGTATTTTCTTTTAATTGCAACCATATTTATTTTGTTTAGTTTGAGTATGGTTGTTGCAATCATGAACCAAACTCGATGGACTATGATCTAAGTTATTGTGGGGGACAACATTCCTTCACGATCGAGTGCAACACAAGCCAAAAGTATTTTATGATAAGATTACATATTTATTCTTGACTTTTATGATCACAATATAGAAAAATGTTTATTTAAGAATCATTATTGTTCTTGACATAGAAACATGTTATTTAAACTTAATATATTTAAAATTCTTTATTATTATAGCGCTTAATTCACAATTTAACCAAGATTTCTTAAAAAAAGGTAATTATATATATAATATAAATCAAAACAACAATTATATATATATATATTTTTTATTTTTTTTTGAATGACAAACATTACTTCTACTCTACTTTTACACCAATAATACTAAATTACTCCATTGCCCAAGTTTGAACATGAGACATCCCATATAAGAGGCATATGCCTCTACCAAGTGAGCTAGCCCCATATTAAAAAAAACTATGTAAGAGCAATTATATATCTGCTTATTTTTTCTTCCCGTAAGAGCATCTCCGATAGTCGTAAACGGACGACCACATGGAGCCTAGGTGGTGTTTGGAATTGGATGTGAGTGTTTGTTGGGCGTTCTTTACACGTCCTGATTTTCAAACATTAACGATGTTTGGTTCGCGGAATTTGTTGGAATTGGAATTAGATTTGGAATTTAAAGGATTTTTTTGAAATCCATAATGTGTTTGGTTAGCATATTTGTCAATGAAATTGTAATGTAAAAATAAATAAAAGACAAAATTATTCCTTAAAATGATAAGTGATTCTGAATTCCATTGAAATGAGAAGAGATTTTGTATTCCATTAGTTGGAATGGAATTTAAATTACAATTCGATTAAAATTTAAAATGACATGAATTCCTACCAACTAAACATGCACAACAAACGGATAATGGTGGACTCTCTCTCTCACACATAATATATATTTATTATTTACTAGCTTAGAACCCGTATACTACACACGGGGTGAAAAATATCAATACATAAAATTCTTAAATCTTTATGTGTATATATTTTACAGGTGTAAAAATGTATTACATATACTAAGGATAAAAAATAAAATTCAAAATATATAAAAGTTAATATATAATTGGGTTCGAAAATACATTAATTACTATTTATTTTAATTTGACTTTCATTTACTATTTGATTGAAAATAAAAGTTGCATAATTAGATTTCAAAGTTTTTTATAATAAGGGATAATTTAAAATAAATGTGTTTTATTAGTATAATTAGTATTTTCTTTAAAAATCTATAGTATATAATAAACAAATGTTTTGACATGACACTTGTCACTATTTTATGCATTTTCAGCCTTTTTCCCCGCCAATCTCTCCTATTAATTATACAAATTTCCTTAATTATTTTTATAATTTTTTGTTTCCCGACTCTCTCTCCTATTACATAATAATGAATTGTATAATTATTTTTATAAAACATCTTTTAGTTTAAAAAAATAGGTTTGTTTATAAAACATTTTTATAAATTGAACATTTCTTTCATTCTTTTTATAAAAACATTTTTAAAAAATAATTATATAACGTTTCTAGAATTTGTATTAAAAAATTATATAATATGTCATAAATATGCAATATGTAAATCTTTATTACTAAGTATATATTGTATTTATTCAAACTGTATAATACACGGGGTTTCTAAAATAGTATATTATTATTAAAAGATATAGATGTATTTAATAAGAGAGAGACGAGAAAAAAATAATAAGAATGAATATGTAGATGACACGTGACATGAAAAACCTTTATTTATTAGATAATATAGATTTATTTATTTCTTAAAGAGTGTGTGAAAGTGACGTAACATCAAAGAGGAAATGTGTGTGTTTAAAATACGAGTAAAATCTGGTTTCATAGCTGATATGACGCGTTTAAATACGTTTATAAAAAAATATATAAAATAAAGCAAAAATATTTTTGTTTGTAAACTAATAATAAAAGAGAAAATTCCATTATTTACCACCCACTCAACACAAACCTACTCTAACATGTCTTTTCGCAATATTTGATATGGGAATGCCACCAATTTGGGGCACTTTTGTCCATTCTCTTTTTCTCCAGCATCAAATATAAATTGTGGTGGTTCATCTACAAGAGTCCACCATTTCCAACCAACTAGAACTCCTCTTCACCGGAGAAAGAATTTGTGTTTCATTTTTGTCGGAAGAATAATGGCAGCAGAGAAAAGCAAGATTCTGGTCATTGGAGGAACTGGGTACATCGGAAAATTTGTGGTCGAAGCTAGTGCAAAAGCCGGCCACCCAACCTTCGCTCTGGTTCGAGAATCCACGGTCGCAGACCCTTTGAAGGGTCAGCTCCTTGATAGCTTCAAGAACTCAGGCGTCACTTTCGTTCACGTATGTTTCATATCAACTTTGGAACTTATAAACATGTTTTTTATTTTTTATTTTTTATTTTAAGGTTAAGGACATAAAAAGCTAGGGCTATATTACTTGAGTAAGGAATTTTTTGGTTTTATAGGGACTTAGGAAATTTGTTTTAGTTTCTAGGTGAAATTTGAATACATTTTGGGTTTTAGGTAGTTCAAGCAAAACTGACACGTTCCACTCACGTGGCAAGCGGACTTGGTGAGTCCACTGAGGTGACAACAGGACTTGGTGACTTCACCTCAGGGAAGTCATGCATGCCACTTGTCATAACAATATTTTGTGGTTTTTATTATTCGGTATCAAATTTTCAGTTTATTCAGTTTCAAATTCCATTTTATTCTCCGGAAAGTTTAATAATATTGATTTTTTTTACAATTACACCTTTTACGACGACATGTCGTCGCAAAATACTTTTTAAAAATTTAATTTATATTTATTTTTAAAGAAAAAAATAAACCCCTTTTACGACCAGATGTCGTCGCAAAAGATTTTTTATATTTTTAATTTACATTTATTTTTAATAAGAAAAAAGAATTAGGGTTTACCCCTTTTACGACGAGCAACCTACGCCGACGACTCTTTCCCAACGACTTTTTGGGCTTTAGCGTCGGATCTACGCCGACGAGATCATTTACGACGACAAGTCGTCGGAGTAACCTATTAAAAAAAAGTCGTCGTAACAGGTCGTTATTTTTGTAGTGCCACCTGAGGTGGAGTCACCAAATCCGTTTGCCACGTGAGAAGAACTTGTCAGTTTTGCTTAAGTCGGCTGCCTCAGATAGCAAACTACCTATAAACCAAAATGTATTTAAATTTCACCTAAAAACCAAAACGAATTTCTTGAAGTCCCCCGTAAAAGCAAAAAATGCCGAAGAGGAAGAGGAGTAATCTTTATGCTAATAAGTAATTAACCTCTTTTTAAATTTTTTATTTAGGGTTTATGAAGTGTGTTCAAAGAATTAATGGATGTTTGATGATATGAGCAGGGTGATCTGAACGATCATGAAAGTTTAGTGAAGGCGATTAAGCAAGTGGATGTGGTGATTTCAACGGTGGGTAATATGCAAATACCAGATCAAACCAAAATAATTGCCGCCATTAAAGAAGCTGGAAATGTTAAGGTTTATTACCACCATTGTTTCTTGATATGCAATCATAAATACCACTTACACTACTACAAATTGCGTAGGAAAATTAAAAAAATAAAAAAAAATAAAAAAGTGGTTGAAAATGCGTAGGAAATTCCGACCAGTCTTTGGTCGGAAAGTTGTTGGAAGTTTTTTCAGAAATTTTTTACCACGAAGGCTTTTCCGACAAATTAATTTTGCCAGAAACAAGTGTTTCCTATGCCTTTCTGACTCATTTTTGCATAGGAAACGTACCAATTTTCTAGTAGTGTTATCAATTTGTTACATCCTACTTGGGATAGTCATCTTCATGTATCCAATCATGTTTGTGATCGTGTTTTTGTTTAGAAGTTTTTCCCATCTGAGTTTGGTACGGACGTGGATCATCATAACGCGGTTGAGCCCGCGTGTTCGACTTATGCCGGGAAAAAGCTAATCCGTAGAGCGATAGAGGCTGAGGGGATTCCATACGCATATGTGTCTTGCAACTGCTTTGCTGGCTACTTTCTGCCCACATTGGTTCAGCCTGGAGTCACCACTCCTCCTAGAGATAAAGTAACCATTCTTGGCGATGGAAGTGCCAAAGGTAACAAATGAACTTGTAAATCTTTTCTATGATAAATTGTAGAACTTAATGTTGGCAAGATGGACATCTAGGAGATTTTTTTTCTTTAGAAGTTAGTTGTTTTCAAATTGAATGATGACACGTAGGGGGTTTTTTGGGTTGTGTACGAGAAATGGGTTAGTTGCTATCTTAGATAACGAATTTGGTTGCTTGAACTTCTCGGTGTGTAACAATCGAACACTAGTTTCATTTTTTTTTTGTTGAAGTCGTTGGTTGAGATAGCGATCACTTTTTCACTTTTGAAAAGTGAAATCGCTATATCAACCACATGACTTCAACAACCAAAAGACAAAACTAATTGTTGTAGATTTTGAAGTTTAAGGAATCAAAGTCGCTATCTAAGGTAACAACTAGCTAGCCCATTTTTCAAACCCTACCAAAAAATACTCAATTATCATGTCACTTTTCAAAACAACTTATTTATGAAAAAGAAATATATAAAAAAAAAATTCCACCCACGGGCCAGATTGGTTAACATGTCAAAATGGGTTGGGTTGTTACTAGTTTAATGAATGATATAAGAGGTTATATGTATATATGGAAGACTTATAACTTGTTTGACCCGTTCTCCAGCTAAATGTTTGATTTGATCCACTTAATTCGTTAATATACAACACAACCCAAATAAACTTATTGATAATATGAGTCGAAATTGACACATCTAACAGAATTCAAATGAAAAAGACATCAACATCTTGGCATTTTTTACTAGTCACATGATTAATGTTTGTTTATTTGTATTTGTAGTTGTTTTTAATGAAGAACATGATATTGGTACTTACACAATCAAAGCTGTGGATGATCCAAGAACATTAAACAAGATTCTTTACATCAAACCACCCAAAAACACTTGCTCCTTCAATGAACTTGTTTCCCTTTGGGAGAAGAAGATTGGGAAATCCCTAGAGAAAAATTATGTTCCGGAAGAACAAGTTCTGAAGCTTATTCAAGGTATGTTTGAGAAAGAAAAAAATCTAACAAACATTTGTTTTAATTGTTCTTAGGTTCTATATTCTAATTCTTTGATTGTTTCAGAGTCTGAATTTCCGATCAATCTTATATTAGCGATCAACCACTCGATCTTTGTGAATGGAGATCTTACCAACTTTGAGATAGAACCGTCGTTTGGTGTTGAGGCTTCCGAGCTCTATCCGGATGTGAAATACACTACTGTTGAAGAATACCTTGAACGGTTTGTTTGAGTGAACAAGTGTGATTAACCTTTATGATATGATCACAGTCGTATATGTTCTTTGTTTAATAATGTAATTTTGTATGGTGTGCTTCTATAATAATGAAAAGTCTATGACATTGGGATTTTGAGTGAATAATTTTTGGATCTTTGAGTTTTTAAATTTGTTTCCTTGGTTTACAAGATTTTGTTGCAAGTAATACTACACTGTTGTGTATAAGGGCACCTCCAATGATCCGAATCCAATGTGGAAAAATAAAAGAACTTGATAGCATTGTAGGAGTGCGTTTGTATGCTTCTCCTTCAAAAATTGAAACGTCGGATGATGAACTTGGTGGGCCTCCTCCCCCACACACAACATATTTAATAATTTTTTTTATAAAAAAGTGGGTGTTTAAAAAGGATGTAGTATAGTAAAAATAAATGTTTTTTAAGAGTGAGTGAAAACTGATGTGACACATTTGTTGATTTTTGTTGTGTGCAGCGTTGTTGATGCTCTAAAAGCAAAGATGAGTATGACCGCGAAACATAATTTTTTTTTATTAAGTAATTTAAAATGAAGAATTCTATGGAAATTACTTAAACATTAACTATATAATTTTTAAAAATTGTTGTTGCACTTTATTACCATTTTGTTTGATTATTATTATTATTATCAAAATTAACTTAATACTCCATGTGCCCATGTCCATCTCATTTTCATCCCCATCTTCCTCCTTCAAAATCCTATCTCTTTTCATCAACGAAAACCTACAAATTTTTATAGCAAAACCCAAATTAAATATATTCTTCAATCCCTACATCACAAATACATATGTTCAGTTTATTACACATCTAGTTCTAGTTTCAGTCTTATTTACACCTGCAAATGAAGTTTCAAAAACCAAACCTTGAAATTATTCGAGGCAGGGGAAATCGATAGAGAAAATGAAATGGGGCTAACACACACAAACCAAATATAAAATCAAAGACTTGAATTCAGGATGAACGATCATATATACAATACAATTATACAACAAGCATTTATTACTTTAATTTTCCTCTTGTTTTGTTTAGAAAAGACAAAGAATACACACTGAACTGCCAATTGTAGCCCAATTCTCACAATAACTTTTCTAGACAAACCCATGCCGGTTAGTTGCATACTTCATTTCGAGGTGTACGAGGATCGTATGGTGTTGGTGTCCGTGTTGGTGCTGGTGTAGATTTCGGTTCAAGAGAACAATGTGATTCCCTACATTCTCATTTTCTTCTCCACCAGAAACTCCTCCCGTTTGGTGTAGGTGCTAGTGTAGATACCGGTTCAAGAGAACTTTTGGTAGATTCACATTCTCTTCTCCACCAGGAACTCCTCCCTCTACTACTTTGAAGGTGATGACGTGGGTAGAACCTTGGGCAAGGATCACCACTTAGTAAGGCAAGGTGTAGAGAAAGATAATATTTTGAGTAAAAGTAATAACTTACATTGAGGAATATATAGGAGAAAATACAAAAGGGAAATCCCAAAATACAAGGAGATTATAACAACTTTACATATTTAAAGACAATTAAATTTAAATCAATCTTTATCTCTAATACCCCCCGCAAGTGAACAGGTGGTGGCCGAACACGAAGCTGTTCACGAAAAACTGCAAATAAAGGTTTTGGAAGCGGTTTGGTGAAGATATCCGCCACCTGGAGCTTGGTAGGCACAAATTTAGTGTGTAGTTTGCCTGAAGAAACTAGCTCATGAACAAAGTGAAAATCAATATCAATGTGCTTAGCACGCTTGTGAGCCACCGGATTTTGACTAAGGAAAACTGCACTGAGATTATCACAAAGGAGAGTAGGTGTACCCGTGGGAAGAACATTGAGATCACGGAGCAAGTGTGTAATCCAAATGATCTCTGAAGCGGTGTTGGCCATGGCACGATATTTCGATTCACAACTTGACCGTGAGACGGTTGGTTGTTTCTTAGCGCTCCATGAAACAAGATTGCCACCAAGAAAAATTGAATAACCATATGTGGACCGTCGTGTTTCGATACAACGAGCCCAGTCTGCATCAGAATACCCAACGATGGAATTTGTATGCTGCTCGGTAAAGATTCACCCCATGCAAGAGAGTACCCTTGACATACCTTAAGATCCGTTTTACCAACTGAAAATGGGTAGTCGTGGGAGCATCTAGAAATTGACTAGCTTCATTAACCGCATACGAGAGATCCGGTCGAGTAATAGTTAAATATTGGAGCGCACCAACTAGAGAACGGTAATAAGTGGGATCAAAAAAGGTTTCACCAGTGGAGGTGAAGATGTCGTTAGTGCTCAGTGGTGTTGCAGCGGGTTTGGAGTCAAGCAAACCAACACATTTGAGAACATCATATGTGTATTTAGCTTGACTAAGAAATAACCCATTAGGAGTATAAGATACTTCCAACCCAAGAAAATAGGTGAGATCTCCAAGGTCCTTTATAACAAATTCACTGTGAAGAGAGTCAATAAACCGACGAATAGATGGTTCGTGATTACCAGTTAGGTTGATATCATCGACATACACTAAAAGATAAAGTAAACATGAGCCATTTAGGAAGACAATAAGTGATGTGTCGGCTTGACTACAAATAAACCCCTTTTTAGAAGAAACGCACTGAACTGTTGAAGCCAAGCCCGCGGAGCTTGTTTTAAACCATAAAGCGCCTTCTTTAGGCGACACACGTGATTGGGAAATCGAGAGTCGATGAATCCCGGTGGTTGCTCCATGAAAATCGTTTCCGTGATATTTCCATTTAGAAAAGCGTTTTTTACATCAAGTTGATGTAAACGCCACTGTCTGAAAACAACAATGGAGAGGACACCGCGAACGGTAGAGGCCTTAACAGTTGGACTAAAGGTGTGGGAAAAGTCAAACCCGAGAATTTAACTGAAACCTTGAGCAACAAGACGGGCTTTGAACCGATCCATTGAGCCATCAGGTTTATATTTTGTCCGGAATACCCATTTGGAACCCACTACATTTGAGGAAGATGGGCGTGGGACGAGATCCCACGTGTTGTTAAGATTTAGAGCTTTTATTTCTTCAAGCATAGCGGTGACCCAATGAACATCTTTAGAGGCTGATTTAAAACCCCGTGGTTCGGTGCTAGCTAACAAGGCTGATTTGAAATGGGTAGCAGGAAAGATAGCCAAATCCACTTGATGCTTGGGCCTACTGTTTCTTGTTTTAGACCGGGTTAGCATAGGATGAGAGGCGGGTATAGCCTGGTCAGCATGGGCGGGTATGGCCTGGTCAGTAGGGGCTGCCATAGGATCAGGAGTAGACACTTGATCCGGAGTGAGGGTGTTGGCAGGGGCTGGAGAAATTTCAGTTGTGGGTGTATGGAAGGAAGTGGGCCGGTAAAAAAGAGCTGGTGGGGAAGAATTAGTGGAGGCAGTAGGCAAACACATATTGCATGGGGTGGTATGTAGAGGAAGTGAGGGTGTTGGCAGTGATGGGTTGGGGTCTTTGGTAGGGAAAGAATGGTTTTCTTCAATATAAGTGTTGAGAAATAATTTTGACATCTCAACAGTAGATGGATTACCCGAGAAGGGAAAACAATTTTCATCAAACCGGGCAAGCCGAGTGATGTAAACACATGAAGAAACCGGGTCCAAGCATCGATATCCCTTATAAGAAGTGCTATAGCTAATAAAGATACATGGCATGCTGCGTGGGGCTAGCTTATGATTAGAGTAACTACGCAAGTAAGGAAATACCCGACAACCAAAAACCCGTAAATTTGCATATTGAGGTTTGATATGAAAAAGAAGTTCAAATGGAGACTTGTCTTTGAGAACTGATGTGGGCAAACGAATTATAACATGGGTTGCAGACGCGAAAGCATTAACCCAAAGAGATGCCGGAGCATTTGCACCGAATAGCATAGCTAAGCCCGTTTTTTTAATATGTCGATGTTTACGTTCAGCTCGACCATTTTGTTCCGGAGTGTATGGGCACGATAGTTGATGAAGTGTATCGTTGTCTATACATAAATTTTGAACATGTCCATTTACAAATTCAGTTCCACCATCACTTTGAAACACTTTAAGTTTTCTAGAAAACTGAGTTTGAACAAATAAGGGGAATGTCTTTAGAACCTCAAAAAATTCAAACTTGCTTTTGAGCGGATAAAACCATGTGAAGTAGGAATAATCATCTATAAATATAGCATAGTAACGGTAGCCATCCGTTGAGGAGATAGGAGCCGGTCCCCATAAATGAAAATGAACCAAATCAAGGACATTTAAGGCACGTTTTTCACTTATAATAAAAGGCAAAACGATGTTGCTTCGCTAATTGACATGAAGAACACAAAGATGGTTTTGGTGAAATAGAGGTAACAGACAAGTAACCATGTTTATTCTAAAAAGAAATGATGTCATGGGTCACATGATCTAATCTGGTGTGCCAAACTTCATCGGAGGCTTTAGGAGGGGATGAAATGTAGATGCCACATTTGCTTGTATTTCCGAGTTCAAGATGTATAAGCCGTCCTTATGTCTTCCTTTTTCCAGAATTTTCCCTGTCAATGGATCCTGAAGAGCAAAGTAATATCGTGAAAATAAAACATCAACGGGATAATCTCGTGTTAGTTTGCTAACCGAAACTAAATGCTTTGACAGATTAGGAACTACAAGAACATCCTTTAGAGTAATAGTCTTAGAAATAGAGGCATTTCCAAGAATAGATAACACATTACCATTCCCGAAAACCACCTTCTCATGACCCGTATAAGGTTGAGAAGAATCTAAAGAACCGGATGAAGGAGCCATATGGGCCGTGGCACCCGAGACTACATACCAATCATGTGCCTCGTCAGAAACATTACAGTTTTCCTTAAAGGCTTGTGCGAGATGCGCTGCATTGTAAGATGTCTTCTGAGCAAAAGAGGCAAGATTTGGACAGTCGGGAGCATAGTGACCATCCGTCCTACATAATTGACAATGAGGAGGTCGTCTGCCCCTACCCCTATTTCCCGAAAACTGACCACTAGAATATCGACCGGATCGTCCTTTTCCTCTAGACGAATAACCACGATTTGAGGAACCTTTTTGACGGGCTATAAAAGCATCTGGAGGAGCCGAAGAGCCATGAATAGAAGCCAAAAACAACTCATGGCTCTCGGCCTTGGACAGTAGATCACGAGAGGAAGGCATGGGCTGAAATGCACGATGAGTCATGGAAAAGGTTTTGAACGCAGCCCCCAAACCACATAAGAACCAATGAAATTTTTCCATATCCGCAACCGGCTGCCCAATGGCTGCCAACTGGTCACATATGGCTTTAAATCGTTTACCAAAATCGGAAACAGAGGAATTACCTTTTTGGAGTTGACGTAGTGAGTCACGAAGATTTTGGGTGCGTTCAAGAGAATCGTGACTGTAGGCTGATTCAAGGGCACACCAAAGTTTTCGAGTGGTGTTGTTGCCAAGACTTTTTGCCATGGCCTCTTCTGAAAGAGACGAACTTAGAAGCAGGAGAACCCTTTGTTCAGCCTCCATGAAAACCGTTTTCATGATATTGCCATTTGGAAAGGCGTTTTTTACATCAAGTTGATGTAAACGCAACAGTCTGGTAACATTAATGGAGAGGACAACGCAAACGGTAGATGCCTTAACAGCTGGACTAAAGGTGTGGGAATAGTCAAACCCGGGAATTTAACTGAAACCTTGAGCAACAAGACGTGCTTTGAACTGATCGATTGAGCCATCAAGTTTATATTTTGTCCGGAGTACCCATTTTGAACCAACTACATTTGAGGAAGATAGGCATGGGACGAGATGCCACGGGTTGTTAAGATTTAGAGCTTTTATTTCTTCAAGTTTATATAAGCCGTCCTTATGTCTTCCTTTTTCTAGAATTTTCCCTGTCAATGGATCATGAAGAGCAAAGTAATATCGTGAAAACAAAACATAAACGGATCCTGAATAGCAAAGTAATATCGTGAAAACAAAACATCAACGGGATAATCTCGTGTTAGTTTGCTAACCGAAAGTAAATGCTTTGACAGATTAGGAACTACAAGAACATCCTTTAGAGGAATAGTCTTAGAAATAGAGGCATTTCCAAGATGAGAAATAGATAACACATTACCATTCCCGAAAACCACCTTCTCATGACCCGTATAAGGTTGAGAAGAATCTAAAGAACCAGATGAAGGAGCCATATGGGCCGTGGCACCTGAGTCTACATACCAATCATGTGCTTGAAAGGCTTGTGCGAGATGCGCTGCATTGTATGATGTCTTCTGAGCAAAAGAGGTAAGATTTGGACATTCGGGAGCATAGTGACCATCCGTCCTACATAATTGACGATGAGGAGGTCATCTGCCCCTACCCCTATTTCCAGAAAACTGACCACTGGAATATCTACATGATCGTCCTCGTCCTCTAGACGAATAACCACGGTTTGAGGAACCTTCTTGACGGGCTATAAAAGCAACTGTAGGAGCCGAAGAGCCATGAAGAGAAGCAAAAAAACAACTCATGGCTCTCGGCCCTGGACAGTAGATCATGAAAGGAAGGCCTGGGCTGGATTGCACGATGATTCGTGGACAAGGTTTTGAACGCAACCCCCAAACCACATAAAAACCAATCAAATTTGTCCATATCTGTAACCGGCTGCCCAATGGCTGCCAACTGGTCACATATGGATTTAAAGCGTTTACTAAAATCGGAAACAGAGGAATTAACTTTTTGGAGTTGATGTAGTGAGTCACGAAGATTTTGGGTGAGTTAAAGAGAATCGTGACTGTAGGCTGATTCAAGGGCACACCAAAGTTGACGAGCGGTGTTGTTGCCAAGACTTTCTGCCATGGCCTCTTCTGAAAGAGACGGACTTAGAAGTAGGAGAACCCTTTGGTCAGCCTCAAGCCATGTAAGATAGGCTGGGTTAGGAGCTTCGGTTTCTCCTGTAACAAGGGTCTTGGAGGGAGGCAGGAATGAACCATCAACATATCCAAGCAAGTGCTGATGAGAAAGAAGAGGGAGTACCTGATTCCTTTATAGGAGATAGTTAGAGGAGGATAACTTGATGGTCAGCATGTGGAGAAGGGTTGCCATCGGAAGAGAGGTCTCTAAAGTTGTAGGAGTCGACATTGCTGGGCAGAAAAGTGACGGTAAGGAATTTTAGGGTTGAAGAAGGGATCGCTTATTTTGCTGATACCGTGTAGAGAAAGATAATATTTTGCGTAAAAGTAATAACTTACATTGAGGAATATATAGGAGAAAATACAAAAGGGAAATCCCAAAATACGAGGAGATTATAACAACTTTACATATTTAAAGACAATCAAATTTAAATCAATCTTTATCTCTAATACAAGGCAAGAAGGCATGAACCATCACTTGACAAGGCCAGACAGAAAGGCAAGGATAGCCACCTGATAATGCCGAGTAGGAAGTTAAAGACACGAGCGTTAACGAATAATGCCAAAATCTATATAACAAGTCAAATCAATTAACCGACCCCATCTCTAGGGAACAATACTCTCGTTCACTCCCGTGTGCCAAGAAAGGGACGTCTTATAAAATAGGTAAAGACAGAGGAATTAGACTTGTACAATAGAAACTCCTTTTTCCTTCCTATCATAAAGGTGGGTCAGGTCATAGAAGGAAGAGAGCCAGATATCATGAACACTAGGAAGACTTGACTATTCCACACCGGCATTCGCTTTGTAGTTTGTACCACCTTCCCCCTACCTATGACCATATTCGCGTTTTTGGATGCGCTTGCTACCCAAACACCACCCACAACCAACCACACAAACTACATACTAGTTCCATCAAATATGCATTTCTAGGCTATCCCGAGAACTTTCGTGGCTATCGTTGCTATGATTCGTCCACTGCTAAGGTTTTCCTTTCCCGTCATGCAACCTTCAACGAGACTTCCTTCCCATTATCTGATCTCGTTCCATCCGAAACGTACAAACTCCTTAACACTGATCTCGTACTACCATTTACCTACTCCACTACATCACAAACCACCTCCCAACACACCCCTACACCCGTCGCTACCATCCCTATCCCTACCCAACCTTCTTCGCCAGCTCCCTCACCTACACCATGCCCGACTACCACCACCACTTCATCAGAGGGGGCACAACAACCACTACCTCCCTCTAACGATCCACCACCTCCACCGATACCTCAACCGACTCCAGTTCAACATTTGACTACCCGTGCAAAAGCCGGAATAACCAAACCAACCACTCGTGTCAACCTTCATACCGATACCAACCCACCCATTTCTCCCCTACCTACTAGGGGTATTCAAAAAATATCTGAATCCGAAATTCCGAATTCAAAATATCCAAATTTTCGGTTATCCAAAAATTCGAATTCGGATTCGGATATTGATTTTGAAAAAGTTCGAATATTCGGATATCCGAAAAATTAATTACTTTATTTATTTTTTTTAATCCAGCCTCATAGTTTTAACTTTTATGCGTGAGGAGCGTGACCTAACCGGGTAACCCTAATTCCAGCCATTCATTCTGGCGCCTCTTTCATAGACTCAGCCTCTTTCTCTCTCTCACTTCACGTTCATCAGAGATCCACCCTATTCTGGCGAGAACCACCAGTCCACCACCGTCTCTCCTTCTCCTTGAGCGAGTGGCAATCTTCATTGACTACCTACAGTCCTATCGTCTCTCATTCTCTCTCACACGGACACACCTCCATCGACTACCTACAGTTAAGGTCACACGATTCCACTTCGTTAAGGTCAGCTCCACCATCGACTTCCTTTTGCTTTCTAATTAGTTGTTATAGCTCCACCATCGACTACCTTTGTATTTGTGTAGATATGCTTGTTAAACCTTTTTATTGTTATGTAACATTCAATTTTTTGATCTAAGATCAGCAAATTAGGATAAATCACTTTGATTTATGGTTAAATCAGCAGATTAGGTTTCCTCAGTTGCATTCATCTAAGCTAATGAGTTTGTTTTATTTTTTGTTTTTTGATCTAACCATCCTGTGTATTTGTGTAGATCTGTTTTTAATATGTGTTTGTTTTAACTTTTGTTAGATATAACCTTTGTATTTATCTATGATTAGTTGCATTCGTCTAAGCTAATGAGTTTCTTTTAATTTTGGATAATTGGATAATTATCCGAATCCGTATCCGAATTTCGGATATCCGAAAATTCGGATACGGATTCGGATATTAAAAACCACTATCCGAATTTTCGGATATCCGGTTTTGAACACCCTTGTTACCTACTTCATACACCCAAGCCCAGGCGCACCATAATTGGTTGCTAGCCATGAAAAACGAATTTAGGGCATTACGGGAGAACAATATATGCGAACTAGTTCCCAGACCTACTAACCGACCAGTTATACGTTGTATGTGGCTTTTTCGCCACAAGTTTAAAATAGACGGCACACTAGAAAGATAAAGGCACGACTAGTAGTCAATGGGAAATCTCAAACTCTGGGAGTTGATTGTGACGAAACCTTTAGCCCGGTTGTAAAACCGTCTCCCATTCGAATCGTACTTAGTCTAGCGGTCTCTAGATCATGGCTGATACACCAATTAGATGTGAAAAATGCATTCCTACATGGAGACCTACATGAGACAGTCTTTATGCATAAGCCACCTGGATTTGTTGACCCATGGGCCCTGGCACATGTATGCCGGCTTCGTAAATCTCTATACAGTCTCAAACAGGCACCGAGGGCATGGTATAGCCTGTTTGCTACTTATATCACATCACATGGTTTCTGTAGCAACATTTGTGACAATTCTTTAATCATTTATCACCACGGGGGACAGCAAGCTTACCTACTATTATATGTAGACTACATTATTTTGACAGCCTCTGACTCAAATTTGCTTCGAAGCATCATTCACACTCTCCCAGCAGAGTTTCCTATGTCTGACCTAGGCACTATCCACCATTTTTTAGGCATCACTGCCACTCGGGATAAACAAGGCTTATTCTTATCCCAGGCACACTACACCCGTCATATTTTAAACGGGCTAACATATCATCGTGCAAACCATGCACTACCTCGGCGGATGCGTCCGCCAAACTTAGTGCCGACACCTGTGAATTACTACCATATGGTACTCTTTATCGCACTCTCGTCGGCGCATTATATGTGACACCAGAGAATTTCCTGATAACTCCGTTAACTCAAATCCCGTTATCTCACAACTTAGTTAACCCAAGTACAAACTCCAAGGACTAATTCTGTCAAAATCTCAAACAAATACACATAAACTACAAGGACTAAAGTTGTAATTACCTAAAATCCAATTCTTTGACTTTTGAAAGTCAAAATCGACCACTTTGATCCAAAATCAAACTCGTAACCTCCCAAACTGTTCAAATTCGTAACTGAAATGCATAACAATGATGATGTCTGTAATCTCCAGGAAATTTCCCGCTTTTATTTTAAATTTTTCGACAATGTAAGATCATTATTTTGGTGAATCGCATTTATGAAGAATCTTAATTACCTACTTCAAATTCATAAGTAATAAATATTTATGTTATATGCTTTGTAAATAATTGTCACCATACTATTCCATAAATATATAGGTACATACTAAGTCATTTCTAAAACTATATATATACACACATGATATAAACAATTTATTATGAAAATATAACATTGCTAGTATTTTTAAATTACTAAAGGTAAATAAAATAAACATATTAAATATGAATTATGATGAAATGAAGTCATGAACATAAAATTTATGAGCACTTAAGTTGAAATATGTTATGAAATTAAAAATTATTTTTCATATTTTGCAATCTTAATCCCCATAACAAATTAAATTTTGTAAATAAGCCCATGATACTACCCTATAAATAGACCCTCATTCTTCCCTTATTCTCACACCATCTCAAGTTCTAATCACTCTCTCAAGATTCAAAGTCGTTTCCATATTCTTAAGTAAGTTCTTCTTATATTCTTGCTTGTTCATACTTTTCCTTTAAAAATCTCTCATAATTAGCTAGATCTATGATCCCTAACATATTTATGTTATAATCATAGACCTATCCAAAATCAAAAGCCCTATTTTAATTAAAATTGTGTCAAACTTTTATTTAAAAACTTGGTTGATCATTCTTACTCCTTTCAATTTCAAAAATTATGTTTTTACTAAAAATCCTTATTTTCAAGTTAAATTATTTAATATTCAATTTCTATCTTTACATAAATTTATATTTTCACTTTAGCCCATATACTTTCCAAACACAAACTAAACTTGGTTAAGTATGCAAATAGAGTAAATTTCAAACCAGTATGTAGTTATTTGACAAACATTAAAGTTCTGGCTAGGAAAAGATGAGGTTCTGATCTTACCAACTCTTTCCTGGAAACTTTTCTGTTGGAGGTACTACTCTGGAATGATAACCATTCTAGTGTACAACAATCACTTTCAACTAATTATGATTATGATTATGATTATGATTATAAACTCATTTCTTTATAAGTATTTATACAAACTTTTATATAATTTATTTTTATTATATGAGAACATTTAAAACTCAATTCTATACTTTTAATTAATAATTAATTATGGTTTAATTATTAATTAATTAAAACACTATTATACTTTAAATTTTGGTTTAATTACCAACTAATTAAATCATTATTTTTAACACTTGTTTTTCATAAATCAAATGAAAGGTTTCATTCATTTAATTATGTAGTAAATTATTTAATTACTCAACTAATTATTACTCATTTATTTATTCATCTATCTATCTATTAATTTATGCAATTACAAATAAAAGAAAACTAGTCATTTATTTATTTGTGTATTTATTTACAAACAAAAGAAACCTAATTATTTATTCATACGTTTATATAATTATTACAAACAAACAACATCGTTATTAATTCTTTCACTTATTACAATACAAATATTTATCAAAGATTTACATAAAATATTATTTGCAACTCAAATAATTATTTTATTATTAAAATGAGGACACTCACATTAATCTCCTCGCACAATAGGATTCTCTATTTCAGTTGTACAAATCATTGATATATATGTTCCATCAAACATAGGTTAACCTTGTGATTAGCTAGAACATTTGTGCAATATACTTGTGTGACATCCAAGCTACTCATTGCAAGGTGAGTTTACATAGCCCCTTTTTACTGTTTTTGCTTTTGGGGTGAAACATGTTATCAACTTTATCTATTTAAACAATTCAATATATCTTGTGCTTGATCTTTATGCTTTATATTTGAACTACTTAGTGACCATTGCATGTGTTTCATGCCAGTACATTCATTAACTTGCAGCCCAAGCCTAAGGTAGTACCTAACATGATCATTTATATGGGAAACTGAAACTATAACTTACCACAAGACCTTGGCGGGTTTTGTTGGGTATCAACTATAACTTGGAGTATCCGCTTGCTCCCTTTTTAAAATGGCAATCAGTGGGATTGCGTATCTAGTTTTCTATTATCAGGCTTGAATTGTACACTTGAAACCTTGTATGTTCTCACATATATGCTTTAGACATGCGTTGAACATATTGAATTGTAATCTATACTAACTCTTTGGTGTCAAAACCTGTGTATCTCACCAACTACTTGTAGTTGACAGTTACTTACATGTTTCAGGTGCACCTGTTTAAGGACTACTTGCTCACCTAGGACTTGGACCTAGTTTAATTTAAATTATGTTTTGAACATTTCATTTTCCTATGTAACGAATGCTTTTAATTTGAATAATAAATATTATCATATTTAATAGATGATCATGTGCTTATGAACAACCGCGTCAGCCCCGACATTTAATCCGCCGCCGGCCGGGGTGTGACAGATTGGTATCAGTGCCATGGTTATAGGGAATTGAGTTATTAGACACATGACCTAGACTATAACCTAGGAGTCCCAAACATGAGTTTAACTCGTGTCTTTTGTTAGGAACTCCGCTCTATACTTACTATGCATACTTACCTACACTTACCTACTTCTGATTTCTTGATGTAACTACATGAACTACAATATTCAAGGGTCCACATGAAACTATTTGGAACTACTTGAACTACATGAAACTTACATTTAGACTTAATAGTCTGATCCGAATGAAACTCTTGTCAAAGGTATGTAAGTTCTAACTAATGAATGAGAACATGTGCAATCCGGAAGGGTGGATGCCTGTATTCTAGAAGTTCTGTCTAGGAAAGAATTTCGTATAAATCCAAATCAACCGATGGACCAATTATGCTTTCCTGGAAATTCTTGGGATGAGTGTCCACTTATAGGCTAACGCATGACTTCTCAAACATTAGAAAGACTTAAAGTACCTTGATAAGTCTATGTGCCCATTAGGGTACCATCCATGTTTTAGCTAACATCTCATGATTAAATTGCAAACTCTTATACATGATTCACACCTTATGAACTTTTTATTCACCCATTTGTAGAATGCCTCCCCGTCATGAGTGTATGAACAACCTCACCGATAGGATCATTCAGCAAATGGCTACAATCCTACCGACCATGGTCAATCAGCTAAACCAGAATGCTACACCGAGAAATCCCGCGTGTACATTCAAACACTTCAACTCCTGCAACCCCACCAAGTTTTACGGGAACGAAGGAGCTACTGGACTGCTCCAATGGTTTGAAAGCGTTGAGGGGACTTTCATCAATGCGGACTGCCTTGAGAACCTGAAGGTTCGCTATGCTACTAGTGTCTTCCAGAAGAGGGCACTCACATGGTGGAATGGAGAAAAACGAAACCGTGGGATTGAGGTTGCACTAGCCTTGCCTTGGGCGGATGTCAAGACACTCATGACAGATGAGTTTTGCCCCCGTAATGAAGTCAAGAAACTAGAAGCTGAGTTCTGGGATCTCAAACAAGACAGTGGTGAAAGCCTTGCCTACACCACCCGCTATCATGAGCTTAGCCTACTGGTGCCCCATATGGTCACTCCTCTCTCGCGAGCCATTGAGAAGTACATCAATGGTCTGCCCATGCCGATTCAGGACACTGTTTTGGGTAGTAACCCAGCCACTCTCGAGGAAGCCATCCATCTTGCAGCAACCCAGTCAAACAATCATGTTAAGGCAGGGACTCTATCTAAAAAGGGTGCCAAGAAGACTTTTGAGAAAACCACCACTGAACCCCCCAAGGAGACCAAGTCTGAGTCTTCCTTCAATAACAGGAAAAGGAAGGGCAAAAATTTTGCCATTATCACACCCGCTACTCCTTTAGCCTAAGTGGCCCCTACTGCCTTCAACCCCACCAAGAAACAATATGCGGGGACTTCACCACTTTGTAATACCTGAAAACTCCACCACCATGCTCACGCACAATGTCGTCTGTGCACTACTTGTGGACGTTATGGACATTGGGCTAACACCTGTCGTATTCCACCAACTAATCAAGTCTACTAACCTGCTGCTCCTGTTCCTGTTCCTGCTGCTATCGCCCAGGGTCGCGCTTGTTATGAGTGTGGTGACCCTAATCACTTTAGGAACCGTTGCCCTAGGCTAGTCATTGTGAACCAAGCAAATCTAAACCAGGGCAACATGGTTGAAGGAAACATAAACCAATGGAATATGAACCGAGGGAATGTGAATCAGGGGAATGCAAACCCGGTAGCTCGTTGACGTGCCTTTAACATCAATGCCAACGAGGCTCAAGCCAACAACGATGTGGTGAACGGTACGTTTCCAATTAATCAGCAATATGCTTCTATCCTGTTCGATACTGGTTCCGATAAGAGTTTCGTGTCCTTTGAATTTGAACCACAAGTTGCTATGAGTCGAGCTAAGTTAGACAAACCCTTTGATATTTTAGTAGTGGATGGTTATTCTGTTTCATGTGACACCATTATTAGAGATTGTACCTTAACCTTAAGCGATCATGTCTTTTCAATCAATCTTATTCCCATGGCTCTCGGAGGTTTTGACATCATATTGGGCATGGACTGGCTGACCAAGCACCATGCTGAAGTCGTCTGTTTTGACAAGTATATCCGTATCCCTCTTGACTCGGGTGAAGTTTTGAACGTTTATGGTGAGAAACCGTCAAAGGGACTCAAGCTTATGTCTTGCACTACCGCACAGAAGTATTTACGAAAGAAATGTGTGGCATTCTTGGCCCATGTTGTGGAATGAAAAGGCAAAGATAAGAGTCTCCAAGACATTCCTGTAATCAAAGACTTCCCTGAAGTTTTCCCCGAAGACTTACCTCGTCTTCCTCCTTTACGCCAAGTCGAATTCCGTATTGACTTAGTGCCTGGAGCAAACCCCGTGGCCAAGTCACCTTATCGTCTTGCACCATCAGAGATGCAGGAACTTTCAAGTCAACTCCGAGAACTTTCTGACAAAGGATTCATTCGTCCTAGCGTTTCCCCTTGGGGAGCACCTGTTTTATTCGTCAAGAAGAAGGATGGTTCTTTTCGGATGTGCATCGAATATCGGGAATTTAACAAGCTTACCGTGAAGAACCGTTATCCACTTCCTAGGATTGACGATTTGTTCAATCAGCTTCAAGGCTCGACTTATTTCTCTAAGATCGATCTTCGTTCTGGTTATCACCAGTTACGAGTGCTCGAATCCGATATTCCTAAGACAGCCTTTCGTACAAGATATGGTCATTACGAGTTCATGGTTATGCCATTCGGACTAACCAATGCACCCGCGGTATTCATGGATCTTATGAACTGCGTGTGTAAGCCGTACTTGGACAAGTTTGTAATCGTCTTCATTGACGACATTCTCATCTATTCAAAATCAAAAGCAGAACATGAGGAACACTTGCGTTTGGTTTTGGACCTATTGAAGAAGGAGCAATTATACGCTAAGTTCTCCAAATGTGAATTTTGGCTAAAGGAAGTCCAATTCGTGGGACACATAGTCAACGAGAAGGGTATTCACATAGATCCCGCTAAGATTGAGGCGGTAAAGAACTGGCAAGCTCCAAAGACCCCTACCGAAGTTCGCTCATTTTTAGGTTTAGCGGACTATTATCGTCGTTTCATAGCAAACTTTTCAAAGATCGCAGTACCCCTCACAGCCTTAACTCACAAAGGAAAACTCTACGAGTGGGGACCAAAACAAGAGGAAGCCTTTCAAACCCTAAAACAGAAACTGTGTGAGGCTCCTATCTTGACTCTTCCCGATGGAACCGAAGACTTTGTCGTTTACTGTGACGCTTCCCACTTAGGCCTTGGTTGTGTACTAATGCAGCGAGGCAAAGTGATTGCTTATGTGTCTCGACAACTCAAAATCCATGAGAAGAATTATACGACGCACGATCTTGAGTTGGGTGCGGTCGTATTTGCTCTTAAAATTTGGAGACATTACCTATATGGTACCAAATGTGAGGTTTACACTGATCATAAGAGTCTCCAGCATATTTTCAACAAAAAGGAACTCAACATGAGGCAAAGGCGTTGGGTTAAACTCCTGAACGACTACGACTGCAATATTCGTTATCATCCGGGTAAGGCGAATGTCGTGGCCGATGCTCTTAGCCGTAAGGAACCTATCAAGATCCACAGCATTCGAATCCAAAATGATATTCAAACTCGCATCCTAGAAGCACAACATTTTTCTGTCACTGAAGGAAACATGTACGACGAAATGTCATGTGGTGCTAAACTCCAACTTGAAACCAAACCCAATGGATTACTTTACTTTCTAAATCGTATCTGTATTCCGGACCGTGACAACCTTCGTACCTTTATCATGAACGAGGCTCACAAGACGCGTTATTCTGTGCATCCTGGTGCAGACAAAATGTACATGGATCTCCGTACCCAATACTGGTGGCCTGGTATGAAGAAGGACATTGCCCTCTATGTGTCCAAATGCCTTACTTGTTTGAAGGTTAAAGCCGAGCACCAGTGTCCATCTGGTTTACTTGAACAACCCGAGATTCCCATATGGAAATGGGAGTGTATTGCCATGGACTTTATAACCAAACTCCCACACACATCTCGTGGTCATGATAGCATTTGGGTAATCATCGACCGTCTAACAAAATCTGCTCATTTCATACCCATACGTGAAGACTATCGAGTGGAGAAACTAGCTCGAATCTATATTGATGAGATCGTTAGTCATCACGGTGTACCTCTCAATATTATTTCTAATCGTGATGGACGATTCACCTCTCGCTTCTGGCAATCCCTGCAATCAGCTTTGGGCACTCAACTAAATCTTAGTACTGCTTATAACCCGCAAACTGATGGTCAATCTGTAGAGCCAAAGACTGATTGCTACCAAATTATTCTAAGTACAAATGCTGCTGATAGGCTTATCAGCAGCATTCAACACATATGACTGCTGATAGGCTACAACACATATGGCTGCTGATAGGCTTATCAGCAGCATTCAACACTTGTTGCTGCTGATAGGCTTATCAGCAGCATTCAACACAAGTTGCTGCTGATAGGCTTATCAGCAGCATTACTCTCATATCTGCTGCTGATAGCTTTATTCACTGAAGACCAAACGTTGCAGCTGACTATTCATGTGAAGCGCCTCTGACACCCTTCTACAAAAGCAACTGCCACACTCCAAGCAGAAGGAACCTCACTGGTGCAACCAATAAAGGACAATGACGCGCGTCTCCAAGCATGCAAACAATGATACATAAGAAGACGTTTCAGTAAAGTTATCTAGATTATCCTTTGCGTGTAATTTAGATTAATAAACAAGATCAACGGCTTGTGTTAGATCTGATCCTTAGAATCAAGGGTCTGTCTTGATTCTAAGTTACTATAAATACTGTGTAAACACTTCATTGTAAGTGTGTTTGCTGTGCTTTCATAGTGCTTCTTGATAGTGTTTTACTTGTAAACTTGTAATCTCAGAAGTTTAATACAACAGTGCATTTATCAGTATTCTTGCTGTTTACTTGTTTACTTTGTTGGTTGTTATTGTTTCCGCCAATATCAACTAGAATAGAATCACCTTGTAATCTTACGATCCTACAAGTGGTATCAGAGCTTTGGCTTAAGATTAAACAAACTAACATTTGTTTAATCACTTTCTGATTTTATTCAAAACTCTATTCTTGATTAAGTCACACAAAACAAAATGGCACAAAGTCACGGATCTGAAGACATCGGCAGTATCAACCGACCACCGAGGTTGGTGTCTGGGGAGGACTATGATATGTGGAAAAACCGTATGGAAAGCTTCTTCTGCTACCATGAATACGGAATGTGGAAATCCATAAGGGATGGACCTTATGTTCCCATGGTGGCCTCTGCTGACTCCGGAGGACCACTAGTTCCTAAGGAACCCTCCAAGTATTCTGAAGAAGACATCAATAAAATGGAGGTGGACTTCAAGGCATTATGAGCTATCCAAATGTGCCTTCCAAATGAAGTTTTTCACAATTTCAAGGCTCACAAAACTGCAAAGGAATTATGGGGAGCCCTGGAAAAGATGTTTGCTGGATCTGAGGAGGTCAAGGAGAACAGATGTGACATTCTCAAGCAACAGTATGAAAACTTTGTCTGGAAAGAAGGTGAGTCACTAACAGTTTTATATAACAGGTACACGTACCTGGTTGGAGAACTGCAGTGCTCCAAGGTAAAGCTGGAGAATGAAGACATTCTCAAGAAGTTCATAAGATCTCTTCCTAGTTGTTGGACATTATATACAGTGTCCATCAGAAGAACAGAGAATCTGAAGACTCTTCAGATGACTGAGCTCTTTGGCATGCTCAAAACCTATGAATTAGAAATGATTCAAGCTAAAGAAAGGAGCTCCAGTTATCAATCAGCTACCACTTCCTCCACCACCACCTCAGCGCTTCACTCTGATCATTCTGGTCCTAGTGCAAGCAACTACTATCCTCCCATTGTTACTCATCCTCAAACACCAACTGCTTCACAATCCAACTCATCACCATTTCTTCTTGAGGCACCTCCTCAACAGCCAACCTCTACTGCTTTTGTCTCTGACAACTCAAGCAGCATGTACTTCATAAAGGAGGATCTGGAATGCTTTCATCCAGATGATCTTGAAGAAATGGATATTCAGCACTCATATGCCATGCTCTCCCTCAGAGCAAAAAGGTTTTATTCTAGAACCGGGAGATCAGTTCCAAGCAACAACTCAAACACCAGAGTTGGGCTTGATAAAAGCAAGATCTGATGTTACAACTGTAACCAAATGGGTCACTTTGCTAGGGAGTGCAAGGCACCTAAAACCAATCAGGGTGCCAGCCATCAAAGACAAGCTTACCAAGGTCAGCCCAGGCAGCAGCAGCAAGGAACTCCTCCAGCACAAACTGCAGCCTGTGCAAATGTTGGAACTTCAGACTTTGACTGGAGTTTTCAATATGAAGATGTTCCTGCCTCCAACCAAGCACTTATGGCAGACAATGCAGAGATACCACCTCAGGTATTTGAACATCTTTGCTCTCAAGCTTGCATTGACAAAGTTTTAGGTTATAGAAAGCATAACCAAAATCTGATAGATCAAAATGAAGAGTTTCATCAAATGAAGTCTGAATTCAAAAAGGTCGAAGATACTTACAAAGAAAAAATTAACTGCCTTAAGAAAGAGATTTCTTCATTAAAACATGAACAAACCAATCTAGAAACTCAGATTGATGATCTATTAGTAAAACTTAAAGCTACCAGAGCTGAACTGGCTGAACAGAAAGTCCATGTTGAAAAATATGAATTTTCATCTAAAAAGTTACAAAGATTGTTAGATATTCAAGTCCATGAAAGGGTAAAAACTGGACTTGGATATCATAGTGACGAGTACCAGACAGTTCCTCCTCCTACTGATTATGTTGCCATTCACCAACCAAGCTTCAATACTGCAAACCTTGACATGGCAAACCGAAACCTTGATCCTTCAATGGATGCATGTTTTGTGGAAGACTGCTCCACCTCTTCAGAATCTGAGTCAACCTGCTCAGACCACTGTGAAACTAGTGCAGTCCCATCTGCTCCTCTCTTTGAAGTCGGTTGTCTTGTTGTTACCTCAACCATTCCAGCTCCCATTCCATTCAAACAAATCAAGATTAGCTATCCTCCAGGTGGAAGAAAGCTAATCATTGAAAAGGGAGAGACATCAGGTTTCACCAACCCCAAATCTCAGTCAAAGTCAAAGGTGTTTAATGTTTCTCATACACCTGGAGAAAAAGGTCCATATGTTCAAAGGACACTAGAAGAAGCCACCTTTGAACATAACAAAGCTCATCCCTGGAACTTCAAAGATTTGTTTCAAAATAAGAACTATGTGGACTCTCACAGGGACAAGATAGCAGTATCATGCTTTGTGTGTGGCAAATACAATCACACTGCCAGCACCTGCTTTCACTACCGTGAACACCAAAGAAACTCAAAGCAGTCTGCCTTTGAGAAAACAAACAGAAACAAACAGGTGAGAAGCTATGATGCAAAGGCAACAAAGTTCAGAGAATCTCTATCCCCTCAAAGAGTGAAGATGCAGAAACCTCAACAAACTTGCATCATATGTGGGGAATCAAACCACTTTGCTGCAACATGCAAGTTCAACCCTTTTAACCAAGTTGCAAATCGTTCATCTGTGTTCAACCCATCAGCAGCAAACAAAATCGCTGCTGATAGAGTAAAGTCCAGGAAACAAAAGGCAAAGCCTCCAGCAGCAAAAGTCTCTGCTGCTGACAAAGCAAAATCAAAAACAACGGCATCAGCAGCAAAAGTATCTGCTGCTGACAAAGCAAAAACTGCTACTGCTCCAGCAAAGCCCTCAGCAGCAAAATCAGCTGCGGATAAGCCAAAATTGTCAGCAACAACATCTTCTGCCGACAATGCAAAGAAAGCTAGAAAACCACCAACACAGCAATGGAAGGCCAAACAATCTCCAAGCATAACTATTGGTTCCATTGACTGCAAGCATGCTAACAATGGCAAATTAGCAACGATCTTCTACAATGCTACATGCTACAATGATCCTCCCACAAATTAGATATCTTCATGTGAAGGGACAGCCAGGCAACAAACACAATACTTGGGTGGTAGATAGCGGCTGTTCCAGGCACATGACAGGCAACAGGTCCATCCTCTCCAACTTCAGACATTTCAATGGAGGATATGTTGCCTTTTGGAGTGACTCAAAAGGTGGATCTATCACTGGACAAGGAACTATGTCCAATGAAAGGATGAGTATTGAAAGAGTCAACTATGTTAAAGAACTTGACTTCAATCTCATGAGTGTTTCCCAAGTATGTGATCAAAAGCATTGGATGCTCTTCACTGACAAAGAATGTTTTGTGTTAGCTCCTGGTCTATCTAAACCCCCTCCAGAGAAGATTCTCCTAACAGCTCGTAGAAAGGACAACTTATATGTGCTTGACATGAATGAAGCCACTCCATCCGGTAGTGTTTCATGTTTTCTGTCAAAGGCATCAATTGATGAATCCGCTCTTTGGCACAGGAGGTTAAGCCATGTTAACATCAAAACAATCAATACATTAGTGAAGGACAATCTTGTCAGAGGGCTTCCTGACAAAGAATTCCAGCTAGACGATCACTGCATTGCCTGCTTGAAGGGAAAACAACACAAAAGTTCCCACAAGCCCAAGACATTGAACACAAATGACACCCCTCTCCAGCTACTGCATATGGATCTCTTTGGTCCTACGAATGTCATGTCAATGGGCAAAAAGTCCTACTGTCTGGTGATAACTAATGACTTCTCCAGATTCTCATGGGTATTCTTCCTAAGAACAAAAGATGAAACTGCTGAGATTCTCAAATCCTATATTCTTAGGGTATAGAATCAAAGCAATCTGAAGGTAAAGATCATAAGGTGTGATCAGGGAACAGAGTTCAAAAATCACACCTTGAACAGTTTCTGTGAGAGCAAGGGCATTGAAAGGCAATACAGTGCTCCAAGAACCCCTCAACAAAATGGGGTTGCTGAAAGAAGAAATAGGACTCTGATTGAATCAGCAAGATCTATGCTGGCTGACTCAAAGCTGCCCCTTACTTTCTGGGCAGAAGCAGTAAGCACAGCTTGTTATGTGCAGAATAGAGTCCTTATTGTTAAGCCTCTCCAGAAAACACCCTATGAACTATGGCTCAAAAGACTTCCCTACATTGGTTTCCTGAAGCCCTTTGGATGTCCATGTACCATCCTCATCACACATGGAGTTCATCCTAAATTCGGTGCAAAGTCTGATGAAGGTTACTTTGTGGGTTACTCCTCTCAATCAAAGGCCTACCGAGTGTTCAATTCTAGGACTCGGATTGTGGAAGAATCTGCTAATGTGGAATGCAGGGAACATGTTGTCTGTGAACAAGGCAAAGGTCCTAACTGGCTCTTTGATATAGACTCCTTCACCCAGATATTTGAGCCTCTCATATTCTCAAATATGGAGTGTTCTTCTTCAAAATCAACATCTTCTGCCTCAACCTCTTCTACTGACTACAGACTGGATTTTCCCAGTCCCTACATCAGGATGAAAAGGCCATCCATTGACCCTCCATCAGTGGCAGAAGCTATTGAAGCCGGTACAGGTGAAGCCAGTACTTCCAACACCACAAGCAGCAATCTCTCTGACCAAGAAATCTTTAATGAAGCCTCCTCAATCCATGCTGAAGAGGCCTCTGATGCTAATACTGCTGACAATGTGGAACACAATGATCAGAACCTCCAAGCTCCTCCCCTCACAACTGAAGACAATCCTGATCTAAACCAAAGTAATCTTGAAGAGGGAATACGGCTGGATGTGATACCAGCATAGAGAATAAACAAAGAGCATCCTCTGGAAAACATCATTGGCCAAGTCCACACAGGTATCCAGACAAGAAGCAAGTCTCATGAAGCCAACATTTGTTTGTTCTCTTGTTTTCTATCTCAGGTGGAACCCAAGAAGATTGATGAAGCTCTCAAGCACAACAGCTGGATTGAAGCAATGCAGGAAGAATTGCTGCAATTCAAAAGACAAGATGTTTGGAAGCTTGTTGATCTTCCACCTGGTCAAACAGCCATTGGAACAAGATGGGTCTTCAGAAACAAGCAAGATGAAAGGGGCATCGTGATCAAGAAGAAAGCCAAACTGGTAGCTCAAGGTTACACTCAAGAAGAAGGCATTGACTATGATGAAGTCTTTGCTCCTGTTGCCCGTCTGGAAGCCATCATAATATTTCTGGCATATGTAGCATCCAAAAACTTTATGGTCTATCAAATGGATGTGAAGAGTGCCTTTTTGTATGGCAAGATTGGTGAAGAGGTCTATGTCAAACAGCCTCCAGGCTTTGTGGATCCTGCACATCCAAATAAGGTCTTAAAACTGGACAAAGCTCTCTATGGCTTACACCAAGCCCCAAGAGCCTGGTATGAAACTTTATCTGGATATCTACTTAGCAACAACTTCAGAAGGGGGGCCATTCATCAGACACTTTTCATCAAAGATGAAGGGGGAGAAATTTTGTTGGTCCAGATTTATGTTGATGACATTATCTTTGGATCTACAAGAAAGAAGCTCTGCAAAGACTTTGAAGTTCTGATGCATTCCAAATTTGAAATGAGTTCAATGGGTGAACTAAATTTCTTTTTAGGACTTCAAGTCAAACAAGTACCAAATGGAATCTTCATAAGTCAATCCAAGTATGTCAAAAGCATTTTGGAGAGGTTCAAAATGGTTGACTGTTCTGCTGCAAGAACTCCTGTGCAAGTGCACCATCAATTATCTCCGGATAAAGAAGGACAAGACACTGATCAACATCAGTACCGAGCAATGATAGGGTCTCTCATGTATCTCACTGCCTCAAGACCAGATATCATGTTTGCAGTTTGTCTCTGCACAAGATTTCAAGCAGCTCCAAAAGTGTCTCATCTTCAAGCTGTCAAAAGGATCTTTAGATATCTAAAGGGAGCTCCAAAACTTGGGCTATGGTATCCAAAGAATGGAAATGTCAATCTCTATGCCTACACTGACAGTGACTATGGGGGCTGTAACTTGGACAAAAAGTCCACATCAGGGGGATGTCAATTTTTTGGAGGAAGGCTCATCTCATGGCAATGCAAAAAGCAAACATGTTTCTCCACTTCAACAGCTGAAGCAGAATACATTGCAGCTTCAAGCTGCTGTGCACAGGTCATCTGGATCCAAAATCAAATGCTTGACTATGGAATGACCTTCATGCAGACTCCAATTCACATTGACAACATGAGTGCAATCTCTATCACGAATAATCCAGTGCAGCATTCCAAGACTAAGCACATCGACATCAGGTATCACTTCATCAGGGATCAAGCAGAGAAAAGGAGAATTGTCCTATCCAAGGTTCACACAAATGAGCAATATGCTGATTTGTTCACTAAACCTTTTGATGAAGCAAGATTTCGATATCTAGTTGAATCAATTGGCAAGATGAACTTTGAATAAGACATGTCTCAATTTTTATTCTTCCTTGTAAATATGTCTATGTTTTTGTTCTTAATAAAAGGTTATAGTCAGCAGCACTTTTTCACTGCTGACAGATTTACTTTTCAGCAGCAAAGTCTTTGCCACTGATCGCTTTAAGTTATCAGCAGGAACAAGTTTCCTGCGGATAGCTTTAAGGCGGTCAGCAGCAACCTTTTTGCTGCGGAATGAATACAACAGTCAGCAGCTACCAAATCTGCTGCTGAAAGACTTAACTATCCGCATCAACCAAGTTTGCAACGGATAGCTCACCATCAGCAGCAACCAAGTTTGCTGCTGATGGGTAAAACAAGTCTACATTAACTTTTACCCAAACAAGTCTACATTAACTTTTACCCGAGGTAAAAACTACTCTCAGTCTTTACCATGACTGCTCGAGTGCTTTACAGCTGTAACAATGAAAAGTGAAACAGGTTGTACTGTACAAGTAAGGTTGCTTTTTCTTCGTCTGCCGTTATATCACAATTTCAAACGTTCCCACAACCTCTTCATATTCAATTTCAAACCCTAAACCCATCACTTTCTCTCCCGTCCCCACAGCTTTCAAAGCCCTAAATAATTAACCACCATTCAAACACCCTTCTCTCTTCTCTCCAAATCCATAACAATGGCAGGCGCAGACATAAAGAACCCCAACGACAAGTTTTCCCCATATCACAAGGCACAGTAGACGGCAAGGATACGATTATCACTGAAGCAAAGCTCCGCCAACACCTCAAGCTTCAAGATGAAGGGGACGCCACCTCTTACCCAAGAGACGTATACATGAGGACCTTTGTATCCATAGGGTACACTGGGAATCAAGCTGAGTATACGATAGAAAAGGCACTCATGGGTCCCAAATGGAAGTATCTCTGCCACACTCTTCTCCAATGCATATCCCAGAAGAGAAGTGGCTGGAACCAACTCAGCTCCGGACTTGCGTCGGCAATTCACGGTATGATAACTGGGGCGGGTTTCAATTTTTCTCACCTCATTCTTGAAGGTTTGAGATACAACCTTCAAGAAGGGGTGAAATCACAGTTCTTCATGTACCCAAGATTCTTGTAGGAAGTGTTCAACATTGAGCACCAAGATCTTTCAAAAACTGCAAGAATCTACTCAATTTTGGGACATAAGAACAACATTTTTCAAAGCATGAGAACAGTTTCATCAAAGTTCTCAGGGGCCGATGTTCCATTGTTATCTACAATGCTGAACACGCAAAGTGCCCAGGGTGACAGTTCAGCAAACCCAGCTGATACTGATCCCACACCCTCCACCTCACTGCCACAAACTCAAACTACTGCTTCCTTTGATCGAACCCCTGTGCATTCTACTGAGGATGTACAGGCACATAATTTACTCACCCCCAGTTTGATTGCTCAACCGGAACACAGGGCCCCGGTTGCAGCCAAATATACAAGGAAGAGGGGCAATAGAACTCCTTCTTCTCTTGCCTCCAAGGCCCAAACCCAAGCCAACATCCCTCACTCAGAATCACAACATTCTAGTGAGAATATCATAAGGGAAAGCCACACTGTTAGGGAGACTCCTTCGGAAGTCTCTCTATTAGGATTAGGATCACTTCCCGGATCCATAGAACAGCCCTTTGAGCCATTCCTATCTTCTTTGGACTTAAGTGTTGAGGAACCTGACCAAAGTGATGTACCTTCTCCAACCACCACTATCAAGGAGGTACTGATTGGTCTTGCTTCCGAAACACCCAACCCAAGTTCTTCACCCTTGAAGGTCCACTCCAGGAGTAATGAAGGAGTGGATGTGGAAGAGGCTGTCACTACTACTGGTCCATCAAATGACCAGGAGGACAGTGACAACATCTTTAAGACCTCAACCACGGCAACTCATGGTGAGGGTGTTTCCTTGGAAACTCCCCTCACTGAGAGGAATCCCAGGCGCCAAGAAACCACGGGTGATGGGGATGCTGAGGCTCGGCCTACGGCCCCATCTGCATCCAAGGATTCCACAACTGTGGATGAGGACAGACTGAAACTTCATAACTTGGAATTGACGGCCAGGGTGGCTATGCTAGAGGCTGAAGTGTCCAAACTAAGACACCAAGTCTCTATGCATGAAGCCCATCAATGCCCAACTTTATCCACTCCCTCTCTTGTATCAGTAGGCACCCAAACTGATGCCTACCTGTCTACTGATGCAACCAAAAAGGGGGAGATGGTCTCTATGGAAGAAGATAAAGACAGTCTTGACGACTGGATTCAAGAGCAGGTTGTACTTCAAAGCTCACTATTCAAGCCAGCCTTTCTCCAAATTCATGACTTGCCAGTCCCAGATAATGAAGAAGAAGAGACATCTGAAGACTGGAAGTTGGTCGTCAGGGCTGTCGATGAAATGCTGAATGATGTTGAAGACACAAAACAAACAAATACATCATTCAGCATCCTTCCTGAAGCAGCAGCCATCATTGGTCAATCCTCAACCCCCCAACTATTCAGATCATCAAAGAAGCTAGAATTTGACTCCATTCTAGCTTGGGGGTATGATGGATCATCTGAGAGGTTTTGGATTGGATGGGAGTTCAGCGGAGTAGAAGAGCTGAACTGGAACTCTCTCAATGCCCTCCAAGTCCTACATCTGCATTTAACTAACTGCATCAACACCTCAACAGATCTCTCAGCAGAACTTGCCATTGGCAGGTTCCATGACCTGATGGAGGATAATCTACCCAGGTTCCAAAGATTCCTACAAGCAGCACATCGGGTAGCTTATCCTGAATCCTCGGCGGCCGCAGAAAGGAGACTGACTCCTAGCAATCTTGAAATAACAAGGAGCAGTCTTCTCACTGAAGAAGAAGTTCTTGGCCTTCGAAGATTCCTGTATGCCTTCCTGGTCAAGGACTTAGACGTGCTAGGTTGGGTGAGCACTAAGTCCCTTGACCACACTCTCCTGCTCAGCAACGGCTCCTCTCTCATCATCAACACCAGGAACATCCTTCAGCTGCACTCAGACTTCCTATTCAAGATTTTTCAGCTCAGAGTCAACATCTGCAATATTAACTCACTGGAGAGCCAGGCAATGATGGTCATCATCAAAGCCCATCTTGAAAAAGAAGGACTGATTCCTCAGGAAGAGACTGTGTCAACTTCTGATACTGACTCCAACTCTGATACTCCACAAGTTGACATCACATCTGCAGCTTTTGGCACAAGATCTTCCATCAGGGATCAACTGAGGGAAATAGAAGGTCCTGAGTGTCAACTTGATGAAGACAGTGACCGTCCCTTTTCAATTCCTCAACATGCCAATGAAGTTGAGGCAGAGATCCCAATAGCAGCATCACCATCTACTGTTGTGATCAGTGAAGCTGAAGCAGAGGCACCCAATGTAAACAAAGGAAAGGGAATCATGACTGATGAAGATGAAGAGAGGCTGCTAAAAGAGAAAAGAGAGAGGGAAGAGAAAAGAAGAAGAAGAAAAGAAGAGGAGATGGCTGACATGAAAAAGGCTCAAGAAAGAAAAACAGCCATTCTCCTAAGAGAACAAACCATCTAGCTGTATGCTAAACAGCTGGATGAACTGAAAAGAAAGATTCCTGCAGTTGACCGGATTGAAGAAGATGCAGCTCTTGCTCTTCAACTGCAGGAACAATTCAATAAAGAAGAAGAAGAATTGGAGAAGAAGAAGAAAGAAGAAGCTAAGTTCAGAATAACCGATTCTGAACTAGCTAAAGAAATGAGGGAGGAGTGGGTAAAGACTCTAGTCTCTCAAGGTGAGGATGCAGACTACCTTGAGAAACTTTCAACCAAAGAGATTTACAGAGCCTTCATGGGTCAACAGGGTCAATTGCCTAGAAAGAAAAAGGCTGAAGAAGAAGAGAAAGCCAAGCTACAGTCCAAGAAGACCATTGCCTTTAATAAAAGGACCCATGAAGAAAGGAAGGTCATGATTGACTTCCTTAAGGCTAGAGGAGATAGTGGAAAGAGGCTAGGTCCCATGAATTTCATGAACCTGCAAGCCCTCTACTTCAAAGTTAAAAAGGATGAGGAAGAAAGACTAGGGAAGAAGGGCTCCAAGAAAAGGGTACTTATCAAAGAAGAAGAAAAACCAAAGACAAAGAAACCCAAGCCTTCTCCCTCACCTACCTCTTCCTCAGCCCATCATCCTTCCACTCTCCTCCCCAAACCTTCCACTCCTCCACCTAACAAGTCCAAATCATCCCACCCAGCTCCCTCTCATCAACAACCTCCCTTGAAGAAATCCAAATCCCCATCTGAACCTGAAGACTCAAGAGACATAGTTGAATGGGTCTACAATCCACAGGATCACAGGTTTGAGATCTTCAGGGGGAGAACTGAAAGAAGAAGATCCACATACAGGTCTGTTGATGAGGTTCTGCAACTACCAGATTCAGACCTAAGAAGAATTTTGGAGCTGGGTGAAGCTCATGAGCCTGCAAATGAGAGTGGGAAACATCTTATGCTAGCAATCAGACACTACTTCAACCCTAGCAAAGATGTGGTCATGAATATCAAACCACTCAAGTCCCACTCTCCATTTGTATCTTGGTCCTACAATGCTGATTTGGATGAGTTCACTCTGATTGATGTAAAGAAGCAGCAGATGAGATGTTCAAGCAAAGCAATCTACAAAATGCCACACAAAGACATCAAGACTCTGTCTGAACTTCCACTGAACAATCCCAGCAAGGATCCAAGAGGCTATGAGGTTGAAAGGATAGTCAGCCACATCGCAAAGCTTCAGCAGCAAAGTGATTAGAAGAAATTTGGTTGCATCAGTCTAGGGGGGGTTTGTAGAACCAAAGACTGATTGCTACCAAATTATTCTAAGTAGAAATGCTGCTGATAGGCTTATCAGCAGCATTCAACACATATGGCTGCTGATAGGCTTATCAACAGCATTCAACACATATGGCTGCTGATAGGCTTATCAGCAGCATTCAACACTTGTTGCTGCTGATAGGCTTATCATCAGCATTCAACACAAGTTGCTGCTGATAGGCTTATCAGCAGCATTACTCTCATATCTGCTGCTGATAGCTTTATTCACTGAAGACCAAACGTTGCAGCTGACTATCCATGTGAAGCGCCTCTGACACCCTTCTGCAAAAGCAACTGCCACACTCCAAGCAGAAGGAACCTCACTGGTGTAACCAATAAAGGACAATGACGCGCGTCTCCAAGCATGCAAACAATGATGCCTAAGAAGACGTTTCAGTAAAGTTATCTAGATTAGCCTTTGCGTGTAATTTAGATTAATAAACAAGATCAACGGCTTGTGTTAGATCTGATCCTTAGAATCAAGGGTCTGTCTTGATTCTAAGTTACTATAAATACTGTGTAAACACTTCATTGTAAGTGTGCTTGCTATGCTTTCATAGTGCTTCTTGATAGTGTTTTACTTGAAAACTTGTAATCTCAGAAGTTTAATACAACAGTGCATTTATCAGTATTCTTGCTGTTTACTTGTTTACTTTGTTGGTTGTTATTGTTTCCGCCAATATCAACTAGAATAGAATCACCTTGTAATCTTACGATCCTACACAATCTGAGCGAACGATTCAAACTCTCAAAGACATGCTTAGAGCCTGTGTCATTGACTTCAAGGGAAATTGGGATTTACATCTACCCCTAATCGAGTTCTCGTACAACAACAATTATCACACGAGCATTAGCATGGCTCCTTTTGAAGCTCTTTATGGTAGGAAGTGCCGATCTCCTATCTGTTGGACTGAAATTGGTGAATCACAACCTGAACTTATTCAAGAGACTTCCGACAAGATAATATTAATCCGAGACAACCTTCTGGTAGCAAGAAGTCGGCAAAAGAGCTATGCCGACAAACGTCGAAAACCCTTGGAATTTCAAGTTGACGATCTGGTTCTTCTCAAGGTATCCCCTTGGAAAGGTGTAGTTCGTTTTGGAAAGAAAGGGAAACTTGCTCCAAGATTCATAGGTCCTTTTAAAATCCTTGAGCGGATTGGGAAGGTAGCCTACAAATTGGATCTACCTGAAGGACTCAGTAAAGTTCATCCAACATTTCATGTCTCAAACCTAAACAAATGCTTAGCTAACGAGAATCTCCACATACCACTTGAAGAGGTTCACATTGACGAAACAATGCACTTCATGGAGAAGCCCATGGAGATCATGGACCGAGAAGTTAAGCAACTCAAGCGAAGTCGCATTCCAATTGTTAAGGTTCGGTGGGAATCCAAACGTGGCCCAGAGTTCACTTGGGAACGTGAGGATCAAATGAAAGCCAAATACCCACATCTGTTTCCAGAACCCTCTTTCTAATCAATTTCGGGACAAAATTTTATAAAGTAGGGGAGATTGTAATCTCCAGGAAATTTCCCGCTTTTATTTTAACTTTTTTGGCAATGTAAGTTCATTATTTTGGTGAATTGCATTTATGAAGAACCTTAATTACTTACTTCAAATTCATAAGTAATAAATATTTATGTTATATACTCTGTAAATAATTGTCACCATCCTATTTCATAAATATATAGGTACATACTAAGTCATTTCTAAAAATATATATATACACACATGATATAAACAATTTATTATGAAAATATAACATTGCTAGTATTTTTAAATTACTAAAGGTAAACAAAACAAATAAATATATAATTATATCTATAAACATATTAAATATGAATTATGATGAAATGAAGTCATGAACATAAAATTTATGAGCACTTAAGTTGAAATATATTATGAAATTAAAAACTATTTTTCATATTTTGCAATCTTAATCCCCATAACAAATTAAATTTTGTAAATAAGCCCATGATACCACCCTATAAATAGACCCTCATTCTTCCCTCATTCTCACACCATATCAAGTTCTAATCCCTCTCTCAAGATTCAAAGTCGTTTCCATATTCATAAGTAAGTTCTTCTTATATTCTTGCTTGTTCATACTTTTCCTTTAAAAATCTCTCATAACTAGCTAGATCTATGATCCCTAACATGTTTATGTTATAATTATAGACCTATCCAAGATCAAAAGCCCTATTTTAATTAAAATTGTGTCAAAATTTTATTTAAAAACTTGGTTGATCATTCTTACTCCTTTCAATTTCAAAAATTATGTTTTTACTAAAAATCCTTATTTTCAAGTTAAATTATTTAATATTCAATTTCTATCTTTACATAAACTTATATTTTCACTTTAGCCCGTATACTTTCCAAACACAAACTAAACTTGGTTAAGTATGCAAATAGAGTAAATTTCAAACCAGTATGTAGTTATCTGGCAAACATTAAAGTTCTAGCTAGGAAAAGACGGGGTTCTGATCCTACCAACTCTTTCCTGGAAACTTTTCTGTTGGAGATACTACTCTGGAATGATAACCATTCTAGTGTACAACAACCACTTTTAACTAATTATGATTATGATTATAAACTCATTTCTTTATAAATATTTATACAAACCTTTATATAATTTATTTTTATTATATGAGAAAATTTAAAACTCAATTCTATACTTTTAATTAATATTTAATTATGGTTTAATTATTAATTAATTAAAACATTATTATACTTTAAATTTTGGTTTAATTATCAACTAATTAAATCATTATTTTTAACACTTGTTTTTCATAAATCAAATGAAAGGTTTCATTCATTTATTTATGTAGTAAATTATTTAATTAATCAACTAATTATTACTCATTTATTTATTCATCTATCTATCTATTAATTTATGCAATTACAAATAAAAGAAAACTAGTCATTTATTTATTTGTGTATTTATTTACAAACAAAAGAAACCTAATTATTTATTCATACGTTTATATAATTATTACAAACAAACAACATCGTTATTAATTCTTTCACTTATTACAATACAAATATTTATCAAAGATTTACATAAAATATTATTTGCAACTCAAATAATTATTTTATTATTAAAATGAGGACAATCACATCAATCTCCTCGCACAATAGGATTCTCTATTTCAGTTGTACAAATCATTGATATATATGTTCCATCAAACATAGGTTAACCTTGTGATTAGCTAGAACATTTGTGCAATATACTTGTGTGACATCCAAGCTACTCATTGCAAGGTGAGTTTACATAGCCCCTTTTTACTGTTTTTGCTTTTGGGGTGAAACATGTTATCAACTTTATCTATTTAAACAATTCAATATATCTTGTGCTTGATCTTTATGCTTTATATTTGAACTACTTGGTGACCATTGCATGTGTTTCATACCAGTACATTCATTAACTTGCAGCCCAAGCCTAAGGTAGTACCTAACATGATCATTTATATGGGAAACTGAAACTATAACATACCACAAGACCTTGGCGGGTTTTGTTGGGTATCAACTATAACTTGGAGTATCTGCTTGCTCCCTTTTTAAAATGGCAATCAGTGGGATTGCGTATCTAGTTTTCTATTATCAGGCTTGAATTGTACGCTTGGAACCTTGTATGTTCTCACATATATGCTTTAGACATGCGTTGAACATATTGAATTGTAATCTATACTAACTCTTTGGTGTCAAAACCTGTGTATCTCACCAACTACTTGTAGTTGACAGTTACTTATATGTTTCAGGTGCACCTGTTTGAGGACTACTTGCTCACCTAGGACTTGGACCTAGTTTAATTTAAATTATGTTTTAAACATTTCATTTTCCTATGTAACGGATGCTTTTAATTTGAATAATAAATATTATCATATTTAATAGATGATCATGTGCTTATGAACAACCGCGTCAGCCCCGGCGTTTAATCCGCCGCCGACCGGGGTGTGACAATGTCGACCATCAATGAACCGATTCCAAGCATTATAGACTGTTTATGATCACGAATTAATCGAATAAAGAACATTAAACCCGTAACAGTCGACCCTCTTAACTAAAACTTCAAATTCGACTAATTCCGATTACCATTTTACAATCAAACGTTATGCACACCTCCGTCGCATCTCCCTGAAGCTTTTGCACACACCAATTAATTGAATAAAGAACATTAAACCCGTAACAGTCGACCCTCTTAACTAAAACTTCAAATTCGACTAATTCCGATTACCATTTTACAATCAAACGTTATGCACACCTCCGTCGCATCTCCCTGAAGCTTTTGCACACACCAATTACGCCGGAGACGCAGTAGGAGACGCCGAAGACTAACCCGTCAAGTCGCGTCTGTGTTTTAGTCGAGCTCCATCAATCCGATACCAATTGAGGTAATCAAACACACCCTCAGACTCGTTTCAACATCTAGAACAAAATCCCTAAGCTAATTCGGGCTTATAACATCGAATTGAACAAGAACTAATTCTAGAGTTCATCGCGTATACGGATTAGTCGAACCCTAACCTAGACTCAACCTAAATTCAATTAAACTACATGGTTAGATTCACAATCCATCACTTGTTGAAAGCCCTATGAAATCAAACTGTAATCTTATCAGTTTTAACCGAATCGATTCCATGTTAAAACCTAGGGTTTCGGTGTTTTCAAACAAGAATTAACGATCCAAAGCATGATGTTTTTACAATTAAACACACCCACAGGTTCGCACTACATTGATTAACAAAACCCCCATGCTCTTATGGTCAATCGCGATCGAATTCAGTGAGATTAGGAGTGGTTTTGGGATCGGGTTCACATGGGGGACGAACACAGGGATGTTGAGGGTTAAAACTGACCCGTGACATGTATGCGATACCCTAGCGGGGGGACTGGTTAGAGATTAGGGATGTTTTGGGAAAGACCCGGGTTCGAGTCCCACAACCCACATTTAATTTTTAAGCAGCTTTTTAAATAATATTTTTAAATAAAATTAATCCCCATATTATTATAATGTTATATTAAGACGGTTTGATACCGAAAAACACTCGTGTTCTCGAGATTGAATTTCTAATTCATTCTAAGTGTTATTTTTATTTTAAAAATAATATAATTATTTATATTATCACTTAAACAATTATTTAATTCACAAAAACACATGAACTATTATTTAATATTACTACCTCGTGTTTAGTGGTGTTTCACACATGCCACATCCGTACTAGATACTAAACTAGGGATTTTCTAATCCCGCTAATAAGGTTTCCACTCGTTAATCATAAATGTGTTTTAGAACATCCGATCTTTCCGTATTGTCGTCACATACTCCTACGTGTTCCTAACAATCATAAATCATATTCTAGGGCATTCGTAGAATGTCCACTTGCAATCTAGTTGTGGTTGCGTTGCATTCTTGTTGTGGTGCTATTTACTAAACCCTACACATCTCCGGTGAGTTTCACGACCCCTTTACTGTTTTTAAACTAGGGGGAGAAAACATGACGCAAACATTTGATTATTGTAATTCTTATATATCACTTGCTAAACTAAGCGTACCACTCTATCATGAAAGTCCTTACACATAGAATCGTTTACTATGGATTTAGCTAGGTAATCTTTAGTAGTACTACTGGGTTTTGACAAACCCCTCCCGCTTTAGTTGCGCTAACTCGACTGGAGGTCGAAAAGGTGTAATATTGACCTAACACATCGCCGCTGTTGATAGACATGGTGGAAGGCATCAAACACAAAACAATCAGCTTCGGTTGTGAGCGCTTTGGTAACTTGGACATAGGTTAGCTACCTATTGATATATATAGAATGCACACGATCTGGCAAACATTATTATTAACTGAAACCTGTGAACTCACCAAGCTAGCAATGACACATTTTCATAACATGTTTTCTCAGGTCACTAAGGCATAAGTACACGGTTAGGACATGCATGGGAGTCTATTACAATTGCAAACATTTAAACTATATATTTGCTTTTCAATAACTTGGTTGTTGGGTGCGTTTGTTTTACGTATTAAATACTTTACCTTTCGCTTCCGCATTTTCTCTGAACATTAATGGTTTTTATTAGTTTCATATAGTGTCGTTTGATATGACTAATGACTGAGATACTAGTTTGTCACACGCCTCGAGGTAAAACCCCGCAGGTGGATTTTTATGGGTGTGACAGATTGGTATCAGAGCCCTTTTGTGACATTTCGGGTTTTTATTCACGCTTTTATATTATGTATCCTGTAAACATTTTTATCTATTGGAATGCAAGTGATTTTATTTAAAATTTTATGCAAGTATATATATATATATATATATATATATTTAATTTAGGGATTTAAAATAAATAAAATTTTATAAGTTTTAAACATATATAAAATTATGTATAAAAATCTAAAGTTAAAAGGTTCATTTATAAATAAAATAACCTATTTAAATAAAATAATTAACTTTTTAGTTATAATAATAATAAATAATAAAAGTTTATAAAATATATTTGAAATTAAAGAGAAATTTAATTAATCATTTTTATAAAAGTTGAGGGGCTATATTGGAGTTTTTCAAACTAAAAGGTTTTAAACCAAAAACCGGTTGAGGGACTAAACGTGGCCAAACCAAACCTCAGGGACCCATCCGTAATTATCTCAGGGGCTGATTAAATCAAAAATCGAACTTCAGGGACCATTCTTGCCAAAGTCCAATTCGTATTTCCGGTCTCCCTATTCCCCCTTTGTCCGGCGGTCCGAGGCTATTTCCGGCGACACCCCGACAGGGCTGTTCCCTGCACCTCCACAACTGCTAAAGACAGCTCTGGCCTCGTCGTCCCCACGCGAACAAAAGCCCTCGACAAATTTGTCGATTAAACATACGGATCGTCTGATCCGGTTGGTGGCCGAGAACCCACGCCACGATTTCGAGCCGACAATCAACCTCCACGCGTGCTTGATAGCTTGTTAGCTTCGTCTCGTCCAGACTAATGTGCAGACACCCTCAATTGCATGTTTCATTATAGGGATTGGGATCGGCTATAAATGGCCATTTACGGACTTGCACGAGCTCGCCACCCCTCCTCCACCCACTCTCACTTCAAATTGAAACCACCATCGTGTTCGTCTCTTATGTGCGAAGCTATACCGCCCCTATTCACAGCCTAACTCCCTCTGGAACTCGAAATCACTAGCTTGGTATTTGTGGACCAAAAAGTTTGCCGACCACACCCTTCGCGACCCAATAGGTACCTTAAATCCATTCAATTACCTTCTGTTACCCTTTGGCTAACTATCCTAATCGAAATCGCGGCATGAAACCGTCGATTACCGGGCAAACCCAAGTCCTCGGACATGGTTTGCCGGTTTCTGAGGACAAGCGACCAAAACTGGTTGTGTGTATATCAATTAAACGACACACACATAACCAGCGATGGGCAGTAGCCCGGCTGGTTATGCGTGTGTGTGTTCGAGGCTGAGGTCGCGGGTTCGACACTGCTGGCCTCCGGCCCAACCCCTTTTTGCTTCTGTTTCATTTTATTTATTTTATTTAATTATTTTAACTTATTTTTAATATTCTTTGTATACAATAAAGACTAAAACGAGTCTGTTTACTCGTTCGTTTATTTTGAAATCGATTAAACAAATCTTTTATATAAATCTAGTAATATTTTTATAAACTTCCTAAAATACATTTTATATATATATAATGTCCCATTTTTTTTATATAAATCTTGTAATATTCTTATAAACCTATTAAAATACATTTTAATACATATAATGTCCTATTTTCATAAATCTTGCAATGTTTTTATAAACTTGTTAGAATAAAAATTATATATATAGAATGCCCTACTTTTATAAAATAATGAACCTTGCATTATCTTTAATAAACTTGTTAAAATAAATTTTAATATATAAAATATCAATATAATTAGTCAAATAAAGACTTTTCTTTTATTTGTTAATATTATATAAATACATAATGCATAATAACTACTTATCGAAACTAAGTAGTTTCGATAGAAGAAAGTTTCGACAGCTCTGTGGTCAATCGAAACTAGTAGTTTCGATTGAACATAGTTTCGATACTTGAACATAGTTTCGATACTTGAACATAGTTTCGATACCTGAAATAGTTTCGATCAAAATTAGTGATTTCAAGTAAATCAGAACCTACACTTTACGCAAATAATTTTAAGAAATATTATTATAAACCTATACACAATTAAATACGGATACACACCTATAAGCATATAATAATACCCATTTATCTACATAGGGTTCCATCGTGCTTAGGTTTCAAACATCTGTATCACCTACTCTCGTGGATTATCATATCCGCTAGCCAGGTGAGTTACATAGCCCCTATTTTACATTTTTATACGTTTTGGGGTGAAACATTATACATGCTACTCACATTGTTTGTACGTGTTATACATGAGACTATATGCTTATTCTTTGGATGTACATACATTTAAACACAAGACAACCAACTGTAATATTGATAGATCTATTGTGCCTGACCAGCCCACCCGGTTAGGGTGTTTATTACTGCATACTCGGATATAACCGCGCGTTATATTCAATCATATCGGATATAGTGGGTAACTATATTCAAACATACCGGACTTAGCTGTTGTGCTCTGTTCAAGCGCGTCAAACTCGGTTTGAATTGTGATTAAATAAATGGTACATCCTACATACTATGTTTAACAAGATAAACAATGAGTTGCAATACGATTTACAACTACTATTTACCAGAATTACTAAACCTATGTACTCACCAACTTTTTAGTTGACACTTGATTTAAATAATGTTTCAGGTTTGGATATGTGACTACTTGCTGAAGATTTCTCCACTTAAGAACTATGGACCTAGTTAAATAAATCAATGTTTTGAACTAGACTAGGTTATTTGGAACGTATTGTATTTGGATCTTGTTGTCTTTAAATTAAATTAATGAATTATGCAACCTTTTAGCTATCATGTGCTTTTGAACAATCATTCTATTGTCCGCCTCGATGATTCCGCTATCGGTCGGGGTGTGACATATTGGTATCAGAGCCATGGTTATAGGGAATTAGGTTATTAGACACGATGACCTAGACTATAACCCTAGGACTCCCTTTTATGTGTTATGTGCTAAATGATTAATTGCTATGTGAATTATTTGTAGTTAGGTATTATTTGAACTTTCCCGAGTTTGGTACATGAGACTTATACACATACATACAAGACTTTGATACATGATACATACTTTACATACATATTTGACAAACAAACTTATGCAAACAAATACACTACCCATCCTTGTCCATACTCTTTCCTAATCCATATTAATTGCAACATTCCTACACATTTTATACACATAAACTCTCAATTCTATTAAAATCTTGAAAATCTCGTCAACGACTTAATTTATTGAAACCAGTAAAGGACACGTGCAATCTGGAAGGGTGACACATGTACATTGGGTTTTCTGTCTAGGAAAGCATTTCGTATAAATCCAAATAAACGGACCCGTATGCTTTCCTGGGAATTCCTGAAGTGAGTGTTTACCTATAGGCTAAAGCATGTCTCTTTGAAAGTTTTGAGGAATTATTTAACGTTGATAAGTCAATGTATTCGCAAGGATACGATCCGAACTTAAACTCAAAATTTGGGGACATTATAGCAAGATAGGAAGAACTAGACGAACATACAATGCAAATCATTATTACGGGTGCACACGTAATAACGATTTGTAATGCATGCAAGTCCCGGCAATTCCTATTACGCGAATAATGATCTATAACATCATGTTCTATCCGGAATAGATGACTTAGTTTCCCCCATCAACTTAGAATAAATACACATGCACTGGCACGCGTTATGATGAATCCCGTTTTTCTGCTTACATTATTTCCCGTTATAACTCATATATATCCACCTTATCTAAAATATCATTGTCTTTTCTTATGGTGTTAGAATGCCTCCTCGACGTGCAAACTCTAGCACTTCCAACCCGGATCTTGCTACTCTTCTTGCCCAGCTGGTAGGGCAAATGACCCAAGCAAATAACAACAGTGACGGGTCTCACAACATCCAAGGGAACGGTGGTACCAACCCGCCCCAATGCATGTTTAAGCACTTTAACTCGTGCAATCCTACAAAATTTTTCAGGACTGAAGGTGCTACCGGCCTACTGCAATGGTTTGAAAGCATGGAAAGCACATTCCTAAACAGTGACTGTCCCGATAATCTTCGGGTTCGTTATGCCACAAGTGTACTCCAAAAGAGAGCCCTCACCTGGTGGAACGGTGAGAAACGCACTCGTGGTGCTGAGGTTGCTACATCCTTATCATGGGATGATCTGAAGAAGGCCATGACTAATGAATTCTGTCCTCGGAATGAAATGAGGAAGCTCGAGGCTGAGTTTTGGGATCTTGCCCAGGACAGCGGGGATAATCTGGCCTACACCACCCGGTTTCAAGAGCTAAGTCTGCTGGTGCCTCATATGATCACTCCCCTTGCCCGGGGGATTGAAAAATACATAGGCGGCCTGCCAATGCAAATTTAAGATGTTGTGCTAGGAAGCAACCCTCCTACACTTGAAGCTGCTATCCGTCTAGCTGCTACACTATCCGACAACCATGTCAAAGCCGGAACCTTAACAAGAAAGGGTTCCAAGAAGGTTGTTTCTACTCTTGCGGCCGTCAAAGATGTAAAACCCGAGTCTTCTAACCGCAACAAGAAACGAAAGGGTCGAAACTTCGTAGCCGTAACTCCCGCTGAGCCTGCTATCCAAGCGGCCCCTTTGGGTCAAAACCCGAAAACTTATCAGGGCCCGAATCCCCAATGCCAGACCTGCAAGTACCATCATCCTGCCAACCTACCATGCCGATTGTGTTCAAGCTGCGGACGATATGGACACGTGGTCACTACTTGCCGTACCCGTCCTCCCGTCCATCAAGCTGCTCCAACCAACCGTCCAAACTATCCGGCACTTCTCAATGGTCGGGCATGTTACGAATGTGGAGACCCAAACCATTTCCGTGACCGATGCCCAAAACTTCATCATCAAGGTGGTCCTCAAGGACAAGCGTTTAACATAAACGCTAATGAGGCTCAAGCTAACAACGGCGTGATAAACGGTACGTTTCTCGTAAACAATCATTATGCATCCGTTTTATTTGATACTGGTGCCGATAGGAGTTTTATATCTCTTACCTGTGAATCTCGACTTGCTAAACAAAGAACGAAACTTGACAATTCTTATTCCGTGGAGATAGCAAACGGAAAATCTATTACTATAAACTCTGTTATCCGCAACTGCAATCTCGAGCTTAATAATCACAAATTCTCTGTTGATCTCCTTCCAATGCAATTGGGAAGCTTCGATATTATAATTGGCATGGACTGGTTATCCAAACACCATGCCGAGGTTATTTGCTACGAAAAGTGTATTCGCATACCCCTCTCTTCGGGCGACACGTTAGTTATGTTCGGTGAAAAACCATGTCGTAATCTTCAACTCATGTCTTGCACTTTGGCACAAAAGTACTTGCGAAAAAAGTACGTTGCCTTCTTGGCCCACGTCATTGACACGAAAGACAAAGGTAAGAAATTGCAAGATATTCTGATTATTCGAGACTTTCCCGAGGATTTACATGGTCTTCCTCCCCCTAGACAAGTGGAGTTTCGTATCGACCTTGTGCCTGGAGCAACTCCCGTGGCAAAAGCTCCCTATCGTCTTGCACCTTCCGAGATGCAAGAGCTTACAAGTCAATTACAAGAACTCTCATCCAAAGGATTCATCCGCCCGAGCCATTCACCTTGGGGTGCTCCCGTGCTGTTCGTAAAGAAAAAGGATGGATCATTTCGAATGTGCATCGATTATCGTGAACTCAACAAGCTTACAATTAAAAACCGTTATCCTTTACCCCGTATCGACGACCTTTTCGATCAGCTTCAAGGTTCAACATGTTTCTCCAAGATTGACCTTCGTTCCGGATACCATCAACTTCGTGTTCTCGATGAAGACATTCCGAAGACTGCCTTTCGGACTAGATATGGTCACTACGAGTTCATGGTCATGCCATTCGGCTTGACTAATGCACCTGCGGTCTTCATGGACCTCATGAACTGTGTATGCAAACCTTATTTGGACAAGTTAGTGATCGTCTTCATTGACGACATCCTCATCTATTCTAAAACGAAAACGGAACATGAACAACATCTTCGTTTGGTCTTAGAACTCTTAAAGAAAGAACAACTATATGCCAAGCTCTCTAAGTGTGAATTCTGGCTAAAAGAGGTTCAATTTTTGGGACACATAGTCAACGATAAGGGAATTCACGTGGACCCGACAAAGATCGAGGCGGTAAAGAATTGGAGTACTCCTAAGACTCCTACCGAGATTCGTTCATTCCTTGGACTAGCAGGTTACTATCGTCGTTTCATCTCAAATTTCTCCAAGATTGCGGTCCCGCTCACTGCCTTGACTCACAAAGGTAAGCACTACGAGTGGGGACCCAAGCAAGAGGAAGCTTTCCAAACTCTAAAGCACAAGCTCTGTAATGCTCCTATTCTAACTCTTCCTAGTGGTAATGACGACTTTGTCGTTTATTGTGATGCATCCAACCAAGGTCTTGGTTGTGTTCTTATGCAACGAGGTCAAGTAATTGCATACGCATCACGTCAACTCAAAGTCCATGAGAAGAACTATACGACCCATGATCTCGAGCTTGGTGCTGTCATTTTCGCCTTGAAAATTTGGAGACACTATCTATATGGCACCAAATGCGTGGTTTTCACCGACCATAAAAGTCTCCAACATATTTTCAATCAAAAAGAGCTTAATATGAGGCAACGACGATGGGTTGAACTTCTAAACGACTACGACTGCGAGATCCGCTACCACCCCGGCAAAGCAAACGTTGTAGCCGACGCCTTGAGTCATAAAGAACGTATCATGCTTCATAGTGTACATATTCATAACGATATCCAAGCCCGTATTCTCAAAGCACAACACACCTCGATTACTGAGGGAAACAAGTATCAAGAGATGGCGTGTGGCATAGAACTCTTGCAAGAAATCAAATCCAACGATCTATTGTATTACTTGGACCGTATCTGGGTTCCCGATCGCGACGATCTTCGTATATTTTTGATGAACGAGTCCCACAAAACTCGATATTCGGTACATCCCGGAGCTGATAAGATGTACGTGGGTCTCCGTCAGCAATATTGGTGGCCCGGCATGAAAAACGATATTGCCCTCTTTGTGGCAAAATGCCTAACTTGTTCTAAAGTGAAGGCCGAACACCAGAAGCCTTCCGGACTCCTCGAACAACCTGAAATTCCCATGTGGAAGTGGGAGAACCTTGCTATGGACTTCATCACCAAACTCCCACGCACTTCTAGTGGGCACGATAGTATCTGGGTTATTATCGACTGACTTACAAAGTCTGCTCATTTCTTGCCTATTCGTGAGGACTATCGAGTCGAGAAATTGGCTCGGATCTACATTGATGAGATCGTGAGTCGTCACGGAATCCCTTTGAACATCATCTCCGATCATGATTCGCGTTTTACTTCCCGATTTTGGCAATCATTACAATCTGCGCTTGGTACTCGTTTGGATTTAAGTACGGCTTACCATCCTCAAACTGATGGACAAACCGAGCGAACAATCCAAACTCTCGAGGATATGCTTAGAGCTTGTGTCATCGACTTTGGTGGCAATTGGAATTCTCACCTACCGCTGATCGAATTTTCCTACAACAACAACTACCACACAAGTATTAACATGGCATCGTTTGAAGCTCTTTATGGACGAAAATGTCGTTCACCGATTTGTTGGAACGAAATTGGTGAAGCACAAATCACCGGTCCCGAGCTTATCCAAGAAACCACCGATAAAATCTCTCTTATTCGTGACAACATTCGAGTAGCAAGGAGTCGGCAAAAGAGCTATGCCGATAATCGACGAAAACCCTTAGAATTCCAAGTTGGGGATATGGTTCTTCTAAAGGTATCACCTTGGAAAGGCGTAGTCTGATTTGAAAAGAAGGGAAAACTTACACCTCGATATGTGGGTCCATTCAAGATACTCGAAAGGATAGGAAAAGTAGCCTACAAACTCGACCTTCCTTCAGAACTCAGCAACGTTCATCCGACTTTCCACGTATCTAATTTGAAAAAGTGCCTAGCCGACGAGAATCTCCACATTCCTCTTGATGAAGTGCGTATTGACGAGAAAATGCACTTTGTTGAGAAACCCACGGAAATCATGGACCGAGAAGTCAAGAAACTCAAGCGTAGCCGCATCCCCATTGTCAAGGTCCGTTGGGAGTCTAAACGTGGACCCGAGTTCACTTGGGAACGCGAAGACCAAATGAAATCCAAATATCCGCACCTCTTCTCATAGCCTCCATTAGTTGAATTTCGGGGTGAAATTCCTTTAACATGGGGAGACTGTGACATTTTGGGTTTTTATTCACGCTTTTATATTATGTATCCTGTAAACATTTTTATCTATTGGAATGCAAGTGATTTTATTTAAAATCTTATGCAAGTATATATATATATATATATATATATATATATATATATATATATATATATATATATTTAATTTAGGGATTTAAAATAAATAAAATTTTATAAGTTTTAAACTTATATAAAATTATGTATAAAAATCTAAAGTTAAAAGGTTCATTTATAAATAAAATAACCTATTTAAATAAAATAATTAACTTTTTAGTTATAATAATAATAAATAATAAAAGTTTATAAAATATATTTGAAATTAAAGAGAAATTTAATTAATCATTTTTATAAAAGTTGAGGGGCTATATTGGAATTTTTCAAACTAAAAGGTTTTAAACCAAAAACCGGTTGAGGGACTAAACGTGGCCAAACCAAACCTCAGGGACCCATCCGTAATTATCTCAGGGGCTGATTAAATCAAAAATCGAACTTCAGGGACCATTCTTGCCAAAGTCCAATTCGTATTTCCGATCTCCCTCTTCCCCCTTTGTCCGGCGGTCCGAGGCTATTTCCGGTGACACCCCGACAGGGCTGTTCCCTGCACCTCCACAACTGCTAAAGACAGCTCTGGCCTCGTCGTCCCAACGCGAACAAAAGCCCTCGACAAATTTGTCGATTAAACATACGGATCGTCTGATCCGGTTGGTGGCCGAGAACCCACGCCACGATTTCGAGCCGACAGTCAACCTCCACGCGTGCTTGATAGCTCGTTAGCTTCGTCTCGTCCAGACGAATGTGCAGACACCCTCAATTGCATGTTTCATTATAGGGATTGGGCTCGGCTATAAATGGCCATTTACGGACCTGCACGAGCTCGCCACTCCTCCTCTACCCACTCTCACTTCAAATTGAAACCACCATCGTGTTCGTCTCTTCTGGGCGAAGCTATACCACCCCTATTGACGGCCTAACTCCCTCTGGAACTCGAAATCACTAGCTTAGTATTTGTGGACCAAAAAGTTTGCCGACCAGACCCTTCGCGACCCAATAGGTACCTCAAATCCATTCAATTACCTTCTGTTACCCTTTGGCTAACTATCCTAATCGAAATCGCGGCATGAAACCGTCGATTACCGGGCAAACCCAAGTCCTCGGACATGGTTTGCCGGTTGCCGAGGACCAGCGACCAATACTGGTTGTGTGTATATCAATTAAACGACACACACATAACCAGCGATGGGCAGTAGCCCGGCTGGTTATGCGTGTGTGTGTTCGAGGCTGAGGTCGCGGGTTCGACACTGCTGGCCTCCGGCCCAACCCCTTTTTGCTTCTGTTTCATTTTATTTATTTTATTTAATTATTTTAACTTATTTTTAATATTCTTTGTATACAATAAAGACTAAAACGAGTCGGTTTACTCGTTCGTTTATTTTGAAATCGTTTAAACAAATCTTTTATATAAATCTTGTAATATTTTTATAAACTTCCTAAAATACATTTTATATATATATAATGTCCCATTTTTTTTTATATAAATCTTGTAATATTCTTATAAACCTATTAAAATACATTTTAATACATATAATGTCCCATTTTCATAAATCTTGCAATGTTTTTATAAACTTGTTAGAATAAAAATTTAATATATAGAATGCCCTACTTTTATAAAATAATGAACCTTGCATTATCTTTAATAAACGTGTTAAAATAAATTTTAATATATAAAATATCAATATAATTAGTCAAATATAGACTTTTCTTTTATTTGTTAATATTATATAAATACATAATACATAATAACTACTTATCGAAACTAAGTAGTTTCGATAGAAGAAAGTTTCGACAGCTCTGTGGTCAATCGAAACTAGTAGTTTCGATTGAACATAGTTTCGATACTTGAACATAGTTTCGATACTTGAACATAGTTTCGATACGTGAAATAGTTTCGATCAAAATCAGTGATTTCAAGTAAATCTGAACCTACACTTTACGCAAATAATTTTAAGAAATATTATTATAAACCTATACACAATTAAATATGGATACACACCTATAAGCATATAATAATACCCATTTATCTACATAGGGTTCCATCGTGCTTAGGTTTCAAACATCCGTATCACCTACTCTCGTGGATTATCATATCCGCTAGCCAGGTGAGTTACATAGCCCATATTTTACATTTTTATACGTTTTGGGGTGAAACATTATACATGCTACTCACATTGTTTGTACGTGTTATACATGAGACTATATGCTTATTCTTTGGATGTACATACATTTAAACACAAGACAACCAACTGTAATATTGATAGATATATTGTGCCTGACCAGCCCACCCGGTTAGGGTGTTTATTACTGCATACTCGGATATAACCGCGCGTTATATTCAATCATATCGGATATAGTGGGTAACTATATTCAAACATACCGGACTTAGCTGTTGTGCTCTGTTCAAGCGCGTCAAACTCGGTTTGAATTGTGATTAAATAAATGGTACATCCTACATACTATGTTTAACAAGATAAACAATGAGTTGCAATACGATTTACAACTACTATTTACCAGAATTACTAAACCTATGTACTCACCAACTTTTTAGTTGACACTTGATTTAAATAATGTTTCAGGTTTGGATATGTGACTACTTGCCGAAGATTTCTCCACTTAAGAACTATGGACCTAGTTAAATAAATCAATGTTTTGAACTAGACTATGTTATTTGGAACGTATTGTATTTGGATCTTGTTGTCTTTAAATTAAATTAATGAATTATGCAACCTTTTAGCTATCATGTGCTTTTGAACAATCATTCTATTGCCCGCCTCGATGATTCCGCCATCGGTTGGGGTGTGACACCTTTGGTTATAGAGAACTAGGATTTGCATACTAGACTATAACCACACACATGCATTTGTTACACGGCACAGACACTCAAACATGGCACTTACACCTTACATTACAGGAAATGTCTACATCACCTAAGTCACCTACATCCTAGTCGCCCAGGAACCTGATGTTCCTACTGTACCTTCACCATAACCTAAGAGGCGTCGGCTAAGCCCAATTGACGACACCGTGGTATACGATGAGCAATTTCATGTTCGTGTCAGAGATAACATGCATGACTGGTATTGGTATCCTGACATGATCAAGAATTGGATCCGCTAGGAGCAGATCCCATCCCCACTCATTACTGATACTCCTTCTTCTTCATCTTCTTCATGAGCCTTGCCATCACTACCATACCCCATGGAGCAGGCTTTTGCTGCCTTTGTAGCAAAGATGGACTGAGAGGTCTGCAACATGCGCGATGTTGCGGGTGAGATTACCGAACTCTTACAAAGAGGAAATCAATCTGACCAGAGGATTGAGAAACTGACAGCAGATCTAGGAGAGACTGACAGGGTGCATGACAACCTGGTGGCAACATTCCACGAGTTAGAAACCCAAGTGAATGTACTGGAGTTTGACCTTGGAGCGGCTGAGAATAGGATTGAGGAGCTGGAGGCACAGCTTGTGACTGCCAATGCAGTAGGAGACGCATAGGAGGATGAGCCCGAGGGAGAACCGACTGAGGATGAAGATGATGGATCAGTTGTCTCTTCAGCTGGAAGTGGCATATGATATTCTAGCTTAATTTATCTTCTATTTCTAAACCTAGATGGGCAGGGTTGTTCCCATCTAACAGATATTTTTGGATTTTGATGTTTTGGTTGAATTTACTTTGTAGCTGTTATAAATTATTTAATCAAGGATTATTATTGAAATATTAGATGTTGTGGTTTAATTCTTCTTTTGATTATTTGTACTTGTATGATGATAATATACGATATATTTTCTCATTATTGTATTTGTGAATATGAAGATAATGTCTGGACGCGGTGGACGTAATGGTGGTCACGGTAATATCAACATGACTGCAGCTGAACTCACTGAACTCATTAATGATAGCATGGCTGAAGCCTTAGCAGCCGCACAAAATGATGCAGGTAAATCGGATATCCGTCGACTCTATCAAGTCAATTACTTACTCCAAAATCATTTTCGAACCTTGCATCCTCAAATATGTAATTATTTCCAATCCAGGTCAGCACAGTAACCACCAGACTTGCACTTTCAAAACTTTCATGGGTTGTAAGCCCCACACGTTTAGTGGTACAGAAGCAGCAATTGGTTTGCTCCGTTGGATCGAGAAAGTTGAATCGATATTTGCTATGTGCAACTGCCCCCAGGCAAACAGGTTAAGTATGCCTCCGGTACACTTGAGGGTCCTGCCCTTACATGGTGGAACTCTCAGGTCCAGATGTTGTGTATTGACATGGCTAACACCCTACCTTGGGTTAAATTCAAAACTATGCTGAAAGAGGAGTACTGTCCTCGTGATGAAATTCAAAATCTCGAGGGTGGATTTTGGAACTTAAAGATGGAGGGTTCTAAGATTGAGATTTATACTACCAGCTCTCATGAGCTAGCAGTTATGTGTCCACAAATGGTAACTCTAGCATACAAGACGATCGAGATGTATGTCGACGGCTTGGTACCTCAAATTCAAAGCATGGTTACTTCTTCTAACGCTACCACCATACAACAAACTATCCTACTTGCTCATAGGCTGACCGATCAGGCTGTAGACCCTAGCCCCAAGCGGCACAATTACCAAAGCTATTGACAGCAATAAACGTAAGTTTGATAACAAAACCCCTCCAAGACTTCTCAGTCTAACCCACCCCCGTAACAACAGCAACGTAGGTTTGAGCCTACCAAAACCTTTAATCAGTCAACCTCTTCAAGTAAGAACCAGGGTACTTATGCTGGAAAGTATCCTAAGTGCAACAAGTGTGTTTTCCCCCATAATGGACCATGTGATAAGCATCGTTGCCAACGATGTGGTAAAATGGGTCACGCTGCAAAAGATTGTAAGGGTGAGCTTCAACCTAAGAAACCGTTTCAATAACAGGGGTTTACAAGGGGTTGCTATGAATGTGGAAAGGAACGACACTTCAAGAAAGATTGTCCTCAATTGAAGAAAAATGGTAACGGAAAGGGTAACAATCAGGATAACAATGGTAACAACAATGGAAATGGTGCGAAGGGTCGAGCCTTCGTGATTGGTTCAGGGGAAGCAAGAAATGATCACAACGTGGTTACTGGTAAGTTCCTCCTGAATGACTATTTTGCTTCTGTTCTTTTTGATACTTGTGCTGATAGGAGCTTCATATCTAAGAATCTTAGTAATCTGTTAAAAGCAACTCCAACCCTATTAGAAACTAAGTACACTATAGAGATAACAGATGGTCAGATAATCGAAGCAACTCACATTCTTAAGGGATGTAAACTAGGATTAGCTGGTGATGTGTCGTTTTTAGTATCAAAATATAATAAATATATTTTTAGGATATTTTTACGAGATCAGGTTTTAAATTTATAAAATGATAATTACTTTAACTTAAAAACACATACAATAGGCAAGTATACATATCGCAGCGTAATATAGTTTAGGTAAGAACCAAGTATCGAACCAATGGACACGGTCGAGTTCCAGTACTCAACTTTTGTTATCATTTAGCCGGACTAATTAGCGAGTGGGTTTTGTGTGCTTGTGAAGCGGAATAGTAAATGACAGAAAAGTAAATGATGGTAAAGTAAATAGCATAAAAGTAAAAATGCGCGGGAAGTGTTTAACAGAAATGTAACGAACAAAATAGTAAATAGCAGGAGAGTAAATATCTTGGAGATGATCAGGTCACGAAGAGTATTGCTTTAGGCTTCGAATCAGCTTGGTATGTGATAATGTTAAGTTGACTAATCCAGTGATATGACTACTACAAACTTGTGACCCTGGTCACCGCTAGAGCCTCGTCAATGCTTTTTATTAAGGTTAAATAGATGATTATATTTTGCTCACCGGGAGACGATGTAACAATGGGACCAAGTACACAGGCGTACCGTTCCCAACATGAGTTCACCAATTCTTGGTCACATAAGAAGTTCGTATAAAGACGTACGACCTTAATAATGTCGACCAAGCCTTGTCTTATCAATCTTTGCTTGTATAAAGATGTACAAGTTTCAAAAGAAGTTTGATTAAAAAGGTTTTACGATCTTACGCTTTAAAATCAAGAACACTCACAAATATAAAGACGGATTTAGATAATAATAAAAGCCAACCAAATGGTGGTTTTAAGGACCGAATAATTAAAGACATAAACATAACACTAGATTAATACGTCAAACATTAACATGCACCAAACATCATCTTCACCCTAGCAATACAAGAAGCTTAGCCACGAATGGCCATGCTCACTAGCGTAACGCTGAGTTTCGTAGGCTCCCCTATTGTGGAACAAGGAGGAAGAGCCCCTCTACTCACTACTACTACTCAAATACTACTATAAACGAACTATTCTCTCTATCTTGAGGTGTATTGAGGTGTATGGAATGAAGAACCCAAGCCATCTATTTATAGGCCTCAAAATAAGCAATGCACGTCTGTGCATTGGATTGCACGGGCGTCCAAACACCTCGAGAATCAAACAGGGTACAAATGACAGTGTACCGGATCCTAGGGAAGCCAGACAGGCAATGAACGACCGTGCAATGGCATGCACGGCTGTGTAAAGCCATGTCTGCTTCCCAGGCTTGTCTTTTACCTGCTGGTTGACTTGTGTTGACCAATTTTGACTTCTTGGGGGTCAATGCTCGGGTTTGGTCCTCCGAAAGCTTGATTTCTTCATGTTTTAAGCTGGTTTTTGCTCTGTTTATGTTGGGACACCGAATAACCTGCAATTGTGAAATATTAACACATTAAGTATCATTTGCAAGGCTTTTGTTTGATTAATACCATAATATGGGGATTATTATGTATGCAAAACATCTATAATTTAGCACATATCAGCTGGTCATAAGCTTGATATCGATCTCATGCCGGTCACACTAGGCAGTTTTGACATAATTGTTAGTATGGATTGGTTATCCAAAAATCAAGCCGAGATCATCTGTCAAGATAAAATTGTTCACCTTCCTCTCCCTAGTGGAAAAGCCCTTTCTGTCCAAGGCGAAAAGAGTGGTGCAGTCGTAGGTATCATATCCTCATGAAAGCGCATAAGTGTTTGCGTAAAGGTCATACAACTATTCTGGCTCTTGTCACCGAGCAGCCATCTGAAGAAAAGAAGATTGATGATATTCCGATCGTTCGTGACTTTCCGGAGGTATTTCCCGCAGACTTACATGGTCTTACACCCCACCGTCAGGTTGAATTTCAGATTGACCTAACACCCAGAGCAGCGCCTATTGCTCGGGCACCATATAGGCTTGCACCTTGTGAGTTACAAGAATTATCCACACAACTGTAAGAGTTGTTAGATAAGGGTTTCATCCGACCTAGCTCATCGCCATGGGGAGCTCCAGTCTTATTCGTTAAGAAGAAAGATGGGACTTTCCGTATGTGCATTGATTACCGTGAGTTGAACAAAGTGATTGTCAAGAATCGTTATCCACTACCCTGTATTGACGATCTGTTCGATCAACTTCAAGGATCAAGCTTCTATTCAAAGATTGATCTTAGATCAGGATATCATCAGCTAAGAGTCCGAGACGAAGACATCTCTAAAACTGCATTTAGAACCCTATACAGCCATTATGAGTTTTTGGTCATGCCATTCAGACTAACCAACGCACCCACCCGCAGTATTCATAGACCTCATGAACCGAGTGTGTAAACCTAATCTTGATCAGTTCGTCATCGTTTTCATTTATGACATCCTCATATATTCTAAGAACATGGATGAACATGAGGAGCATCTACGTTTAATTCTTGAACTACTGAAGCAAGAGCAGTTGTACGCAAAATTTTCCAAGTGCGATTTCTGGATTCACGAAGTTCAATTTCTAGGTCATGTGGTCAACGAGAAAGGAATACATGTTGATCCAGCTAAAGTAGAAGCCATCAAGAATTGGGCGGCACCGACGACTCCATCAGAGGTGTGACAATTTCTAGGTTTGGCTGGCTACTACCGCCGATTTATCGAGGGATTTTCAAAGATTGCTCAACCTCTCACTGCCATGACCTAAAAGGGTAAACCTTATAACGGGAGCGAAACCCAGGAATCAGCATTACAACTGCTGAAGCAGAAACACTGTAGTGCACCCATCCTATCTCTTCCAGAAGGAATGGATGACTTCGTAGTGTATTGCGATGCCTCCATCCAAGGTCTCGGATGTGTGTTGATGCAACGCGAGAAGGTTATCGCATACGCTTCCCGTCAGTTAAAAATCCATGAGAAGAACTACACGACTCATGATTTAGAGTTGGGAGCTGTAGTGTTTGCACTGAAAATCTAGAGACATTACTTGTACGGTACCAAATGCACCATTTACACCGATCACAAAAGTCTTCAGCACATCTTTGAGCAGAAAGAGTTGAGCATGCAACAGCGTCGTTGGATCGAACTCTTGAATGATTATGATTGTGCTATCAAGTATCATTCAGGCAAAGCTAACGTGGTAGTCGATGCCCTAAGCCAAAAAGAAAGCAAACCTAGACGAGTCCGAGAATTACAACCCATTATTCACACCAGATTACCTGATCAAATCCGTAATGCTCAACTCGAAGCCTTGAAAGAAGAAAACCTACCGTTAGAATCTACGCGTGGAATGGAAAAATAACTTGAGGTTAAATCGGACGATATTCACTATTTCGCAGAAAGAATATGGGTTCCAGTGTACGGGAACTTAAGGGAACTTGTAATGGATGAAACACACAAGTCTCGCTATTCCATTCATCCTAGTTTCGATAAAATGTATCATGACCTGAAGGTTCTATATTGGTGGCCGAACATGAAAGCTGATAAGTGTCTGACCTGTTCGAAGGTCAAAGTCGAATGCCAAAAGTCGTCTGGTTTACTCCAATAACCGAAAATCCTGATGTGGAAATGGGAGCAGATTTCCATGGACTTTATCACTAAACTACCTCGAACTCCAAGTGGATGCGACACCATCTGGGTGATCGTAGATTGCTTGACCAAATCTACTCATTTTCTAGCAATCAAAGAGACTGATAAGATGGAAAACCTAACTCGTATTTATCTGAAGGAAGTAGTCTCTCGGCACAGAGTGCCAATTTCAATCGTTTCTGATCGAGACGCATGATTCACCTCACTTTTCTGGAAATCATTACAAAAAGCTCTGGGCACGCGTCTTGATATGAGCACAGCATATCATCCTCAAACAGATGGCTAGACCGAACGTACTATTCAAACTCTAAAGGACATGTTACGAGCTTGTGTGATTGATTTCGGTAGCAGTTGAGTGTCAAACCCCTGCCGGGGACGGATTATACGCCGGGGCTGACGCAGTTGTTCATAAGCACACGGTTGACTATTAAATGCGTTACTATAATTAATCATCAAAATTAAATATTCGTTACAAAGGGAAATTGAATCATGTAGTTCATAACAAAATTAAATTATTATTGCTAGTTTCATAGTCCTATGTGATCAAGCATGGTCCTCAAACAGGTGCACCTGAAACATGTGAGTAAATGTCAACTACAAGTAGTTGGTGAGTGACATAGGTTTTGACACTAAACAAAAGTTAGAAAAAGGTTTACAATTCAATATGTTCAAAGCATAAACTAAGGCTTAAATGTGAAAACATACAAGGTTCCAAGCGTACAATCAAACCGTAGTAAATGGGAAAACTGGTAAGCACAATCCAACTGATTGAGTTTTAGAAAAATAGTAATATGGTACACACAAAAACCCGCCAAGGTTTGTGTTAAATGGAATCGGATTCCCCTATAAATGATCATGTTAGGTACTACCTTAGGGCTGCCTCGCAAGTTAATTATTGTACTAAACATGTACACACGTATGGTCATCAAGTAGTTAAAGACATAAAGCACATAGTAAGTAGCATATAAACAATGGTATTGAATTTGGTAAGTAATGTATGTAAACATGTTCCACCACGAGTATATGTAAACAATAGTAAAGAGAAAGGGGGATATGAAACTCACCTTGCAATTTGAGACTTTGTATGTCACACGAGTATATTGTTTGTTGCACAAAAATTTCAAGCTAACTGTAAGGTTAACCTATGATTTAATGATGTAATTGTATCAATGGTTGTGTAATTAAATAGTGGTACCCTAATGTGAAGAGGGTTTGATGTGGGTGCCCTTATGTAAGTAGTTGTTTTAGAATGATCGAATGGGTAAACAAAAGATCTCCCCTTTGGTTTGTAAATGAAAGAATGAACGTATACAAATAAAGTAATAAGTGTTCTTTTTGCTTGTAAATGATTGGGTAAAATAATGAATACGTAGTTATCTTCTGTTTGTAAATGCGTAATATGAATAAGTCAATAAACGTGTAATAATTACTCAAATAAACGTGTAATAATTAATCAAATAAATAATTATTATTTATTAAATAATTAAATAAAACGTATTATTATTTATTAAATAAATAAATAAATAAAACATATTATTAAATAATTAAATAAATAAATAAATAAATAAATAAATAAATAAAACAAATTATTTATTTAGTTTGTTTTTCATGAAAAATAAGTGTTAAAATATGTTCTAATTAATTAATAGTTAAATCACAATTAATTATTAGTTAGCAGTATACAATCCTTAAAAGATTATAAAGTATATTATAAAGGAGTTTATTGTTTTACAACATAAATTATGTATAAAAATAATTTCTTTTACGTCTCAAAAATATTTTATAATCCAAGGTTTTCCAATAATATATCATTAAAATTGAACTAATACTAATGCTGGAAAGAGTAATGTTCACACATTATTTGTTATATGCTCGTGTTAATAATATTTTAGACATATATGTATACACATGTATATTTGAAAATGATGTTTGTTGTAAACCCTCGGATATTTAAAAAGGAATTGGTTTTAGAACAATGATTTTTCATATGAATATATATATATATATATGTGTGTGTGTATGTTTACACTCTCAAAGTTTAAAAAAAAGTTATGTGTCCGGCTATAGTTTAAATATGTAATTGATCTTTAAGATTTTATAAAAGAATATATTGCTTATGGATATATATATATATATATGTGGGGGGGGGGGGGTAAAGCAAGGAATAAAACAAAAGAAAAACAAAAAAAAGGGGCTGGGTCAAGGATCGAACCCGTGACCTGGTGTGAGGGGACAAGTAATTAACCAACTACTCTGGGCATGAGCCTTGTTATAAAGCCCACAATAATTGGTTTTTAACAGTAGGGTTCCACGAACCTTCTTCCCCAATACATCCGATTTGGAACCCTAACCCCAAAATTAGCATCGTTTAGTACCAGATGAAACCAAAAATGATGGGGCTTTTGGAATACAGATTTAGGAGAGTATAATGGTATGATAATTACCTGTTATTAGGCTCATATTCACGCAAATCAGGGAGCTTGTTTCCCTTTCTGTCGATCGATACTGGTATGGACGAAAGAACGGGTTTGAGGCTGTTTTTGTATTGTTAGATTGTAGGGTTTTCTTAGGGACGGGTAAACATATGCTTTACAGCCTTATATCGACGGATTTAACTAGGGTTTGATCTTTAATTCGTGCCTTTTCACCTCTAAAACCGAAATTCTTTAAATGGGTTTGATTTCATCATTAATTGGACCGATTAACAGGTGCTAACGGTTGTAAATGAGAGATAAAGGGATTTGGGTGGATTAAGATTCCATATTAACTGATGAGCTTGAAGTCGATTTTGACTTTAGGAAGTCAAAGCTCATGTATGGGGATATCTAGGGTTCACATGAGGGTTCGAAGCATTGGGGGGGGGGGGGGGTTTCAAAGATAATAGAGAGGGTTCTTTGCTTTAGAAGGAGGTTTAATACTAAAATTACTTATACTTAAGTATAAAATTTGTTATAAATATTTTTTTTATAAACATGTAAAATCTAAAACATTATTTATTTAATTTTAAATTATTTTATCTAGGAAACTTCGTTTTTACAAATTGGATAAATGATGTGTTTAATATAAATAACCAAAAAATCGCGCCTAGACGCCGATTAGTCGCTAGGCGGGCATTGAATGATTAATTTTGACCTAGTCCGTCCAAAAATCGATAGGCGGTCCAAATCGCGCCTAGACGGCCAAATTACGGTGAAAATTCCGGCGAAAACCTGAAATTTTCGGCCAAATTCAGACGAAAACCTTGGATTTTCCGACAAAACCGTGGATTTTCCGGCCAAAGCCTTCAAATTCCAGCCAAATATGTGTATAAATATTTAAAAATGAACATTTTTATAAAAATTACATATAAAAATGTGTGTATATATAAAAAACTGAAAATTACATATAAAAATTTCAATCCGATTAATCCCGCCTAGGCACCGATTAATCCCGCCTAGGTCTTACCCCACCACCCGACTAGCGCATCGCGATTTTTACAACACTGTAAATAACTATATACATATATATTTGTAAATATGGGGTTGTGCCATATTTATTTTAAATTATTTTATGTAAGAAACTTCGTTTTTATAAATTGGATAAATGATGCGTTTAATATAAATAACTATATACATATATATATTTGTAAATATATATATATATATATATATATATATATATATATATATATATATATATATATATATAAAAGGTGCATTTTCATGAGTAAAAGTTATAAGTTAAGATTTTGATTTTTAATTAGTATAACCATATATATATATATATATATATATATATCATAAAAAAAATAATAAAAGGTGTAATTACATGTTTAAAATCCATAAGTTTATTTTTGATATGTCTATTATAATGAAGTATGTATACAATTCATACGTGTTTTTATATAATAGAGAATAATATGCAAGTGAGAAGTTGAAACTTTGTATTTATACACGTTTAAAATGATAATTATTGTGATATTTTGTATCGGGCAAGTACGGGACTGAAACGGAGGGTCCCTATCGTATAAAATAAAATAAATAATAATAAAAAAATGTCAAAAAATTATAGATGTTACAGTATCCCCAAGTTGAAGGAATTTTGTCCCGAAATTCAACTGTTGGAGGCTACTGAATCAGGAAAGAGATACGGGTTTGGATTCTCAACGAGTTTTGACTACCGGTTTAAGGAGTACACTTGATGACGAGGTTCAGGTCTAGTACTCAAGGTTAGGTCTGGTCATTGAGTCACGCATGAATGGAGATGTGGATTTAGTTTAAGTGGAAAATTGTCATAGAATATTTTGGACTCAAAAGATGGAATGCATTACTTGAAATAAGAACGATGAGAGGTTGGTGCCTAAAACTTGCTTAGGCTGTAGTCTAACATGTCCAAAGAGTGTCACTGGGTAAGGATTTTACACGCATTGATCAGGGCCAAAATAGTGTAAAAACTTCACGTGACACGAAGTAACGCTACTCCTTACAATATGATAGGAACACTTATCCATAGGGAGTACCATGCCCTTATCATATCGGCTCAATTTTGTTACTGTATATCATGATAAATTTTATGTCATCACACATGACAGAATTCACTATGTTTTCCATGTGCTGACTTTTATAATTACGTGTGCACCCGTAATTACTCAAATCGTCATATGGTCCGTATAGATCATCCCATTGTGTGTGGGTTAAGGGGGAACACAAAAAAAAACATTTAGTTCATGATTATTGTTTTCATGTATTAGTTGTTAATAAGTGCCTGTGTCTATAAATGGTAAAGTCAGTAAGGAAGTAAAGGCTAATAATGTGGCACAACCCCATACATGGGTGTCCTGAGTAGATGGCATATCCCTCCAGATTACCGATAAAGTTGATAGCTCTCTCGTGTCTGAACAAGAATACGTCAAACCCCGGGTAACTCAAAGTTTATAGCTCCCTCGTGTTTGAACAAGAATACGTCAAACCCCGAGTAGCTCAAAGTTTATAGCTATCAATTTTCATGGATAAAGTGAATAATCATGCCTCATGTATATAGTGAACAATCAATAGCAAACAATGTAAACGGTCTTCTTTCGTATGTAATGTAGGCACTCAAGTTTCATATATAGCGTAAATGATCTAGTATTATGCAATATTGTAAATAACCAAGCATCATGTATTGTGTGAACAATATGGTATCATGCATATTGTAAGTAATCAAGTTCCATATATAATGTGATCAATCTAGAATCATGTATATTACCAGTAATCAAGTTTCGTCTATAATGTGATCAATCATGTATATTGCAAGTAGTCAAGTTTCATATATAGTGTAAATAATCAGGTATATTATATACAACCAAGTTTTATGTATAACGTGAACAATCAAGTTGCGTGTATAATGTAAACAATTTAGTCTCGGGTATATTATGAACGTTCATATGTAAATAATTGAAACTCATGAGTAACGTAAACTATCGAATCTTGTCGGTGATCGAGTGCTGCGGACAAGCGTGTTGTATAATGTAGGTAGCTGGGTTTCAAGTTTTCAACTTTGTTGATGGATGGTTAATGCCTATGCGAAATGGTTCATCTTTTCGAAGTGGCTAGTAATTTCATACATTTTCGAAGGTGCAGAGTGATGAGAAAATTTTACAGGTATTTAGAATAATACGCACACGAATAACTGATTTAAGCTTTTTTTTTTGTAAATAACAAGTAATTGAAATTTATCATTGTTTGTAAATTAATAAGTGAAAGTAATAGGTTGAATAACTAGGTGATTGGGTAAAACCTTTTTATTTATTTAGTTATCATAAAGAGAATGTTTCAAAAGAAAATAATGGCCAAATTATTTCGTAATCAGGCCAAGAATTTAAAAGTAACGAGTTAAGAGGTTGTAATGAAATAATTAATCGAGTCATAATTAATTATTACTAAGGTAATGAGATAAATATTTTTATAAAACAAATTACATTTAATTCCTTCACGAGGTGAAGGGGTTTGTAGATAATTTATATTCTAGATAAAATTTATAAATCAAAGGTTTGATAAAGGTTTTGTTTGAACAAAATAACTACATTAGTCAAATCGGGAAATAATAAAATAATTAGTTTACAAAGAAGGTTTAGATATTAGTCAATAAGGAGAGTAAAAAATAATAACAGTTATATGTGGGTATTGGATATGGGTTTCAATTTAAGTTTTAAGAAAACGCGAAATGGAATATCCGGCTAACATCTCAGATACTTTTCCACCAGCAAGCGGATGAGCACCAAGACGAACATCGTTGTGGTTATTTGTATTGCAAACCGGGCTTTAGCCTTAGTCATTTCCGTATGTGCATCAAATATTCCCTGGTTTCCACTCCTTGCCTTAGAAACTCTGCGGTCCTTACATATAGGTGAGCGGTATTAGCTGGAACTCCTAAGACACTGGTAGGTTCCTTGGCTTGTCCTGCTCCTGGGTCTGGATGGTATAGGTTATGTGCTAGGTAAGGGTCTCTCGGGGGTGATTTAGCTGCTCAGAGTCTGAAGTCTGCTCCTAAGCCAATCTGCTCTACGGTCAAACATAGATCTGGCAGCTAGTCATGCCGGTGACTGGTTGTCTAGTGACGGGGACCCAAATTCTTCCTCTTGTGTTGACTCTATTTCGGGGTGATTCTCAGGGGACTGGGGAGGGTAATTGACCATGTCTAGCACGAAAAGGTCGTAAGTGATATTGCAATGGTAAGTGTTGAATATAAAGGTGTTCATGAGTTTAAAATTTGACTAATCATAACACTGAATTCTTATAATAATATGTCGGGAGTAACACTTGACCTATAAGTATTGTACTCATGAAAAGGATTCTCAGGAAAGAGAGGTGGGTCACAAAGGACACACTGAAGTCTTTCCTTAGCCAGAATCTTCCATGGACTTACACTCACTCTTCGAGCCATCATGTACCATTAACATTAATTATTCGAATCTAATGGTTATGGTGAGAATTGTTAGGGATTGTGTCTTGAGGCTCCAGGGTGTGCTTCACCTATTCAAGCAGCTTTCCTTCCTTGAGGGGTAAGGTCTAAGGGTTTAAATCTCTTGCAAATGATAATAAGGGTGATAAAATTTCTAAGGCATAAGGATGAAGAGTTATAGTTGACTTAAATATGATTAAGTATACTATTCAAATAAAAGGTTTGGACTTGTGTATCAAATTATAATAATTAAGCGAATGATGTTTAGGTTGTATTCATTTGGGGCATAACCCAATGGATACTGTAACAAATCAAAGTGATTTGAGTTCATATACTTTCAAGAAGGCATGCTTTAGCCTATAGGTGGACACTCACTTCGGGAATTCCCAGGAAAGCATACGGATCCTTCGGTTGATTTGGATTTATATGAAATGCTTTCCTAGATAGAAAACCCAAGGTACAGGGATCCACCCTTCCGAATTACACATGTTCTCTACTAGTTTTCATAACCCAAAATTTTGATGGGATTTTAAAATTTTAATTGGCATTGGGTCTATGGGTTTGAATCTTTCCATAAGTGATTTGTGATGATGTGCAAAGATGAAGGTGTGCATGGCAAAACTTAAGACAACATTTAGTGATATCAAATAGGTATTGTGCAAACAATTCAACTAGTGTAGTAAATAAGGTATCACAGGAGTAGTAGTTTTTGTAAACATGTAGGTTATCAAGTAACATAGCACATAAGATAATTTGTGTAATACACTAGATAATATGTAGGATAATTACACCTAGGTATCCTAAGGTTATAGACTATAGATTAAGAATATGTTTCAAGTAATCCATGTAGTTTCAAATAGTTTCATGTAGTCCTTAGAATGTTGCAGTTCATGTATTTGCACTACGTAGATAGAAATAAGTAGACGTAGATAGGTAAGTGGATGTAAGTATTGTATAATGAGTATAGAGTGGAGTTCCTAGTAAAAGACATGAGTTAAACTCATGTTTGGGACTCCTAGGTTGTAGTCTAGGTCATGTGTGTCTAATAACCTAATTCGCTATAACCATGGCTATGATACCAATCTGTCACACCCCGGCCAGCAACAGATTATACGCCGGGGCTGACGCGGTTGTTCATAAGCACATGATTGACTATTAAATGTGTTACTATAATTAATCATCAAAATTAAATATTCGTTACAAAGGGAAATTGAAACGTGTAGTTCATAACAAAATTAAATTATTATTGTTAGGTCAATAGTCCAATGTGATCAAGCATGGTCCTACTCGATGGGTGGCAAACACATAGACATGAATGCCACAGCAAAGTAGGTCATCGGTCATAAACGGTTTCGAGTTCTCCATGGTCGGTGGTCGGATGGTATGAATGATATGGTGATATTGGATGATGTGTTGATTATTGATGAATGATGATGTGGTGGTTGGTGGTGATGACGGATATGAGAAACCATGGGAAAATAAGGAAGAAGGACGAATCCAGGCGCCCCCGCGTACCGCGAAGAAGTCCGGACCACTCCTCGCGTACCGCGTGGAGTCAGAATTTTAGCCGGCCAAAACATTCAACTCTCGCGTACCGCGAAGGAATCCATTTCCTTTCTCGCGTACCAAGAGAGGACTGTGGTGACAGAAAGTTTCGAAAATTTTCAATTTTTTTATACTTAGAATATTTTTGACCCTTTAAAATCCTTCTTCACCCAACTTTCTAAAAACCTATCCCATCATTAAAAATCAATGTAAAACATACCTGGAACTCCGTTCCTGATGATTTCCCATGCCAAATCGAGCGTGAATCCCTGCAAGACACGACACAAACAAAACACATATACCGAAAAACACAGAAAAAGACACGGACTCAAATCAAGCATACACACAAACTCTACATCCCAGACACTTGCCCGAGACTTAACCAAGCCTATCAGGAGGCTTCTCCTTAATTCTAACCGGTACCGCCTTCATCCTACGCGGTCTCCCGGTCCTCCACATCAGCAACTTCACACTCTTATCAAACCATGAACTCATAACATATTTTTCACACAGATCCTTCCACCACAGCTTAAATATACCCCGTCCGAATGTAATATGCATCAAATAACCAAGTAATTTGTCACCCCTAGACGTCCCCACACTTGGGGTTTTCACTACCCTCACCCTAGATGAATCTATTAGCGAACGGGTTCTCTTACGGGGCGGCCTAGACCTAGGAACACTAGAACTAGGGGTCGGCTCAACTGTTCTCCCCTCAGAATGCATAATGGTGCTGGTTAACGGTTCATGAATGGTATTTTCTATATGTGGGACCTCTAAACCTTCACCAGGATCATCGAGATCCTCAACAACCATCACCAACTTCCCCTCACTTGGGGTTTTGCCAATAATCTCATCAAATTCTGCCATCATCTCCAGCAGATCATCAGGCACCTCATCGCCGTACTCATCCGGCTCATCTAACAGCTTCTCCAACTCTACCGCCCACTCGGATGGTTCTTCTAAATTAGGGGCGGGCTCACCAACTTCTATCTCAATAACCTTACTCGAGGTATAATCCACTACGCTCTCTACATGATCACTCAGTGTCTCTCCATCCTCATTCTCTCCTAACTCAGAAGCCAGATGCTCATCCTCAGCTGAGGGCTCGGTCCTAATCTCCTGTTGAACCAGAGGTGGGACTACGTCGTCCGTTATAGTCTCTGGCTCTTGTACCTCAACTACCCCAGGCTCCTCTATTATCATAGCCTCGTTCTCAGCAAAACGGGCTCTCCAATCTATTTTCCTCACCTCTTCAGGCGACGGAATGTGACGAACACTGTTGTGGGAGACTTCCTCTGCTGTAGGAATCAATGTATCAGTACCGGTCTCCACTACTTCTTTTTCTCTTTCATCCTCACCCCAGAAGTCATCATCAATTTCTTGTTGAACCGGAGGTGGGACTTGTGCTGCACCTTCTGTCACTGTGGCTTGCACGTCGTCCATTAACGTCTCCAGTTCTTAGGTTTTCAGGATCACTTCACCTGATGGAGTTTCCATGCCAATTTCGTTCCCTTCACGATCATAGACCACACGGTTAAAATTCCTCGGGCGAGGTGCTCGTATCCGAACGATTAGTTCCTGGATCTCCTTATTATACTGCTCGTTGGCCTCTCTGCACCATGTATTCAACTCCTCCTGAGTTCTATATCCATCATAAGCTTGTGCTTTAAGATAATGCTCATCATAATAGTCTGTGGAATACCCCGATGAATTAGGGCAATGACGAGTAAAATGGGGTCCTCCATAGATCTCACTCATAATGACAAAAATAATTAGACAGACTAAAGATACAAGCTAGACACACTAAAAACAAAGACTCACCAAAGGACACACAAGTAACAGATAAGACAAAGACACACAAATAAAGACTCAAAAACAAAAAAAAAACAAAAATCCCTAAAAGAATTAGTCAAAGCTAATATTGCTATTGCCAAGTGTCCCCGGCAACGGCGCCAAAAACTTGATGTCGCCCAGACGGTCTATAAAATAAACTACTAAACCTAACCTAGACTCCTAAGTAATAATAGGAATACCTATGAACTAAATCGCACTGACAGGCAAGTGTACCTATCGAGTGTAGTACAGCTTAACGGTAAACCGAGTTATCGAACCCTAGAGATACTACGATAATAATACTCGACTCTGACTCGGACTAAAGATTGATTGGTTTTTTTTTTGGGGGGGGGGGTTACTACACTACTATTTAAACTAATGAATGCAGAAAGCAAAGGTCGACTCAACTATCAAGATCAAGAACTAAGATGAAATCAAGAGATAGGAAGAATACTACCTAGGTCTGAATCCTACTTGCAAAGCACAACTTCTATCGGTTCTGGAAACTATAACAGATATGGGTTTCTAAGGATGACAACTAAAGACTACCTAGTGGATCCCTAATCATTCTCAGGGTGTCACCAACTAAGGAACCTAAAGTGTACTAACTCACCAAATTGTTGGATCACTTCTCAAGTATTTCCAACTATGATAAAGTACCCAAATAGACAGATTACCTCTCAGTCTCACTGTCCACCAATACACTCAAAGAAAGCACGGAGTAATCTCAAGATAACAACTATGACACGAATAGCAACAATCACTAGACATCTAATACCGGCTTCCTCTCAGATAGCTGACACTCAAATTCCTAATGACGAAGACTAAACGAATAATTCTCACCTCTCGGGTATTGAACTAGGATACACATTTAATTCTAATCAGCAATCAATGACAACTCCTATGGCTACTACGTCTAGCAAACCACCCTAATCACAAACCCTAAGATCTATGACCAAGATACGAAGATCAAACTGGCAGACAACCACAATCAACGCAAGGAATTGAAATTAAACACCAGATCAGATATAAACATGCAATAACATCACAACTATTAACTCAAAGATTCTTTACAAAATCATAAACCATCAATACGAATCCAAAAACCGATAAAAATTGAAACTTTAACAAGCATTCATCATATGACCTAGGCAGTATCAAGGTTTTAGCCTAAAATCATGCTTAAACAACCAAAACAAAAGTAAAAACACAAAACCATGGTATCAAACATCCAAATCAAAGATAAAAATCCAATCTTGTAAACCTAGAACGTAAAACTACGAACCCGGGATACAAAGATGCAAGCTTTAGCCTTCAGTTGGCTTCCAATCTCCCAGAATCGCCTCTGGTCTCTCTCTAGATGGATAAAAATCAAACTCCTTGAATAATGGGATTGCAAAACATCAAATATCGAATTTTATGGTTTTCTTGGAAATTCCTTCCCTCGCGTACCGCTAGAAAATATTCAAGGTTCCTCGCATACCGCGAGGAACAAAATAGTCGGGGCACGTATCTGGAGTCATCGCGTACCGCGAGAACTTCTTTCTTCCTCTCACGCGTACCGCGAAAGGTTGTAATTTCAACATTTTAACTTTTGTTTCTTCCGGCTTCTTCTCATGCTTGGTTTCTTCACGATATAGCTTGTAATCCTCCCGAGCTCCTGTAAATATACAATAGACTCAAATATACATCAAAACGACTCAAAACAAAGATAAAACTAACTAAAAACGCACGAAAACAACGGATTAAAGATGTGTGCTTTGCACTGCATCACCGACTATAGTTTAAATATGTAATTGATCTTTAAGATTTTATAAAAGAACATATTGGTTATGGATATATATATATATATATATATATATATATATATATGGGTGAATGTGTGTGGTAAAGCAAGGAATAAAACAAAAGAAAAACAAAAAAAAAACGGGCTGGGTTAGGGATCGAACCCATGATCTGGTGTGAGGGGGACAAGGACTTTAACCAACTACTCGGGGCATGAGCCTTGTTAAAGAACCCAAAATAATTGGTTTTTAATAATTGGTTTTTAACAATAGGGTTCTACGAACCTTCTTCCTCAATACATCCGATTTGGAGCCCTAACCCCAAAATTAGCATCGTTTAGTACCAGATTGAAACCAAAAACGATTGGGCTTTTGAAATACAGATTTAGGCGAGTATAATGGTATGATAATTACCTCTTATTACGCTCGTATTCACGCAAATCAGGGAGCTCGTTTCCCTTTCTGCCGATCGCGACTGGCATGGACGAAAGAACGGGTTTGAGGCTGTTTCTATATTGATAGATGGTTGGGTTTTCTTAGGGACGAGTAAACATACGTGTTACAGGCTTAGATCAACAGATTTAACGAGGGTTTGATCTTTAATTCGTGCCTTTTCACCTCTAAAATCAAAATTCTTTAAATGGGTTTGATTTCATGATTAATTTGATCGATTAACAGGTGCTAACGGTTGTAAATGAGAGACAAAGGGATTTCGGTGGATTAAGATTCCATATTAACAGTTATTGATGAGCTTGAAGTCGATTTTGACTTTAGGAAGTCAAAGCTCTTGTATGGGATATCCATGGTTCACATGAGGGTTGGAAGCATAGGGGGGGGGGGGGCAAAGATAATAGAGAGGGTTCTTTGCTTTGAAAAGAGGTTCGAGACTAAAATTACCTATACTTAAGTAAAAAAGTTTGTTATAAATAATTTTTTTATAAAGTTGTAAAATCTAAAACATTATTTATTTTATTTTAAATTATTTTATGTAGGAAACTTCGTTTTTACAAATTGGATAAATGATGTGTTTAATATAAATAACTTATATATATATATATATAAAAGGTGCATTTTCATGAGTAAAATTTATAAGTTTAGATTTTGATTTTTAATTAGTATAACCAAATATATACATATGTATATGGTTACATATATATATATCATAAAAAAATGAAAGGTGTAATTACATGTTTAAAATCAATAAGTTTATTTTTTATATGTCTATTATAATGAAGTATGTATACAATTCATACGTGTTTTATATAATAGAGAATAATATGCAAGTGAGAAGTTGAAACTTTGTATTTATACACGTTTAAAATGATAACTATTGTGATATTTTGTGTCGGGCAAGTACGGGACTGAAACGGAGGGTCCCTATCGTATAAAATAAAATAGATAATAATAAAAAAGGCCAGAAAATCATAGATGTTACATTGGGAAACTCATTTGCCTTTAGTAGAGTTCTCTTACAATAACAGTTATCACACTAGCATCAAAGCAACACTGTTCGAGGCATTATACGGACGGAAATGCCGATCACCTATTTGTTGGGCTGAAGTTGGGGATAGCCAACTTACGGGTCCTGAACTTATGCATGAAACGTCATAGAAAATAATGCAAATTCGAAATCGTGTGGCGGCAGCCCATGACTTTCAAAAGAGTTATGCCGATAAACGTCAGAAACCATTGGAATTTCAAGTGGGCGACATGGTTCTAATAAAAGTTTCACCTTGGAAAGGTGTAATTGGTTTTGGGAAACGAGGCAAGTTAAACCCTCGTTACGTTGGACCGTTCAAGATAGTGAAGAGAATTGGCCCAGTAGCGTACCAACTGGAGCTACCTGAAGGACTTAGTGGTGTACACAACGTCTTTCATGTCTCAAACCTAAAGAAATTCCTATCGGACGAGACACTCGTGGTTTGTTACATCCCGTAATGAGAAAGCGATAGAACGAGCACGGGATTAATATAAAATTAAAGAAAAAGAAGCGGGATGGACCGGACCTTGAACCGGATCACTTGGTGGGCTGAGCTGAGGGTGAGGGTGGGCCTTAAAACCCTAACCCTCCATTATTTTCCTCATTTGCTCACTTCATCTTTATCACCATTCTAGAGAGAGAAAACGTTTAGAGAGAGAGAGAGTGTCGGTTTGACCAAATATCGGCCCAACCTTCTTCTCCAGCGTTTGTTTGAAGCTTCTCTGAAGAATCAAGCACAAACAGGTATCAAACCCGTCCAAATCTGAGTTTTTATGTTAAAATGGGTTTTTAGGGTTTTATGAGTTTTCTTCAAAAAGATAGGATTTTTATGTGTGTTTATGTCTAAAAACCATAGATTTAGCTTCATGTTTAATATTAGAACAGTTTGGACGTAAGAAGTTGGGATTTTGGATCAAAAACAAAGAATTTAGCTTAGATCAGATGAATCGTCTGAAAAGTCGATGAATGGTCCGAAAAGTCCAGTTCGTCCGAACAGTATTTCGGAAACGGTGTGAGATTTCGATCGAAAAGAGAATTCGGACGGTTCAGATTTCGTACGGATCAGATTTTGGAGGAACAAGTCTTTGGATGAAAGACATTTCGGGCGAATTAGATTTCGGGCGAAATGGTTTTCGGACAAGACTTTTCGACCGAAATAGATTTCGGTCGAAAGGAGATTTCGGTCATGTAGAGTTTTTGACCTAGTAGATTTCGAACAGATAGTTTCGTTATGACGCACAGTTAACACGTTTCGTTTATGACCACTCGAGCAGGTCGTTGAGCCTTTAAGAAGAGTTGACTAAGAAATTCAGGTGAGTTCTAATCCCCTTTTTGCCTACTTTTGGGCTGGTATGCATACTTAGTAAATAATATGTTTATTATATATTATATTAATAAACGATAAATGATGGGGAAAGTCATGATTTAAAAGAGAAAGTTTAAAAGAGGCATTTTCAGTAAAGTATAAAGGAATTTCGTGGAAAGCGTTTACTATATTCTCATATACATAAACAAATGCATGATATATGTGTTAAGCTATGTTTCAGTAAAGAAAGTTATATTATTAGAAAGCTTTTACTATATTTTGATATACATAAACAAAGGCATAACATGTATTAGTATGATCAAGTTAAAGAAAGTCAGTCATTAAAAGAGAAAATAAAAGATAAATTTTCCTTCGGGAATAAGTACCAAGTTAAGCTACGATTCCTACGGGGACAAATGTTACCATGTGCAGAGAACCTGATAAGGGCTTCGGTGCCTATAGAAAGGCTATTGTGCCTATAGAAAGGCTACAGTGCCTATAGAGGGGCTACAGTGCCTATTGGAGGGCTTAAGTGCCTCTCATATACATAAAAAAGGCATGATATATGTGTTAAGCTATGTTTCAGTAAAGAAAGTTATATTATTGGCAAGCATTTACTATATTTTGATATACATAAACAAAGGCATAATATGTATTAGTATGATCAAGTTAAAGAAAGTCAGTACGTTAAAAGGGAAAATAAAAGATATACTTTCCTTCGGGAATAAGTACCAAGTCAAGCTACGGTTCCTACGGGGACAAATGTTACCATGTGCAGAGAACCTGATAAGGGCTTCAGTGCCTATAGAAAGGCTACGGTGCCTATATAAAGGCTATAGTGCCTATTGGAGGGCTTAAGTGCCTATAGAAGGGCTCGGTGCCTAACGTAGGGCCTACAGAAGGGCTTCGATGCCTATTAAAGGGCTCCGGTGCATGTTGAAGGGCTTTGGTGCCTAAAGTAGGGCATAAGTACCTAAGCAGGTTATGTGCCTAAGTAGTTATTAGAGGAATTAATTGTATGGTGACAGCGTCTCGACAATAGTCAGGACTGTTACCAAATGATACGGTGATGCATCGTGTTAACTTCCCTTAGTTGTCGGCCTTTGGACTTGAGTCAATTGGGGCAATTACGGGAAGAAATGAAAAGTTAAAGCTAAGTTGAGTCCGGGTAATGAACGTATGAGTTAAAGATATTGTATGTAAAGTTTAGCCTTAAGGACAGTATGTGTGTAAATGTTAAATCCTCTATATGACTGATTTAAAGTAAACATTAGAGCTCACTTAGCGTTGCTGATTTTAGTATGCATATCAGTTGATGCAGGTGACTGTTTGAATGCTTGGTTAGCTTGAAGAGTTACCCGAAGTGAAGATCTGGCATCCTGATGTTATGTTTATGTTTATGTTTTTAGTTGATTCAGACAAGTTTCTGTTTGCATTTGACAGGTTACGTTTAGACATGTTATGTATTTCCGCTACTTATGTTATGTTTTAAATCGTTTCCGTTGTTTTAATGAAAGTCTTATGTTTAAGAGATATGTGTTGACGAGTAAATCCAATACGTGAGGCCTCCAAGGTTTGGGGCCTTACATGGTTCCACTTGAGGAATTAGAAATCGACGAACAATTAAGCTTCATTGAAGTACCGGTCGAAATCAAGGATAGGGAAGTTAATATGCCCAAGCATAGTAAAATCCCTATTGTCAGAGTTCGTTGAAACTCGAAACGTGGACCGGAATTCACATGAGAGCGCGAGGATCAGATGATACGCAAGAATCCTCATCTTTTCAAGAAGTCACCGTCAAACACATAAGGTACTATTTAATTTTCGAGACGAAAATTCTTTCAACTAGGGAATGATGTGACATCTAGAAAAAAATTTATTTAATTAGCAACATTACTTAATTTTCGGGACGAAAATTCTTTCAACTAAGGGATGATGTGACACCCGACAATTTCCGGGTAACTCCGTTAACTCAAATCCCGTTATCTCACAACTAAGTTAACCCAAGTACAAACTCTAAGGACTAATTCTGTCAAAATATCAAACAATTACACATAAACTACTGGGACTAAAGATGTAATTACCCAAAACCCAATTCTTTGACTTTTGAAAGTCAAAATCGACCACTTTGATCCAAAATCAAACTCGTAACCTCCCAAACTGTTCGAATTCATAACTGAAATGCATAACAATGATGATGTCGACCATTATTGAACCGATTCCAAGCGTTATAGACTGTTTATGATCACGAATTAATCGAATTAAGAACATTAAACCCGTAACCGTCGACCCCCTTAACTAAAACTTTGAATTCAACTAATTCCGATTACCATTTTACAATCAAACGTTCTCCACACCTCCATCGCATCTCCCTGAAGCTTTTGCACACACCAATTACGCCGGAGACGTAGCAGGAGACGCCGGAAACTAACCCGTCAAGTCGCGGCTGTGTTTTAGTCAAGCTCCATCAATCTGATACCAATTGAGGTAATCAAACACACCCTCATACTCGTTTCAACATCTAGAACAAAAGCCCTAAGCTAATTGGGGCTTATAACATCGAATTGAATAAGAACCGATTCTAGGGTTTATCGCATATACGGATTAGTCGAACCCTAACCTAGACACAACCTCAATTCAATTAAACTACATGGTTAGATTCGCAATCCATCACTTGTTGAAAGCCCTATGAAATCAACCTGTAATCTTATCAGTTTTAACCGAATCGGTTCCATGTTCAAACCTAATGTTTCGATGTTTTCAAACAAGAATTAACTATCAAAAGCTTGATGTTTTTACAATTGAACATACCCATAGGTTCGTACTACATAGATTAACAAAACCCCCATGCTCTTATGGTCAATCACGATCGAATTCAGTGAGATTAGGAGTGGTTTTGGGATCGGGTTCGCATGGGGGAAGAACACAAGGGTGTTGAGGGTTAAAACCAAACTGATCTGGGACATGTATGCGACACCCTAGCGGGCGGACTGGTTAGAGCTTGGGGATGCTGTGGGAGAGACCCGGGTTCGAGTCCCACAACCCACATTTAATTTTAAGCAGCTTTTTAAACAATATTTTTAAATAAAATCAATCCCCATATTATTATAATGTTATATTAAGACGGTTTGATACCGGAAAACACCCGTGTGCTCGGGATTGAATTTCTAATTCATTCTAAGTGTTATTTTTATTTTAAAAATAATATAATTATTTATATTATCACTTAAACAATTATTTAATTCACAAAAACACACGAACTATTATTTAATATTACTAGCTCGTGTTTAGTGGTGTTTCACACATACTACATCCGTACTAGATACTAAACTAGGAATTTTCTAATCTCGATAATAAGGTTTCCACTCGTTAATCATAACTGTGTTTTAGAACGTCTGATCTTTTCGTATCGTCCTCACATACTCCTACGTGTTCCTAACAATCATAAATCATATTCTAGGGCATTCGTAGACTGTCCACTTTCAATCTAGTTGTGGTTGCATTGCATTCTTGTTGTGGTGCTATTTACTACACCCTACACATCTCAGGTGAGTTTCACAGCCTCTTTACTGTTTTTAAACTAGGGGAGAAAACATGACGCAAACATTTGATAATTGTAATTCTTATATATCACTTGCTAAACTAAGTGTAACACTATATCATGAAAGTCCTTACAAATCGAACCGTTTAATATGGATTTTGCGAGGTAATAATTAGTAGTACTACTGTGTTTGACAAACCCCACCCGCGTTAGTCACGCTAACTCGACTGGAGGTCGAACGGGTGTAATATTGACCTAACACATCATCACTGTTGATAGACATGGTGGAAGGCATCAAACACAAAACAGTCAGCTTCGGTTGCGAGCGCTTTTCTCAGGTCACTAAGGCACATGATCTGGCAAACATTATTATTAACTGAAACCTGTGAACTCACCAATCTAGTGTTGACACATTTTCTTAACATGTTTTCTCAGGTCACTAAGGCACAAGTACACGGTTAAGACGTGCATGGGAGTCTATTACATTTGCAAACATTTAAACTATTTATCTGCTTTTCAATAACTTGGTTTTTGGGCGCATTTGTTTTGCGCATTAAATACTTTACCTTTCGCTTCCGCATTTACTCTGAACATTAATGGTTTTTATTAGATTCATATAGTGTCGTTTGATATGACTAATGACTGAGATCCTGGTTTGTCACACGCCTCGCGGTAAAACCCCGTATGTGGATTTTTAAGGGTGTGACATTATAATACATCACCTTCACACGTCCGGACATTACCTACGTCGTGCAATAGGTTTGCCTCTTTATGTATGCTCCACGTGAGCCCCATTTCCAGTTTATGAAGCGAATACTCCGTTACCTTAAGGGTACCATTGATTTTGGTTTTCAAATGGTTGCATCACCATCTCATAGTTTGACGGCATATTCTGATGCCGATTGGGACGGGTGTTCTGACTCCCACCATTCCATATCCAGATACTTGTATTCTTGGGTCACAACTTAGTTTCATGGTCATCTAAAAGTTAGCCCACTATTTCCCATTCTAGTGCTGAAGCGGAATATCGGGTGTTGCCAATGCCGATGTTGAAACCACATGGTTGCGAAATCTATAAGTTGAACTACATGCACCCCTACGCAAGACCACTATAATTTATTGTGACAATGTTTCAATAGTGCACTTATTACAAAATCGGATTCAACATCAACGTATAAAGCATGTGCAAGTTGATATACACTTTGTGCGGGAAAAAGTACGCATCGGACAGGTTCAAGCCTTACATGTTCCCTCCTCCTTACAATATGCGGATATCTTCACCAAAGGGCTACCGCGATACTTGTTTCACACTTTTCGATCCAGTTTGATTGTTCGTCCTAGCACCGCTCAAAATGCAGGGGAATGTTAGATGATAGACTTATATTTGTACTATGATGGTATTTCCTATTAGAGATTATCTTGTCCATAATTAGTGATTGTACTCCTCCCTATATAAAGGGATTATTATTATGAATAATGCAATCAATCAATTATATCATAACCTACTGTTATTTCCATCAACAAAAACCTACAAATTGTTATAGCAAAACCCAAAATATATCATTCAATCCCTACAACACAAACACATATATTCAGTTTATTACATATCGAATTCAAGTTTCAATCTTATTACTCCTGCAAATGAAGTTTAAAAAAACCAAACCTTGAAAGAATTCGAAGGAGGGGATATTAGACGGATTATTGTAACTAGTGAATATTAAAGGGTGTCAAAGTGTAAATATGGGTATTACAAATACCTCTCCATTGTAATATTTTCAATATAATAATCTAATACAATTCTCACATTTACACACACTTGGTGTTTAATTTCTTATCAGAGCCAAGCCAACGTCACCACAACAAAACCGCTGCAAACAACTCGCGATCTTAAAAAAAAATAAAAAATTCGACAGGAGACACTGTTTATCAGGAGACACTAGTCATCAGGAGACACGTTCATCAGGAGATACTCCAAGATTTATGAATGCAAGTTCAATTTCTTAGCGACATTCGCTTAAGAACTCCCGGTGACATTACCGGACGACACTGACTTTGGCGACACTACATGAGATACTGTCTAGCGACATTGCTAGCGACACTACAACGATTCTACAGGCGACATTGCCCAGCGACACTGCCATTGAACGCAAGTTCAGATTCCCCTACAGTCTAGTGACATTGCTAGCGACACTGCCTAGCGACTCTACAGGCGACATTGCCTAGCGACACTACGAGTGACACTCTCAATATGACAACAATTACCAATTTTTCGACTGACAGGGCGTATCACCAACAATTGCTTGCTCTTCAGCAAATGGCCTCTCAACTTGGCTATCAACTGATACCAAGTCTAAAAACAGCTTCACAACCTTCCTAGACCTTTTATGGTTTTCATTCCTCCAACAACAGAGGATATTACAATCAAGGAAGACAGGAATCCTCTTATAAAAGTGACAAAAACAACAGTAACATAAGTAAATTCAGCTAGGAAACTAACCAGAATACCGTTCATGAATTCTGCAACCGTTGCGGAATTGGACATCTTCCAAGTGGTTGCCCTCATCGTGATTCATCCATCTTTCATGCTAACCCCTCAGCTACAACTGCACACTCCACTCTTGGAGATTCACGTTCTACTGCGGGTCGCACTTTGTTTCCTGATACTTGAGCAACAAATCATGTGACACCAAACTTGTCCAACTTTCAACATCCAGAAGCCTACTACGGTAATGACTCACTCTATGTTGGTAATGGTAAAGGACTTCCTATCCTTCATATTGGCTCATCAAAATTCTCTTCTCCAAATAAAACTCTTTCCATCATCTCCTTCTCAAACTTCTGAATACACTTCACCCTCTACCCGTCCTACACAACCTACCTTTGCGCAATCACCAAACCTTTCCATATCTTCTGGTTCCAATTCCCCCTCACAGCCTCTCAATCATCCTCCTCGTCAACGACCATCCAACATTCAAAAAAACCCAAAACCTCGTGTCCTGTATTCTCCTTCGACCAATCTGGCCTCCAAATCTATACCATCTACTATCGAACCCACTTCCTTCACCACTGCTAATCAACATTCGGAGTAGCGTCAAGCCATAGCCGAGGAATATCACGCTCTTGTCAAAAATGGTACTTGGACACTTGTTCCCCCCACAGCTAATACTAATGCTATTGACTACAAGTGGGTTTATAAGATAGAGAAGGATCAACTTAGGGCTGTTACTTGATACAAAGCCTGTCTTGTAGCTAAAGGCTTTTGCCAACAACCCGGCATTAACTACAACGAAACCGTCAGTCTTGTAGTCAAAAGCACTAAAATTCGAATAGTTCTTCCTCTTGCTGTTATAAAGCATTGGCCAGTACAACAACTAGAGGTCCAAAATGCATTCCTTCATGGCGATCTCACAGAAACAGTTCATCTCAAACAAACACAAGGTTTTGTTGATCCTAAACATCCGGATCATGTTTGTCTGCTACACAAGTCATTATATGGACTTAAGCAAGCTCCAATAGCCTGGTTTCAGCGTCTTTCGTAGGCACTTCAATCTATAGGTTTTTCTGGTTCCAAAACGGACCCATCCCTCTTCACATACAAACATGGAAACACTCTCCTCTACACTCTTGTTTATGTATATGACATTATTGTGACTGGGAACAACAACAAACATGTGAATCATGTCATCACACGGCTCAGCAACACATTTGCTGTCAAAGATCTTGGTACTCTTGACTACTTTCTGGGCATTGAAATTGTCCCTCAAGGAAAGAACATTCTTCTCTCATAGCGGAAGCACATCATTGATCTTCTTCAACATAATGGTTTCGGTGACTGAAAACCCGTCTCCTCACCCATGAGCACTTCACAAACCTTGTCACTCGGGGACTAATCTCTAACTTTGCATCCAATCAAGTATCGTCAATTGGTCGGAGCTCTGCAATACGTCACCTTGTCTAGGCCAGACATCACGTTTGCTGTGAACAAAGTGTGTTAATATATGCATGCTTGTTGAAGCACTTTCCTGTGACAACGCTCTGGATAGAGTCTTAGTTTGTATTTTCATGTCTGTAATTGTCTTTCTATGTAAGAGTCTTTATGTATTAGTTTATCGAGTTGTATTTACTTTTACATATTGAATGTTGCATTTCTTACTAAGTGTTTTGCGCACTTACATGTGCGCAGGAGAAAGCTCCTGCGTACTTAGCAAGTACGCAAGAATACCTTTACGTACTTGTTAAGTACGCAAGAGCATTTTTCCCTACGCACTTGCTAAGTCCGCAGGCATCAGGTCAGGTATAAGTAGGATAGGTTGACAGAAGTTAAGTACACAGGCATAAACACAAATACGCAAGTTGTAATCTCAGTACTTCTCTCTGTAACCTTCAAGTGTTTATAATAGAAAAGAACGTTTAAAGTGATTCTCTTGTTGGTTTACTTTGTTTAGTTTGACTCTCCACCTAGTCACGGGCATTCCGCACCCAGTTCGACTAGTAGACCCACTTGCATGTGACGATCCGCCACACCCGAGGGACCTACAAGTGGTATCAGAGCACTTGCTCCTGATTTCGAGTGTTGTGAGTGAGTTTGGAGAGTTTTTACAAGCAAAAAGAGGTATTTTTGTTGATTTTTGTGATAAAATAGGGGTAGCTCTTGAGCACTATTTTAGAAGCAAAAATCACTCAAAAACTGATTTTTGTTGTGTATTTGAGTGTTTTGAGCATCAAAGGTTGGTTAGAAACAAGTTTCTGACCCTTTGGCTTAGTTGCATTGATCATCAGTCGAATTTTTACCATCTCCAGCGAGTTTCAGGTGACCGAAAAAGTTTGGTGAAAGTTGCTGAAAAGGTATCTTGCGTACTTACCATTTTTGGCAAAAAGTACAGTTTTGTGCGTACTTACTAAATACGCAAGACTTATCTCCTGCGTACTTATAAGTGAGCAAGACTGAACTTGTGCGAACTTAAGTTATATCCTGCGTACTTACATCTACTCCTGCGTACTTACAAGTACGCAAGAGCAAATATAAATACGCAAGACCATTTCTCAAGTGCGCAAGGCCAAAGTCAAGTGCGCAACTGTGTCTGATTTTTCTGAAAGTTTACTAAGTGTTCACTATGTCGAATCTTCAGAATTTGGGAAACATGTTAAACTATGATAATGAGATCGGTACACCACAGAAACCGCCAAAGTTCCTAAACATAAATGATTATTCTAATTGGAAAGCACGTTTCGAGCAATACATTTCTTATACCGACTCATCGCTATGGATACCAATCCTTGAGGGATATAAGCATCCCACACACATCTATCTTGATGATGAATTGCCCAAGCCTATTTCTAAACTCGATGAGGAAGAAAAGAAAGCATATGATCGAGAGGAGAACCTTCTGGTTCGATCACTATGGCATTAACTAGGGAATGGTTCCACAGTTTCTGAGGGTATGACAATTCTAAGGATCTCTAGAAAGCTTTACAGAAGAGATTCGAAGGAAATAGTGATATCAAGAAGAGTAAGCGGGATCTTCTCAGGAAGTAGTATGAGTGCTTCAGATTTTTTGAGAACAAATCTCTAGATGACCTCATCTCTAGGTTCTATCATTTACAGACTGAGTTGAAGGCTTTTGACCTCAAGTATCCAGCTGAAGAGATGGTGGAAAAGTTTTTAGATGCTTTACCACCCAAATTTGAGATGTACACAACCCTGATGAGGGAAAATCCTAAATTCTATGAGCTGACAGTTGAAGAGGCAATAGGAAAGGTTCAAGCTCATGACATGAACCTAAGAATAAAGGAGAGCTCTGGAAGACCCCAGATACAAGACCCTTCTATGTATCATGGGACGACTTCTACATCCAAGTCATCTGGCTCTGGAATTGCCCTCTTCACTGGAAATCCTACTGAAGAAGACCACTCAACTGGGTGTGGTGGTCATGCTTGCTATGCTTCAGGATCAGGGTTGGGGTCTCATCATCAAAATACCTCAAGAAATCCTCCTGCTACGTCTTCAGCTAACAACTCAGCTATAGCCAGAATAGCTGAAGATCATGTAGCATTATTCTCATCTTGTATGCTTGCATATGAAAATTTCATAGGTGGCAAACTTACTGATCCAGAGACGATTGAAGAAGATTTTTATCAAGTGGATCCTGATGAAATGGAGGACATGGATATTCAATGGAATATGGCCATGCTTTTGAGGAGAGCCAAGCGTTTCCTGAACAGAACAGGAAGAAAGTTTATTGGTGGGCATCCTAATGCCAAGGTCGGGTTTGACAAATCTAAGGCCAAATGTTACAAGTGTCTGAACTATGGACACTTTGCTCGTGAGTGTCAGAAAGACAGAGCACCTGCCTCTGGTTTTACCCGACCCAGCCAAGGAAACAGCCATGGCCAAAACAATCCAAACCACCACAATCAAAGCCAAGGTGGAACGTCCAATGCACTGGTAGCCCAACAGGACGACAACTTTGATTGGGGCGTTCATCTTGAGGATGCCATCATCGCACAAACACAGGTTGGTCTCGTGGCTGAGATTATGGAAATGGTGGAAGCAGAAGGAAAGGAAGCTTCTGTAGCTGAGAAAGAGGAATCGACTACTGTTGTTGCTCTCATGGCCATTGGAGAAGCAACAAGTTCATCTCATGAGGTAGACTCTAATCCCTTTTCTGTTGTTTCATGTTCTAAGTGTCTAGGGCTAAAACTTGAAAATTCTAAGCTCCAAGACAAAATCGAACCCTTAAGTATGGCAGCTCTAAACTATAAAGAAAATGAAAAACGTTTTAAAGAGTCTATTGAAACGTTGAAAAAGGAAAAACGTGAGTATTCTTTAAAAATTAGCGATCAACAGCTTCACTTGGATATTGCTTATAAGGGGTTAGAAAAACGAAACAATGAAATCAACAAACTGCAAAATGAGATCTTGCAGTTAAAATGCACTAATGAGAAGTTGAAAAACTCTCGCTTTGTGGTGGAACACTACGAATCTGTAGTGAGACAATTGAATGGGTTAGGGCTGGGTACTAATGCCATTCCTCCACCAGTGAGCGGGAAGTTTGTCAATAGCTTAATAGACATTGATCTCACTTGTCTAGATGAGTCCTCTGATAAGGATGATTCCCCTAAAAATGATGAATCCTCAAGTAAGGCTAACTCCACATCTAGTGAAGAGTTTGTTACTGCTTCTGAAGACGGGTCGGTTAACTCTTGCCCTGAAGGAGTAGTATCTGAGGAGTTGTTGACTGAACAAAAGGTAAAGAAAAACGTTATCACTAATGGTGATAACTGCATTTTAACTGAACCCGACATCATTGAAACAAATGATAAACTTAAGGTAATGCTTTACGGGGGGTATAAAAGTCTTAACCAAGTAAAGAAAGAGGCTTTTTCAGCTCACTATGGGCTTGGGTATAAAGAAAATTTGAAAAAATATTATACTCCCAAAAACCAAACTGTAAAGGTTCAGACTAATGTTCATAAACCAAATCCTCCTTCTCATAATGCTGAGTTATCTAAGGCCAGATCTAAGGAGCCTTACAAGAGAACTTATGTAGACAACAGGAACTGTTTTCACTGTGGCTTGGTTGGTCACATTTTTGTGAACTGTCCTTCTAAGAACCAAGGGAAACGGCCTGTTGTTTCACAACCAGCTGTTATCCCTAGCTCACCACCAGTGAAACCATCTCCCAAACATCCAAAGCAAAATGTGGTGAAATCACCAGTCAAACTGATGGTAAAGCCTAAGATCATATCTGAAGCTAAACCATCTGTTCCAAGAAAGGTAACGCAACCTGCTGTACCTCGTGTATCTACATCTGGTAGTACACGTACTGGTGAGAAACCTGTGGCAAAACTCTCTAAGCCACAGAGGAGGAGACGGAACAAGAGGATGAGAAAGCTTGAACAGCTGACTTCAGTTCATCAGGTGAAGCTTCCACAAGTTCACCTGCTGTAGTTGAACCAAAGTCTCCTGCTCAGGTTAAGAAACAGAAGAGATCCTGGACTGCCAAATCCAAAACTTCTCAATCTCCTAGTTCTATTTCTTCTAAAGATTCATCAATTTTGAACAGTCATCATGACTGTGAGTTAAAGGAAGTAGTTTATTTTGAAAAGGATAGACGACCCAAGACCACAATGGCTTGGGTCTCCAAAACTAACTAATTCTTTTGTGACTCGTGCAGGGACGTCCGAAGGGTACTATCTCTAACCGCTGGTATGTAGATAGTGGATGTTCCAGGCACATGACAAGAAACATGGCCCTGCTTCAAGACATTAAACCATTCAAAGGCGACAGCATCACGTGTCAAGGCGTGGTTTCGAACGGTTGTGTCAGCTTTGACAATGTCAACTTCTGCGAGCAGCTGAAGCATAACCTGTTGAGTGTCTCCCAAATGTGTGATAAGGAGTATTCGGTGATGTTTGACAAGTCAGAATGCCTAATTCTCAAACCTGGTTTTGGAGTTCCGAAAGATTGGATCCTGATGAGAGCGCCAAGAACAAACGACACCTATCAGATCGATATGAGCGTGGCAACAACCACCTCATCAGTTCCTACCTGTTTTCTTTCTAAAGCGACAGAGCTTGACTCCATCTTTTGGCATAGGAAACTCGGACATATTTCGTATCGTAAAATGAATCATCTTGTCCGAAACGGTTTGGTAACCGGGGTTCCTAAGATGAGGTTTACCGTTGCAGATGACTGTATGCCTTGTAAAAAGGGCAAACAGCAACGGAAGTCTCACAAGCCCAAGCTCCAAAACTCTATTGATACCCCTTTGGAGCTATTACACATGGATCTGTTTAGCCCCGTAAGTATTAGGAGTATTGGAGGTAAGTCGTTCTGTCTAGTAGTAACTGATGATTTCTCACATTTTTCTTGGGTGCATTTTTTAGGTACTAAATACGAGACTGCTGATATTCTTCAATATTTGATCCTGAGCTTGGAATCTCTTTGCAAGCTGAAAGTTAGAAGAATTAGGAGTGACAACGAAACTGAGTTCAAGAATAATTTGATGGAGCTTTTCTGTCTCAAGAAAGGGATCCGTCACGAATTCAGCGCACCGTACACGCCTCAGCAGAATGGAGTTGCTGAACGGAAGAACAGAACACTGATTGAGACTGCAAGGACTATGCTGTCGGATGCAAAGCTTCCTGTCACTTTCTGGGCAGAAGCCGTTAATACAGCTTGTCACATCTTAAACAGAGTTCTGGTTGTGAAGAGGCACAACAAGACTTGTTACGAGTTGATCAACAATCGACTTCCCAATCTTGATTACCTAGTTCCTTTTGGTTGTCCTTGTTCCTTGTTGCTATAGTACAAAGACCGCCAGTCTAAGTTTCATGCAAAAGCAGTGGAAGGTATCTTCTTAGGATACGTTGCCAACTCGCCTTGCAAGAGAGTGTACAACATAGGAACTCGTACTGTCGAGGAATGGTTTGAAGTGGATTGTAGTAAACACAGCATTCCACCCGAACCAACAGGTCCAGCTTGGGGTTTTGATTATAATACACTATTCAAGTCATTCAATCTTCCTGATATATCTGCAGATGACGCCGAAAATGTTTATGAATTGTTGGGTGGCGGCGATGACTCCAGTTTCTCTACTCGTGCTACTGTACCGATTGTAACTCCTGATTCCAATGCTGCATCTGCATCTGGAACTCATGACAGTGATAACAGTGAAGATGTTCATATTGTTGGAGATGACGCTCAAGCCAATCCTAACACAACTGTAGGAAATGACGCTCCAGCTGATCCAATTAACATTGAATCTTCTTCCTCTGGAACACAGGAAATGGGGGAGTTAAGCACGAATCTTGATCCAGAAATTCTGGAACCGATTGTACCAAAAACGAGAGTGCGTAGGAATCATCCAATCGACAACATTATTGGTGATCCTTATGCCGGCGTTCAGACTCGTCATCGAACCATCACTTAGAACACCAGTCTTTACACAGAGATACTTGACACTGGTGTCATGGAAACATGTTTGCATTCTGCATTCGTGTCCCAGTTAGAGCCGAAGAATGTGAAGGAGGCTCTCATTGACAATTGCTGGATTGAGGCAATGCAAGATGAATTGTCTCAATTCCAAAAGTTGCACGTGTGGAATTTGGTTGACTTGCCAAAAGGCTTTCAGCCAATTGGAACCAGATGGGTGTTCAAATGCAAGACGGATAATCGTCATGTTGTTGTGAAGAACAAAGCAAGATTGGTTGTTCAGGGTTTTTATCAGCAAGAGGGCTTGGATTACACGGAAGTATATGCCCTAGTTGCTAGAATTGAGGCCATTCGACTGTTCTTGGCTTATGCCACTTATGTCGACTTCAAGGTTTATCAACTTGATGTGAAGAGTGCTTTCTTTTATGGTAAAGTTCATGAAGAGGTCTATGTCACTCAACCTCCCGACTTTGAAGATCCGCATAATATCAATAAAGTGTACAAGCTCGACAAAGCACTTTATGGTCTTCATCAAGCACCGCGGGCATGGTATGAGACATTGTCTAAGCATTTACTGTCTAATGGTTTCGACCGTGGACAGATTGACTCGACTCTCTTCATTAGGAAAGCAGGAGGTGACATTCTTCTTGTACAAGTATACGTCGACGACATTATCTTTGGATCTACCAATGAAGGGATGTGTAGGGAATTCGAGCAGGTGATGAAGTCCAAATTTGAAATGAGTAATATGGGTGAATTGTCATTCTTTCTGGGCCTGCAAGTCAGTCAAAGAGAGGATGGCATTTATCTACATCAAACTAAGTATGTGCAGGACATCTTGTCAAAATACAAGATGAATGACAGCAGTACTTATGGAACACCTATCCCAGTCAATCATGGTCTGCATCCTGACAAAGATGGAAAGGATGTACACAGCAGATTGTACCGTGGGATGATCGGATCACTTATGTATCTCACAGCTTCAAGACCCGATATAATGTTTGCTGTGTGCTTGTTCTCAAGGTTTCAGTCTCAACCGAAGGAGTCACATATGCTAGCCGTGAAGAGAATTTTCAAATACCTGAAAGGGAAACCCCGATTAGGTCTTTGGTACTCTAAGCAGCAGTCATTCGACTTCAAAGCCTACACTGATTCAGATTATGGCGCTTGTAACCTTGAAAGAAATTCAACTTCTGGTGGATGTCAATTCTTAGGAGACAGACTGGTCTCCTGGCAGTGTAAGAAGCAGTCAACGGTTTATGTCTCAACTTGTGAAGCAGAATACATTCCTGCAGCGAGCGGTTGTTCTCAGATACTATGGATTCAGCAGCAGTTGAGAGACTACAGCTTAAACTTCACTGGAACTCCTCTATTCATTGACAACAATGCCACAATGTCCATCACAAATAACCCGGTGAAACATTCCAAAACTAAACATATAGAGATTCGTCATCACTTCATCCGTGATTGTGCTGAAAAGCATTTAATTGAACTTGTAAAAGTTCACACGAATGACAATCTTGCTGACCTTTTCACAAAGGCATTTGATCGATCCCGTTTTGAGCATCTTGTCAACTTGATAGGAATGTTCAATCCTGAGTGAAAATTATTTTTTCTTAATTCAATTCAATTCATTGAAGTTAAACGTTATTTCTTTTTAAATTTTCTGTATAGTTCTTTTAAGTTTCAAAATATTTTACAAAAACAAAAACAAAAATAGAAAATGGAGAAAATTTCAAAGTTAACTTGAGAAAAGAGGAAATGATAGTACATCAGAAATGATCTAAACGTCACAGACTGCTCATATGGGAAATGATTGCGTCATGCTTACTTAATTGTTTAACTTATTATGTTTTAATCTGCTTATTTACAAGTAATTTAAATTGTCAGTAGGCTGTATGCGTCTTTGAATCACTAATAGTGTGGAAACTAAATCTAAATTACAACTGTGATTTGAACCCATGTTTGCAAGTGTGTGCGTAAAAGAATAGAAAAGATCATTATCAGATATAGGATGTTAGATTTTGGCAATAATTTTCTTTTGAGGTCAGTTTCGGGTTATGTCGTTAGCACAATTAATGTGGTTCATCTCACTGCTCATACTCACAAGTATGCAAGGAGAGATTGAATCAAGACATGTCTCTACATTAACCGTTGAGCATGTATTCACCCTTGAATCATTCCTGATTCATTGAAATCAAATCCAGATAAAAGTTGGATCCCCTTACCTTATTAAATCACCATATATATTATCCTGAATCATCATCCCATTATTCAATGTAGAAAATCATATGAAACCAAGACAACTGAATCACTCGATTCTGAATCTTATGATTCCTGATAATCCTTATGAATTCTGCTTGATTTTTCCTGTGCTAATAGATATAACTTCATTCTGAAAATTTAGAAAATCATTGGAAAAATCTTAGATGCTTTGAGATAATGCAATTTACATTAGTATAGCATATCAGTGGGGTACACGTTGTATATATTATAAATAATACCTTAATACACAAGAATGTGATACAAAGATGCTTATAGTTTCAAATCTTATAATATTGTCAACTTGAATTACTTGTCTATATGCTTATTACGTATGAATAAATAGTAATCCATGACATGATCCCATATTCTTTGATGTTTATTTTGTATCATTTTTGCTAAAAGATAGCCTGATATGATCCTCTGCTCGTGTCTTTGATCAAAAATAGTTTGTGTGAATACTTGTATATTTCTATGAGAAAAGATCAAAAATATTTTAAGTTTATGCATAGTTCAACTTTATTCAGAAAAGCCAAAAATATTTTTGTTTAACCTTCCTGAATTGATTTTGAATCCTCTTGATTGAACGTTTTTATCTTGTTCGTTATTTGACTTAAAATCTTCATAATTTGAGTTGAAAGTGTGCGCACATAAGGGTCTCTGCGTACTTGATAACTGCGCATGAGGTAAACCCTGCGTACTTAACATGTACGCAAGACTTAAGTCATGCGTAAGTCCTGCGCACTTAGTAAGTACGCACGACCAATATGTGTTGGGTATAAATACAGGACTTAGAAAAATTTTTTAGAGATTATCACCTTCAAAATATTTCTCCTGTGATATTCCCTCCGGACATTTTCCTCAAAAATTTTGAGTGTTCCAACCGGATTTTTCGTCCCACTCATTGTTTAATCATCATCTAACATTTACTTGGTGAGAATCTCGGTCCGTATCATCCATTAAATCCCAAGTTTTCTACCGACTCATCGACGGTTTTTTAGTGTGAAATTATTGACCTATTTTGGTGTTCTAAATAAAAATTAAGACCTAAAACTTGTTAATAATCACTAATCGAAACCTATTAACTCCGAATTTGTCCTTAACATGGTTTGATTTTGGCCTTGACCCTCGATTGACCGTTGTTTCCACTGGGTCGTCATCTAGGTCATAAAATTGACGGGTTTAGCAGGTAGTTGGCGTGGATAGTGGTCCCATTCGTCTTAATCAAGTATTTCGACCTTATGGTGACCATAATCCACGGCAATGCTTCTCTTCTGATTGAAAGTTGAAATTTCTGGAATTTTGGCCAAGTGCGTTTCCTGCGCACTTAACAGTACGCAAGAACAAACTCCTGCGTACTTGCTAAGTACGCAGGACCAACACTTAGCAAAAATTCCTAAGTCTGAAATTCACTTCATTGAGTAACTGCTATACTGAGTCATGTTTATCTATTTCCAATGATACGTGTTGTTCTCATTATGTTTTCTGTGTGTTTTTGCAGATCATGGCTCGGGCGTTTTCTAACGAATTCAACCTGTTAGCTAACACTGAACCAGAATGGAAGGGTGCAGCGTTGCAGTACAGAGACATAGTTGATTTCTTGAACCGTTCAAGAATCAGCTACGCCATTTCTGCTGACCCGATCGTGTCAAGACCCTATCTCGAACAATTCTGGGAGACGGCGGAGCACGACTGCACGGTATCCCCCAATGTCATTAGGGCTACCATTGCTAGTCAGGCTATTGCTTTTTCTAAGGATACCATAAGAAGGGTCCTGCAGTTCAGAGACCTTGCTACCGACACGACAGCCTATCCAGACTACTTTGTGGATGGGTGTTGGAGGCAACGAATGGGATACGTCGAAGCAAGGGACTATGCTTCTTATAAAAAGATGTGGGTATTAGACCAATGGCGGTATTTCACCCATGTCATGATCGTGTGCATCTCGTCTAGGAAAGCTGGGAAAGATGCCATGGGTCATGACCTTGCAGCAGCCATGGTCGGCCTTTCACTCAACAAGGGCTACAACTTCTCCCGCTACATCTTTAAGGCCATCAATGACCAAATCAACACAGCGGAGAGGTTTCGGTTCTTGTTATACCCTCCGTTTGTGCAACTTTTGATAAATGACGCGTTGCCAAACCTTCCTGCTATAGGGGAGAGTCTGCAAGTCAAGCAGGTGGACAAAAGAGTATTTGCTCAATTTCTGAAGCCAGGCAGTGTAGAACCTACCCCTATGAACACAGAACTCTTTGTCCACCTTCTAAATGAAGCATATGTGGCACCTGAAAACTTGAGATGGTACAGCCACGACTCGGAACCTGAACTGAGTGAACACTCCGGTGAGAAACATGAACAACACGATGAGGAGAATGAAAGTGATGATGGATCATCTGAGGATGGAGACGACGAAGGCGGTGATGGTGGTACTGAGGGATCCGATTCAGAAGCAACAGAATCAGATTCTTCTAATTCCGATGACGCACCATCACAGGCACACCCCAAGAGAAGGGCACAGGTAACCCTACCTGAGTCGTCCTCCAAAAGGAAGCGACAAAGCTCGAGCAGCGATTATGAGCCAACATCTGACTCTGACGCTGCTCTACAAAGACAAAGACGAGAGCGTGTTCATAAGAACAGAGGAGATAGGCAAGAGGTTGCTATCCCCAGGGTAGTAGAGGTCCCGACTGTGCAGCAAGTACAAGTTCCAGCTGCCAGTCCAGATTCAGCCTCTACCCCACCAGAATAGCGATTGTACCGAAGGAGGAGAAGGCCACAAGTTCAAGCTGATGTGGCAGTCACGACAGTCACAGAGGAGGTTCCTGTGACGGTGACCCTTCCTACAACATCCGTCCAGGTGGCGGTGACTACTCCAAATGTTACGGAGTCTGTCACCATCACCCCTACCATAACACCCACTCCCATCATCTCATCCCAAATCCTAACACTCACCATTGATCCTCCAAGTCAACCCTTCACATATGAAGATTTCTCACAAGGGTATGACTTTGGTACCATCTTCTCCTCCCCTGTCCATAATGCCGAAGCATCATCGTCTAGGCATCCTGATCCGAATGAAGCAAGGATTGATGTGTTAAAAACCCAAGTTGCTGGACTGCTGAAGACTATTCAGAAGTCAAAGGAGGAATCTGATGCTCAACAAGCACAGATTAATTCACTGGCCGATGAAGTTAGGATTCTACATAGCCAGAAAACGGGGACTAATGAGCAACTGAAGAACGTAATGGCACAGAATGAGCTGTTAATGAAGACAAATGAGATGATTCTAGGCCACAGAATGTCACTTGAGCTAAGGATGGATTTACAAAGAAAAGAGCACGAAGCGATGGTCAAATTAGTTGCAGAGCTGACCAAGAAGCTTGATGCTCAGGGGGAGAAAGAGAAAGAGAAAGAGAAGGAGAAAGTGAAAGAGAAAGAAAAGAAATCGAGCCTTGTCATCCAGTCGACTTGACTAAGGATGACGATAAAGACAAGGATCCTGAAGCAGGTCCTAGTGGAGGTGAGCACCAAGCTTTGGCAATTGTGCCCATCTCTGCTATTCCAATGGCTGAGGGGGAGTCTACTCAGCAAGAGGGTGGTGATACCTCTGGTGGTGGTGGTGATAAAGGGAAGTCAGCAGCCGAGGTGCTCAAGGACTTATCTGATGATGAGATCCTATATCTAGAGCCTGACTATTCAAAAGAAGCACAGATCGATGCTCTCTTCAATCTAGAAGAAGGAGAGATCGACTCTGGTGATGACTGGAATGATGATGATGAAGACGTGGTGATAGAGATTCCCAAGGGTGACGGGGAAGGAGAGTACGAGCTAGAAGATGGAGAGATCTTTAAAGTTCCATCCTTCGACGCTCCACTCGACACAGGTTCAGTCGAGCAGGCTAGTAATGTAGAAGCCTCGACTGAAGCCTCCCCAGTTGACCCTGAACCTGTGGACCCAGAGGCACCGAAAGAAACAGACATGCCTTCTACCTCATCAAATGGTCCAGCTCCTGTGTGGCAAAAGACGTCTATCATAGACAAGCACGGAGCAACAGGGATGATCTTGGCTGTAAGGTTCGAGGAGGACAAGCAGCTGTTCGCCATCAAAAGATCTGGCGGGGTTCAATACTTGAAACCCACCAGTGAAGCGTTCAGCTCCTTGCCCAAATACGACCTTGTGAACCTAGAAAACCGAGAGCTACTGGGTAAGTGTAATCATGCAGTAGCGATGGGTTTGTGGGTGGTTCTGCAGCGTGAAGCAAGATCTGGGAACTTTGAAATGTTCAAGCCTCAGGTGCCCAAGAGAGTCAAGGATAAGCACGCTGTGCATCATGTGACTAAGAAGCACTTAAAGAAATTGGTATACAAGCAAGTGCGATGTGAAACTAAGATTCCCCTGAGCAAGTTATCTAAGGATATTCTTGGTGACATGTGGTACTGGTACGTAGATCCAAAGACGGGCGAGGCTGTGATTATGGGAAAGGGACGTTCCGAAAGTGGGAACATAGTGCCAAAAGAATTGATCAGAATATTTGATGAAGTCTGCTTCATCAACTTTTCTGTGAAAGATCTGGAGGTACTAGCTGATAGGTATTGTGTCCACATGGACGAATGGACAAAGCTCCTTGCTTCTAAATATGACAAGGTGATCAAGTTCTGCCTTGAGTACAAGAAGAAGATGGAAGATAAGGATAGACAGTTGTGAAGACTGAAGATTGAAGACTGAAGACGATGAAGATCCCGAGCTGTTGTCAAGGGGGAGTTTGTTGAAGCACTTTCCTGTGACAACGCTCTGGATAGAGTCTTAGTTTGTATTTTCATGTCTGTAATTGTCTTTGTATGTATTAGTTTATCGAGTTGTATTTACTTTTACATATTGAATGTTGCATTTCTTACTAAGTGTTTTGCGCACTTACATATGCGTAGGAGAAAGCTCCTGCGTACTTAGCAAGTACGCGAGAATACCTTTGCGTACTTGTTAAGTACGCAAGAGCATTTTGCCCTGCGCACTTGCTAAGTGCGCAGGCATCAGGTCAGGTATAAGTAGGATAGGTTGACAGAAGTTAAGTACGCAGGCATAAACACAAATACGCAAGTTGTAATCTCAGTACTTCTCTCTGTAACCTTCAAGTGTTTATAATAGAAAAGAACGTTTAAAGTGATTCTCTTGTTGGTTTACTTTGTTTAGTTTGACTCTCCACCTAGTCACGGGCATTCCGCACCCGGTTCGACTAGTAGACCCACTTGCATGTGACGATCCGCCACACCCGAGGGGCCTACAATGCTCCATCAAAAAATCAATGGTCTGTAGCCAAACGCATCATGTGTTATCTGAAAGGAACCATCAATCATGGACTCCTGATTCGACTCAACACTGGTTCCAATTTACAAGCTTTTACTGACATTCACTAGCCGAGACTCTCATCTCTAAGTGTCTTCTCTAATGCTGACTGGGCTGGATGTCTAGATGACTGTTGATCAATGGGGGATTAGCCATATACATGGGTTCTAACCTCATTTCATAGTTTGCATGAAATAGAAAACATTATCTAGGTCATCTACGGAATCCGAAAACAAAGCCGTTGCCGACACCGTCGCTGAACTAACCTGACTTGAAGCTCTACTCATGGAACTTGGAGTATCCACAACATCTGGTCCAGCTCTTTGGTGTGATAATCTTGGTACAACCTACCTTGCTGCGAATCCTGACTTCCATGCTCGAACAAAGCACATTGAAGTTGATTTTCACTTCGTTCGTGAAACGGTTGCTCAAGGAAAGCTACGTGTGCAATTCATATCTACTACAGACAAAATCTTCGACATCTTCTCAAAACCTCTATCAACACAAAGATTCGAATTCTTAAGTTCCAAACTATAGATCGCTCCCCATCCTTAGCTTATGGGGAATATTCGACACAATTGTAATTAGTGAATATTAGAGGGTGTCAAAGTGTAAATATGGATATTATAAGTACCCCTCCAGTGTAACCTTTTCAGTACAATAATCTAATACAATTCTCAGATTTACACACACTTAGTGTTTAACTAGGGAAATCGATAAAGAAAATGAAATGTGACTAACAGACACAAACAAAAACACATATATATGAACACACACTTGAAACCAAATATAAAATCAAAGACTTGAAATTGATCAATCCAATACCTGCTATGAAAATGCATGATGCACGATCATATATACAATACAATTATACACCAATTATTTACTACTTCAAATTTTCTCATGTTTTGTTTATAAAAGAAAAAATAAAAAGAAGAATAGACATTTAGTTTCCTATTGTTTTACAACGAGCTCCACATAGAGCCTTAGCTCGACTACGCATAATCTTATTGTTGCTCAACTGTCACAAGATTTTTTTCTAGGCAAACCCCCGCAGGTTACTTGCATCAAACCAAATAGAGGTGTATATGAGGATCGTAAGGTGTTGATGTGGGTGCTGGTGTAGATAATAGTTCATGAGAATTTGCGGTACACTGGCATTTTCTTCTCCACCAGAAACCCCTCCCTCTATTACTTGGAAGATCACCCTCATGTACATCTACAAAAGTAATAGCAGAATTTATTAGAAGTGGAAAAATGAACTTGTCATACAACTTAAAAAAATGAAAATATATAGGCTAAAACGGGTAACTTTTATTGTTGTTGAAATCGATTTTAAGACAATCTCCAAGGGGCTTTCCATGTTGGCAGTCCCCGTGTTGAACGGCCTTCTCTCCTCTCTCTTCTTCACAGGTGGCGCCCTTTCACGGGCTCTTCCTTCCAGCCTTGCCCCTCCTACCACGGCTCCACATCGGATCACGGGCGCCACACTACTTCCCATTGGAGATGGTAATCTAACCAATTCACTTTTTTGTTAAAAATGTCAAGGTTTAGTGATTCATGTGTTAAAAATGATTGCAAGTATTTTCAATAAGAATATATTTTTTAATAATGAAACCATTAAGAAAATTATATGCACTCTCAACGCGTTCAACCTATTTAACATGGTCTTACTTATAGCTACATGCTCGTTAATGATAACATAACTTCATGCATTTATATGTAACATCCTCGGAAAATCCTACATTGACAAATGATGGGTTCATAAGAAATCTCTCGGCTTAGATGCCACAATCATGTTTTAGACGCATTGGCTGTAGATGAGAGAAAAACTCCACGGTTAAGCATCATAGGTGCGTAGGTGGGAGCAATATAAGGATGGGTGACATAAGGGGAAGTTTCCACTGAGACAACCAAAAACAAATTTGTAAACTCATTGTGGGAGAAACAAACAATATTGGTTGGTATGAAAGACGTTTGTTACATTATAAGTAAATGAAGGGTCGACTTGCCAATGTCTTAATAAAACATACCGTAACAATCCAAGAGTTTTGCATGGGAGGACATGTGAACGAGAATAGGCGTGACATTGGTGAGAAATGCCCAAAAGCATAGTATAACGATATAGGTTCTTGCCGTCATTTCTTGTACAAGTATATGTCTTGAATACTTTGCATTTAAATGGTGGCAGAACCCGTTGACACCCTACAACCATAAAATACATATTAGGATATTTGCTAGAAATGCTTTATTAAAGGAAAATTATCATCAAATTGCTAATATTATATGTTTGCTAAATGAAAAGTCAACTAGGACCTGGCAATGAGCATGGAAACTCTTAGGTAGTTGGTAAGTTGTTGTTATCAGTTTGGTGGTAGATCCCATCTGGTGTCTCCAAGCTAAAATTCCCTACTTTAATTCAGGGTCAAATTTGTAATTACATGTACCTTATTGAGATGAACAAGTCCCACCTGTGAACATTAACAAACAAGTCATAAACCAACACGCAGTGTTGTATCAATCGAGAATAATACATAAGATTTGAATGAAAAATGACTCAAAAGGCTTAGGTAGGATCGATATAGATTATATAAATCTAATGCTTTTAAAATTTGTCACATGATTGGCCATTTTCTCTCTTTTCATATTTATTTAATGTCATTTGTCTCAATTGTTGATAAATTAATGTCGTCTCTATTCGATTTGAATTAATAACAATCCATTCTTTTAGAACTATATTATAATTTACATGTGTTATAGTATAAAATGATTGAAAATTCCCACATGTTATGTATTATTGGTAATCTATAACAATGAGGATGTTTACAAATGAAACATAATCAAATAATATCTCGTAATTATGTGATGAGGAGTTGATCCATAAGTTAGCGGACTCCTACCTGAACCAACTAGATAGGGGAAAATAGGGCAGAAATGACATAAACTTGAAATAGCCATAACTTGGGTCCCTTATGTAATAAGCTTGTCATTCCGTTTTCTAATAAAAAGTTCCTTGAGTTTATTTTTATATTTGTCTTTGTACTTCTGCTTTGTGTAATTATGAAACCAAAACTAATATATTCTATCTAATACTCCCCTTAGTTGGAGAGAGAACAAATCAAATGTTTAGATTGAAGCAAAATAAAAAACAATGAATATGTTGGTATAATAAAAAAATATATAATCTCGAAAAAATTTCATAAACTTAAGAAGTTAGAAAACCTCGTGGCGACAAATGACAACGACTAATCTAAGTCCATATCAGAGGTGGCAAGAGGCATTGCGACATGTTTATAGGAGTTATGACTGCAGAATCAGGAGCTGCAACTGTCGTCGTGGAAAGTGAAAATAAATAAACTCCAATTCACACACATATATTTATGTAGAGTTAATTACACGAGTAGTTCATGTGGTATGCTAATATTACAAGTTTGTTATCTAAGTTTGAAAAACTATATTAATGGTTCAATAGTTTACCTAAACGTAACACGATAACCCTTAGCGTGGATAAACATTAACTTTGTATTAAAGTCGTATGAAATGATCAAAATATCCCTTACTATTAAAAAAATATTTAAAAAAAAACTAAAATGGATGGCACTAATCTATACTATATAATAAACAAAGGTATTTCCATGCCACGTGTCGCATCCATATTTATTCTTATCATTTTTTTTCGTCTCTCTCTTATTAAATACACCTCTATCTTTCAATAATAATATATTTTTAAAGAAAATATTAATCTATATTTATAGTTTTATACTATATAATAAATAAAGGTTTTTCATATCACGTGTCGCCTCCATATTCATTCTCGTCATTTTTTTCTCGTCTCTCTCTTATTAAATACATCTCTATCTTTTAATAAAAATACATTTAAAAAAAATACTAATCTTTATGTTATTAAATCTCCTGACATATTTTGAGAAGTGTATACGTATGTGTTGACAGATTATATTGTATTTTACGGGTTTATTCAACCCGTGTAAAACATGAGTTTTTAAAAAATAAAGTTTTTATTAATTAATATATAATATTATATTTATTCAGCCCGTGTAATACACGGGATTTTAACCTAGTATTAAAAATATATATAAAATCTTTATTTTTTCTAAAACAAATCTAAATACCCTAAAACCCACCCACGTTTGTTCTTCCTTAATCATCGCCTCCAAGAACCGATTTCAAGCTTCGATGACATTGGACCGCCGCCGCTACTCTCAAAACGACCACCGCCAATCAGGATCGTTCACTTTTTCAATGAGGTTCATGCTGGTTTGTTGATTCAGTTTAGCCTCCACAATCATGTGTGATGGTTTGTGACCTCCACAATACTGTTCTCTTCAAAGAACCAACACCAACATTGAAATTGGCTAATTGATTATCGTACGATGGTTTTGAAGTAAACCCATTGAACATATTCTCATGATTGAATAGGGGTTTGTGTTCAATTATGTTTTCACCTTCGGTTTTTAATCTTGAATTTCTTTAACTTCTTACTTGCATTCACATGCAAACTTTCAATAGGATATGAAGTGGATTCAAATGCTCTAAAATGAATGTAATCTTTTGGTGGTTTAGGAACATTTGATTTCTTTTATTTTTGGCCATTTGTATCCTACTCTGTTTTCTTAACCTTTCTTTTAGTCCAGTTCATCATTTCCTTCTTCGTGATTCATAACAAATAAATAAGTTTTTTGTTCACTTTTGTGAATTTGGAACATAATGAATCAAATAAGTTGTTGATTTGAGATGATTTTGTTCGATTATTGTAATATTGGCATACACATGGACCATACGTGTAATTAACTCATCTATCTATTCTATATAATAAATAAATGTTTTGATTGGACATTTGTCACTCTCTTATGCATGTTTAACTTTTTCCCCCGCATCTCTCTCATATTAATTATATAAATTTCTTTAATTGTTTTTATAATTTTTTGTTTCCCGTCTCTCTCTTCTATTAAATAATAATAATTTCTATATTTTTTTTATAAAACGTTTTTCATAAATCTATATCTATATTTATATAATAAATAGAGATTTTTAGTGCCACGTGTCGCCTCCATATTCATTCTCACAATTTTTTTCATGTCTCTCTCTTATTAAATACACCTCTATCTTTAATAATAATATATTTTTAAAGAAAATATTAATTATACTAATAAAACATATTTATTTTAAGTTATCTCTTATTATAAGAAACTTTGAAATCTAATTATGTAACTTTTATTTATAATCAAATAGTAAATGAAAGTAAAATTAATTAAATAGTAATTAACGTATTTTCGAAACCCGATTAAATATTAATTTTTACATATTTTGAATTTTGTTTTCTATACTTAGTATATATAATACATTTTTACTCTTATAATATATATACACAAAAATTTAAGAATTTTATATATTGATACTTTTCACCCCTATATATATATATATATATATATATATATATATATATATATATATAGAGAGAGGGAGGGAGAAGAAAGTTCCCCTACAAAGTGGGTTTTTCCTAAAAAGTATAGGAAGTAAGGTGAATGCGCCACATGTACGGTACTGATTCGATGGGTGAGGGGTATTTGCGTCATTTATGTTTACAGAAAAATAGCACAATTTATATCGTATATGTTGTGCTAGTTTAACATTTATAATTGTGTTGTTATACGATATAACTGTGCTAATAATGGTAATCAGCACAGATTTCGAGCATTATTATCTTTTTTTCTAAAAAAAACCATTTTTTATATAAAAAATGTAACATACTATACTCAAATTAAAGGTAAAAAAATGTTCAATTTTATGGTGAAATCTTACACATATGTAAATAAAAGACTTACTCATATGAAAATGTTTATAAAATACGAATACATATAAATTTACTCTTATCAATTCATATATATTCTTGTATTTGAATAGTAATTCTAGTATTTTAAACAAATAAATGATTTTTTATTGTTTTTAGTGAGTTCTCAAATGATCCACTCTGTCTCTCTCTCTGTCTCTCCCCCTCTCTCTCTCTCTCATGAAAAGCAAATGAAGATTTTTTTGTATATATAGGAACAAAAAATGGGGAATCGGGGAACCATGTGTTTCACATGTGAAAAATTCATAATAAACTCATTTTTACGTAATCTTTTTAAGCTTTTGCATATAAACACATTTAAAAGCCGTTCTAATAAAAATATTAAAATATTTAAAAATGAAAATTAGTAAAAAAAATCTGCATAACAAATTATTTTTTAGAACGGCTTATTCATGACTTTATATGCAAAAGCTCCGAAGAAAATTATATAAAAATGAGTCTTTTATGAGTATTTTACATGTGAAACATATGATTTTCCGGTTCTCTACTTTTTATGGTAGTCTAATGAACCTTCCTCTATATATATCAGTGGTTGATATGAACAATGACATTGAAGTAAATAAATCCAAATTAAAGGTTATTAATTTAGTAGTATAGGGCAAATCTAGTAGAAAAAGGTTAATTTAAAAAACCACCAGCAAATCCCTAAATTCACTCTTCTCATTCCCTTCTCTTAGTTTACGGTCTGCAAATAATCAAAAAAATCTACATATACGTAGCAATAAAAAAATCAGACGTGTTCTATACAAAACACATATACCAACAAACTACGTATGTAACGTAATGAATAAGCTGTCACTAGTGTTGAACATAAATAAGGGAAGAAGCGGAGGGATGGTTTCGCACACTAGGTTAGAAACCCGTGTATTACACGGGTTGAATCATTAAAAGAATACAATTGATAATGCACCTATCTACTTCTCATTACTGTTATATTAAGGTTTCACGTTTTCAAGACTGGTTTAAGAAATATATCACATTTTGTAGCTAACATTAATTTTCACAAGTGTTTGTCTAACTGTCACACCCCCAAAATCCACTAACAGAGTCTTAGCGCGAGGCATGTGACAAACCAGGATCTCAGTTATTAGTTACGTCAAACGACACTATATGAGTTTAAACAAAACCATAAATATTTAGAGTAAATGCGGAATCGATACACAAAGTATTTAATGCGCAAAACAAACGCGCCCAAAGTCAATGAAATAAAAGCAGATAAATTGTTCAAATGTTAACGGACTCCCACGCATGTCCTAAATGTGCACATGTGCTTAGCGACCTGAGAAAATATGTATGAAAAGTGTCAACACTAAGTTGGTGAGTTCACAGGTTTCAGTTTCATAATAATGTTTGCCAGATTATGTACATTCAATATATATCAATAGATAGCTAACCTATGTTCATGTTTACTAAAGCGCTCGCAACCGAAGCTGACTGTTTGTAATGTTTGAATGCCTTCCACCATGTCTATCAACAATGGTGACGTCTTTAGGCAATATTACACTCGTTCGACCTCCATTCGAGTTAGCGCGACTAACGCGGGTGGGGTTTGTCAAACCCAGTAGTACTACTCAAGATTACCTTGCTAAGTTCATATTAAACGGTTCGATGTGTAAGGACTTTCATGATAGAGCGTTACGCTTACTCTTAACAAGTGATAATATAAGAATTACAGAAATCATATGTTTGCTTCATGTTTTCTCCCCCTAGTTTAAAAATAGTAAATGGGGTCGTGAAACTCACCTGAGTTGTGTAAAGCGTAGCAATTAGCACCACACAAGGATGCAATATAAACAACAAATGGATTGTACGCGGACAATCTACGAATGCCCTAGAATATGATTTATGACAGTTAGTAACACATAGGATTTTGTGACGATGATACGGGAAAGGTCGGATGTCCTCAAAACACACTTATGAGTAACGAGTAGACAAACATGTCATCGGGATTTAAAAATCCCTAGTTTAAAACTTAAAATGGATGTGGTACGTACAAAACACTACCAAACACGAGCTAATAATATAATATATATATAAATATATATATATATAATATATATATATATATATATATATATATATATATATATATTCGTGTGTTTTTTGAATTAAATGATAGTTTAAGAAATAATATAAATAATTATTTTAATTTTAAAATGTAAATAATTATTGAAGTGACAAATATAAAAAATATATTATTTTTAATTAACAATATATGCTTAGGTTGGAGTAGGAACTAAATCCCAAGCACACGGGTGTTTTTCCCGGGGTCAAACCATCTAATTATAACATTATAATAGCATGGGGATTAATTTTTATAGGAGGAGACCAAGGAAAAAGCCCCTAAAAGAATTAATACAGGAGATTGGATTCGAACCCAGGTCTCCTGTGTATCAGCCTAGAGACTTAACCATGTCCTCCCGCTAGGGTCTCGCACACACAACCGGATTCGTTTGGTTTTAACACTCACTCCCACTTGGTTCTTCACCCCCTATCAAAGCCGAACCAAACTCAACCCCAAATCTAACGAATTCGATAACGATTGATCCAAAAGACATAGGGGTTTTGTAACACAGTATATTACGAATCTGTGGATGGATTTAATTGCAAAATCATTTGGTTTTGAATCGTTAAATTCCTATTTGAATAGCCGAAACCCTAGTTTAAGGACACGAAATTAAATTGATCGAACTCGATAATGTTTACTGCTGAAATCATAGGGCTTTTACAGATTATGAGATTGCGAAACTACCCATATAGTTTAATTGCATTGAGTTTGAGTCTAGACTGGTGTTCGATTAAACCGAATATCGGTTCATGTTTAAATCGATATTGTAAGCCCGAATTGGCATAGGACTTTTGATCTCGTTATGAAAACGAAACTGTGGAAGTGTTCAATTACCAGAATTGGTTTCGAATTGATGGTGCTCGACTAAAAGTCAGTCGCGACTTGCGTGGCTTGTTCTTCGGTGACTCCGGTCTTGTCTCCCGTCGAATTGGTGTGTGCAATAGCCTCTCAGGAGTTCGTTCAAGGTGTGCAGTTGCTTAATTGTGAGAATAACAGACGAATTGATCGAATTTGATGGGTTCACGATGAGGGGTCGACAGTTACGAGTTTGATATTCATAATGTGATTAATTTGTGATTAATAATGGTGTTAAATGGTTCAATGATGATCGCCATTATCATAGTTATACGTTACAACTTCGAATTCGAACAGATTTACGGTTAAGGGTTGCGAATTTGGATCAAGAACATAGGGGGTTTAACTTTGAAAAGTCAATAGAACCATACACACTCAATTTTGACTCGATAAAGTCAACATAATTGAGTTTTGAGTAATTACACAACTAGTCCTTGTAGTTTAAGTGTAATAGAGTTTGAATTATGACCAGTTTAGTCCCTGAGGTTTGTAATAGAGTTAACGGGGTTAACCGGGATTTATCGGGTGTCACATCATCCCCTAGTTGAATATTTTCGTCCCAAAAATTAAAATAATTAAAAAAAATATTTACGGATGTCACATCATCCTCTACTTGAAAGAATTTTCATCCCGAAAAATAAATAGTACCTTATGTGTTTGACGTGGATTGCTTGAAAATATGAGGGTACTTGCGCATCATCTGACCCTCGCTCTCTCATGTGAATTCCGGTCTGCGTTTCGAGTTCCAACGAACTCTGAAATTAGGGATCTTACTATGTTTGAGCGTTTTGCCTTCCCTATCCATGATTTCGACTGGTTCTTCAATGAAGCGTAATTGTTTATCAATTTGTAGTTCCTCAAGTGGAATTACGAGTGTCTCGTCTGCTAGACATTTCTTTAAGTTTGAGACGTGAAAGACGTTGTGCACACCACTAAGTCCTTCAAGTAGGTCCAATTCTCTTCATTATCTTGAACGATCCAACATAACGAGGATTTAGGTTGCCTCGTTTCCCAAAACGAATCACACCTTTCCAAGGTGAGACTTTTAATAGAACCATATCACCTACTAGATATTCTAATGGCTTCGGACGCTTATCGGCATAACTCTTTTGACGATCACGGGCTGCCGCCATACGATTTCGAATTTGTACGATTTTCACTGAGGTTTCGAGCACAAGTTCAGGACCCGTAAGTTGGCTATCCCCAACTTCAGCCCAACAAATAGGTGATCGGCATTTCTGTCTGTATAATGCCTCAAACGGTGCTACTTTGATGCTAGTGTGACAACTGTTATTGTAGGAGAACTCCACTAATGGCAAGTGAGTTTCCCAACTGTTACCGAAATCAATCACACAAGCTCGTAGCATGTCCTCTAGGGCTTGAATAGTACGTTCAGTCTGGCCATCTGTTTGCGGATGGTACGATGTGCTCATATCCAGGCGCGTGCCTAGAGCTTTTTGTGAGGATTACCAGAAACGTGAGGTGAATCGAGCGTCACGATCATAAATGATTGAAATTGGCACTCCGTGCCAAGAGAAGACTTCCTTTAGATAGATACGAGTTAGCTTCTCCATCTTATCAGTCTCTTTAATTGCTAGAAAGTGAGCGGATTTAGTCAAACGATCTACGATCACCCAGATGGTGTCGCATCCGCTAGGAGTTTGAGGTAGTTTGGTGATAAAGTCCATGGAAATCTGCTCCCATTTCCACATTAGGATTTCCGGTTATTGAAGCAAACCAGAAGGCTTTTGATATTTGAATTTGACCTTTGAGCAGGTCAGGTATTTGCTAACATAGGTGGCTATACCAGGTTTCATGTTCAGCCACCAGTACAGAACCTTTAGGTCATGATACAACTTATCGGAACCAGGATGAATGGAATACCGAGATTTGTGAGATTCATCCATTACAAGTTCCCTTATGTTCCCGTACACTGGAACCATATTCGCTCTGCGATGTAGCGAATGTAGTTCGATTAAACTTCGAGTTGTTTCTCCATACCGCGCGTGGACTCCAACGGTAGGTTTTCCTCTTTCAGGGCGTCTAGTTGAGCATTACGGATTTGATCAGGTAGTCCATGGTGGATATTGAGTTTTAATGCTCGGACTCGTCTAGGTTTAGTTTTTTTCCGGCTTAGGGCATCGGCTACTACATTAGCCTTGCCCGGATGATACTTGATTGCATAATCATAGTCATTCAGGAGTTCGATCCAGCGACGTTGTCGCATGTTCAACTCTTTTTGTTTGAATATGTGATGAAGACTATTGTGATCGGTGTACATGGTGCACTTGGTACACTTGGTACCGTACAAATAATGTCTCCAGATTTTCAGTGCAAACACTACAACTCCCAATTCCAAGTCATGGGTCATTTAATTCTTCTCATGGATTTTCAACTGACGGGAAGCGTATGCAATAACCTTCTCGCGTTGCATTAACACACAACCGAGACCCTGAATGGAGGCATCGCAATACACTACAAAGTCATCTGTTCCCTCTAGAAGAGATAGGATGGGTGCACTACAGAGTTTCTACTTTAACAGTTGGAATGATGATTCCTGGATTTCGTTCCAATTATAGGGTTTACCCTTTTGGGTTAGGGCAGTGAGAGGTTGATCAATCTTTGAGAATCCCTCGATGAATCAACGATAGTAGCCAGCCAATCCTAGAAATCGTCGCACCTTTTTTAGTGTCATTGGTGCCGCCCAATTCTTGATGGCTTCTACTTTGGTTGGATTGACATGTATTCCTTTCTCGTTGACTACATGTCCTAGAAATTGAACTTCACGAATCCAAAATTCGCACTTGGAAAATTTGGCGTACAATTGCTCTTGTTTCAGTAGTTCCAGGATTAAACGTAGGTGTTCCTCATGTTCTTCCTTGTTCTTATAATAGATAAGGATATCATCAATGAATACGATAACGAATTGATCAAGGTAGGGTTTACACACATGATTCATGAGATCTATGAACATCGCGGGTGCGTTGGTTAGTCAGAATGGCATGACCATAATCTCGTAGTGGCCGTACCTAGTTCTGAATACAGTCATAGAGATGTCTTCATCTCGGACTCTCAGTTAATGATAACCGGATCTAAGATCGATCTTTGAATAGAAGCTTGATCCCTGAAGTTGATCAAACAGATCATCAATACGGGATAACGATTCTTGATAGTCACTTTGTTCAACTCACGGTAATCGATGCAAATACGAAAAGTCCCATATTTCTTCTTGACGAATAAGATTGGAGCTCCCCATGGCGATGAGCTAGGTCTGATAAAACCCTTATCCAACAACTCTTGCACTTGTGTAGATAATTCTTGTAATTCGCTGGGTGCAAGTCTGTACGGTGCCCGAGAAATAGGCGCTGCTCCGGGTGCTAAATCAATCTGAAATTCGACTTGACGATGAAGTGAAAGACCTGGTAGGTTTTCAGGAAATACTTCTGGAAAGTCATGAACGATCGAAATGTCGTCAATCTTCTTCTCTTCAGATGGTTATTCGGCGACAAGAGTCAGAATAGCAGTATCACCTTTACGCAAACACTTCTGTGATTTCATGAAAGATATGATGCCCACGACAGCACCACTCTTTTCGCCTTGGACAGAAAGGGTTTCTCCGCTAGAGAGAGGAAGGCGAACAATTTTATCACGACAAATGATCTCAGCTTGATTTTTGGATAACCAATCCATACCGACAGTTATGTCAAAATTGCCAAGTGTGACCGGCATGAGATCGATATCAAGCTTATGACCAGCCAATCCTAGTTTACATCCCCTAAGGATGTGAGTTACTTCGATTATCTGACCGTCTGCTATCTGTATAGTGTACGTAGTTTCTAATAGGGTCGGAGTTGCTTTTAACAGGTTACTAAGATTCTTAGATATGAAACTTCTATCTGCACCGGCATCAAAAAGGACAGAAGCAAAACACTCATTCAGAAGAAACTTACCGGTAACCACATTGTGATCATTTCTTACTTCCCCGGAACCAATCAATAAGGCTCGCCCCTTCTCACTGTTTCCGTTGTTGTTACCGTTGTTGCCCTGAATGTTACCATTGTCGTTACCGTTTCCATTACCATTCCCACCTTTCTTCAATTGAGGAAAATCTTTCCTGAAGTGTCTTTCTTTGCCACATTCATAACATCCCCTGGTGGATCCTTGTTGTTAAAACGGTTGCTTAGGTTGGAGTTCACCCCTACAGTCTTTTGCAGCGTGGCCCATTTTACCACACAGTTGGCAACGATGTTTATCACAAGCACCATTGTGGTTAAATCCACACTTGTTACACTTAGGGTATTTCCCAGCATAATTACCCTGGTTTTGACCTGAAGAGGTTGAATGATTGAAAGTTTTGGTAGCCTCAAACCTACGTTGTTGCTGTTGAGGTGGGTTAGACTGAAAAATCTTGGTGTTGGTGTTGCTATCAACCTTTCTTTTGTTACTGTCAGTAGCTTTGGAAGTTGTGCCCATCGGGGTAAGGTACCTTGAGTTACAGCCTGATCAGTTAGCCTATGAGCAAGTCGGATGGTTTGCTGAATAGATGTAGGGTTAGAAGAAGTGACCGTGCTCTGAATTTGAGGTATCAGACCATCAATGTACCTCTCGGTCCTTTTATATGCTGGTGTCACCATATGAGGGCACATGACTGCATACTCATGTGAACGAGTAGTATAAAGTTCAATCTCAGAACCTTCCATCTTCAAGTTCCAGAATTCTCCTTCCAACTTATGAATTTCATCTCTAGGACAGTACTCCTCCCGCAACATAGTTTTGAACTCTTCCCACGGTAGGGTGTTAGCCATGTCCAGACCCAATATCTGGACTTGAGAGTTCCACCAGGTGAGGGCAAGACCCTCTAGAGTACCTGATGCATATTTTACCTGATTGGATTGTGGGCAGTTGCACATAGCAAACACAGACTCAACTTTCTCAAACCAACGGACCAAACCAACAGCTCCCTCGGCTCCACTATAGGTTTGGGGCTTGTGGTCCATGAAAGTTTTTAAGGTACAGGTGTGCTGACCTGGATTGAAAACAATACACAATTGAGAATACAAGGTTTGGAAACGACTTTGGAGTGATGAATTGACTTACTAGAGTCAACGGATATTGGATTTACCTGCAGCATTATGTGCAGCTTGGCTTGCTGCCATGGCTATTTCTACACGTTCATTAATCAGTGATGTGAGCTCACCTGTAGTCATATTGATGTTACCACGTCCACCACGACCGCGTCCAGACATGATCACATTTACAAATACAATAATGAGAAAATATATCGCATATTATCATCATACAAGTACGAGTAAGCAATGAAAACTAAACCACAACATCTAATATTTCAATAATAATCCTTGATTAGATAAATTGTAACGGCTACAAAATAAATAAACTAAAACATCAAAATCCTGAAATATCTGTTGGATGGGAACAACCCTGCCCATCTAGGTTTATAAAGAAAGAAATAACTAAAGATAGAATGTCAAATGCCACTGCTAGCTGAAGAAATAACTGATCCAACATCCTCGTCCTCATCCTCAGCTTGATCTTCTTCAGACTCAACATCTTGTGCGTCTTCTGCTGCAATGGCAGCCTCGAGTTGTGCCTCTATTTGCACAATCCTGGTCTGGGCTACTTCGATGGTGGCCTCTAGTGTATCCACTCGAGCTTCCATATGATGGAATGAATTCATCAAATTCTCATGATAATGGCCAGTGTCTGCTAACTCTGTTGTTAGTTTTTCAATCTTCTCATTCGTTTGCCTCTCTCGTTCTAACAGGCCGGTGATTTCCCCTGTAGCGTCTCACATATTCCGGATCTCCCGGTCCATAGTGGCTACAAAGGCAGCTAAGGCCTGCTCAAATGGGTAAGGCAAAGGTGGAAGAGTCTTTAGAGTGGAAGTAGTGGCTGCAAAGTATGGAGGTGGGACCTGCTCCTGCCGAACCCAACTCCTGATCATGCTAGGATACCACTCCCAATCCTGCGTGTTACCTTCAGCCCGCACATGGAATGGCTCATCATACACGATGGTGTCGTCTATCGGGCTCAGCCGACGCCTCTTGGGCTCTGGTGAAAGTATGATAGAAACATCATGCTCCTTGGCAACAGGTGATGAAGGTGGAGTAGACATATCCTGTAACGTAAGGTATAAGTGCCATGCTTGAGTGCCTGTGTCGTGTAACTAATGCATGTGTATAGTTATAGTCTAGTATGCAATCCTATTTCTCTATAACTAATGTCTCTAATACCAATCTGTCACACCCCCAAAATCCACTAACGGAGTCTTACCGCGAGGCGTGTGACAAACCAGGATCTTAGTCATTAGTTACGTCAAACGACACTATATGAGTTTAAACAAAACCATAAATATTCAGAGTAAATGCGGAAGCGATAAACAAAGTATTTAATGTGCAAAACAAACGTGCCCAAAGTCAATGAAATAAAAGCAGATAAATTGTTCAAATGTTAAAGGACTCCAATGCATGTCCTAAATGTGCACCTGTGCTTAGCTACCTGAGAAAATATGTAAGAAAAGTGTCAACACTAGGTTAGTGAGCTCACATGTTTCAGTTTCATAATAATGTTTGCCAGATTATGTACATTCAATATATATCAATAGGTAGCTAACCAATGTTCATGTTTACTAAAGCGCTCGCAACCGAAGCTGACTGTTTGTAATGTTTGAATGCCTTCCACCATGTCTATCAACAATGGTGACGTGTTTAGGTCAATATTACACTCGTTCGACCTCCAATCGAGTTAGCACGACTAACGCGGGTGGGGTTTGTCAAACCCAGTAGTACTACTCAAGATTACCTCGCTAAGTTCATATTAAATGGTTCGATGTGTAAGGACTCATGATAGAGTGTTACGCTTGATAATATAAGAATTACAGAAATCATATGTTTGCGTCATGTTTTCTCCCCCTAGTTTAAAAACAGTAAATGGGGCCGTGAAACTCACCTGAGTTGTGTAAAGCGTAGCAATTAGCACCACACAAGGATGCAATAGAAACCACAAATGAATTGCACGCGGACAATCTATGAATGCCCTAGAATATGATTTATGACTAGGAACACATAGGATTTTGTGACGACGATACGGGAAAGGTCGGATGTCCTCAAAACACACTTATGAGTAACGAGTAGACAAACATGTCATCGGGATTTAAGAATCCCTAGTTTAAAACTTAAAATGGATGTGGTACGTACAAAACACTACCAAAGACGAGCTAATAATATATATATATATATATATATATTCGTGTGTTTTTATGAATTAAAGGATAGTTTAGGAAAAAATATAAATAATTATATTATTTTTAAAATGTAAATAATTATTGAAGTGACAAAAATATTAAAAAATATATTATTTTTAATTAACAATATATGCTTAGGTTGGATTAGGAACTAAATCCCGAGCACTAGGGTGTTTTTCCCGGGGTCAAACCATCTAATTATAACATTATAATAGCATGGGATTAATTTTTATAGGAGGAGACCAAGGAAAAAGCCCCTAAAAGAATTAATACAGGAGACCCGACTGTCTATCAGCCTAGAGACTTAACCATGTCCTCCCGCTAGGGTCTCGCACGCACAACCGGATTCGTTTGGTTTTAACACTCACTCCCACTTGGTTCTTCCCCCTATCGAAGCCGAACCAAACTCAACCCCAAATCTAACGAATTCGATAACGATTGATCGAAAAGACATAGGGGTTTTGTAACACAGTATAATGCGAATCTGTGGATGGATTTAATTGCAAAATCATTTGGTTTTGAATCATTTAATTCCAGTTTGAATAGCCGAAACCCTATTTTAAGGACACGAAATTAAATTGATCGAACTCGATAATGTTTACTGCTGAAATCATAGGGCTTTTACAGATTATGAGATTGCGAAACTACCCATATAGTTTAATTGCAATGAGGTTGAGTCTAGACTGGTGTTCGATTAAACCGAATAATGGATGAACCCTAGAATCGGTTCATGTTTAAATCGATATTATAAGCCCGAATTGGCATAGGGCTTTTGATCTAGGTATGAAAATGAAACTGAGGAAGTGTTCAATTACCAGAATTGGTTTCGAATTGATGGTGCTCGACTAAAAGTCAATCGCGACTCGCGTGGCTTGTTCTCCGGTGACTCCGGCCTCGTCTCCGGTCGAATTGGTGTGTGCAATAGCCTCTGAGGAGTTCGTTCAAGGTGCGCAGGTGCTTAATTGTGAGAATAACAGACGAATTGATCGAATTTGATGGGTTCGCGATCAAATTTGATGGGTTGGCGATGAGGGGTCGACGGTTATGAGTTTTATAATCATAATGGGATTAATTTATGATCAATAATGGTGTTAAATGGTTCAATGATGATCGCCATTATCATAGTTATATGTTACAACTTTGAATTCGAACAGATTTACGGTTAAGGGTTGCGAATTTGGATCAAGAACAAAGGGGGTTTGACTTTTAAAAGTCAACAGAACCATACACACTCAATTTTGACTCGATAAAGTCAACAGAATTGAGTTTTGAGTAATTACACAACTAGTCCTTGTAGTTTAAGTGTAATAGAGTTTGAATTATGACCAGTTTTGTCCCTGAAGTTTGTAATAGAGTTAACGGGGTTAACCAGGATTTGTCGGGTGTCACATCATCCCATAGTTGAAAGAATTTTAATCCTGAAAATTAAAATATTAAAAAAAAAATTCTGGATGTCACAGTAACATCCCGGTTTCTCGGTTAAAAGACGGGATTTGTACTTATGTACTTAAACGTAAATTTTTAACGGGTTTTATTATTAATTTTTTAAAGTCACGAGCAAGGCCAAGCCCCAAAGGCCACGGGTACGCATAGGCCAAGCTCAGCACGTATGGGGGGAACCCTATAGGGTGCGACGCAAGGGGGGACCCCATTTGTGTTGTTTACGGTCGAGAGCAAGGAGGAAGAAGGGAGCGAGCCATTTGTCGTGAATCACGCCCGGATCAAGGTATTTTCGTGATTTTTAATCATCCGTAGTGCGTGAGTCCTCGAAACATTGTGTTTGATGTTTTTGTGATTCTAGGGTTTTGCGCAAGGGACCTAGTTTGAGAAGGAAGAGTTCGTCGGTGATTTGATTCGCACGAGTTGTCACACCCTGGGTGTGCAACTCAGAGTGGTACATGTTTTGAATAATCCTTTTATTTGCACAGCGAAAATTACATCGTTCTGAGTTTCATGAAAATTCTCTACTTTTGTAGTCGAGTAACTGCCATTTTCATAAAACATGGGGAATTAAACACCCATAATAATTTACAATCATTATTCTGAAATTCAAAGTTTTATACTTCGTATTACAATATTGTTTAAAATATCCCGAGCCACGGGAGCCATGCCTCTGTGTACTATAGTCACCACCAGCTGGTTCAAAACAAAGTTATGTATTCTGGAGTCTAGGGGTATATCCTCCCTAAACCACTACTTTACTATCAAGGCTATTCATAATTACATGAAACCATTTTGAAAATATACGTCAACAAAATTTGGTGAATTATATTTACAAGACCCAAAACATTTTATCACATGAAACAGTTAAATCTATTTAATCATAATTTACATGGTAACATACACATTCACTACCACCTTATACACTAGTAACTGAAATTCAAGTGGATATAACTTCCGGTGTATTTCCGGCTGAGCTATAATCCTTCCACAAGAATGAAGCTAGCCATACCATAGCCGAACCATGGTCATACACTAACAACTGAAATTCAAGTGGATATAACTTCCGGTGTATCTCCGGATGCGCTATAATCCTTCCACAAGAATGAAGCTAACCATACCATAGCCGAACCATGGTCATACACTAACAACTGAAATTCAAGTGGATATAACTTCCGGTGTATCTCCGGCTGCGCTATAATCCTTCCACAAGAATGAAGCTAGCCAAATCATAGCCGCACCATGGTATGTATATCAATTTGATCAAACCATACGTACAATAAATGGAAAGATGATTTCTGTAAGTTACCTTTATGTATTAGATATTTAACTGGGTTCATGCCAATTTGAAAGTATGAAAACTTTGTATGGTTTTAAAAAAAACTATAAATGTATTCACCTTAAATGAGTTCTTAAATGAATGCAGCGCTTCGTCTCTTATCTCGAAGATATCTAGGTACTGATACAGTAGTCCTATGTTAGGTTAGGGTACACTTAACTACTTATTATCCTGGTTGATATTGACTAAAGCTTCCTTGGTTAAGCATGGGTGATCAGTCCATGTCAAACTAAAGCTAGGCTACCCAATACCTACCCTAACAATAACCCTAAGGCCTAATAATAATAAAATTAACTAATAATTAAGTAGACATAAACTTAAACGAGAATATACCTGAAAACTATCTACGACAATTTGTTGTAAAGTCTCCCTACTCGTGCTCCAAAAATAACTATTAAACACACCCAACAAGATATTGATGACTCGGGATTTAGTTTATACTAAAGTGTTCTCGTGAAAATTTAGTTATACATATGGGTTTGTTAAATGTTCTATTTATACTTGAATTCTACGAAGTACTTTTCCCCTGACTTTCGATGTGGGATTCTTGAATTGGAATAAGTTCGTGTGACGTCAATTGCACATATATGCTAGTTGATATTATTTATTATTAATATATTATTCTACTTAACCCAGATCCTTATCTTGTTTTTCTCTTATAACTTTTAAAATATAACGTTTTATAAAATTACGAATATATCATTGGGATGAACGTATTTTTCTCTACGAGTTAACCTAAGTTTAGTTAAAAACGGAGCAAGTTTCAAAAATAATATTTTATTAATATTATTATTATTATTATTATTATTATTAAACGGTCTCTTATGACACTAAAAGCTCGTCTAAAACTCAAATTTCAAGTAGTCATTTTATTCGTTTATGATTACGAGGTCAAGCGTTATAAAAATATTCGGGGTATTACATTCTCCCTACCTTTATTCAAATATTGTCCTCGAGATTTATGGAACAGGTGTGGATACTTATTTCTCATTTCTGACTTTAATTCTCATGTGTATTCTGGACCACGTGTGGAGTTCCACTTGACATTCACAATTGCCAAAGTTTTTCTTTTTAGTTTCTTGATTTGTCGATCTTTTATATGAATTTGTTGTTCGATAAATTTCAACTTCTCGTTAACCTCAACATCTTTTAGTGGCATTATTAAACTTTCATTGGCCAAACACTCGCGTAAGTTTGACACATGAAATACATCGTGTACGTCACTCATTTTTTCTTGTAGTCTTAATCGATAAGCTACCGGTCCAATTTGTTCCAGGATTTCAAAAGGTCCCACAAAGCGTGGACTTAATTTTTCCTTCTTTCCAAATCGGACCACACCTTTCCAATGTGAAACTTTCAATAATACTTTATCAACTACTCTGAATTCTAACGGCTTCCTTTTCCTATCGGCATAACTTTTCTGTCGATCTCTACCCGCTTTTAATCTTTCACAAATCTGTAATATTTTGTCGGTTGTTTCCTGGACAATCTTAGGTCCAGACAATTGAGTTTCTCTAACTTCAGACCATCACACCGGAGTGCTACATTTTCGCCCGTACAAGGCTTCAAATGGTGCTGCATGAATACTCGTGTGATAACTATTATTGTATGAAAATTCGATGAGAGGCAAATGATCATCCCAACTACCTCCCAAGTCTATCACACATGGCCTGAGCATATCTTCTAATGTCTAAATTGTTCTCTCACACCGCCCATCAATCTGTGTGTATTTCCATTTTCATTTCTTACTTCAGTTTCTACGTTCAATCATAAACATGTTTGAATTTGCACTCGTCTTTTGTTTTTCAATCTCTTTACTTGTTGACATTAAATCTGTAGGATTGGCTTACTAATTTCAACTTTTTGTTTATTCTTATATCGTCTGAAATCCATATATGGAACATACTATTATTCGTATAATGGTTAATAAAATGAAAGCAGCTTGTTAAATAAATGGATAATAATAGCATCTAGAATGTTATTACTCATTTATCAACTAACCATATTCTTATTATTTTCCATTATGTTTCGTACATGTTTGTTCATATCTCAACTTGTCTTATTCATTTCACTACTAGAAAATATATCTTTAATGACACGCATTGCATATCATAAAAAAGGGTATATGACACGCAATGCGTGTCAAGGAAGACCTTGTCAACAATGACGATGACCCGCATTTTGTGTGTCATCTATTTATGACGCGCATTTTTTTGTCATAAATGTGTGTCATGGTTTTAGTTGTTTAAAAAAAATATTTTTTTTATATAATTACTAATTTCCAGTTTTCCACATTAATATCATAAAATAGTAATAAACATTTCATAATAAAAAATAAAAAACACATGGTAAAACAATTCATTTCATCAAATATAAACAAACATTTAAAAGTAACAAAAGTCGATTACAAATTCAACATAATGTCAATACAAAGTTTCACCGAAAAATGAAGTTTGATACAAAAGTCGACCATTTTTCACGAACTCCAACAATATCAACATCGGTGTATTCATCTTTCCTTCCCCCGACCTAAGAAAAAATTTGTAAATAAATAATTATCAAAGATACATACATATATATATATATTATTGTAAAATACTTATTGAAACATCATAAGACAATATATTTATCACTACCAAGTTTCCATAAAAAAAACCCTAAAATTAAAATACTATTAGCAACAATACAAAGCAATAATACTATTGAAACATGAGGGTATGATGAAATTAATACAATCAAACACATAGAATTTGTTCAAAACTGAATATAATCATGTAAATGTGGGTCAAAACTGAATATAATCGATTGATATTTTTAGATTTCGAAATTTCACCTAAAAAAGATAATACAACAAAAGAAAAAAAATATCCGGCATCATTCATATAATTCTCATGTTTTTTTCCAAATATAATATATGGGAACGAAAATCATCTTAAGTTATGATGAAAGTGTGGCGCATTCTACAAAGAAACAAAGAAAAACCATTACCGTGATTTTTTGTTGAAAGTAAGATCAATCTGAAAGTAAAGGTGACAGAAGGTTACATTTTGACTATTTTGGTTAAACGCGCCTTTTCAAATTCGAACTTTTGATACTTATCCGTTCCAAACTTACATTAACCATTTTTTTTGGTAGTAGGTTGTCACAAAAACTAATGTAGATATCAAACTTTTTCATGAAAATTGAAACAACAGAATTTGAAAAGCAGTTGGTTTGACCCGAAGAGTCAAAGTCATGTGCCCCTTGTTTGAAACAAAAAAGTCAAACACCAAGCAGATAATGTGAAGTCAATGTATCACCTAACATCATGGAGACTAAAAGTATGTAAATAACAATTAGGACGTCTCAATACAAATTGGGCAGTAAGCCCTGGAGGACAAAAAAAGTTTTTAGTATCATGTTCAAGTTATTAGTTTACAATACTGTACCTGCAGCAAAACACTAAATGATGCTCGACCAGCTGACATATACTTGTCTATTTCCCGTTGCATTTCTGGATCTGCAGAATGACATTTTCAAGAAACTAGGATATGAGAAAACAGGAAATTTTGCTTTTCAACAAATTATTAGCCCTTTTACTTGCAAGTTCAAGATGAAGGTTGAAAGTACCAGTTTTTTAACAGAAGGATAATTAATGAATTTGAACATAGCTAAAAGATTAAACTTACCACACGTTATTTTCTTACGCTCATTGGCGAACAGTCGCACTAATTCCCCCTGTAATTTTGGTGCAAACTTTATGCCATTAATAAGTTAGAAATATGGTTACCACACAACAGGCTGAAATGTGAAAACCATAAAAGATATTTACAAGATCCCGAAGCAAGAAAGGTGTTGACCACTTCATGTAGTTTCATATCAATTTTGTATCATAGTCTATGTTTTATTCCGAGCTAAAAGAATTTAAAGGTGGGATGAGTTTTGATTCAAAACTTTTGAATTCCAAAATATTCAAGATTTGACATTTTCTGATCAATTATCATGAACATAAATTGTGTGTCGAAGGCTTATCAACTAATTATGTGTTACAAAACAGAAGTGATAATAATAAAAGTAAAAAAAAAATCATTGTAAACAATAAAGAAAGGATGTTTACAGAGCACCTGTCGACCTTGATCATCCATTGGTATGCACTCAACAGCAATAAGCTTATCAACATCATCGGCTGTAACTAAATATTCTGGATTTGTGGCTCCTTCAGTTATTTATGGCATCTCAAGATTAATCACTAGCTACTTCACCACATAATTTTCTGGATTATTTATGTAACATTTTATCATAAACTTCCAAGTGCCGTCATGAAAGTGGCAAACCCACTACATAATTGCAAACAAATAAGTGATAAATCATAATTTAACGGATCAATAAATATTTATCTGCAAAATTGCATCTAGACTCTTCTCTACCTGAAACGTGCATACTGAGGTCCTGCGCACGTAAAATCCACAACCTAAGAGTGTACTTCCATGTTTTGCATCCCCCATTATCTGGAAGCCATATATTCATGGGCCATCTTCTAAGTGAAAATATTACTGGTTAGCTTCTATAACCGGTAAAAACAATGTGTTGTATTTAAATAATTATGAAGGGTTAATCTTGATTGTTCAGCCTTTTTATTCCATGTGATAGAGGTAAGGTTTGCCCTCATCTAACCCTCCCTAGACCCTACTGTCCAAGTGGAAATTGCTGGGTAGGCTTGTTTGTTTGTTTATAGGTAGCAAAAGGGACAGGGTTTCTTAACAGATCAAAACAGATAATTTCTAATGCGGACGGACCCTTCAACACTTCATTTTCCATTTCTCTTTGAATTTTATATAATAATTAAATAAGATTATAATAGTTGTAATAATGAAATAATGTAATGTAGTTCTTTTTTATTCATCTGACCATTGAGCATTGAGCTATACTTTCTCTATGGTTTCTTTCAGGCGTAAATATAGAAACATCATATTCAAATGCCTGATACCTGATGCTTGTGATACTCTAATATTCTGCTGCATCAATTCTGGGAAATCCACTCTCTTTCCAAGGTTTTCAAGAATCTCCTGTAAAAATATTTAGCTCAGTTCCATTTTCTTCGTTCCCATTAATATTCAAGAATTGGTTACAGACAACATTGGAAGCTTTCAAAAAACAAAACGAAATTAAAATTACCTGTTGTTCAAGTGAAACTCTAGTTCTTTCAGGATCTCAGCCATTGTCGGTCGCACTTCACGAGCTTGTTGTGCATTTACAAACAAAATGTGATTAGGTAGAATTTTTCCTTACCCTGTTTTAGACAGCACCAACTCTCTCGTAAAGCAATAGAACAGACTGAATCGCATGTAGCAGAACCCTAGCTTCAATCGAACCCTAGCTTCATCGAACAATGACGTCCAAAATTAGTTGGTGTTGGAACCCTAGCTTCAATCGAAACTGGAAGTGGAGCCGTGGAGGGATTGAACCCTAGCTTCAATTGAACTGCAATTGTGCCTAGCTTCAATCGAACTAGTAGTGAAGACGAACCCTAGCGCAGAATCGGGATCTTTGGGATCTTCAATCGAGGGAATGAGGGAATGAAGCAGAATGAGGGAGGATACAAGTTAAACCCTAGCGCAGGTTTAATTGGGATCTTTTTTGACGCGCGCGCTGAGAGATTAACGCTCTGTTCCTAAGTTTATTTAAAGAAAGAAAAGAAGGAAAGAAAAATTTTGTTGAGATTTTTTTTTTAGAAAGAAGTGAATGGAAAAAAAAATGTTGTGCTTTAGAGATTTTTATTAAAAAGAAGGGGAGTTTGACATAAATTCTATCATTTCAAATCAGAAAGAAGTGGAAAGAGGGGAAATGAAAGGAAAGAAAATTGAGCATTTCTCTTCTCTTCCTTCCTTAAGTAAACTCGGGAGCAGAGCGTAAAGGGGCGGGATATTAGAAATTATAACACGACGGATACAAGATGACACACATATATTAAAAGTGTATCCCATGCTTTTTTTAGTTTATGACACTAGAACGATAACAAGCATTTTTCCGCGTCATAGTTCGCGTGTCATTAAAGCCCAGTTTTCTAGTAGTGTTTACAACCCAGAGATCTAAACTGGTATCTCATTGCCTAAATATGCTTTCTTAATTACAAGAGTTTCAACCCTTTTGAAATTATTCCCGCTACCTTTATATGCATCTTATAGTATTGTTATCATCTTACAGACATCTTTGTCTCAGTCCTAGAATCTGAACTTTCATTCGTAAAATTAAACTTTTAATTGCAAAATTCGATTTGTAATTGGTTTGTCTATCTTTTACTCACATGTCAAGGGTTATTGATTTGCTAGGCTCATAATGTGAACTTCATTTCTCTTCCTTTGAACTAATATTTCCAAGGTGATATTTTTATAACGTCTTATCCTTGACATATGATTCTAACGGCTTCTTTCTTTTATCGGTATAATCATTTTGTTGATTACAAGCCATCTTTAATCTTTTCTCTTGTTTGAAAAAAAAAACCAACTTGGTAATTTTCTTCATCCCTTAGGTCCTAATAATTTGGTTTTTCCTAATTTCTTATTAACACATGAGTATTCTGTACTATCTATTATACAATACTCCAAATGCTATCCCCTTAATGCTTTATATGATTAACTTATAAAAATTTCTATGAGGATTGATGGTCATTCTATCTTCTTTAAAGGTTTTTCACATGGGTTCGGAGCATATCTTCCAGAATCTTTTATTAAACTGCCAGTAACCGACCTCTAGATTATACATTTTTAAGGATTCATTATCTCCTTTGACTAATTGGTCAAGCCTTTCTTTTTTTCTTAATGTAACTGTCCTCAAACGCTTTAGCTTGACTTTCTTTAAATCCGATTTGTTCAATTCATTTTAACAATTAAAACTTAAGGTCGCTACTTATCTGAAGTATATTTTTTTCATTTTCCTATTTAGTTCTTGTGTCTCTTAATCACATATTGTTTATCAGTTCGTGATGCTTTTCTTCCTAGATGACTTAATTCTAATTTGCTTACACATGTCATCTTTATAAGGTTCCTTGCTATAACATCACCGTTCTTCTTAGGGATTTCTATATATCTTCATTCTTCAATGTTTTCTTTTACTGTAATTGCTTGTAATTTTGTGTTTCTACTTCTGCCATTCCTTCTTCGAGTTCAACCATTCTATTTTGCAAAGTCCTTATTTGTTCCTCTCCAGGTGTTTCTTTCTTAACACGAGTAGTAGGAATGCTTATTAGTCCTTACGGATGATAAGGTACATAGGGCTTATTAGAATCCATCCCTTTTTTCTCCTTTAAGGATACGAACATTCTCGGAAGGAATTTATGGTAATCCCTCATAATAGTTATAAGGGTTTATAAAAGTATAGTTATGACTTCCTTATGTAGGGGCTTAATGAAAGCACACGGAAGATATAGATATAGATATATATATATATATATATATATATATATATATATATAGATATTTTGTAGTTTATGTTTTTTCGAGAATTCCAAAAGTTTCTCCGGTACTTTCTGTATCTATCCCTGGTTCATTGCCATTTTCATTTATCACTTACATATCTATGAATACTCTGTCCTTTGCCTTTTCCATACATTCTATATAAAATAAAATATTTTTTTATAGGAAAGAAGTACGAAATATTCAATAGAAACAGAAAGACTATAGAATAACTAAGTTAGTCTTTCATCATCTCTTTCCCAAGTTCTTTCTTTCTCCTACTTCTGGAGTTGTTCTCAAACCGTCTTTCTCTTTTTCTTTTCTTTTGTTAGATCTTTTTTTTCCACCTTATCTGTCTCTTGTAAGACATGGTCAAAAAATTTGATGAGTGAGATAGAATAGACTGAAGGATAATAATATTATGGAGGAGGATCTCAAAGTACAAGCGGAGAATCAGAATTATAAGGAGCATAATCTTCCGAATTTTCAGAAACTGGAATTATATTTGGATCAGAGTAGTAACTTGGCTTTTTATTAGAGTCCTCTCCAACCCCAAGGTTAGTTCCGATATTCTTCTTCCATCCCTTCAGCTGAGGGCATGGATATTATTTCGGTTGGCCATACCACCCATAACATACACATTCACTACCACCTCATACACTAGCAACTGAAATTCAAGTGGATATAACTTCCGGTGTATCTCCGGCTGCTCTATAATCCTTCCACAAGAATGAAGCTAGCGAAACCATAGTCGCACCATGTCACACCCCAACCGACGGCGGAATACGTCGGGTCGGGACATTTAGACTGTTCATGAGCACAAGGTTGACTAAATTGCAATATATTAATCATCCAAATTTTATTCCAAACAAATCAAACATAACCAAATTCAAACAAGTATGTAAATGAAATACATAATATTCTTCGTTTAAATTTAACTAAGTCCAAACTTAAGTGTAGCATATCTTGATCAACTCACACATTAGCATCTAAAACATGAATAAAATAAGGTCAACTAAAAAGTTGGTGAGCATATAAAGGTTTGTACATAGGTAGTATATATAGATGTGAAATAAATCAAATCCTTACATAACATGATAAAATAAGGCATTTATAGGGAGCAACTATTGTGTAACCAAAGTACAATCAAACCTTTGTAACTAGCATGCAAATTGTGTTGTCGGTAACAATCACCCCAATCTGGGTGGGTTTGTCAGACTCAATAGATCTATCATTGTTAACCGTCGGCTTGAATAGTTAATGATTGCACATAAATTGCACATAAACAGTTAACACACCTAGCACTCAAACATAAAGCTCAAATTTTGTATACATGAATGCAAAGAGGATTTGTATTTGTATAGTTTGTGTAAATGTAAGCAATTGTTTATATAGAGTTCATGTTTCACCCCAAAAAGTGTAAAAGAGTAAAATGGGCTATGTAATACTCACATGATTCAAGGGTGTAGCTAGCACGCGAGACTAGGTAGTAAAGTGATCCTTGTAACTCCCCACGTTAACCTAGTGTGTAATGCATAAGGAATTAATAGCGTGTACAAAAGTCTATGTGTAAGTCTAGGATTGAATTGGATGTGTGTACGAAGGGTTTGCGTTGTAGTTTGAAAGGAAGTGTGTAGGTTATTGTGTTTGTACTTGAATGAGTGTTTTTATAAAACGAAAGTTTGAAATGAATAGTTTAAAACGATTGAAGTTAGGGTTTGGGTTCGAATAACTAAATAAAATTAAATAGTTTTTATTTATTTATTTAGTTACAAAATAGTGTGTGTATTATATTAAATATAAATTAAATAAATAATTTTTTTTAATTTATTTATTTATAACGATGCGTAAATATAAAGTTGTGTAAATAATATTTATGTTTAAAGCTTAATAATAAATATACATTTAACTTTGTAAGTTATAATAAATATATTTATATGTTTATTTATCATTTAGAAATAAGTTTTTGATTGCTTTAAATAAAGTTGACATTTTATAACTTTATAAAAACAATTGCTTTTATTTAGAAATTAATTTAAATATTAAAATTTTTGTTTTTAAAAATTTAATATACAAGTTTAACAACTAGATTCGTAATAAAACTGAATTAATATTGAAAATTAATAAATCTGGTTTTATTCTGTTACAAATATTGTAAGGTTTATAAAAATAATTTTTATATATTAGTTATGCTGTTAAAATAAATTTTAAAAAAAGCTTGCAGACCACCCGGTTCGAACCCGGGTGGTTTTTGTGTGGTATATGCGTTCTACCGCTGGACCAAGGGTCCTTTGATGACAGAACCCATATCAAAGGGTTTTAATCGCAAAACAGAGGAGGTCCGGGTTTAGGTTTAATCAGAAAGGCAAAAAGGCGCTGGGTATGGGTTTCGAACCCATGTCACTCGGTCCAATGGTGCAATGACTTAGCCAGTTGGACCGAGTGGTACGCTGGTATTACTAGGAAAACTTAAAACATAAAAACGATCACTGAATCAGTGATTTGTCCCCAAATCCGATACGTATGAATGAACCAAGAGCCGTAAATCGGATCGAGTCCGATAGGTCTTGTCATCTCGAATTGATATGGGGCTATTGTAATACTTTCATAAACGAATTGAACTACATAAATCTTATGTGATTTATGCGGGGACGAGTGAGAACGACCGCTACGAGTTTCCGGTTGTTCGTGATGCTCGACTGAATTCTAGAGTCGTAATGTAGATCGATTTAGGTTTGAGAGAGTTTGAATATGGTCATACGACGGTGTGTTGCTGCATTAATTCGATAAATTTTATCTTAATTACCCGATTCGAATACGGAAATCAAGTGACAGTTGTCGGGATTCAATTACACGTATTCGGTTCGATTTTTGGATGAATTGAGACGTGTTGGTGGTCTGGATTCATGAGGTATCAGTCTAGGCATGATTTGCGGGCGTTAATCGCGTCTGAATCTTTGATTGAGGTTTGATTGGAACGCGGTTTGACTTCTACAAAGTCAAACTGTTCAAAATTCGAATTGTGGCCACGGGTTAATCGATTTTGTGCGATGAATGGGCCGAGCTGTGGTGGATAGTCGATCTCGAACACATACAGATCCAGTATAGTTGGGTTGGATCGATTAAGTGCATGGATTGAGATTTCTTGGTTGGTTTGACTTTTGAAACTCAAGCCGGTTTGTGTGAGATTCCAAATTTGGGGGTTTATGTGTTGAGAGTCAAACGTTCAAAACTAATTATAAATATAAATATTTACATGTATAAATCTGATTCTTTTGTTATAAAAGTCTTAGTACTTTAAAAAAATGGTGTAGTAACATATGCATTTTTATGAAGACTTAGATTTATATATCTACTAATCTAGATATATATATATATATATATATACATTAAAAAATGCCAAAAAAAAACTTATTCTTTTATATTTGTATTACTTTGAATAAGGTTATATGTATGTGTACATACTAAATTCTAAAATTGTATTGATGAAAATTTGGAATTGAAATGTTTGTACGAATAATAATAGGTATTATAATAGGGATGGAATTGAAATATTGTTAAAATAATAATTATTGTGATATATTAATTTTGACCAGGTACGAGACTTCTTGTGTTAATTATTGTTTATAAAAAGAATAAAGAAAAATTATGGTATGAAAAATCATGGATGTTACAGCCTCCCCATGTTAAGGGGATTTCGTCCCGAAATTTGACTAGTGGAGACTACTGAATCAGGAAGGAAATGAGTTTGAAGTTTTGATTGTCGGTTTGAGGAGTATGATAGATAATAAGATTTAGGTCTACAGCTCATGTTAAGTATGAATGATACAAATGGATTTTTGTTTCAAGTGAGTTAAGGAGTGATCTGTCGAAGAATCTAGAGGTGAGATGCGTTACTTGGAATGGATTTGATGGAAAACTTGGCGATCCGGATTTGTTTAAGATGTTTCTGAATATGCTCAAAACTGTTAATGGACAAGAGGTTACGCAAACATTGGTTTAGGTCAAAACTTCACATGATACGAACAGCGCTACTACTGATAATATGATAGGGCACTTATATATAGGAAGTACCATCGGCGTATCCACCATGCCCTTGTCATATCACATTAGTTTTGTTGTTATATATCACGATAGGTTTTAGGTCACAATACACGACAAAATTCACTATGTTTTTCATGCGCTGATTTTTATAATTACGTGTGCACCCGTAATTACTCGAATCATCGTATGGTCCATATAGATCCTTCCGTTGTGTGCGGGGCAAGAGGGGGCACAAATTTACTTAGTTCATGTATATTGCTTTCACATATGAGTTGCTAATAAGTAACTATGTCCCTAATAGGCAGGTCAGTTAGCAACTAAAGAGAAATAAGGTAGTATAACTAAAAGTTCCATAGTTTACTCGTGTTTAATACGTCAAACACCGAGTTGTTTTAAAGTGTTACAGCTTCCTCGTGTTTGAACAAGAATACATCAAACCCCGTGTGGCTTCAATGTGTTATAGCTTACAACTTTGGTGAACAGAGTGTATGGCCATTATTTATGTATAATGTGATCAATCAATTGCAACAATTGTAAGCAACTTAGTTTCATGTATAATGTAACACACAAGTCTCATGTATGATCTAGTGTTATGGAGCTTGTAATCAAATAGGTTTCATGTGTAACGTGTTCAACTTAGCATCATGTATTTTGTAAATTAATAAGTTTCATGTTCAATATAGTCAATCTAGTATTATGTACCAAGCAAACAATTGTTATGTATCATGTATATTGCAAACAACCAAGTTCCATGTATTATGTGTTCAACCCAGTATCATGTGTATTGCAAATAAACAAGTTTCATGTGTGATCAATCCAGTAAATTGTATATTGCAAATAAACAAGTTTCATGTATTACGTGATCTTGCTGTGTATCTTGTGAACGTGCATACGTAAATTATTGAATTCCGTGTGTGACGTATACTAACGAGTTTTGTATGTGATCGAGTGTTGCGGACAAGCGTCTTGTTTGGCGTTCGTGAATGATGTGAGTGGCTGGGTTCTAGCTTCGTAAGCCTTATTGAATTTTGTAGGGATGGTTAACGTTTATGCGAAATGGGTCGTCTTTTGGAGTGGTAAGTACAATCATACATTATTGAAGGTGCAGGATAACGAGAAGGTTCTGAAAATATTCTGAGTAGTGTGCTCATGAATAACTGGTTTGTGCTCTTTGTTTGTAACTAATAAGTAGTTATCGTTTATCCTTGTTTGTAAAATGCTGAAAAGCAGTTGAATAATTTACTACATAGATAATTAACAACCCTTTTTTTATTTTATTTCAAATTATAAGAAAACTATTTTTAAGAGCAAATAATGGCTAAATTATTTAATGACTAAGCCGAGGTTTAATATTACCATTAAAAAAATAATGCTTTTATAAAACAAGTTGTATTAAATTTTCTTTACAAGGTGTAAATGTTTATAGAAAATTCATATGTCTGATACTCTCTAAAAGTTTGATAAACGTTTGGTTTGAACAAAATAACGAGGTTGTTTAAATCTAATATGATGATTTGTTTATGAAGGAGATTGCCGGTAGTGTACCAAATCGTGTTGGATGGAGAAGGTGATACTTGGAGGATCTTGATGAAAATATGATGGATGAAATTCACATTCAACGTGTCACATAATGAATAATAACTTTAGAGTTGGAATATATAAAATTGATTAAATGCTGAAATGTTAAACATTACTCAAAACATAGGGAAATGGTTCTCAAAATGAAAATTTAAAGACAATAAATAAAAAAATTCTGTTAACGTCTCTTGTAGCTTTCCACTAGAAGGAAGATAATTCCCAAGACGAGCACCGCTATGGTCACTTGGGTAGCCGACCTGGCTTCAGCTTTAGCTGTCTCCGTGCGATGTTCCAATATTTCTTTTTCGAGGATGGAGATTAATTCCTTTTGGTACCCTAATTGGTTTGCTAGGCTATCCATTCTTTGTCTTTGCAAGTCGTGCATTACCTCATGCTCCATCCTTTGCCCCTCAAACTCTGAGGTCCTCACATATTGGTGAATGTCATTGATTGGAATTCCCATAGCACTAGTGGGTGTCATGGTATGCCTTACCCAAGGGTTAGGATGATACGGTTTGGGCACCAGATACGGGTCTCTTAATGGGGGTGATCTAGGTGTTCGAAGTCTTGGGCCGGTGTTCCTAGCCCAATCTGCCCATACATCAAACCTTGGCCTGGCAGCTGGGGGGTGGTGGTGACCGATACACGGGTGACCTAATGTCTTCTTCCCAATCCGACTCTGCTCCGGGACGGTATACCGGGGAGGAAGGAGAGTAGGAGTCCATGTCTAGCAGAGAAACAATGAAGAGGTTGTAAGTGATAATGAAATACTTAGTGTTAAATATATGAGTTCTCATAGATTTAGATTTTGACTAGTCATAACACCGAGTCTTCACAATAGTATTTTAGAAATACACTTGACCTTTAAGCAATGCATCCCTGAGGAGAATTCCTAGGAAAGAGGGGTGGGTCACTAAGACACACTTAAGTACCCTGTCTTTCCTTAGCTAGAATCCCTCATGGGCCTACACACTCTTCCAGCCATCATGTATTAATAGCACTATTGTTGGGTTCATGGTCATGATGAGAATTGTTGTGGACTGGGTTTGAGGCCCGAAAGTGAGGCTTATATATTGTAGTAGGCTTCTTCTTCTTGGGGAGTAAGTGGGCTTCTTGTTTATTATTAATGGGCATTAGGTCCAATAGTTTAGATTTAGATCACAAGAGGTGGTGACATTATATGTGTGAGTTTAAGGGTGCATGAAAAGCAAAGTGTGTGTTAAAACTTAGGATAGCACTTAAATAAATCAAATAGATAGCATGAATATAGCACAACAATTATCAGGTAGCGTGACACATAAATTATTAAATATTGTATCAGGTAGTGTATTTAATTATGATAGTATGTAGGAATATTCACACAATGATAAATCATGTAGCATGTAGTAGCATGGCATTGTATGGGTTTATAGTCTAGGTCAAAAGTGTCTAATAACCTAATTCCCTATAACCAAGGCTCTGATACCAATATGTCAAACCCCAACCGACGGCGGAATACGTCGGGGCGGGATATTTAGACTATTCATGAGCACAAGGTTGACTAGATTGCAATATATTAATCATCCAAATTTCATTCCAAACAAATCAAACATAAGCAAATTCAAACAAGTATGTAAATGAAAATCATAATATTCTTTGTTTAAATTTAACTAAGTCCAAACTTAAGTGTAGCATATCTTGATCAACTCACACATTAGCACCTGAAACATGAATAAAATAAGGTCAACTAAAAAGTTGGTGAGCATACAAAGGTTTGTACATAGGTAGTATATATAGATGTGAAATAAATCAAATCCTTACATAACATGATAAAATAAGGCATTTGTGGGGAGCAACTATTGTGTAACCAAAGTACAATCAAACCTTTGTAACTAGCATGCGAATTGTGTTGTCGGTAACAATCACCCCAATCTGGGTGGGTTTGTCAGACTCAATAGATCTATCATTGTTAACCGTCGGCTTGAATAGTTAATGATTGCACATAAACAGTTAACACACCTAGCACTCAAACATAAAGCTCAAATTTTGTATACATGAATGCAAAGAGGATTTGTATTTATATAGTTTGTGTAAATGTAAGCAATTGTTTGTATAGAGTTCATGTTTCACCCCAAAAAGTGTAAAAGAGTAAAAGGAGCTATGTAATACTCACATGATTCAAGGGTGTAGCTAGCACGCGAGACTAGGTAGTAAAGTGATCCTTGTAACTCCCCACGTTAACCTAGTGTGTAATGCATAAGGAATTAATAGCGTGTACAAAAGTCTATGTGTAAGTCTAGGATTGAATTGGATGTGTGTACGAAGGGTTTGCGTTGTAGTTTGAAAGGAAGTGTGTAGGTTATTGTGTTTGTACTTGAATGGGTGTTTTTATAAAACGAAAGTTTGAAATGAATAGTTTAAAACGATTGAAGTTAGGGTTTGGGTTCGAATAACTAAATAAAATTAAATTCGATAAATTTTATCTTAATTACCCGATTCGAATACGGAAATCAAGTGACAGTTGTCGGGATTCAATTACACGTATTTGGTTCGATTTTTGGATGAATGGAGACGCGTTGGTGGTCTGGATTCATGATTATCAGTCTAGGCATGATTTGCGGGCGTTAATCGCGTCTGAATCTTTGATTGAGGCTTAATTGGAACGCGGTTTGACTTCTACAAAGTCAAACTGTTCAAAATTCGAATTGTGGCCACGGGTTAATCGATTTTGCGCGATGAATGGGCCGGGGTGTGGTGGATAGTCGATCCCGAACACATACAGATCTAGTATAGTTGGGTTGGATCAATTAAGTGCATGGATTGAGATTTCTTGGTTGGTTTGACTTTTGAAACTCAAGCCGGTTTGTGTGAGATTCCAAATTTGGGGGTTTATGTGTTGAGAGTCAAACGTTCAAAACTAATTATAAATATAAATATTTACATGTATAAATCTGATTATTTTGTTATAAAAGTCTTAGTACTTTAAAAAAATGGTGTAGTTACATATGCATTTTTATAAAGACTTAGATTTATATATCTACTAATCTAGATATATATATATATATATATATATATATATATATATATATATATATATATATACAATAAAAAATGCCAAAAAAAAAACTTATTCTTTTATATTTGTATTACTTTGAATAAGGTTATATGTATGTGTACATACTAAATTCTAAAATTGTATTGATGAAAATTTGGAATTGAAATGTTTGTATGAATAATAATAGGTATTATAATAGGGATGGAATTGAAATATTGTTAAAATAATAATTATTGTGATATATTAATTTTGAGCAGGTACGAGACTTGTGTTAATTATTGTTAATAAAAAGAATAAAGAAAAATTATGGTATGGAAAATCATGGATGTTACACACCATGGTATGTATATCAATTTGATCAAACCATACGTACAATAAATGTCAAGATGCTTCCCGTAAGTTACCTTTATGTTTTAGATATATTTAACTGGGTTCATGCCATTTTGAAAGTATGAAAACTTTGTATGGTTTTAAAAAAAAACTCTAAATGTATTCACCTTAAATGAGTTCTTAAATGAAAGCAGTGCTTCGTCTCTTATCTCGAAGATTTCTGGTCCTTATACAGTAGCCCTATGTTAGGTTAGGGCACACCTAACTACTTTTATCCTAGTTGATATTGGTTAACGCTGCCTTGGTTAAGCATGGCTGATCAGTCCATCCATGCCTAACTAAAGCTAGGCTACCCAATACATACGCTTACAATAACCCTAAGGCCTAATAATAATAAAAATAACTAATAATTAACTAGACATAAACTTAAACGAGAATATAACTGAAAACTATCTACGACAATTTGATGTAGAGTCTCCCTAAGTTTCGTTAAAAACGGAGCAAGTTTAAAAAAAATATTATTTTATTATTATTATTATTATTGTTATTATTATTATTATTATTATTATTAAACGGTCTCTTATGACACTAAAAACTCATCTAAACCTTAAATTTCAAGTTGTCATTTTACTCGTTTATGATTACGAGGTTGAGTGTTATAAAAATATTTGGGGTATTACACGAGTCATAAGGATTGAACGTATACTATCGAAACTTGAGTTGTTCTCATATTAGTTTTGATGTTAGGAGCCGGTTACGGCTGAGGTGGTTAGGTCGAACCCTTGTGGGTGGTCGATAGAGGTGACGAGATGGGGGAGAGGGTCGGACAAGGCTCGGGAGGAGAGACGTGCGACGGGGAAGACCCGAGTGGTGTGACGGGTGGCTGTGGTGGAGTCGAGAGGCCACAACAGCGGCGTGGAGGGCCGGTAGGCGGCTGCATGGGCTAGCCGAAGGCCATCGGTGGCTGTGGTGGGTGTTTAGCGACGACGGGAATCGGCAAGGAGTCGCCGAAAGCCGTTGGTGAAGCCTGGAATAGCTGAAATGTATTCGGTGACGGTTTCAGCCTAGCGTGAGGTGCATGAGCATGCATGGGTGATCACGTGTGGTTAGGGATGGTGCATGGCAACATGCGGGGGCGTGTGGGTACTGCATGACGGGGGGTTAGTCGAGCGAGTGAAGGTTTAACGTCGAGTCACATATTGATTCGTATGTTGTGTGTATTTTAGGTGCGAGGTCGAAAGGCGAGCACGAGAAGTTACTGAGTTCTAGTGACCGAGGTGTGTCGAGCAAAGGAAAGTTTCTATCACCCACTCTTAAATGTTTTATATTTTGGGCATGTTATATATGTGAAGTAAATATTTTATTATATGTAATGCATGGAGGTGTTTTGTGATAAAATGAGTATTTTGATAGTTGATATGCTTACGTGTATGTGTTAGTTGTGTCACGTACTTAATCGTCGTGGCGGGAGATCAAGGGAAAGCTTGCTATTGTGTTTGACGTAGTCAAGCTGGTTATTGTGTCTCATACCTAATCGTCGTGGCGGGAGATCGAGCGAAAGCTTGATATTGTGTCTGACGACAGTCAGGCGAGAGAACTGCATTTACTTGTGTTTACGGATACAGTAAACGGGTTATAATTGTGTGTCGTTGTTATTAATTAACTGTTTTGAGATAAACTATTTATATGGAGATGTGACAAACCTTTTTTGAGAAAAAAACCATTTTGTTAAAGGTTTTAGGGATTAAATATCCCTAACAACTCACTATAGAACTCACTCAGCGTAGCTGACGTTTTAGCATATATTTCAGGTAAGCAGAAGGTTTGATCTGGCGGCTCTTCGATGGCGAATGGTTACCCGGCGTGTGATGACATTGATATTTTCGTTTTATTTGAGTTCGATTGAATATGATATTAGACTTATTCTATGTTTTGACGTTGGGTCGTTGACCAGGGTTTGACAATTTAATTTCCGCTGCATGATTATGAGAATGTTTGACGTCTAAAAATGCTTAGCTTGTGTTTATGCCAACGTGTAGGGTTCGTGGGTTTGGAGCCTTACAGTTTGGATTCATGTTTTCAAAGTGATTATTATGAGTTTAGAAACATAATTTAGAATTAAAAAAAACTGTTAACTAATGGATATGGATAATAATCAATTTTTTATAAAACAATACAGTACCAACACTCTTTTTAAATTCATTTGGGTGCATAAAAAAAGAAGGAAAACGAAGATTGAATGGAAATTAATTGATGAAATTAGGGGAGTAATTTTAGGAATCAAATCGATTGATTGTAAGGAGGAGGGAAAGGCGGGAAAACCCAAAATTTGGTGCATAGAAAAATGACACGTGGCATAATAGTTACTGATTTATTAGAATAAGGATATGTAACTCAAGTTAACTACGAAAATATAAACTTAAATATATGTAGCTCATTTCATCCTTGATTCTTGATTTAGAACTTCAACCCATTAAACTCGCTGGTTCTCTTCTACTAAATTTAAAAAAATGAATTTGAAATCTGGACATGTTCTCATTCGAAACCTTGACCCATTCAACTCGTTTCATCCTTGATTCTTGAATCGAACTCGTTTCACTCTATTCTAATTTGAGAAAGGTGAGATAACTATTTTAGAAATAAGTTATATAGACGAACAAATGGGTGGACACGATAATTCTTTGAGAAATAATTATCATCATTATTAATTGGATTAATAATGAACCGGTGGGAATATGTTTGGAACACATTTATTTATTATGATATTATTTAATTACAATTATAATTATATTGGATATAATTATATTTAATTAACTAAATGTTAGTAAATTAAACAATTAAATAAATGAGATCCATGAATGGCCCCAAACCCGGGAGGCCTCGCGTGTTGGATTTACTCGTTCACAAACAGTTCTTAAATAGAAAACACATTCATAGCAGCAGAAACAATTGTCATTACATTGTACCAAATTAGCAATCAATTAAAACATTGTTCAACAACGGATAATCCTTCTAAACTATAATCCATGAATGCCATAACTCGGTTACCGGGTAACTCTTCAGGATAGGCCAAGCACGCATCCACGCCGTATCCATCTATGATTGACCTGACATGCATACTAAAAGTCAGCTAATGATGAGTTCAAGTCTTTAATTCGTTTTAGGAAATGGTTCCATCATTCAGTCATTCATTAGTGTTTTAAGTCATTTACAAGAAAACAGGGCATTAACATTCAACAGTAATTCACCGTTTAACATTTATTAAGTCATACAATCAATCATCTAAATCCGTGTTACCGTTCATTCTGTCATTTAGTATTATATTGCCCCTAAGGCGTAACTGCGCGAAGACCGACAATACAATACATCCCGTCAATTCCGTTCACATTATCCTCAAGGCTTAATTGCAGAAAGGCCGACAGTATCATTCTCGTCCTTTACATTGCCCCTATGGCTCATACATCCATAAACCGACAATTCCCATCGACGGTTATGGCTCACCGACAATGGCACCCTCGGATCATAAATTAACCTTCATGGGTCACGTTAACCCTGAGTAACCATCGTTACCCCAGTACTAGTTGTACAACATCGAAACCATTGACAGGCCACTAAGGCACTACCCCTGTTGTGCTTATGGTCCTACGGCTCTTACGTCCGTAAACCGCCATAAGGCTGGTAATAGGCTCAGTCACGTGGACTAGACTGCTACCACCCAGACTTCTTATCCCTCAATTCATTCCTTAGCCGGTAATAGGATCAATCACGTGGACTAGACCGCTAGCACCCAGAGTTCTTATCCGTCAATTCATCCCTTTCTTTCATTTATAAACCATTTGTTTCATAAACCTTTCATTTCATAAACGTTCTTGTTTCAAATATCATTTGTTTCGTAAAGCGTTCCTTTCATAATCATTTCGTTTTGTACGTTCATCATTCTTAAACATTTCGTATGAGTATGCATATCACCCTAGAAACAAGTAAATATGGATTCCTGACTCACCTGATCGTCTGTAATTAACCTAGGTTGGATGTCTATTCAGTACTAACGTGCTAACCGATCTGCCCATAAGTCAACATGCGAATTCATCAAACAAGCCCATTTTCAACCCAAGTTCGTAAATTTTTACATCCAAAACATTTGTTTAACTTCCATAAGCTTAGATCTGGACTTTATACCCCATATCACACGTAAAAACCTTGTCTTTTAAGATCAAAACCCTAGTTTTACCCCAAAACTCATTTAAATTTAAAACAGAGGTTTTAGGTTGTATTCTTACCTCAAAGACGTTGTTTCTTCCTAGATTCCTCTTCTTGGATGATGGAGAGACAGTATGGGAGCAATCTTGGAGCAAAACACCCAATTTCTTGACTTTCTCTCTAGAATTCTATCTCTCTCTGTCTCTCTATACGGGTTTTGGAGTTTGGATGCAAATGGTGGCTGATCTTGTGTGTTCTTACGGTTAAGAGAAGTCCCTTGGGCCAAGCCCATGCACCCCCCCACAAGCCCATAATCCTTATTCATCTTTTCTTCCTTTTCTTTTTGGCCTTATAAGAGAGTCGGGTTTTTTGAATGTTACAGTAATTTGTTAGTAATTATAAGGATCCAATTGTAATTAAAGGAACCCTAAAACCCTAACTTGGAAAACAAGTTGAAGACTTTAAAAAAGGGTTTAGGGGCGGAGGCTTAATACAAACTTTTACACAAGAGAATAATCAGGTTTAGGTAAAAGTTGAAAACCCTAATTCTCCACCTCTCTAGCCGCCGTCGTCGTCCAAGCCAACGGCGCCGCTGCTGCCACTTGTCGGGCGCCGCCGCTACCTCTTGCCGGCTGATCACGTCAGAATCGCCGGCACGAGATTCGTATGAACCAAACCTAGCAACCGGATCGTTGTATCAAGGTGTTGAGCGTAATCAATCAGTTGTTTTCATGAAAGGTATAAAGTCTAAACCCCCTATGCTTGTGCTTGTTTTCTTATTAGTTTGCATCTGGACTACTGGTGTGTGATCTAGGGTAATGGCCTAGATCGGTTCGTCTATACTTTCCGCTGCATTTATTTATTCTGAGCAAAAATAGTTTTTGAAACCGTATACACCAAACCCCAACAATATGTTGTCTTCAAAACACCCATCACTTTTCAGATTCCAAATTCTAAATGTTCAAAATTTACTTATAGAGTGACAAAAAATATTATGTTTTTTATGACTTTGAATAGTTGATATATAGTTCAAAATTTCGAATGGTATGCTGGGGTCTTGGCACACAAACATATCAACGCGCGCCTTTCGTATTGAACTAGATGAAAATACTTAATAAGATTTACTTGCATTAGCTGCTGCAACAGTAGTAGAATCAGAAGCTGCTGTTGGCATGTTGTTTATATGCTTCCATCTTTGATACATATGTTTGCTTAATTTTCTTTGTCATAGATCCCAATACACACATAGTTTGGACGGAGAATGTGGAAGCAAGATTGAACGCTCTGAGAGAGATTGAAGCATGTGAGTCTTTTGAGCATTCTTTGTTCTAATATGAAATTGTTGGTGATATTTTGGTTTTTATTGTTCTTTATAAAAACGGATTTTGTAAAACATAAGTTATTTAATCAACAAATTTTCCCAATTTCTTAATCAAGTCTTAATTTATACATAAGAGATAATGAGGAATGCTTTGATACTGATTTGTTCTTCATGCTGATGATTTTCTTAGTTTATAGAGCTGATATTATTGCTGATAATATTTGCTACTAGATGCAATTTTCTACTCATGTGCAGTATAGAAGGTAGGTTAGCTTCATATTGGTATCTTTAGGGGTGCAAACGAGCCGAGCTGCTCGCGAGCTACTCGAGATCGGCTCGTTAAAAAGCTCGAAATGAGCCGAGCTTAAACGAGCTCGAGCCTAAGAATAAGCTTGTTTATTAAACGAGCCCGAGCCCGAGCTTCACTTATCGAGCCGGCTCGCGAGCCTTAACGAGCCTTTTATTTATATAATGTTTTTAATATATTTAATATATATTTATAAAATAATAATAATAATTAGTATATATAAAATTAAGATAAATATAATTAAATAATATGTATTATGTTATATATAAAAACTATAATAAAATTTATATAAAAATAATTATAAATATATATAAATTAATTAATATATAATAAACGAGCCGAGCCCGAGCCGAGCTCGAGCTTGTAAAGCTACCAACGAGCCGAGCCCGAGCTTCAAAATTAGAGCTCGAATCGAGCCGAGCTCGAGCTCGAGCTCACAGTAAGTTAAACGAGCCGAGCTCGAGCCTAGTCAAGCTCGGGCTCAGCTCGGCTCGTTTGCACCCCTAGGTATCTTTAAGGAAGTTATTTTTCTTTTAGTTGATGCTTTTGACCAAAAACTTCATTTATGTGACAAGTTATGTCTTTGTATATTCATATACAAATGGGTCTAAGTTGGTACCTGTAATTTTTATTTGTATACAAATGGGTTAAGTATGCAACAGTTTCTTTATAAATGGGTCAATTTCAGGTGGTCTCATGGGAGTTCGGTGCATATATATGGTTTATAGTTTATACTCTCTTCAATGGATTGTAGACTCCTGATTTGGAAGTCTTTGTTAATGTGATAAAGGCACATTTTATTGCTATCAAAGTGTTTTTTTAATCTTTTAACATCATGATTTAATTTACATTTCATATCGTAATTTGTAAACAGGAAATAGAAAATAAGAAATTCATTCGTTTAAAAATAGTGCACCTCAACGGGAAGCCACGTGTGCAAACATTGAGGGGCTGTTTGGTAACCTCTTAACGGTTAAGAGGTAAGGGGTCATGTAACTTGTGGAGACTTACCATTAATATGTTAACTTGTGGAGACTTACCATTAATATGTTAACTCTTAACCATTCAGACTTAAGGTTACCTTTTAACCATTAAGAGGCTTTGAACCATTAAGAGGCTACCAAAAGGCCCCTCACATATATGAATTGCACCAGTGGCCCACTTGGGAATTGAGGTTTGATCCAGAAATTGTAATGTGGTAGCGTATGCATTTGAAAGCTCTTTGATGGCATTATGGCACGATGGGTATATACAAAGAAACAATGAAAGATTATTGGGCGGTTATATATCATAGATTTGTACTAGATTATGATATTTGTTCCTAAAGTTATTAAAAGATGCATGTTTTCTATTATTTTTGTACTTTCCATAGGTTGAGAGGCTGCAAATTTCCCCATGATTTTACATTCCCATTCTTAATTTTTACATGATTTCAACAAGCTTATCATAAAAAGGAATATTCATCTCTATCCATATTTGTGTCTTAGTCAAAACATATATAATTTGAAGGGACGTTGAATGTAACTTTTTTTAACTATACATGTTATCTACTGTATGTGATAAACAAGACTGGCACACAAATTGAAGCAAATACGATTTTTCTATAATTACATTGCGCTACGACGCTACCCATACTGGAACGGGTATACAACTAGTTAGTATAAAGATTGTTTCAGCTTCAATTTGTGTTAGTGTTTCTTTTTTTATTATTTATTATTTAGAGTAAATTACTATTTGAGTCCCTGAAGTTTGACCATTTTAACTATTTGAGTCACTTATGTTTAAATCCGTCTCCTTGGGGTGCTCATGTTTTGTTTGTAAAGAAGAAGGATGGGAGTATGCGGATGTGCATAGATTACCGGGAATTGAATAAGTTGACAATCAAGAACCGGTATCCCTTACCTTGGATTGACGATTTTTTTGATCAACTACAAGGAGCTTCGTGGTTTTCCAAGATTGATTTGAGATCCGGGTACCATCAGTTGAAGGTGAAAGACGATGATATTCCTAAAACGGCGTTTCGTACTCGTTATGGTCACTACGAGTTTACTGTTATGCCGTTCGGTCTTACAAACGCGCCCGCGGCATTCATGGATCTCATGAACCGGGTGTGTAGACCATTCCTTGATCGTTCGGTTGTCGTATTTATCGATGACATCCTTATCTATTCACGCAGTGAGGGCAATCACGCGTGCCATCTTCGTGATATTCTTGAAGTTCTTCGTAAGGAGAAGTTGTTTGCTAAATTCTCTATGTGTGCCTTTTGGCTCCGGGAGATGCAATTCTTGGGTCATGTGGTGAATGCGGAGGGTATTTCCGTGGACCCGTCTAAAATTGAAGCGGTTAAAGGTTGGTTATTACCGAAAACACTCACGGAGATTAAAAGTTTTTTGGGCTTAGCGGGTTATTATCGGCCATTTATCAAGAACTTCTCTCATATTGCCTTGCCTATGACTAAGTTGACTCGTAAGGAGACAAAATTTGTTTGGGGTCCTGATCAGGAATCCGCCTTTCAACTTCTGAAAGAGAAGTTAACCATGGCACCCATGTTATCGTTACCTGAAGGGACTGAGGACTTTTTTATTTATTCTGATGCCTCGCATTCCGGACTGGGGTGTGTCCTTATGCAAAGGGGTAAGGTGAATGCTTATGCTTCTAGACAGTTGAAGATTCTTGAGGCGAATTATCCGACCCACGACTTGGAGCTTGCAGCCGTGGTATTACCTCTCAAAATCTGGAGGCATTATCTTTATGGGGTGCGTTGTACAATCTTCACGGATCATAAGAGTCTTAAATACTTCCTTGACCAAAAAGATCTCAACATGAGACAAAGGAGGTGGCTTGAATTGGTCAAAGATTATGATTATGAAATACTATATCATCCGGGGAAGGCGAATGTAGTGGCGGGTGCACTTAGTCGAAAGACTAGTCATACACCGCTTAAGGTGAAATCTTTTAAGATAACTATCTCGTCATCTCTTGTCGACCAAATCCGGGAGGCTCAAGTGATAGCTCTCGGAGGGGATTTAAAGAAGGAACGGATGGTTCCTTATGTAGACAAGCTTGGGGAGAATAGCTTGGGGTTGAGGTCGTGCTTTGATAGGATTTAGATTCCTAGGTTGTCAAGTGTTTTGACCACCATTCTTGAGGAGGAGCACAAATCCAAATATTCTATTCATCCGGGGGCGACAAAGATGTTTTATGACTTGAGGTTTAACTTTTGGTGGCCGGGCATGTGGAGAGACATAGTAAAGTATGTTGAAAAATGTCTCACATGTTCAAGGGTGAAAGCCGAGCACCAAAAGCCGTATGGAAAGCTTCAACCGCTTGAAATACCTCTTTAGAAGTGGGAGAACATCACGATTGATTTGATTACCAAATTACCCAAAACCCGGAAGGGGTATGATGCTATTTGGGTAATGGTTGACCGATTAACTAAAAGTGCACACTTTCTTCCGATTAAGGAGACTTATTCATCGGAGAAGTTGGCGGAAATTTATATTAAGGAAGTTGTGTCACGACATGGAGTACCTATTGCAATCGTGTCGGATCGGGATACTCGGTTCACTTCACGATTTTGGAAGAAGTTCCATGAGGAGTTAGGGACGAGACTAAATCTTAGCACCGCTTATCATCCACAAACGGATGGACAAAGCGAAAGTACGATTCAAACGCTTGAGGATATGCTCCGGGCGTGTGTGCTAGATTTTGGGGATAGTTGGGATGATCATTTACCGTTAGCGGAATTTTCATATAACAATAGCTACCACTCGAGTATTGGTATGCCTCCGTTCGAATTGTTGTATGGAAGACGGTGTCGAACACCCATTTGTTGGGGTGAGATCGGTCAAAGGGAGCTGGGTAGTAAAGATGTGGTTGAAAACACGGTGAGTGTAATCGACCAAATTAGAGCGCGCCTAAAATCCGCTCAAGACCGTCAACAGTCCTACGCGGACAAAAGGAGGAGACCGATTGAATTCCAAGTGGGAGACTTCGTGTTGTTGAAGGTTTTCCCATGGAAAGGTGTGATCCGGTTCCGGAAGCGGGGAAAGTTAAGTCCGCGTTTTATTGGACCCTTTAAGGTGGTAGAACGAGTGGGGAAGGTAGCTTATCGCTTGGAGCTACCGGGGGAACTAAGTAAACTTCATAACACATTTCACGTGTCACATTTACGGAAACGTTTAGCGGATGAGTCTACTTTTGTTCCTATAGATCATATAGAGGTGGACGAGAAATTGAATTATGTGGAGGAACCGATTTCTATTTTGGATAGATAGGTGAAATGCTTATGCAACAAGGAGATTAGCCAAGTGTTGGTTAAATGGAAGCATAGAAAGGGGGCGGAGACTACTTGGGAATCTGAGGAGGAAATGTTCAAGTATTATCCTAACTTATTTGTGGAAGCGGGTTTCGGGGACGAAACCCAAAGTTAGGGGGGATGATTTATAACGAACCAACTTCCCAGTTTATTATTATAATATAACTTTATTATATTATATGGATGTAAATAAATAATTTGGAATTTGAGGGTGTGATTTAAATAAGACCTATAACTAGTTATTTGCTAGTTTTGAGTAAAAGGAGACAAAAAGCTGAAATAAAGGGGTTTTTTTTTTTGCAAAATTGGCAAATCTGCCATATGGTGGCTTGAGGGTGTCGAAACACACACAATTGCATGTGTGTGTGTGTCAAAAATTTAAAGGAGAAAAAGAAGAGAAGAGTTGAGACAAAAAATCAGTGAACTGAAGTTGAAGATAGAAGGATTTGGCTTGCACATCTCCTTCCTAGCTTCAAGTAAGTGATTCTAAACCTTTTTAATTCACCATCCATGGTGTTCATGGAGTTTTTGGAGTGAAATCTGAATTGGGTCGAAATTGGGTGAAATTGGTGATGAATAACTTACTGTTGTGGGGAGGTTTTTAACATCCTTGAACCATCTAATTTCGTTTTAAGAAATTAGGGTTCATAAGTGGTAAATTGGGGGTTTTTGATTTAGGATGTTTAGATGTTAAAGTAAAGGTGAATAAGTGTCGAGGGTGTTAATGGACACATGATTGAATGAGAAAACTAAATCAATTTTATGAAAGTATGGAAATTAAAATTTGGGTATTTAGGATAAAACTAAATGGGTCAACTTGGGTTGAAAAGGGTGTGCTTGGGTATAGAAGGTGTCACCCAAACGGGTCAATTTGGGTTAAGGAGTGCTTGATGAATGTTAAGGGTTTGATCATGTAAATCTAACCTAGACATTTGTTAATGTTGATTAATTGGTGTTAGGAGTGTGTTAGAATCTCAATAAGTGTAAATTGGGATGTCTAGACTAATGTTGAGGTGTGTTGTATAGGTGATCACATGGCTAAGATTGAAGCTAAACCGGAATCATCTAAATCACAAGGTAAGTGCTTCACACTTACTTAGTAATGATAGGGGTTGGTAGATACACATAATTGATTTACATGTCAGTTGTTCAATGTCTTTTATGTGTTTAAAAATATTTGTTGAATTTGGAGATGTTATATATGGTGAAATATGCAAGGGTAGGTGTATGGTGTTTGAGGTCTAAGGACTTCATTAAGTTATTTGATGAATTAAGTTATTAAACTTACATGGTGTAATGGTGATAATAAGAATTTGTAAAAGGTGAAATACATAGGTGAAATATGTATTTAAATGATGATGTACATGGGTGAAACATGTGCATAAATGGTAAAATATGTATTTAATTGGTGATATACATGGGTGTAACATGTATATAAAGTGGTGATGTATACGTAGGTGAAATATGTATACAAATGGTGACATATATGGGTGATACACGTATATGATTGGTGATATATACATAGGTGAAATATGTATATAATTGTGGCATACATGATTGTAACATGTATGCAAAAGGCAAAACAAATTCCTAAAACTTAAACAGTTGAGTCGGTGTTTGAGATTCATAAGAATCATGTGGGTGTTAAGGGTGGGTTATTGGGTGTTTATAACCATGCCTAGATGCTAACGGTTGAATAAATCGACTGGGGGTCGAGTCGGTAGGGTCGGAAACTAAAAGTTGCTGCAGGTGGACATGACCATGTCTGATTTTGCACATGGCCATGTCAGAATTCTTTAGTTTCATCAGGTGGACATGGTTATGTCAGTCTGCACATGGCCATGTCTGGGAATTTTTGTGGGCATCAGGTTCACATGGCCATGTTTGATTTTGCACATGGCCATGTCAAAATTCTTTAGTTTCATCAGGTGGACATGGTTATGTCAGTCTGCACATGGCCATGTCTAGGAATTGTTGTGGGCACCAGGTTCACATAGACATGTCTGATTTTGCACATGATTATGTCAGAATTCTTGTTTCTTCAAAATTCCTCATTTTTGGGGTAATTGTTTGGGTTTAACCCATGGGGGTTTAAGGGAGGTCGTATATCGTTACTAATGATGTTATTTATGGTGTTTACTTGTAGGTAAAGCTCCGGTTTGATGTCTTGGGTCAAGCTTCATGTTGGTTGGATTCTCCATATATTTTAAATGGTTGTAAATGTTTGGAATTATGACTTATTGTTGGGAGTCACTAAACTTGTTTTAAACTATCTTTAGGATGTTAAAACTTGTTGTTATTTTGACATGTTGGTCGGTTGCTTTAAACAAAACTATGTCGTTGTCGTTTTGTGGTAATTAACATGTGATGTTTTGTCAACAGTGTTCAATGGGACCTACTTCCGCGTGTTTTATAAAGTTAAAATTTGGTTGAAATTTTTAGGGTGTTACACCGACCGTCACCGCCACCTCCACCTCCACACTCCGCCATCTCTGAAGATCTCCGAAAACGGGTACAAACCACTCCATCGCCTCCAACACACCCCGTCTTCACCTTTTCTTGAATCCTGCCTCCAAGTGAAGACACAGACGAATCCGGGTAGTAGATGTGTAACTTCCGGCCGCTATAGGCGGCGGCGACGCGACGGGTTCCGAGGTAGTATACACACTAGGGTCAAAGTGGCGGTAGGTTCCATTTTTGGCCAGATCCAGGATACCTAGTGGTTCTGGATGACGGTAGGCGACGAATTGGGTTTGTATGTGAGATTCCGGCTACCAAACGCTTTTCTGACCGATTTGTTAGCTTCAAATTTGATAATATATTTCGTGTTCTATTTCGGTTTGGGGGTTTACAATCATGATTAGATCCTGAGTTATAAAAATCGCTACATGGTATTAGTTTTACGTTCCCTTTGATTTATACTCTGATTGTACTCGATGGCAAATGGAATTTGCAACTTTTATGATTATTTGCAATTTATCATTCAGATTATATGGATTTTCTTTCTTTTTTTTGTTGGGAATTTGTTGTTCTTGTTGACTTTTTAATGGTAATTTTGATTGTTCTTGAGTCTTAGTCTTGACATGTATGTGCAAACAGCAAACCATGGGAAAATTCGGATGAGGTTAGCAGACTGGACTGTAATTGAGAAAAAATTAAAACTATTAGACTAAAAAAGTCAAACTTAAACTTTTGAATTAAAACTGTTATTTTGTTCAAACCACAGGGACTAAAACCGTATTTAACTCTTTATAATAATTACCAATAGTTTTTAACCGTGCTTTTCAATGGAAAGATATCTATTAGTTATTCACATCTTGTTGGTGATTAAGTAAATCGTCATCAATTTTGTGATATCAATTATGTTACGTGAACAACTAAGAATGGAACCACGAAGGAGAAGTTTTGTGTGAAGTGTGAACTTAAAGTCATCGCTGATTCCTCAACATGATGACGTGGAGCAAAAAGGTAACACCACTTAATTATTTTTCTTTTCTAATATTTTAAATCTTATTTTCTTGCAAGCTCTGATTTCTTTCTTAGCCGTTCTTTTTGGAGATTAACTAGTGTGATTACCGTTAGTCATTTGATACAATGGTAGTCTTAACACTTTTTATAGTGGAGGTTTTGGGTTTGAATCCGGATACAGCAAAAAAGGGGTTTGTGACCAGGTCAAGGGGGTTTACCCAGTTGGGGGTTTCTCGTGGGGTAGGCTGCCCTGGATGTTCCAGGTGTTGGCACAGGCAAACCCAATTATCCTAGAATATCTAGATGTTGCCGTTAATAAAAAAACTAGTGTGATTTCCCGTGCGATTGACGGGAATTTCGTGTACGTATAAAATGTAAAATTACTTTTTACAATAGTATTCACTAATTAAATAAAAATTATAAACATAAATTAAGTTGTGAATTATGAAGTTACGTTGCGTTACGGTATCGTTTTGGTGTGGGTAGTGAAAAAATATCGAAACCGAATCATATCGTAACCAAAAACCATAAAAATTAATAATGGTACCGTTATTGTTCACGCTGTATCGGTTTAGTTCGTTAAGGTACTGGTACTCGTTAATGTTTACGATACAAAAAAAATTATTTACAACGGTTTTATTACACAAAAAGTTGTCTGATGTAGCCCAAAAAGTAAAGTGGTGTTTTACATTGATCGAAAACCATAAAATTAAATACCGGTACGGGTTCCAATAATAACGTTATCGATGTTATTCGGTCGGTACCAGTTCCGTTCATCACACTACCAGTACGGTACAGGCACTCGATACAGCTTACGATTCCAGAAAAAAAAAACACAACCGCATATTCACTTTTATTTTTTTAAAGTTAGTGAACAAAAGTTATAAGAGAAATAACAAATTAATAAAAAATTAAATGGGTTAATGTCGTATTTAATGTATAGTAAAACGGGTGAAATTGAGAATAAAAAAAACTTAAATACACCACTCACTCAAAGGTTTACACTAGTGTGTTACAATTGTGCTCCACGGTGGTGGGTGGGCAGATTTTAAACAGAATTTAAATGAAAACGTAGACGCAAAGTTAGAAATAACGTTAATAAAAGGAAACCTAAAACTAAAATATTAAGAAAAAGGAAAAAATACGAAAACAAATAAAGAATCCATCATTTGCGTAAACTCACGTATTGCAGCGAGAACGTTGATAATATTCAAAACATCATATGAAAAACTGGAACTGCTAAAAAAAGTTAACGTCTAAACGTTAATAAAGATAAGCATGAATTTTTTATTGTTTTTATATTGTAAATTTTTTTTAAGTAATATTTTTAAAAGGAAGTTAACGTTTGTAACATCCCGAAAATCGACATTTTAAATGTGGTTCAGAAAAGAATAGGCGAAGAAGGTCACAAGGGACGAAATACGACATGGAGGAGGGAGGGGCTTAACCAAGCCGCCACCAACCAACCCCTCCTCATTCCACAACCTTCATCCAAGCATCCTAGAGAGAGAAAGTGAGAGAGTTTTAGAGAGAGAAAGCAAGGAGGATCATCTTCAAGCCTCCCATCTTGTTCCATACTTACCTTGGATCGTTTCTGGAAAGAAAAGGAAGAATAAGCACACGAAATCCGATAAGAATAGACATTGAAATTTATGTATTGGGGTTTAAATGAGCTTTATGAGAAAAACTATGGTTTCTTCTACAAATGTCTGATTTTTACTTATGTAATGGTGTAAAAAATAAAGACCTAGCTTCATGGAAGCTAGATAAACGATTTGGACATAAAAAGTTACCGTTTTGGATCAAAAACAACAAATTTATGAAGATTGTTCATGTGGCGACACTAGTCGTGACCTTCTGATAAAGATGGTGACACTCATGGTGGCGACACTAATGGGTGGCGATACTATAATAGACATCCTAAACATCTCCTCTTGTTTTTATTCCTACAGAGTTATCTCCATGCAAAGGAAATCATCATCCGTAGCACATAACCCAATCAAAATCTTTTATATACATTTATCCTTGAGACTATCCCGTAGGACTAGCCTCACAGACAATCATTGATTACCTGAAAACATTTTGGAAAATAAAACGTCAGCGCGAACGCTGGTGAATATGTCCATCAGGTCTCAAATTCGTTTGGCAAATACAATATAAAAACATTTAACCATAATGTGGGTACAGTCTACCATTCAACGAAACTATTTCATCCGAGTATATAACCATGGTATACACCGGTAATTTTCGTAAGAGGATTGCTGGCATTACCAGACTTACTTACTGCGATGTCCCATAACCGAGACCCCGTCTTACATCTAATTACAGACAATTACCAGCCCCAATATGGGAATTTCACCCATAAAGCGTGTATCCCTTGATCAAGTTTTACGTATACTTATGGCCTGAATGTTTCCCGTAAACACCTTTATGCATTAAACTTTTGAATATATGTATTGCCATTTCGAAAACGCAAAACTTTCAAGGTTTTGAAAATAAAGACAGATAAACAAATTCACCTTAAATGTGGATTGAGCTTATCTCAAGGTAGTCTTGGTTGCTAGGTGGAAGCCTTATTGCAAGTTCCTAGCTCGAGTAATAAGCGAAAGTCAAAGATTTTACTAGAACGAAGGCACGTAAATCGAGACGAGTACGGCTCAAGGGAGTTTAGAAAGTTGGATGTGCTTTCGATGCTTCAAAATGGCCAGCTAAGGCAATCTATTTATAGTTGCCCGACTGGGTCCGTGGCGGACTATTAGCCTAGGTGGTAGCGATATGCTACCTCCCAGGGCTTGCTTCAGCCTTACGAGCCATTTCCGGATTGGACCGTACCTCAAATTACGGCTGGTGGACCGTTACGGACTCCCATGACACACGTCAAGTGTTCCGGGTTATGAAAATAAAGACAGATAAACAAATTCACCTTAAATGTGGATTAAGCTTATCTCAGGGTAGTCCTGGTTGCTAGGTGGAATCCTTATTACAAGTTCCTAGCTCGAGTAATAAATGAAAGTCAAAGATTTTACTAGAACGAAGGCACGCAAATCGTGGCTAGTACGGCTCAGGGAAGTTTGGAAAGTTGGATGTGCTTTCGATGCTTCAAAATGCCCAGCTAAGGCAATCTATTTATAGTTGCCCGACTGGGTCGGCGGACTATTAGCCTAGGTGGTAGCGATCTGCTACCGCCCAAGGCTTGCTTCAGCCCTATGAGACATTTCCTGATTGGAACGTACCTCAAATTGCGGCTGGCGGACCGTCACGGACTCCCATGACACACGTCAAGCGTTCCGGGTGAGTCACCACACACGTGGCAACAAAGAAAACTGCTGCTAGATCGCGGCTAGCGGACCGTTACTAGATCGGTGGCGGTCCGCCACCAAATCATTTTCAGGTTTGGCGTACCTGGCTAGCGGACCTCCAGACTTATGCATCCTTAGCGGACCGTTAAGGTTTTGGGTGACGCTGTGGCTTTTCAAACTTTGGAGAATCCCCAACTCTGGCGGACCTCCAATGGTCTTAGTAGACCGTTATGGCTTTCGGTAGTGGTCCGCTACTCACCCAAAAATTCATTTTTCACCCGTAGAATTTTGGGCATTAGCAAAACCAACCCTTGGGGTTTCAAACTTGGAAAATGAGGACCTCAGAATTGGCCTGTCCCTGATCTACTAGTTCTCGTTCTCCGACAATCTTTAGTCTTATGGCCTTCACTTCCACAGTTTAGGCATTTTAGCATAACGTTACAATCACGAGAGTATTTCCCCATTTTCCCACATCGGAAGCAAAGGTTGGAACCCACATGACACTCACCATAGTGTCTCTTTCCACAAGACTTACTCAAACTGTCATCTTCTACCTTCGAATTTTTTTCATTTTTACCAGAGTTACCTTGTTTAGCATTCTTGAATGTTTTCTTCCATTTTCTCTTGGGTGCCTCTGTAATCACATCCTCCACAGACATGTTGTCATAGAAGATTCCACTCAATTCAACTACAGACTCAAATGTCTTCGGGGTGTTAGCCTTCACAAGTGCAGACTTTCTGTGGTAGACCCTAGACATAGTACGTAATCTATCTTTCCTTATAAGTCAGCAGATGAGGAACCAATCGGGCTAGTTCATTAAATCGAGAGGTGTACTGGCGATGAGTTATGCTGCCGGCCTTCAACCCAAGAAATACCCTTTCTACCTGATCAAGCTTTTTCTGAGAACAGAACTTGCCGATCAACAATGTCTTGAAGCTTTCCCATTTTATCTAGCTAAGTACCCGATCACCCTTTGCCTGCCTTACAGTTTTCCATCCAATGCATGGCCTCGTTCCTGAAAGAATTTGCAGCAAATTTTACCGGTTGGTTGTCATGACACTCACTCAGATTGATGGTCTTTTCCGTACGGGTTATCCATTCCAGATTTACAATAGCATCATCCATTTCGTTCAGAATTGATGGATCGCGGCCACATAATGACTTATAAGAGCAGCCGTTAGTAAACCTTTCTTCCTCCTCATCGCTATCAGAAAATCTAGCATTTGTGTGATTTCCCTCCCTTGGTTTAGGCTTCAGTGCCTCAGCTAGGAGTTTAGGTAAGGTATCCTTCGAAATTTTCCCGATTTCGCGAGCTATCATTTCCCTGACTTCAGGTTCCAGTTGGGGTTGATCCTCATAGATCTCCACAGTATAAGTCCTCACAGTTTCATGATCAGAATTTACGTGAACACTTTCTTCTTCGACTTGCCTTCGTTTACCAGGTGGTCGGCGACGACGACCAGTTCGACCTCCTCTATGTCCTACGTTTCCTATAGCCATAGATTTAGTCCTGAAATTGGGGGGGGGGGGGTTTGCCAATATTTTTTGCTTCAGGTCATAGTTCAGAACATTACGAGCAAGGTAAATTATTAATGACATTGACCGGTAATGTTATTAATAATTTACTTACCTTTCGGGTTCTCAACTCTTTCGTTTAATCATAACATTGATAACTAAGGCATCTATCCTATGTTTAGGCATTTACTTTCTACATTTATACATTATTGGTCTTTGGCTACCTGTACTTACATCCTTGGTTTGGTCCCGTTCTCAGTTTGAGTTCAGACATTTAGGGATGCATGAATCTCTCAAACTATTGCTATGATACCAACTTGTAAGGCCCCGTTCCCGGGACACCTCATGCATTGGATTTACTCATTCATAACATATTTTAATAACCGAAATTCATTCATTTGGCAACGAAAACATTGTCATAATACATAAGTCATAAAACATCAAATAACATGGTCTTTAATTAAACATAAACGAGATGTCAGCTGTGGGTCAGGTAGCCATCAGTCCTGGTCCAATGCATCCAAAGCAATCCTTAAGTCTCTATCATTTACCTGAAATGCAAACTAAAAAGTCTACTAACGCCGGTGAGTTCTAGTTTTAAGCAATCAGACATTTACATAATTCATCTAGCATATGTATATATATAATCATATATATATATATAACTATTTAACATGTGGAGACAACTCTTAATCATACATCATATGGAGTCATAACTCGCAGTCATAGATCATATCGAGTCTTAGCTCGGGGTCATTCATCATATTGAGTCATAGCTCATGAACACATATATCAAGAATATTAGCTTAACACACATGGGGAAATCCTTCTCATACCATATCGGTGTCACAAAGACAACCGCATTTGTAGCTACTACATATGCAGTCGTGCATCGAAAGCGCCTATCTCTACACAAAGTAGTCGTAATTGACTATCGTAGTAGACATAAATATACCGTTTGCATAGTAGCCGTATGTCACAATGTCTACCGAAGTAGCATCTACCGTCTACACCAAGTGGAGGCAATCGTACCGCACACCGGTGCAGCCATAAACATAGCGTGTACACTAAGTAGCCGGATAGTCGTCTACCGAAGTAACCGTTTCCCATTCAACTATTATGCAGCTGTGCATTGAAAGGCACCTACCGCCAACCGAATCAGCTGTAAACATTGGCGAGTCGTAGCTCGCAAACATACATAGTCGTAGCTTGTAAACATCCGTCTGCATAGATAGCCATCTGGTCATCCGTTTACCACAAAGGTAACCATTACACATACACATAAACACATAAGGAAATCATTTTTTTAAACATTCAACTTTTCATCGTATGGACATAGCCATGTTTGTAATCATTTCATGTAAGCCCCCGAACCCGGGTAACCTCACTTGTTGAATTTACTCATAAACATATAGTGAATTCAACTTCGAAATATAATAAAAACAACGGAAAGGTCATTCATATTACAAATTGTCATAAACATTTCGGAAGAATTGTTTTAAACAAAAATATCCATAAAATAAATAAACGGGAAGCCAGCGTCATCGCTTGGTTAATCTCTCAACACAAGCTCCGCATCCATCGTCTAAATCACATACACTTAACCTGAAGGCAAGCTAAAAGTCAGCTAACGATGATGAGTTATTTAAATAATAATTGCATAACTAAAATGTTTGCCAAAACATATCATTCGTCAGTCATAAATAAAATCGTACATACATGCAATAACAATAATCATAAGCTACTAGTGTAAAATCTGCACCATTTCATAACCGTCAATTCCTTAAGGCATTACTCGAGATTAATCGAGGCCTATTGTCTGTCTAGGATGCTCGGCCTCGTCCGAAATCCTAACCTAGACAGAATCACACCCCACCATTGCTCGTATGCATCCACATGACATTTACAGGATAGCTAATCCCATCATTCACACCAGTTGTACAACCGTTTTCTAGCCATAAAGGCCCCTGTATAGGTGATATGTCATAATTTATACCTATTTTTCATGCATAATTATCTCCATATTCATCACAATTATCGGCAATTTGATGAGGATTGATACTTAAAATATCCCTTTTGGTTGCAACAGGATAATTAACCTTGGTTTGCAAAAACATGAAGAAATCACTCAAAATCAAGGGAAAATCAGCCCTTAAAAGCCAATTGAACGATCATGCATACACGAAGTCAACACAGGGAGTCAAAAAGTCAACTAGAAGCCAAAACAAGGCAATGTACGGTGTTCATTGCCTTGCACAACCGTGCAAATGGTGTCCCACTCTCCTGTGCTTTCTAGACCTACCAGATTCCCTCACGTGCAAGAAATGTATACTTTGCACCACCGTGTATCCCAATGCACGGCCGTGCATTGCCCAAATCTTATCCTATAAATAGCAAGCTTATTCCAAGCATTTAGGTCTTCAAGATTGGGTTAGTAGAAGCCCTAGTGCTCTGCTAGGGCCGAAATTCTCTTGGTTTTGTTCCATTTTTAGGTTTTTCTTTGTTTATTTTCTTTTTCTAGTTATGCAATATTGAATGATTCTTCTCATTCAAGTAAACAAGAGGCATCCTATACCCACTCTCCCTTGGAATGTCTAAGGGTTAGTAGAGTCACTTGTATGGTCATTCGTGACTAGTCTTCTTTCGTTACTTGGGTTGGTTGAACTTTGTCTAATTAATGAAGTATTTTTAGTATGTTATATTCTTAAAGTCTTTCTTTTAATTTATTTGAAAAAGACAAGAATAAGTGATTTTTAAACCAACTTAATAATCTTAAATCTTGTAAGTTACTTAAGCAAGACTTATTATTTTGTCTGGGAAGCTTATTCGAGTTTGTACGGTCTATATACAAATCTTGGTTCTACCAAGGGCCCGATTAGAATAGGTTTGACATTATGGGTTGATTAGAGGTTTGGGTATTCAACGAGTCATTTGACTCTTAGCTGGACCTTGTGGTTCGTGTCGATATTTCTCTACCTCTCTTGTGTTGCTTAAAGAGGACTTCTAGCGGGAGCCATGAGGTTTGACCTTGAGAAGGAAAGTTTTATTTATTTAAAATATTATTATAAGTAAAGACAACTATTTTAAGAATATAAATTGTTAGGTCCGAGCGTTCATAAAGTAGCTTTGGAGGGAGTTGCGCATTCCAACTTTCTAACAGAATTACATGACATGGTGTACGCCAACGGACTTGAGACCCCGTTAGGACCCCGAGAGTTATTAGGAGCAGTTGGCCGACTGTATCCACTCTTTCGTTATGAAATACTAACTCCCCTATCGAAAGGGTTAGTACTAGTAACTTTAACCAACCTTACTAAAGTATGACATTAATTAACAAGTTATAACAACAAGAGTAACACCTTAAATGAGATAACATTCCTAATTACTTTCCTTTTCTTTTTCTTATTTTTAAACAAAACCCCCCTTTTCAACTCATTATCCCAGTCAGACAATAGCAAGAGTTGAGTAAGGAATCCGTCTACATGGTTCGATACTTGGTTCTTACACAGACGATACTATGATGCGATAGGTTCACTTGCCTATTGTGTGTGTATTTAGTTGAAGTATTTTTCATTTTAATTTATAAATTTAAAACCTGATTTTGTGTAACTCTAAACCGAACATTAAAGATATATATACATACATACATATATATACATATATATATTATATCTCTCGCATTTGACATCAAGTTTTTGGTGCCATTACTAGGGACATATTTATATATATATATATATATATATATATATATATATATATATATATTATTTATACAACTAAAACACGCTATCAAGTTTTTGGCGCCGCTGCCGGAGACACGGTAATTCATGGAAAGATTTAAGGTATTGGACTGCCTATCTTTATTTTCTCTTTGTTTTATTTCAACTTTATTTTCCTTTTTATTTTTATTTTATTCATCGTACTTTTATTTTGGTTCTTTTGTAAATTAATCTATCTTCGTTGGAACTTTTAAGGATCGCAACCGTGAAATTTTTGTCAAGATATATAAATGAATATAAGTGCCACAATTCGAAAGCATTTCTTTTAATATAGGCGTAATGCTTTCGATTTATTTACTTGTTTAGTTTTTTTTTATTCTTTATTTTTATAATGAAAAGCTTGATATTTTGAAATTAGATACCAACAAACAAGGTAAGTCTCTAGCGTGAAATCGGGATTTTTAGTGGTAACATCCCGTTTTTCTCACGGTTTTTCTCGTTTCTTGCTTCCAATCTCTCCCCTAAGGTATGTAAACTTGTCCGTTATCATTTTTAGGATGATTTATGCTACAAATAGGGTTAATTTTGGTTGAACGAGGCTAGGGTTTCATTTTAAACTTTGGTTTGAATGTGGATGAATCTTGACTTAATGCTTACACTAAACACACATTTAAACTTGTTTGATGATTATGTAACAAATTTTTATAAAACATTTTGCTTCATTTAATCACACATTCTACTCGTATAAACAAGTTTTTGATTTTTGTCTTAGAAATTTTGAACCTAGGATTATGAGTTGAAGCATGAATCTTGTATATATGTGTTTAGAATCTAGTATAGTTTGTTAGAAAATTATTGATTTGTTGAAATGAGTCAAGGATTTTGATGGGTTTGACTTTTCAAAAGTCAACCGAAATGTCGTTTGTCAACATTTTATGTCTTATTTCACTGTTTAAATTTGCGCTGTTTGACTAGTTGCAATTAACCATTCTAGGACTCGAGAGACATAACCGTGCCATAACTATGCATGAGTTTGTGTTTCTTTTGTGTGGTCCAACATATATATGTTCATGTTATTTATTTTTAGTATTTCTATTTTCTTTGTACTAACTTCTCTAATTTGTGATTGCGTAGGACATGGCAGGACATGGCAGTCATCTAGGATTATGAAATGAAGCATGAATCTTGTATATATGTGTTTAGAATCTAGTATAGTTTGTTGGAAAATTGTTAGATTTGTTGAAATGAGTCAAGGATTTTGATGGGTTTGACTTTTCAAAAGTCAACCGAAATGCCGTTTGTCAACATTTTAAGTCTTATTTCACTGTTTAAATCTGCGCCTTGTTTGACTAGTTGCAATTAACCATTCTAGGACTCAAGAGACATAACCGTGCCATAACTATGCATGAATTTGTGTTTCTTTTGTGTGATCCAACATATATATATGTTATTTATTTTTAGTATTTCTATTTTCTTTGTACTAACTTCTCTAATTTGTGATTGCGTAGGACATGGCAGAGTCATCTAGACAAGCAAGGCGAAAAAGAAGAAACACTCGATCATGTTCTAGGTCGGGTTCATCCTCGTCTGCTCATATGGGTGGCTAGCCACAAAATTCACCATCACCGCCTCCACCATTTCACCCACAACCTATGCTAGAGGGGCCACAGGAGTTGCACCCATGGCTTATTTTTTACCCCGACGACACTATCGAGGTCCGTGCTTATCAAAACCTACCTGCATTGTTGAGGCAAACCTTCGGGGCACATAAAACCATCTATTACTCAACCCTGGAAGATGTAAATCTTTTGGACAAGGGACAGCGTTGTGCCCCTTATCACAAAGCCATGGCAAAGATTCTTTGCCATCAGATAAGCTACCTATTATGAACTAGCTCTCGAGTTTCTAGCATCTTTTCAGTTTGATAGGCTAGTGGTGAGCATGGAAATGCATGACTGTGTGTGCTTAAGGATGGAAAGACATTGGTACGAAATGTCCTTAGCCCAGTTTGGGGTGAAGATAGGACTATATAGGCATAGGCAGCTCACAGAGTCAATCTTTACTCAGAGTAAAGGTGAGTTTGAAGAGGGAGAAGCATCAGCATTCTGGAGTAGGATTGGGTCCAGGCCATTTAACCTGCATAACCAGAAAAGCACCAAGATCAGACATCCACTCCACTGTTACCTGCACTGGTACATTGTCCTTTCCATTAGCGGAAGGAAGGACAACATGGGGGTAGTGAGCATTAGAGATCTCCTCCACCTGCACTGCTTGATTGATAGGATTCCATGCAACTTGGCCTACATCTTGGCCAAGTTCTTTACTCGAGCTACTGGCTACTTTTCTAACAGCCATATGTTAAGTGGACCCTACATTACTCACCTAGCCTCATATCTGGGCGTCTGTCTCTTGTGCATCTTGGTATACTTACAGAGATGGACCTACCCATTCTACCTATGGACACCCAAATGTTAATCAACATGCACATGATGAAGAAGTTTAATGGGGTGTATCGATTGGTGGGCCATCAAGGCAATATTTTGACGGGTGAAGTAGAGGAGTCAGAGGATGAGGAGGCACATGTGGGACAGCTAGGGCATCAAGGACCAGGTATGTATCACACTATTACTGACCCACCATGTTGGACTTAATGATTCCGGATGGGTTAATTAGGATACACTATGGCTGACATACGATAGGACTTCCATGAAGTAGAGGAGCCATAGGATGAGGAGGCACATGTGGGATAGCTAGGGCATCAAGGACCAGGTATGTATCACACTATTACTGATCCCACCATCTTGGACTTGATGATCCGGATGGGTCAATTAGGATACACTATGGCTGGCATACGACAGGACTTCCATGATCACACACATGATCCGTATGCACACCAGTGGTATCAGCAGCCTCCCGGTTCACACCAGCAGTGGCCCCGTCCTCCATTCTAGTAGTAGCTCTATCCTCTCTCACCTTAGATATTTGTGGTTCTTCCTTTTGGTGATATTTGTGGTTCTTGGATTTTTTTTTTGGTTCTTGACATTTGATGGTTGTTTTGATTGTCCAGTTGTTGGACATTGATATTGATGGTTTTTTACCGGTTACCTTGGTAACCGTTGATTTGGTGGCACCACCACCAAATTTTTTCATCCACCACTAATGGCAAATAGTAGTTTAACTTTCTTTATTATCAATACTTATTTTATGTTTTGAGCATTGCATAGCATAACAGGGCAATACAGGGTTTTTGGTTTTGTGTTTTGGAACACATTCTAGGCAACATTGGAGATCGACCATACGCATGATGATGACGTATCATCAGGGGAGTATTAGTTTCCTTTCACCCTCATTTTAGTCCATGCCACTTACTGCATAGCATATTTTCGTACAATGAGGACATTGTCAAATTTTAAGTTTGGGGTGGAAGCTTACCAATACATTGGCAGCCTAATTTTGTCCCGAGCACTATGATTACATGATTCATAATATATAAAAGAATTAAAACATTTTAAAAGTTAAATTGTAAGCATGATATTTACTAATTAAGCACAATAAATGCTGATTAATCTATAAATATGATAGCTTCTTAAATAATGTAAAAGCAAGAGTCTTAAAAATCATTTGGCATAAACAGGCTTATAAAAACAACAATTCAAAATACCGCTGAAGTGAATCAAAGAAACAAATAGAAAAGATTAGAAAGCACAACAAAAAGAAAGAAATGAGTTTATGCAAATTTTTACTTTTATACCCCCTATCTTTCGTTTCATGTGAGAATTTGAGCCCGTTAGAAAATTATCATACCCATACATTTTTACATGCTTATTTCGTTTGATAGAGTGTTTGCCAATTACTGCTTTGCATGTTAGAACTTCTGTAAAATATACATTTCAAAATCATGGACTAAAAGAATACATAAAAAAATGATTGAGGCATTAGGATCAAACCATCTTCTTTAAGCCTAAACCCTTTTCATTTCTCACCCACATTTCATAACCGCAAAACCCATAAAATAACCTTTTTATCTTTTAACCCTTTTTGCTAAAAATCAACTTAGCCTTGATTTAAGGAATAATTATCCGCCACTAGTTCATGGCTTCGTATTTTGTTCAAATAATGAAGCTCGTTCGGTTCTAAAAAGAGAGAGAGAGAAAGAGAGAGAGAGAGTTGTCATGAAAAGAGGGGGGGGGGCAACAATAAGAAATTCATAATCGCCCAAGCTATTGAAGAAATCTTATCAAAAGAGAATCAAACTTAATAGAAAAATTAGAGTATGCAAAGCTGATCAAAAGTGGATGTATTAGAAGGAGACAGCCGAACGATCAATGGAGGATTGGCAGTGTTACGTATTTCAAAAACAAGAAAGAGTTGACATTCTTAAATAAGGGATTTGGTCTTGACGATTTGACCTTAAAAGAGTCCTTAGATTAGTAACAATGTGTAATATATGTTTAATAAGAGATTGTTTACCTTTAAATCATTAAGCCAAGTCAGATTTTTAACACTTGGACACTCTTCCCAAATACTTCCTACCCTAAAACTAAGCCAATCATTACAACCCTTTACCAAGCCCTCTCGATTTATGCATATATTTTATGTCAATTGATGAAAATTTGATTTTTATACAAGCCTATGATTATGCAAACATTAATTATAGCGTTGAGTGTTCTTCTTGACATACCTTATCCATATATTAAACCCGAGTGTTGAGTGAACATTTGTGAGACTGTAATTTTATGCATAATCATAGTTCCATCAATTATGGCGATCCTAACTTCCCCCGATGTCAATGACACATGCACGAATCATTTCCTCTAAGGTTTGGATGGTATTTTTGGGCTGACCATCCGTTTGAGGATGATATGTTATGCTAATGTTTAACCTCATCCCCATTTCTTCATTAAACCTCTTCCAGAATCTAGAACTGAACCGCGTATCCTGATCAGAGACAATCGACACCGGTATGCCATGCAGAGCTACAATCTCACTGATAAACAATTCTGCCAATCATTCAGAGGTTAACGTCTCCCGAATTGGCAAGAAGTGTGCACTCTTCGTCAATAGGTCTACGATCACCCAAATGGTGGCATAACCCTTAGTTGTACACGGTAACTTAGTTATGAAGTCCATGGTGATGCGTTCCCACTTCCATTCAGGAATCTCTAATGGCTGCAACTTGCCATAAGGTTTCTTGTGCTCGGCTTTCACTTGTGAGTAGGTTAAGAACTTCCTCACATACAGGGTCACATCATTCTTCATACCCAGCCACCGGTAATCTTTCTTAAGATCCTAATACATCTTAGTAGTACTTAGGTGGATGGAATAACGAGACTTATGAGCTTCTTCAAGAATCTTAGCTCGCCTCCCTTAGGCACCCAAAGCCGACCAAACCTGGTCCTTATACCAAAGGTGTTAGTTTCCAAAGCTTCCTGCTGACCTACCATTCTCTCTTTCTTCACATTATCCGCCTTCAACGCCTCTTCCTAGGCCTTGCTGATCAGGCCCATGATATCTGGTGTCATAATCAGACTATACGATTTCACTCGGATAGGAGTATGGTTCTCCTTTCGACTTAATGCGTCTGCAACGACATTAGCGTTACCCGAGTGATACATAATGTCGCAGTCATAATCTTTAATCAACTCCAACCACCTTCTCTGCCTCATGATCATATATTTTTGGTCAAAGAAGTACTTCAAATTTTATGATCAGTGAATATGGTGGTGCACTTAGTCCCATAGAGATAATGTCGCTAAATCTACAACGCGAGCACCACGACAGCCAGCTCCCAGTCACGAATCGGGTAGTTAACCTCGTTGGTCCATAGCTGTCGCGAGGCATAGGCGATCACCTTACCCCGTTACATGAGTACATAGCCTAAACCCTGATACGAAGCATCAGAGTAAACTACCAAATCCTCACTGCCTACCGGTAATGCCAAGCTGGAGCTTGCGTTAGTCGCTTCTTCAACTCCTCGAACACACTGACTTGAGTAGAACCCCAAACAAACTTCTCTTCCTTCCTCGTCAGCTTCGTCAAAGGTGAAGCTATTTTAGAAAAGTCCTGGATGAACCTTCTATAATAACCTTCTAACCCCAAGAAACTACGCACCTCAGTCGACGTCTTAGGAGGAGTCAATACCAAAACCACTTAAATATTTGCCGGATCGACCAAGATCCCACTCGGGTTGATTACGTGGCCAACAAATTGAACTTTTCGCAACCAGAATGCACATTTGAAAAACTTGGCTTATAGTTTCTCTCTCCTCAACGTCTCCAAACTTCCCTCAAATGATCGGCGTGATCGTCCTCGGTCTTTGAATAAATCAGAATGTCAACAATGAAAACAATGACAGTTCTGTCAAGCATAGGACGACATACTCAATTCATCAAATCCATAAAAGCCGTATGCGTATTCGTCAATCCGAAGGATATCACAAAAAACTCGTAATGTCCGTATCGGGTACGAAAAGCCGTCTTTGGTACATCCTCTTCTCTAACCTTCAGCTGATGGTAACCCGATAATAATTCGATACGTGAAAACCAATTTGATCCTTGTAGTTGATCAAATAGGTCATCAATCCTAGACATGAAGATTTGCTAGCTACAAATGCCCCTGCATAGGTATAGCAAATCTTCGTGTCTAGGACGCCCAGTCTCGTCTGGAATTCAAACATGGACAAAGTTTCATTCATTGCATTCATTCTCGATGGAACCATTGGCAGATTCGACTTACATTATAGCATTCGTTCATTTGTAAAACCTTTTAGTTAAAGCATGGTACGTTTTATTAAAACATCTTTCATTCAAAACCGTTCGTAAACATTCAAGGAAACACATTTCATAATTCCTTTCATAAACGTTCATTTCGTACGCATGCGATCGGTCCCAAAAAATTGTAAAGGTCTCTAAAGATCTTCTAAAATGTACGTCCACATCCTAAAGGCCTTAGATTCACATACAACACATTTATACAACTTTCAAATACCGAGAACATGGAAGTAGCAGGTATAGCTTCACATACTAACTATTCGTTCTTTAAAAACATCGTAAAACATTATGGGCTTAGCTTCACATAAAAGTTCTTTAAAAAGGGCATCTAGAAACTCACCTGAGATAAGTAGCAGGTATATCGGGTCTAAGAACGATCGGGACTCTCTAAAGATTTTTTAACCTATACGTATACATTCTAAAGGGCTTAGTATCATACACTAAGTATTCGTTGTTTCCTAAACGAGAACTTGGTAAAGTACTCGCAAACATTGAACCGAAAACTACAAAGTTCTCGACTAAGTATTCGAATGCGAGAACTTTGAAGTTCGCGTGACTAGGATGGCCATGAACTTCATGTTCTCGGCATACGCTCCACCGAGAACCTTACCCGAGAACTACTACCAAGAACCAGGTCCGAGAACTAGGGCTGTGAACTTTACAGTAGAACTTCATACATCTAAAACCCTAGTTTACATGGATTCATATATGGTTCGATTAAGTTATCAAGATCAAAAAAAATTTCGTTCAAAACATTCGTATAACATCCATAATGTTAAATCTAAAGCCTTTATTCGAATCCATACGTAAAAGCTCAACCTTTTTGGATTAAAGTCCCAATATCCCCATAAAACCCATATATACTCGTAAACTATCACACCCCGCCCCGGGCACCCACGAGACGTTCCCGGGCTGCTACGTCGATTGGCACAGTACTTGCTTTGATTTCCGAGTTTGTATTGTGCAAAAGTGTGAGTTTAAAAGTATTTCAAATATTGGTAATCTGCTCGACCTGTCTAAGTAAATCTGCGCTAAAAAATGTTCCTTAGTCTGCCTTTAGAACGATATGATCCCATAGCAAAAATCTTGAAAAGTGTGTCAGATCTTACAAAAATGCAAAATTTTTTATATGTGCATTAAATTTGAGTATGTGTTAAATTTTATTTTAATTTTTTTTCTTTTACTTTATGTGTAGTTTTATTTTGTTTTTAGTTTTTATATTAACCATTCTTGAAGTTTTGACTAATCATTAAAAGTTGGAAGAAACTCAGATTTTTGAAACTGTTTTAGTCTGACTACTTGGATGTATTCGGTATTCATGTGAATTTAAGATTATGCGCATACTATGTTGCGTATAAATGTGTGCTTACAAAAGTTTTGAGAATTTGATCCAAATTAAGAACTAGGGGTTGATGAAGAATGAAATGTTGTCAGTTGACGAGCATGAAGTACCACCACAATAGAATGTACCCGAGCCAGAAGAACCTGATGTGATTTCATCTTCTAACAGTGAAAGTACACATGAAGAAGTACTTGTGAACCATGTTGAAAGAGGAAGATTGGAAAAGGAAAGGAGCTGTTGAGAGTCCTTATTTCTCATCTTTTTTAAGCAAGATGATCAAGCCAATGCTGATTATGATCCAAATACGGATCTAACTCCCAGAAAAGAAGATGAGACCTACGTTTGAGAGTTCAGAAATGATGATCCTCAATAACACCAACACCAACACCAACACCGACACCACATCAACAACCACATATTTTTTTATGCAAAAGTTATGTGCTGGAAGTGGTGATCATAGTGTTACATTCGAATTATGAAGACCATTTGATAGCATTAGCCTAGGGGTAGATTGTAAGGTCTATATATTTGAGGCTGACGTATCAACTGTATTTTGTTTTTGTTGGATATAAATAACGTGAGTTATTAGTGAGTAATAAGTATTTACCGAATACTTATTAATTAACCGTAAACTACTAATTCACGGTTATGGGTCTTGGGCCAGCCATTGGGCCGAGATACCTTGTGTTTGCGTATAGGCTTTTCTATTGTGTATAAATAGATAAATATGCATCATAATTAGGGTTAGACGTGTGGAGAGGTTCTTGTTGATTTTTCTCTCAAAGTGTAATTCGCATTTCATTGATAATATACATTCAAACTACTTTGATTGAATCCTTTGGTGTTTATGTTCTTGAATCATTCGTATACAACGATTTCCGTTACTTGTAAACGCCGTGTGATATTGATAATGAAGATCCATAAGTTTAGGGACTTACATTAATCATAACTTTCGAAGGGAGACAGTAAACACATTACTCCGTCACTTTATGATGGGTATACACTGGTCACATACTCGAGAGATACATGGATTCGTTGATCCCCTGTTTTACACATTCACACGACTCTTTATGTGCCAACCCTGTCCGACCGTATATTCCCCGGACAAGTATAAGCATTTGATCAAACCATAAGTATACATATATTCGTGTAACAATTCATCCATGGGGTTATATCCATAGCCAACCCCACAAGGCGGTATGAATTAAGTATTTAACATCGTGTTTTGCCCTTTTCTTAAACGTAAATAGTTTGATCATGGCGCGGGATGGGTTTGTAGCACGCTCATGATGTAAAACCGCATTTAATACTGACTCGTATTCACCTTGATTATGGTGTGGAAAGATGGTAACTAGATACACAGTAGCTTATCGGGTTGAACCTTAAAGCTCTAGCACCTTAACTTGATTTCTACGCGCTCCTCAGGTTTCTTCGGCTCTAAACGCTCGAGTCCGGTTGATAAGCGATTGCCAATCGAACTCGGTAAAGCGGCTTGGGAGACGGGACAGAAGAGGGAGGCTCCGGACAAGAGAACTCAGAAGAAAGTTTGAGTTAAGTTGTGAGAAATGAGATGCAATTGATCATCTATTTATAGGCTGAGTCTGGTCTCGTAGCGGACCGTTAGCCATGGAGCTGGCAGTCCGCTATCGTCCCACATTACACGTATGCTTGACACGTAGCAACATGACAGTGCATGCGCACCACACATCCGTAGCGGATCGTGTGGGCCTGCCATAGCGATCTGCCAAATAACACATGTATTTAGGGCTGATGCATGCCATACATGTGTCGACGACACGTGGCATGTGAAGAGGCTGCCTAGGGAGGTGCGTAACGGACCGTTAGTTGGGATCCTAGCGGTCCGCCAGCCAAGTCCACCCGTAGCGGACCGTCACGGCGTGTGATGTCGGTCCGCTGAGCCTCAAGCGGCAAAAATCCCTTGCGCTGGTAACTTCCCCTTTTGTTGGTTTTTCCTCCTTGTCTTTTGGGTTATGTCTATTATAGTCCTTAGATTTTCTTTCTTGGCATAATTGGGATGATATTTTGGCAGGTGTCACATCCTCCCCAACTTATTTGAAATCTCATCCTCGAGATTATCACTTGAATAAGTGAGGATATTTCTTTTTCATTTCGATTCCAGTTCCCACGCGTACTCGGAGCCAAGCTTTGAATTCCAATTCACTTTGAATATAACCAGTCTTTTTCATTTTAATTTCTTTACCTACATGTCCTCAATTTGCAATGGGTGTTCTACGAACTTAAGTCTTTCATTCTCCACTACATCCTTTACTGGCATTACTAGGATTTCATCTGCCAAACACTTGCGCAGATTGGAGACATGGAATACATCGTGTACTCCGTTCATTTCTTTTGGTAATTCCAAAGGGTATGCAACAGGTCCGATTCATTTCATGATCTTAAAATGTCCAACAAACCTAGGGCTTAACTTCCCTTTCCTTTCGAACCGTACCACACCTTTCCAAGGCGATACCTTAAGTAACACCTTATCTCCTACATTAAATTTCAACGGCTTTCGCCTCTAATTGGCATAACTTTTTTGGCGGTCACGAACCGTTTTCAACCTATCTCTTATTTATAAGATCTTATCGGTGGTTTCTTGGACTATTTCGAGTCCTGATAATTGATTCTGTCCTATTTCTGATCAACTCACAGGAGTCATGCACTTTCTGCCATACAAGGCTTCGAACAGTGCAACCTGGATACTCGTGTGGTAACTATTATTGTAGAGAATTCCATCATAGGCAAGTGGTTATCCCAACTTCCTCCAAGGTCTATGACGCATGCTCAGAGTATGTCCTCCAGAGTTTGCATTGTCCTCTCACTCTGCCCATCTATTTGAGGATGATATGCAGTGCTGAGGTTCAATTGAGTTCCTAAGGCTTTCTGGAAGCTCTGCCAGAATCAAGACGTGAAACAATTGTCTCTATTTGACATAATGATAGTGGCACCATGTGTAATGATACTATGTCGTTAACGTAAAGTTGTGCCAACTTATCCATGCTATAAGTTTTCTTCATGGGTAGGATGTGAGTAGACTTAGTCATTCGGTCAATGATAACCCATATGGTGTCGTTTCCTTGATTGGTTCGGGTAAGTTTGGTGATAAATTCCATGGCTATCATCTCCCATTTCCATACATGTAATTCTAGATGTTGTAACCGCTCAGATTGCTTTTGGTGTTCGGCTTTTACCTTCAAACAAGTCAAGCATTTGGCAACATACTCGGCTATGTGCCTTTTCATGCCGATCCACCGGTAATTTGGTTTCAGATTTTTGTACATCTTGCCACCTCCAGGGTGGATAGTGTACTTGGATTTGTGGGCTTCCTTGAGAATGTTTTCTCAAAGGTTTCCATATATAGGTATCTAGATTCTCTTGTTCATCCTAAGGATGTCGTCATTTCCTATGACGAGTTGTTTGAACATCCCTTTCATACCTTCTCGGTCGAGGTTCGCCTCTTCCAAGGCAGATTTCTGTGCCTCTTTTATTTGATTCGTGAGACTGACTTGAAGATCAAGTCTTAAGGCACGAACTCTCTTAGGTTTCTTTCTTTCTTTTCTACTTAGGGCGTCGGCTACAACGTTAGCCTTTCCCACGTGGTAGCAGATCTCATAGTTGTAATCACTCAAGACTTCCATCCATCTTATTTGTCTCATGTTCAGCACTTTCTGGCTGAAGATGTATTTCAGACTTTTATGGTCTATGAATACCGTGAATTTGACTCCATAGAGGTAGTGCCTCCATAATTTCAGCGCCAATATTATGGTACCAAACTCTAAGTCATGAGTCGTATAGTTCTTCTCATGGGTTTTGAGTTAACGTGACGGGTAGGATATGACTTTGTTTCCTTGCATTAGCACACACCCTAGACTGGTATGTGATGCATCACAGTATATGACAAAGCCTTCATTGCCTTCTGGTAATGCCAATATAGGTGCTTGCGTCAATTTTTGTTTGAGTGTGTCAAATACTTCGTCCTGCTTCTGACCCCATTCATACTTGACTGTCTTACGGGTCAATGAAGTCAAAGTAACATCAATCCTTGAAAGTTCTTGGATAAATGTTCGGTAGTAACCAACCAAAACAAGGAAGCTTCGTACTTCGGTTTACGTCTTTGGAATCTCCCATTTGGAAATAGGTTTAATCTTGGCTGGGTCTACTTGAATGCCATTAGTGTTGATGACATGACCGAGAAATTGTAGTTCTGACAACCAGAAATCACATTTCAAGAATTTAGCGTAGAGTTTCTTGTTTCTCAACATCTTAGGTAGCGTCCACATATTGTCAGCATGTTCCTCCTTACTCTTGAAGTACATAAGTATATCATCTATGAATACGATTACAAATTTATCCAAGTAAGGTTTGCAGATTCGATTCATCATGTCCATGAAATTCGCGGGAGCTTTCGTTAGTTCGAACGGCAAAACCGTGAATTCGAAGTGACCATATCTAGTTCTGAATGCGGTTTCTGATATGTCATCTTCCAGGACTTTTAACTGATGATAGCCTGATCACATGTCTATCTTGGAGAAGCATCTAGCTCCTTGAAGCTGATCAAATAAGTCATCGATTCATGGGAGTGGATACCGGTTCTTTATTGAAACCTTGTTCAGTTCCCGGTAATCTATACACATCCGCATTAAACCGTCCTTCTTCTTGACGAAAAGTACCGGAGCTCCCCAAGGCGAAGAACTGGACCTTATAAATCCTTTCTCAGGTAATTCGTCAAGTTGCTTCTTTAACTCAGCCATCTCGATTAGAGCCAATATGTACGGAGCTTGGGCTATCGGAGTCGTGATGGTACCAGATTGATTTGGAACTCCACTTCCGGATCAGGTGATGTTCCTTGTAGCTCCTCAGGAAACATGTAGGGGATACTCAACAATGATACATCCTTGATTTCTCGATCAGCGTTACTAGTCGTTACTGATATCAGGTAAGCAAGACATCCCTTATGGAGATATCTTGTTGCCTTTAGCATGGAGATCAAACCAACAAGGTTGGTTGATTAATCTCCCTTTATTTTCATAGTCTCCCATGAAGGCATGCGTATCTGAATGGACTTCTTGTCACGGGGGATATGAGCTTGGTTAGTCGCTAACCAATCCATTCTAAGGAATACATCAAAGCCTACAAACTCCATTGGAAAAAAGCTGTATGGATATGACATAACCCGATAATGTGATTGATTAGTCATTCAGGGATTCAGAGACTTGGATTAGATCTCTGTTCGCAGTCGAGACTTGGTAATATTTTTCTAGCTTAGCTAAGGGTCTATTTAGTAATTTACAGAATTTATGGTCTATAAAACTTTGGGTTGCCCAGATTCAAATAGTACCCTAGCATAAGCATTGTCAACAAGAAACGTACCAAAAATGGCACCGAGCATCTTTACCTCCTCTTTGGTGTTTAGAATGAACTCTGGTGCGTTCTTCTTGACCTCAGTTGCTGGTTTAGTTCCTGAGCCACTAGCAACTTTGGGTTTTGTGAAGTTAGTCCTGATATGCCTTGGTTCCCCACAATTGTAGTACACGACCGACCTCTTTTGATGGCACTGGTTGGCATTATGTCCTGGTATATTGCATGCTGCAATAAATAGGCATTTCCCTAGGTGCCTTTTCTTACAAGTTCAGCACTCGGGTGCAAGGGACTGGTTTTCTCTTGGGCTGAAGCCCTGATTAGGTTTCCTATAATCAATTCTCCCCCAGTTGGGCGTTTCCTTCCTCTTATTTTCCTCCAGCGTTCGAATCATTCCAACCTTTTGCTGGGCGCCCAATTCTATGGCGTCATCAATGCTCCTGGGCTCTGAGACCTTCACCATGTCTCGGATCTCACTTGCCAACCATAAATATATCTCTTGATCAGGTTGGATTCGGGTGTCTGGCCAAATGTGGAACTAGTCTTGCATATTCCAGCAGCTTGGTCACATAATCCTGATGGTTGTTGCCAGCCATCCGCAAGTTTAGGTACTTGTTCTTAATCTGCTCGACCTCATTGATCGGGCAAAATTTTCTCTCAACTATGTCTGTAAATGAGCTCCAGCTCATTCTATAAGCTCGGTCTCTTCTTTTGGAAGAAACCAGAACGTTCCACCATTCCGGAGCTTTATTTTTAAACAAGTTTGAAGCATAGAGGATGTTGTCCTCCTCAGCATATTTGCTGATAGCTAGAACCGATTCCCTCTTTTCGATCCAACGGAGTGCTGCCACCCCTCCTTCCTTTCCAAGGAAGTTGTACAGTTTACATGCTTGAAACGTCTTATAGGAACACCCCGTGTGATTACTCTTCTTGTGATGGGGTCTATAGCTTTCCCCAGAGCTATCACTCGATGAGTTATTCTCCTCATTTCGGGTTCTCTTGGTATGGGACCCCTAGTGAGTGTGAGTGTGAGTGAGCTCTTTCTTCTCATTTGTCACAAAAATCGTGTGGATCTTAGTGTGGTGGTTTGATTCAGAATGCTCGGTATTTTAGACCGAGTGTTCCTTGAGTTTCTTATTAGCCTCCGCTTCGTCTTTAGCAACCTGGGCTTTCTCGAAAGCCTCTAAAATAGATGGGATAACATCCTTAATCCCCTTTGCAACTAACTTCTGTATTTCGGTTTTCTGGGCTTCTTGCTCTAGGGTATCGCCATGTTGTTTCTTTCTCCCCCTAGTATTGAAGGTCCAGTTCGTCGCAACATTCTAAACAAAAGACATAGCACTTGTTATATTTTGAAGATTCTTTTACAAGATAGGAAATAAGATGTTTTTATTATCTGAAGATCAAAAGTACAATACAAGAAAATAACATAGGCGATACATCTTCTATATCTAGCGGCCTCTAGCTCTAATCAAAGCTTGTTGTAGATTTGCGATCTTTGCATCTTTCTCCACCTCAATCATCTCCATTTCGGCTATTCTAGCTTGCATAGCCGCAATCCTCTCCTCCCAGCTGTTTATTCATTAACACAGGGAGTATGGATTGGATTAGGGTTTGTTTGAATCAGCCCTTTCCTCTCCTTCCAATGTATAGTGGTGTTCAAACGGTGTTTCGGGTAACCTCTCTTTATAGCTATAGTTATTTACATAGGTTTGATTATAACTCTCCAGTGTTGGTGCTGCGTAATAACTTATAGAACTTTCATAGAAATATTTTGATGTTTCTATCTCCCATAAGTTTTGGAATGTTCCGCTAGTATATTCGGAATTCGTTCCAGAATAGGATTCAGTGGGTTTGTTAAACATTCGTTGTTTCTAGATGGTGCGTATTTACGGACAAAGATGGGTCCTTTACCCTTTCCTGCCATTCTAAAGGAAACGAAAGAAAATACTTTTTATTAATAACATAACGGAAATTAAAATACATAATTTAAAGTACATAGAAAAACAAAGGAAGACTATTTCTTCATCATATCCTTGGCTTCTCTCATCAATCCTTTTCCTTGGATCCAAATCCTTCGAGGGAAGGATTTGCGCTCTTTATCCTTCTTGGCTAATTACCTGTTAGCCTTTGACAGGTCCTCTTGGTCTCTGTCAATTCATCCCTTGTCAAGATAAGTTATTTCTTGACCTGATCGGTTTCGCGAAGCGACCAATCGAGACACTCGATACGAGATCCCGGTGTAGAGGCAAGATATCCAAATTTTGGAGGAGGGTCTCTAAGTCATAAGACTATGTCATTGTAGACATTATCATAGGTGGGAGTAAGATTATGGTTTAGGGTAGCTCATGGACTATAGTCGGCTAGGATCGCTTCTGGATCGTCGATCGTAGCCTCAAATATAGTCATTGGATCATATTCACTCTAGATATAGGGATCTATAAATTAAGGATGATTTATATAATCTATGTATGAACCAGAACTAGCCCATTGGTTAAATGATCTTGCGTCAGCGTTGATTTCCTTGGTGTCCGAGTTATGGCTCATATACATACCCGATATTAGTGGAAAGTTTAGATAGTCGACGTAATTTTCGTAACTATCAGATTGCGAAGAGTATGCCTCCATGGGTTTCAAAAGAGCAAACCCTTCAGATCTGGAGCTCTCCTCTTGATCCTGATAGTTGGATAAATTCTTATACTTCTCTTATAAACTCGCCCCTAAAATGGAGAGTTTCCAATTGGTGCTCTCGTGCTCATTCGAGGTTTTGTCGCGTTACTAGGTCCGGCCTCTAATTGGTTATCTCGAGGAGGTGTCGGAAAGTGCGGAGGTGTGTCAATCCTCCAATTTTTGAAGTCCGATCCTCCCATTTGGCTTAGGCGGTCAGAATTGTATTGTGGCCTTAGGCAAAGAGTGATACCATGAGAAATTGTCGACTTCCATCGGCGCGTAAGGGTTTTTTATAGGCTCATGTTTGATCTCATTAGGGCTATAGTAACTACGGTAACCATTTCCTACTGACATTTCTACCTACAATTATGACAATAATAGCTTAGTATGAGTGTCTACCTACTTTCACTAGTAGGCATGTCTTTGCTTACTTTGGTTAAAGCTTAGATACTAACTCCAAGTATCTAGTTTGCTTAAACCTTGGTCTCTAATACCAACCAATGTCATACCCCGTCCCGGGCACCCCGAGACGTTCCGGGCAACGACGTCGATTGGCACCGTACCTGCATGGTTTTTAGAGTTTGTATTGTGCAACGGAAAGATTGTTTTTCAAAGAATCGTTTCTTTCATAAATCTCAACCTCGAGAGTTGGTTTGTAAATATAAGAACCTCTTTGTGTAAACAAAGATCTTTATTTAAAATATTGGGTTTAACAACCCAATCGTTTTGATACATTCAATCCGAAATCAAAATCTCTTACAACGGGTTTTCATTCCTACAAGGGTGGTAAATGCCTAGGGATCATAATCCTTAGGGCACCTAGCCTTGTAATCTTTTCTCCAGGTCCTTCCCGTGCTTAGATATTCTTTTCCACATTAGCACGAACCTGTAAAATATTTTCTTGTTATACCGGGTCTAAGTGTGTAACCCGACCCGAATAACAACAAAAACTCACAACCACCCTCGGGACTAAACTAGCTCCGACATGCGTTGTTTAAATTTAATCCTTTCTTGAAAACATTTGAAAATAAACGTCAATGATGAGCTGGTGAATACTCTATAACACAAAAATCCTTTACACCTTTCTTGAATACTCTATGACACAAAATCAACGATGAGCTGGTGAATACTCTATGACACATAAATAGTCAATCATAACTTTCGAAGAGAGACAATAAACACATTACTCCGTCCTTATGGTCTGGTCACATACTCGAGGGATACGTGGATTCGCTGATCCCCCATTTTACACATTCACTCAACTCTTTATGTGCCAACCCCGTCCGGCCGTATATTTTCGGACGAGCTTAAGCATTTGATCAAACCTTACGTATACATATATTCGTGTAACAATTCACCCCTGGGTTATATCCATACCCAACCCCACAAGGGGGATATGCATTAAGTATTTAACTTCGTGTTTTGCTATATTCGTAAACGTAAGTAGTTTAATCGTTGCGCGGGTGTGTTTGTAGCACACTCACGATGTAAAAATGAATTTAATACTGACTCATATTCACCTTGATTATGGAGTGGAAATGTGGTAACTGGGTACGTAGTAGCTTACTAGGTTGATACTTAAAGCTCTAGCACCTTAACTTGACTTCTACGCGCTCCTCAGGTTTCTTCGGCTCTAAACGCTTGAGTCCGGTTGATAAGCGAAAGCTAGTCGAACTCAGGAGTCGTGACAGCAGAGGGAGGCTCGAGATCAGGGAACTCAGAAGAAGTTTGGAGTTTGAGTTAAGGTGTGAGAAATGAGATGCAATTGAGCCTCTATTTATAGGTTGAGTTTGATCTGGTAGCTGACCTTTAGCCAGGGAGTTGGCAGTTCGCTACCGCCCTACATTACACGTATGATTGACACATGGCAGCATGACAGTGCATGCTCACCACACGTCTGCAGCGGACCGTGTGGGCCTGTCGTAGCGGTCAACTAAGAACACACACGTCTTTAGGGCTGACGCATGCCCTACACATGTCGACGACACGTGGCGTGTGCAGAGGCTGCCTAGAGAGGTGTGTAGCGGATCGTAAGTTGGGATCCTGGCGTTCTGCCAGCCAAGTCCACCTGTAGCGGACTGTTACGGTGTGTGATGTCGGTCCCCCAAGCCTCAAGCGGCATAAATCCTTTGCGTTGGTAGTGGACCACTAAAGAGTTGGTAGCAGTCCGCCACCCCTTAAATTTCCCTTTTTTTTTGTTTTTCTTCCTTGTCTTTTGGGTTATGTCTATTCTAGTCCTTAGACGTTCTTTCCTTGGCATAATTGGGATGATATTTTGGCAGGTGTCACATAAACAGAAGATGTAGGCTGTTTTCTTACCTCAAAACGTGTGTAGCCTTTGTTTCTTCTTCCCTTAATGTTCTTCTGTAATGGTGGATCAATATAATAGCTCGAACTCGAATATTTCTCTTCATTTCCTTTCAATAGAGAACTGGATCCCACTTGCTCTCAAGTTTATGCGACTAAGAAGACTGAAATGAAGAAGTTTGCATAAGTTGTTGCTGGTCTAGGTTAAGTAGGGGTGTTTTACTCAAGTTCCCCAAATAGTCCCTCCATTTCCAATAGTTCATGAAGTCACTTATTTTATTTATTTAGAAAATTTAGGGTGTTACATCGTTTTTTTGATTAATGGACGTTAGTTTGAACCATTATCTTAGGTAACGTGCAAGATAAAATGCATGGGACAATTGATCATTTTATCCCCCATAACATGTAATTTACTCAACCAATAATATAAATAATAAATAGAAAAATAACCCAACTTTAGTTTGAACCGTATTTGTGCACACCCCTAAACTCACCAACCTAAGTGTTGTGTTTCCAGCCGCATCGCGAGGGCACCCCACTAGTATATATATATGTGTGTATATATATATATATGTGTGTATATATATGTATGTATATATATATGTATATATATATATATATGCACACACACACATATATATAAGGAGGATCAAATAAATAGTGGGTTTTACCTAAGTATCTTAAAAAGGATTTTTAAAATCCGGCTCATACGAACTCCTATTAAACTCATTCCAGTGTAATTGGATCCGGCTAATCGAGCTTTGCTATCTTAGCTTTTGGGTTTTTGTGACATCCGACAATTTCAGGTCAATATCCATCCTCGACTTTTTCATGATTACACAGAGTTTCACATGCATCATACTTGATTATAGAATAATTAAGTTAATTTCATATGTAGCAAAGTCCATTCATTTCATTTCACTTCATGTATCGGTAATTCGAGAATTTTCGGATCACACACGCATCTTATCGCACGAACGTTGTTGAATTATGATTCTAATACTTCGATATATATTTAGGATATATAAATTACATGTAATACTGCCATATAATATTTCATGCTTAAGTTCATTTTTCGGGAATTTTTAGAGCATCTTTTATTTTACACGCTGTTCATCGTATACGCGATATGTTTCGACAAATAAAAAAGATTTTCCAATTTTCGTGAGTTTTATATAACTATCTTTTATTTAGAATATTTTTACTAATCTTCATTTTATAAAAGCTCCATATTTAAAAAAAAATCCCTTTGCATGAAAACCCTAGCCTCTTCCCTATAAATACTCCTTATCACCAAAGCCTCCACCATTTTACAAACCCTAACCCTAACTCACTATCTCCCTCCCTTTACCCTTTGTTCGGTCGCCACCTCCACACCAAGCCTCCAACATTTCAAATTTTGTTCTTGCAATCCAAGCATTCTAAGGTGATTTAAGGTGCAATCCAAGTGTTCAAGGAAGGAAACTCCACATTTCATTTATCATTTTCGAAATTGTAAGCATTTATTTACTCTTTTCTTGTGTTTTTCTTCAAGTAGAGATTATAGCGCTAGTATACCCAAATAAACTAATACTTATCATTTTCTTGTGTTTTTTGATGTCTTTCAAAGTAATAAACTAATACTTTTGCAAAACAATGGTTTCTAAATCTTGGTTGGTACATATTGCTAGATGAATTTAGATTTGTATGGAGTTTTATACACGTTTCTATTTAAGGAAACTTTATTGGTTAAATTTGTGTGTTCTTGATTTATATGTGTCTTTGATGATTTGATATGCTTTAGTAACACTTTAAATAGTTGAAAAGAAGAGTTTTGAGTTTTTTGTTTTGGTGCTTTGAAGCACGTTTCTATAAATAGTAACTATGTTGTTTACAAAACCAAGTTTTCACTTATTACATGACATTGATCGGTTTAAGTATTCTAGTAATACTTAGACATGTCAAATACACGAGTTTCTAGTTTTGATTCATTTGTTTAAAGTCTTATGGTACATTTCCATATTTAGTAACTTTGTTGATTTCAAAACCGGGTTCTTGTGCTAGAAGTGGTATTGTTGAGCTTGGGTGTTTTAGGAACACTTAGTCATATGAAATACTTGGGTTTCTAGCATTAGTTCCCTGGTTGATATCGTAGTGTCAAAAGGCTTAAATTTCTAAATAAGGAAACTTTTCTATTTCAACAAGTGGGTTTCAAACTCTAGATTGTTCAAAGGTGTTTAATATGTTACCATTAATCACTTAGAACATTAGGTTTCTAATATTACTTGATTTGGTTCACACCACACGAATCCCTAATGCTTGAAGTACACGATTTACGAGTATGTTCAATACTTAGTATACGTTGTGTATATGAATTACTTAGGTGTTGGAGGGTTGAGGTGTGCTACATACTACAAACATTACTTATATTTATTTTAGTATAAATATACTTTCCAATTCATAACATGTCACCAACGAGACGTCAGGTCAAACTTGGTCAACTATTTCGAAACGTCAAATACAAGTTTCATGTTAAGTCATTTGGGTGTGTACAGTTACATAACCCAACTCTCATTTTACATAGACCTTATAACCATAACATTTCAAGGGCTCGAGTAGGTCGGTTACACTTCTGGACTTTTGCTAGTTTTTCATGTTCGCTTTTACGCATTCACTCGTCGCATTACCAGGTGAGTCTCACGGCCCCACTTTTACTAATTTCCTTTTTAGGGGAGATTACATGCTAAATGCTATTTTCATTGGTCATATGTTACACTTACTTGGTTTCACATTGATATATAAGGGGGTACATTACGTACAAAGTCCTCTCACAATCAAACCATTAATTACATTACACAGCGAGGTGATCATGAATAGTACTATTGGATTTAACCACTTCCACCCGGGTTAGTCTCGCTAACTTTGATTGGAGGTCAAACGAGTGCATAAATGACCTAATCCATTCCGTTCTAGGCACGTTAGAGGCAAAATGCATGTTACACCATCGGTTACGTTGAGCTTCGGTTTCGGTGAATGCTTGTTATATTTTTGTCATATTATCTGATCAAAAATCAAATCATGTGAAGTTATGTAGTCCTTTACATTGTTTTCTGTTATACAAACCTATGAACTCACCAACATTATGTTGACCCGTTTAGGCATGTTTTCTGAGGTCATTGATTTACGCATTTGGACTAGGCTTGCACTGATCACATGGAGTCTCATGCATTACTAGGAGCATGACATTTGGAAATTTTAAGCATTATTATTTCTATGTTTAAAACAATTCATTTACTTCCACACATTACATTCCGCATTTTCAAACTCTGTTAAAACAATTTTGTTATTTTGAATGTTAAAAATGTCAGAAGTGCAAACGTTTTGGTCATGCCACCCAAAACTGCAGAATGATTGATCAGACCCCGAATGCTAGGGCGAACCGTGGATGTTACGGGTGCGGTGAACCAGGACATTTCCGCAAGGATTGTCCGAAGCTTCGAAGAACTGGTAATACCAACGCACGTGGCAGAGCATTCGTCATAGGAGCTGGTGAGGCTCGACATGACCCAAACATTGTCACCGGTACGTTTCCTCTAAACAATTGTTACGCTTCTATTCTATTTGACACGGGTGCCGATAAAAGCTTTGCATCCACTGAATTTAGTCGACTACTTGGCGTTACACCAACCGCACTAGATTATAAGTACATAGAAGAGTTAGCTGATGGCAGGCTGATTGAAACCGAACAGATAATCCCAGGGTGTGTTTTAACACTATCAGATCACCCATTCAATGTAGACCTATTACCGATAACACTTGGAAGTTTTGATATAGTAATTGGTATGGACTGGTTGTCCAAGAACCGAGCAAAGATCGTGTGTCTTGAAAAGATCGTTCGTATTCCACTACCGAATGGAGAAACACTTTCATTTCAAGGAGAGAAGAGAGGTATTACACTAAGGATAATTACCTATATGAAGGCCCAGAAGTACCTACGAAAGGGCTATCATGCAATCTTAGTGCATGTGACGGAGAAACAAACAGAAGGAAGGAAAATCGAAGATATACCGATCGTTTGGGACTACCCCGAAGTGTTTCCCGAAAATTTGCTTGGACTTCCACCGCAGAGGCAAGTCGATTTCCGAATTGATCTTACACTAGGAGCCTCCCCGATAGCGTAGTCACTGTACCGACTAGCGCCATCGGAAATGCAAGATTTGTCTAATTAGTTACAGGAGTTGTTAGACAAGGGATTCATTAGACCGAGCTTTTCGACATTGGGAGCCCCGATCTTGTTTGTTAAGAAGAAATACAGGACTTTCCGCATTTGTATCCACTACAGAAAATTCAAGAAAGTGACGATAAAGAACCGATATCCATTACCTAGGATCGACGATCTGTTCGATCAATTTCAAGGATCGAGCTACTATTCGAAGATCGATCTATATTCGGGATACCACCAACTGAGAATTCAAGAAAACGACATTCCAAAGACCGCATTCCGAACTTGTTACGATCATTACGAGTTCATGGTCATGCCATTTGGATTAACCAATGCACCAGTCGTATTCATTGACCTCATGAATCAAGTGTGCAAACCCTATTTGGACAAATTCGTGATAGTGTTCATTGACGACATACTGATATATTTATGAACTCAGGAAGAGCACGCAGAACATTTGAAGTTGATCATGTAAACTACTGAAAGGAGAGAAGTTATATGGCAATTTCTCGAAGTGCGACTTCTGGATTCGAGAAGTGCAATTCCTTGGACATGTGGTCAACGAGGGAGGAATACATGTTGACCCATCTAAGATTGAACCGATAAAGAATTAGGAAGCACCTAAGACTCCAACAGAGGTGCGACAATTCTTGGGTCTTGTGGGCTACTACTGACGGTTTATCAAAAATTTCTCCTAGGTAGCCCAACCTTTAACCACCTTGACTCATAAGGACAAGAAGTTTTACTAGAACGATAAGTCGGAAGCAGCATTTCAACTGCTTAAATAGAAACTTTGCAGCGCACCGATCCTATAACTTCCGGAAAGAACGCATGACTTCGGGGTATACTGTGACATGTCACATCAAGGACTCAGCTGCTTGTTGATGCGGAGAGAGAAGGTTATTGCCTTTGCCTCTTGACAATTCAAAGTCCATGAAAAGAACTACACCACCCATGACTTGGAGTTGGGAGCTATGGTTTTCGCACTTAAGATCTTGAGACATTAATTGTACGGCACGAAATGTACAATCTTCACCGATCACAAAAGTCTTCAACACATTTTCGATCTGAAAGAGTGTAATATGAGACAACGCAGATAGGTCGGGTTACTTAACGACTGCGACTGTGCAATCCACTATCATCCTGGAAAGGCAAACGTTGTTGCTCATGCCTTGAGCAGGAAGGAACAGTCCAAGTCACGTCGAGTGCAAGAGTTACAGTTGATAATTCACACAGACTTACCCACTCAAATTTGTGACTCCCAACTTGAGGAACTCAAGGAGGAGAACCTGAAACAAGAATCCTTACGAGGTATGGACAAACAGTTCGAGTTCAAATCCGATGATACATGTTATTTCATGAATTGGATCTGGGTACTGAGTTACGGGAATCTAAGGGATCTGGTGATGGACGAAGCACACAAGTCCTGATACTCGATTCACCCCGGCTCCGATAAGATGTACCACTACCTCAAGGAACATTATTGGTGGCTCAACATGAAAGCAGACGTTGCCACCTACGTCAGTAAGTGCTTAACATGTTAGAAGGTTAAAGTGGAATATCAGAAACCGTCAGGGTTACTCCAACAACCAGAAATTCCATAATGGAAGTGGGAGCAGATTTCTACAGACGTCATCACGAAATTGCCCAGAACATCCGGCGGTTACGACATGATCTGGGTAATTGTCGATCGCTTAACCAAATCTGCGCACTTCCTTCCCATCAAAGAAACTGATAAACTGGAGAAACTAACCAGGACTTACTTGAATGAAGTAGTCTAGAGGCACGGAGTGCCAATCTCTATCATCTCAGATAGGGATAGACGATACACTTCTTGATTCTTGCAATCACTTAAGAAAGCACTAGGTACCCGATTACATAAGAGTGCCGCATACCACCCTCAGACGGATGGATAGAGTGAAAGGACCATCCAGACCCTCGAGGACATGCTTAGAGCATGTGTGGTCGATTTTGGAAACGGTTGGGATACTCACTTACCATTGGTCGAGTTTTCCTACAATAACAGTTACCACACCAGCATCAAGGATGCATCATTTGACGCACTTTATGGAAGAAAGTGCAGGTCACCGATCTGCTGGACTGTGGTGGGAGATAGCCAACTCACTGGTCCAGAAATTATTCACGAGACAACTGGAAGATCGTTCAGATACAAGATCTTATGAACGTGGCGCATGATCTTCAGAAGATTTACGCTGGCGTGAGATGCAAACCTTTAGAATTTCAAGTGGGAGACAAACATCTATTAAAATTCGAGACACTGTTCATACCTTAAAGGTAAGCTTACATTGGACCATTCGGAATTCTGAAAAGGATTGGTCCCGCAGCTTACAAGCTCAACCTGCCAGAAGCACTTAGTGGTGTTCATGACGTGTTTCACATGTCGAATATGAAGAAATGCTTGTCAGTCGAGACACTGTTCATACCACTGGATGAAATCCATATAGACGATCAAATTCACTTCGTCAAAGAACTGGTCAAAATTATGGACCGCGAGGTCAAGCGGTTGAAACAAAGTCGCATTCCCATAGTTAAGGTTCGGTGGAATTCTATACGCGGACCAGAGTTGACTTGGGAACGAGAAGATCAGATAAAGCGCAAATATCCACATCTATTTGAAACCGCACCGTCCCTAGGGACACGAACTGAATTTTGGGATAAAATTCCTTTTAACAAGGGGAGTATGTGACATCCGACAATTTTAGGTCAATATACATCCCTAAGTTTTTCATATGCATCGTACTTGATTATAGAATAATTAAGTTCATTTCATACGTAGCAAAGTCCATTCATTTCGTTTCACTTCATGTGTCGGTAATTCAGTGAATTTCAGGATCACACACACGTCCTGTCGCACGAACGTTGGTGAATTACAAATCTTATACTTCGATATATATTTAGGATATATATATTACATGTAATACTGTGATATAATATTTAATGCTTAAGTAATTTTTCGAGAATTTTTAGAGCATCTTATATTTTACACGCAGTGCAGCGTATACGCGATATGTGCCGACAAATAAAAAGAGATTTTCCAATTTTAGTGAGTTTTATATAACTATCTTAATTTTCTAATGGTTTGCGTCTCACGTCAGCGTAACTCTTCTGAGGATCACGTGCGGCTTTCATACGGTCGCATATCTTAACGATCTTCTAAGTTATGAAAGATTTCTGGATCGGTGAGTTGGCTATCTCCCACCTAAGTCTAGCAGATTAGTAACCTACACTTTCTTCCATAAAGTGCTTCGAATGGTGCAGCCTTGATGCTAGTGTGGTAACTATTATTGTAGGAAAACTAGACCAATGGTAGGTAGGTATCCCAATTGTTTCCGAAATCGACCACAAAATCTCTAAGCATGTCCTCGAGAGTATGGATGGTCCTTTCACTTTGACCGTCCATATGAGGATGGTATGCGGTACTCATATCCAATCGGGTACCTAATGCTTTCTGAAGTGATTGCCAGAATCGGGAAGTAAATCGGCTATCCCTATACGAGAAATGGAGATTGGCACTCCCTGCTTCAAAACTACTTCCTTCAAGTAAGTCCTGGTTAGTTTCTACAGTTTGTCGGTTTCTTTGATAGGAAGGAAGTGCACAGATTTTGTTAAACGCTCGACAATTATGCATATCGTGTTATAACTGTTGGAGGTTCTGGGCAACTTTGTGTTTCCATAGAAATCTGCTCCCACTTTCATTATGTAATTTTTGGCTATTGGAGTAACCCTGATGGTTTCGTATATTCCACTTTAACCTTCGAACAGGTTAAGCATTTACTGACATAGGTTGCAATGTTGGATTTCATATTGGGCCACCAATAATGTTCCTTTTGGTCGTGGTACATTTTATTAGAGCCAAGGTGAATCGAGTATTTGGACTTGTGTGCTTCTTCCATCACTAGATTCCTTAGATTCCCGTAACTCGGTACCCAAATCTGATCCATGAAATAACGTGTATCATCGGATTTGACCTCGAATTGCTTGTCCATACCTCATAAGGACGCTTGTTTCAAATTCTCCTCCTTGAGTGCCTCGAGTTGAGCGTCACATATTTGAATGGGTAGGTCTGTGTGAATCGTCAACTATAACGCGCGTACTCGACGTAGCTTTGGTTGTTCCTCCCTGGTCAAGGCATCAGCAACGATGTTTGCATTTACAGGATGGTAGCGGATTACACAATCGTAGTCGTTAAGTAATTCGACCCATCGGTGCTGTCTCATATTAAGCTCTTTCTGATAAAAAAATGTGTTGAAGAATTTTGTGATCAGTGAAGATTGTACATTTCTTAGCGTACAAGTAATGTCTCCAGATCTTAAGTGCGAAAACCACAGCTCCCAACTCTAAGTCGTGGGTGGTGTAGTTCTTCTCGTGCACTTTATGTTGTCGAGAAACATAAGCAATGATCTTCTCTCTCTACACAAACACGCAACCGAGTCCTTGATGTGACACATCGCAATATACTACGAAGTCGTCCGTTCCTTCTGGAAGTGATAGGATCGGTGCGCTGCAAAGTTTTTGTTTAAGTAGTTGAAATGTTGCTTCTGCCTTATCGTTCCATTCAAATTTCTTGTCCTTGTGAGTCAAAGTAGTTAGTGGTTGGGCTATCTTGGAGAAGTTTTCGATGAATATTCGATAGTAGCCCGCAAGACCCAAGAATTGTCGTACCTTTGTTGGAGTCTTAGGTGCCTCCCAATTATTTATCGCTTCAATCTTGGATGGGTCAACATGAATGCCTTTCTCGTTGACCACCTGTCCAAGGAATTGCACTTCTCGTATCCAGAAGTCGCAGTTCAAGAATTTGGCGTACAACTTCTCGTGTTTCAGTAGTTCCATAATCAGCTTCAAACGTTCTGAGTGCTCCTCCTGAGTCCGTGAGTATATCAATATGTCGTCAATGAACACTATCACGAACTTGTCCAAATACGGTTTGCACACTAGGTTCATGAGGTCCATAAATATGGTTGGTGCATTGGTTAAAGCAAATGGCATGACCATGAAATCGTAGTGACCGTAACGAGTCCGGAATGCGGTCTTTGGAATGTCTTCTTCTTGAATCCTCAACTAGTGATATCCCGAACGTAGATCGATCTTTGAGTAGTAACTCGACCCTTGCAATTGATCGAACATACCGTCGATCCTTGGTAAGGGATATCGGTTCTTGATCGTCACTTTGTTCAACTCTCTATAGTTGATGCACATACGAAAGAATCCGTCTTTCTTCTTGACAAACAAGACCGGGGCTCCCAATAGTGAATTATAAAACGATTAAACATTTTAATTGATGATAAACAAAAATTTAGATTAAAAAAATTATAGATTAAAACTGAAACGAATTATTAATCTAGTTGTTTAAAATAATAAAGTTGATTAAAATGTAAAAAACATTTTTGATGATATAATAACTATCCATAGTACAATTTTATTTTTGAACTTAATAAATAATGTCAGAAATTATCACTATCCAAAATTAGTTTTATATTAAATTTATATAGTTAGTGATATAATAACTATCAATAATTAAAATTATTTTTTTATAATTATTATTTAATAGAAGACAGAAACAAGAAAATAAGTATAAACAATCACTAGAGAGTGACACGTGCCCCTTATTTAGTAAAAGAGAGATACAGAAAAATAAGGGTGAAGAGACACAAAGAATGACATGTGTTTTTTGGAGGGTTGATTTTGACGATAGCCAAGGAGGTAGTTTTTGGTAATGAAATAACTGAATATCCCTCTGTATCATAAATGTCGATAACCAGGGAGTAATAAACCCTAATAAACGATGTTTATAAATGAAGAGACAGAAATACCCGCCGTTAATGTTTGGGATTTAATAAAAGTTAGGATCTTGGACAAAAAAGAAAGAGAAACCAATGATTAGGGACCATATCTGGAAGTTTTAAAGATCAGTGATCAAATCCAAAATTTTGATGAAACCATATGTAGCAACCGTAAAATTTACTCTTTATTAAAATAAGGATGAGAAGTTTGTGTGAACATGTGTAGCTCCTCGTGAGAAGAAAATACTAAAGTGAATACAAATTTGACACCATCTCTTTAGTTGTTGGTAGTAGACCCGTTTTTTTAATATCTAGAAGAGGCTTACTTTGAAACATTCAATTATTTTTTCCTTATCATTTATCTTTTAGGAAAATTTTCTATTATTACTCGATCCTTAAAGAATTCGTCACTGCCGCCATGTTAATATCTAGATCGGTTAAAATCATAATTTTATTTTCTTGTTAATATATAAGCAGGTTTTTTTTAACGGCAAAAATTATATTAAACCCATTACTAAAGAACTAGAGAGGACGAAACACGACCCAATACAATATACATTACAAAAGACTCACCATATCAGGTATAAGATTACAAGAAAAAAAAACATGGAAAATAACTACATGGGTCAAAACAAAAAAGGAGATCTAGAAAGAACGAAACGAAAATGATCTCCCATGGACCCACCCAACTGTTGGGATTAAGTGGTGACCAGTTAAACTTTTACAAAAACGGGTTTTGACAGAAAATTAATTAATTTAGTTAATTAATAAATACGCAGCAGAAAATAAAATCATAACCTATTTAACAGCACTGACAAACCGAACAGGATCTGGTTATGAACACGCAAACATACAAAAAAACAGTTAATCTACCGATGAGATTAATTATACCTTAGTGGTTAATGATTAACCGGTTGAGACACTGATGTACAAAGAACCGATGCTAGATCACGAACTGAAACGCGAGAGAACGGGACGCCGTGGCTGACCGAGAACTGGGCAGGCAGCGGCGGCTGGGGCCGGCTTGGTGGTCGCCGGAAATCACCAAAAGGATAACAAAACAAAAAGCAAAATATTGCCTCTGCTTGTTTCGATCAAAAGGAAAAATTAGTTATCCTTTGCCGGCTAATCTCCAATTGTGTGTTCAACATATTATTAGGTTATTATTATATAATAATAATAAACCCTACTAACTGTTTTCGGGCCCATAGTCCAATACGAGATGCAAAAACCCGAACTCGTTTAACTTGTTTTAATAAAAGATTAAAACAATAAATATATTTTATTATTTATAAACCTGTATAAATAATAAATCTCGTGTAACAAATATATATAAAATATATCGTCTCGCTAACAGATCGTAATTATCAGTTAAGCAGGTTAAGTGGATTTAATGTTCCTTGCCCTAGGTGTAACTCTTACGGGTTATAGCTCGGTCAGCCGCGTTGTCCACCGCGTCGGTCCATAAAATCCAACAATCTCCCACTTGGACGATCCACGATAAATCAACGCAAAAAGTCAGCGGCGCTCTAGCTACACATGGCTGTCCCTAACAAGGTATGACGCTTTAAAGTCATTAACCAAATATCTCGGTGTTAGTAACAGCTAAATAAAGCAAGACAATAGACTTATGACAATAGTTGTCATTCATCCTTTCCGTATAAAACATCAATTGAATCAATGAGACATGGATTTAGTTCATTCTCATATGGCGTTCAATTATTATTGTTCTCGATCAAGAATCAATGTGGTCCAATCATACACACAGTAAGTTTGGGTAAGGCCTTACACTTCACCAGTTTGAATCAACGAGGGCGCCACGATGCTTATCTGTTACATATAATGCAAGAGTACAGAATCCCTTATTGACTACGTACAACTCTCACTGAACTTTAGAACTATTCCTAATCAAAGCCTTTATGACTGGCAGCTACGTGACAGCGTTTGACAGTGATTAAAGAATGGTTCTTGGTAAACGGCAGTTCTAGTACGAATCTCAGGTCGGAGGATACTAATGAGTATACCAATAGCAAAACATCTTATGATTAAAATACATGAAGATGATTTGAAACGAGTTACATCCAACGTCATCCAAGATGAGATCTGTGAAGTTGGAAGTCAACTACTTGAGTCCTAGTTCAGAATAGTCTTAATTCAGAGTCGTTCCCACGATTCTGATCGACTACGGATAATTAAGAATACAAAATTCATGGATTAAACGTATTAAAATTGAACACAGTTATAAGAATTCAGAATTGCATTTAAATCAGTAAACCAAAAGAATTCAAAAGTACAATTGTTTAAATGTTTGCACATTTAAAATACTAAATCAAAACATATCACTAGAAAATCTAAGACCAATAGCATCTCTGTGAAGATCATGCTTATCCTGAGTCATGGGCTTAGTAAACGGGTCCGCTAGGTTTTGATCTGTGTCTACTTTGCTTATCACGACGTCTCCACGTTCCATAATTTCCCGTATATAGTGGAAATTCCTTTGAATGTGCTTGGCTTTGTGATGAGATCTGGGCTCTTTGGCTTGAGCTATAGCACCTGTGTTATCACAAAGTATCTCGATTGGTTTGTGAATACTCGGAACCACATCGAGGTCAGTAATGAATTTCTTCATCCAAGCAGCTTCCTTAGCAGCATCTGATGCGGCTATATACTCAGATTCGGTGGTTGAATCTGCCACTACACTCTGCTTGGAGCTTTTCCATGAGACAGTTCCTCCATTAAGAGTGAATACGAAACCCGACTGTGAGCGAGAGTCATCTCGGTCAGTTTGAAAGCTAGCATCAGTGTAACACCGTACAATGATCTCCTCTTTCACTCCTCCAAATATTAAGAACATGTCTTTGGTCCTTCTTAAGTACCTCAGGATGTTCTTGACTGCAATCCAATGGGCAATGCCAGGACTTTGCTGGAAACGACTGGTCATGCTTAAAGCATACGAGACGTCAGGTCTAGTGCACAACATAGCATACATGATAGAACCAATGCCGAGGCATATGGAATTGCTTCCATTTGCTTAATTTCAATGTTCGTGGAAGGAGATTGCGATTTGTTCAACACAGTTCCTTTAGTCATTGGAACACCTCCTTTCTTGGAAGTACTCTGACTTAGCCCTAGAAGCCGCTTAGATCTATCTCTGTAGATCTTGATTCCAAGAATGTAAGCAGCTTCTCCAAGATGCTTCATTGCAAAACAAGATTCTAACCATTGTTTGACTTTGTCAAGCACATGGATGTTGTTTCCAATGATCAGTATATCATCAACATACAAGATGAGAAACGATATAGTGCTCCCACTAGCCTTTCTATAAACACAAGGCTCATATTCATTCTTGACAAAACCAAATTCTTTGATTTTCTGATCAAAATGAAGATTCCAGCTTCGAGATGCCTGTTTAAGTCCATAAATGGACTTATTCAGTTTGTAGACCCTACTAGGATACTTTGGATCAACAAAACAGTCAGGCTGAACCATATAGACATCTTCAGAGAGATGTCCATTAAGAAAAGCGGTTTTGACATCCATTTGCCATATCTCGTAATCATGGTACGCGGCTATGGCAAGCAGTATCCTGATCGATTTGATCATAGCAACGGGTGAGAAAGTTTCATCATAGTCAATACCTTGAGTTTGAGTGAAACCCTTTGCAACTAGCCGTGCTTTATAGGTTTGTACATTACCATGCATGTCGGTTTTTCTTTTGAAAATCCATTTGCTCCCTATTGCCCGAGAACCGAGGGGTAGTTCAATTAAGTCCCAGACTTGATTATCACGTATAGATTGCATCTCGGCGTTCATGGCTTCAAGCCATTTCTCGGATGCAGGATCTGAGATAGCAGATTTGTAGTTTGTAGGTTCGTCATTTGATTCAGCTACTAACAGGACTTTAGAAGCTTCAAGATGCCATAGGTATATATTAGGTTCTTTACGAGACCTGCTACTTCTGCGAACGCTTGTGTTTATGTCTGATTCATCAGCAACAACTTCTTGTTGATCAGACGCTCCGACTTCCTCAGCGGTTGTTTGTGTTTCTCGAATTTCTTCAAGATCTATAATATTATTTCTGGTTCCTCGATTTAGAAGATCTTCCTTGATAAAGCGTCCTTTTCTTTTGATGGAAACAATGTTTGCATCAGGATGATAGAAATAATATCCGCTTTTGTTGTAGTAACCGACGAAAACAACTTTTTTGCCTCTGGGATCGAGCTTGTCATCAGAATCGCTGGTGACATATGCATCACATCCCCATACTCTAAGGTAAGACAAATTGGGTTTAGACCCGTGCCATATCTCATATGGGGTTTTGTCAACCTTCTTAGTCGGTGTCAGATTTACAAGGCGGCCGACGGTCATAAGAGCATAACTCCAGAAGGAGTGAGGCAAGTTAGTTCTACACATCATCGATCGAACCATATTAAGTAGGGTTCGATTTCTCCTCACGCTCACGCCATTAAGTTGGGGTGTGCCAGGAGGAGTGGGCAGAGAAATAATTCCGTGCTCCTTCAGATGATTAAGAAATTCTAAGCTGAGATACTCGCCACCTCGATCTGATCGAAGTGTCTTGATAGATTTATCGAGTTGTTTCTCTACATTGTTTTGAAACTCTTTGAACTTTTCAAATGTTTCATGCTTATGTTTCATAAGATAGACATAAGCATATCGACTATAATCGTTAATAAATGAAACAAAGTATCTTTCATGATTTCTAGACATGGTTCTAAAAGGTCCACACACATCAGTGTGTATAAGACCTAGCAGATCCTTGGCTCGTTCACCAACGTGAGTGAAGGGGTCCTTTGTGAGTTTGCCAGCTAAACAAGACTCCCAATTATCAAATGAGTCCTGTCCGGTAGGTTTAAGAATTCCCTCGGATTGGAGTCTTTTAATGCGTGTCTTGCTTATGTGGCCAAGTCGACAATGCCATAGAAAAGTATCATTAATGCCAGATTTGATACGTTTAGAAAAATTATATATGTTATTGTCAGTTTGAACGTCAATCTCATAAATACCGTTTTGAGGTTTAGCCTCAAAATAAAATATATCATTTAAGTAGGCAGAAATAGCAATACCATTAAAAACGTACTTAAATCCTTGTTCAAACAATAAAGAAACTGAAATAATATTTCTGGTTAAACCAGGTGCAAACAAACAATTGTTTAAAACAACCACAAGGCCAGAAGGACATGAGAGATGATATGTTCCAGTTGCAAGAACTGGTACTCTTTTCCCATCACCAACGATGAGCTCCATGTCGCCTTGTTTCAGCTTCCTCCAACTTTTAGGTTCCTGCAAGACATTAATGATGTGGTATGCATGTGTTGCTAGAAACAGTAAAAATTTCAATAACATAAATGAGAATACCTGAAGAGGTGCCCTCACCATTGGCCCTCTGCAGTTTCAGCTTGGCTAGATATTCAGGACAGTTACGTTTCCAGTGGCCCATTTTGTTGCATTCAAAGCATTGGCGCTCCTCAGGAGGGGGTGCTTTTGAAGATTTCTTGTTATTGTTGGTGGCAGGCTTGGCAGCAACATTAACTTTTTCTTGCCTTTGCTATTATAACCTCTTTTCTTGGGGTTAGGTTTTTAACACCAGCAGATCTGACCATCAGAACTTGCTTTTTATTTCCTTGGATATTCATCTCGGCCGTTTTGAGCATACCATGTAGCTCGGCCACTGTCTTCTCCAAGCCATTCATGTTGAAATTCATTACGAATTGAGCATAGGAGCTTGGGAGAGAGTTTAAGATGAAATCAGTAGCCATGTCATCCTTCATAGGATATCCAAGTTTGTTCATCTGGTCGATGTACCCTTTCATCTTAAGCACATGAGCACTAACAGGCGTGCCCTCTTGCATTGTTCAACGAATGAGCTGAGACATGGTTTCATAGCGTTCTTGTCGGGCTAGTTTCAAGAACATTCCCTTAAGTTGCTCAATCATGTCAAAGGCACTCAGGTCCTCCATGCTCTTTTGAAGCTCACGGGACATGCAGGCTAGCATAAGGCAGGCCACCTCAGTGGCATCATCTATTTGTTTTTCCCAGGCCTTACGAGCGGCAGTCGTGTTATCATCGGGTGCCTCAGGGACTGGTGCATCGAGAACATAGAGCTTCTTGGCCATCTTGAGAACTATTCTCATATTGCACTCCCACGAGAGAAAGTTGGTGTTATCTAGCTTTTCATTCTTAAGGATAGACTTGAGAGCAAAGGAGTTATTAGTATTATTATTTTCAGTAGACATCTGTCAAGATAAGCAAAGAAAATAAATTAGTATAAAGAAAGTGAAAAGTCCTTATTAATTTATGACCCAATTACAGAAATTAGAATAAGGAGTGAGAATCTAGCTAAATCAGTCACTAATGGTAGCTGTGGCATACAACATTAGTAAGTGGGTAACTAGACTGGAAATTAGTGTCAATTATGGAAAGATGCACAACTCTCGTGTATGAGGCCGCTAAGACAAGACATGTCTATGCATTGATACGTTTAGCCTCATCTATGCCCCCTTTTAATCTCTTGACAGCTGGGGCATGTAACAAGAGAGAAAAGTAATAGTCGTCCTAAAACATGTACTTGCGGAAGGGCCGGATGTGTCAACGAAACCCTTGCGCCTTGGAAGAATAAACTACGCATCCAGTGCGGTGCTGTGGCTCTAAACACCGATGTTTTGTTTTATGCTCCAAGTGTTCCTTATAATAGGATGGCATAGACCATTGGTTTTAAATATGGGTTCCAATTTTAGTGTTTACCGAATAGGGTCAACACAACGAATGATTAAATCATACGTGTGTTGTAAAAGCCAGTTTTACTATTTAAAGTCATGACAAATTTGATGAACCCTTTCATCTCTCAGGACACTTAATTTTAAATAACCTATTAAAACTAAGTTTGTCACGACTTGAATAACCAGTTAATAGTTAAAAACTATTAAGTTATAAGTTTTGAAATTAAATTTAGTTTAAATTGCAAAACTTTAGCGGTTATTTATTTTATAAAAACAAGCCAGTTGTTATTTTTATAAAATTCTACAAGTTGTAAAATTAGAACTTGTGGTGACAGATTGTGACATTTTAAAACTCTTTTTAAAACGTTTGGTGTTTGGTTGGTTTATAATAAATTTAAGTTATAAAAAATTAAAAGCAACCATAAAGCAAATAAATATGTAAATATTTTAGGGCCAAGTTTGTTTGATCTTGCTAGAGCCAGTTAGCAAGACCAAACGGGTCACGGGGTCCATAAAATTAAAACAACCACAAGGATGAACTTCCGTGCATCTAGTTGTCTCGGATGAACCCCACTGACTTCATGATTCCTGTTGCGTCTTCGTATTTGTCTTCGGGTTTTTATTATATTACATAAAAAAAACTATTCTATTACAACTTTGAGCCATCAAAAGTGGGCCAAAACTATAAAACCAAAAACTGAATAATAAACACAAACAACTCAATCACATGGGTCGGGCCAGATTTACATATTCAACACAATCATATGGGCAATAAATTTGGTCAAATAAAAATTAAAAATTGACCAAATTAATAAATAAAAAATGCCCCAAAAACATATCAGATCGGAAACTTTAAGATAGTTAAAGTTTGTGATTAATCTAACCGGTGAAACCAGACCGGTTTCGATTTGCTTGTTATAAACCAGGCTCTGATACCACTGTTGGGATTCAGTGGTGATCAGTTTGACTTTTGTAAAAACGGGTTTTGACGGAGAAATTAATTAATTCAGTTAATTAATAAATACGAAGCGGAAAATAAAATCATAACCTATTTAACAGCACTGGCAAACCGAACAGGATCTGGTTATGAACACGCAAACACACAAAAAATAGTTAATCTACTGATGAGATTAATTATACCTTAGTGGTTAATGATTAACCTGTTGAGACACCGAGGTACAATGAACCGATGCTAGATCACGAACCGAAACGCGAGAGAACTGGACGCCTGGGCTGACCCAGAACTGGGCAGGCAGCGGCAGCTGGGGCTGGCTTGGAGGTCCCCGGAAATCACCAAAGGGATAACAAAACAAAAAGCAAAATATTGCCTCTGCTTGTTTCGATCAAAAGAAAAAATTAGTTATCCTTTGCCGGCTAATCTCCAATTGTGTGTTCAACATATTATTATGTTATTATTATATAATAATAATAAACCCTATTAACTTTTTCCGGACCCATAGTCTAATACGAGATGCAAAAGCCCGAACTCGTTTAATTTGTTTTAATAAAATATTAAAACAATAAATATATTTTATTATTTATAAACATGTATAAATAATAAATCTCGTGTAACGAATATATTTAAAATATATCGTCTCGCTGACAGATCGTAATTACCAGTTAAGCAGGTTAAGTGGATTTAATGTTCGTTGCCCTAGGTATAACTCTTACGGGTCATAGCTCCGTCAGCCGCGTTGTCCATCGGGTCGGTCCATAAAATCCAACACCAACCACCCGCTGCACTATACCACAAATGCTAAGCGATCTAACCGACAACCGATATCTTCAACTCCCGCACGATCTATGAATATCCATCCCATTTAAGTCACTTTTAGATGTATCTCGTCCCAGTAAAGCAAAATGTAAAGGAATATAATATTTTTCTCTATGAGAAGATCTCCATATCTTTAAGTCCACACGAAAAAATTCCAATAAATTTGCCTAGCTGTGTGAGGGAAAACGGAACTTTAAATTTCTCACAAGGATCTCTCTACTGCCAATTTTTCTTAAATTCAAACTCGTTATCTATTGATGATCCAACATATTATAACCATGAGAAACTCGACTCCGGACTATAATGTACTTTTTTTAAAATTCTTTCAATAGAAATGACGTAAAAAGTTTATATAATAAAAGGTATATTATATAACCCGGTTATATTAGCATACTAGCTTAGACCTCGTGTAATACACACGGGTGGAAAATATTAATACATAAATTTCTTAAATTTTATTTTTGTATTTTACAGGTGTAAAAATGTATTACTGAATATTAATAATATAAAACAAAATTCAAAATATGTAAAAAAAAATATATAATTAGGTTTCAAAAATACGTCAATTACTATTTAATTTAATTTGACTTTCATTTACTATTTGATTAAAAATAAAAATTACATAATTAGATTTCAAAGTTTTTTTTATAATAAAGGATAATTTAAAAATAAATGTGTTTTATTAGTATATTATTAATTTATTAAAAGATAAGAATGCATTTAATAAAAGAGAGAGGCGGGAAAACAATGATTAAATTGAATATGGTGACGACACGTGGCATACAAAAACCTTTCTTTATTATATAGTATAGATATAGTCTTGAAATACAACGGGAGTCTATTAACGAGAAACCCCTTTAACAAGCAAATACAATCATGATTTTAATTTTTAACCGATCTTATACCTAATAAAATTTGATTGCTTTTAGCAAGGAGTCGGTCTCTTTTTCAATGTTTCTAAATATTCCTAATTAGAACCTGGTTGGGCAATGTATTGTTTTCAAGGTTCATATGTAAAAGTAAATTATCCTCATAATAATTTATTCTTATCTCAACTCTTACATAGAAACACGTAAAGACAATACGATGATATATGGATTTCAAGTCTTATAACAGTTACTACAGATCCAATTAGATAAACATATATAAAGAATAAAAACTAAACAACTACAATAATAATATTATTTAGGCACATTAGATTTTAATACTTTAAACTATTGGCTATTAGTCGATAATAATTCATATTATTAATTTGACCGGTGACAGTTTTAACTTTAAGTTTGTTATCAATAGTAGTCACAATAACATAATCATCATAAATTTATGCTCCATTTACACTTGTTTTGACTCAAAATAATGATTTTAAGTGAAATAGAGAAATGTGCAATAGGTCATAGTTTAGATTATTAAAATTCAATCTATCTTTTATTTATAACTTAATGGTCTAATGGTTTGGATTCAAATTCTTACAGGTGCAAAGTTATGTGATATTTAGGTATAAAATATTATTGCTCTAAAAAAATATAAAAGTAAAAATTTTGAAACTTAAATTTACAAGATTGACGAACAAGAATCTATTTAAGCTTTAAAATTTGCGTTCGATGTTATGTTGGATAACATAATCCAGTTTTTACTCATTGGCTAATAATAATCCAAATTAACAGTTTAGTTGATTATAATCTCAACTTTCACTTTTGTTGTCAATAACAGTCCCAGTAGCATAATAATCATATATTTACACCCGATTTACACTCAACTTCGCTTATACGTTTCTCCATTTCATTTAAAATCGTCATTTTGAGCGAATATATGTGAAAATCTATGATGATTATGCTACTGTGACTGCTATTGATAACAAAAGTGAAAGATGAGATTATCACCAGCCAGATTGTTAGTTTAAATTATTATTAACCAATGAATCATACTTTGGATTTATTAAAAACCAATTTGCCTAATTATAATAGTCTTTTATGATAAAAAAAAAAAAAAAAGAGTCACATAACCAATAGTTTATGGGTTCAAAACTTTTCCAAGACAAAAAAATTGCCATTAAAAAAATGGTTGTTTTTATTTTAATATTTTTTTTAATACAGTAGTATGTATAATATGATTTCTTATAAGGTCATCCGCAGTGGTTTCACTTGACATAATCTATTTTTTAATAATTGATTAACATAATCTATTTTATAATAATTAACTAATAGTTAACTAAATATAAAAGTTACATTTTTAGTAAATAAAAAATAACATTATAAAAAAAATACATTCTTAAATAAGAAAAATACATTTTTAAATAAAAAAACTACATTATGAAAAAAAAAACTACATTCTTAGATAAATAACAAACTACTCCGCGAGTATACGAGCATTTTTGGTATATGGTCTAAGTACATTGTAAAAAATTTGAGATCTTCTTGTTGCTGTTTATCCTTTCTAATTTCGAGTAGTTTTTCAAACTTCGAGTCTATTTTTTCAAATTGGGCGGCCGAGGCTGACCAATAAGTACCCCGTTTACTTTTGTTATTTCTTCCGAGCGGACGAACCCGTTTTTCCGGTGTTTCAATCTCGTCATCGGTATCATTTAAATTAATGCATGAACATATACCCGGCGAAAAATCGCCGGACGATGACGTTTTTGATCGTCTAGACGATTGTCTCATCAACGGGACGATGCCCCACTTCAGAGATTTTCTCACAATATCCCATACTTTATAGAAAGTAAAAGTTGTACCTACTACGACTTTGTACTATTCACAAGCTTCTAAATAAATATCGTGGTCGGTTTAATCACTTTTACGGTTGTTGTAGTGTTTGTTATAGAAGTTGTTAAACCTAGCAAGCTTGTGTTAAAGTTCCGCCATTTACCCTAAAATGGGTTTTTACGCATTGACCCGGGTTTGAAACACGGAGATGAAGTTCTCGTTATGGCCAAGTTCTCGCCGAGAACTTGGAATGCATACCCAGAAAACGAGAACTATGAAGTTCTCGGCGAGAACTTCATAGTTTTCGTTTTGTGGTGTAAGCATTCCATGTTCTTGGCGAGAACTTCATAGTTGAGGGGGCGAGTACTATAAACGAATACTTGGTACACGAACACATGTGTATATAGTAAGCATATGCGTTGTATGCGACGCTAAGTCCTTTAGGGTGTATACATACAGGTTTGAATATCCTTAAAGACCTTTGATCGTGCCGTCTCTGGTGAGTTCTAGAGCACTCTTCTAAATATTTTATGACAATTTGGGGCTGGAGTGCATACTTATGTTGTTAACGAAAGATTTATGCTTAAATGTGTCACACCCCGACGAAGGCGGAAACACGGAGTGGGACCGGTATATCGCATTGAATACAAGTACAAGAGAAACTAAAAGGAAAATTGTGCATTACATTGAAACATACTACATGCTTCTAACGAAAGTACGAATACATGAAAAATCCCTAATCAATACAAAGTGTCTAAAATGCCCGACTACAACTAAAGACACTAAGTCCTTTAGGGTGTATACATACAGGTTTGAATATCCTTAAAGACCTTTGATCGTGCCGTCTCTGGTGAGTTTCTAGAGCACTCTTCTAAATGTTTTATGACAATTTGGGGCTGGAGTGCATACTTATGTTGTTAAAGAAAGATTTATGCTTAAATGTGTCACACCCCGACGAAGGCGGAAACACGGAGTGGGACCGGTATATCGCATTGAACACAAGTACAAGAGAAACTAAAAGGAAAATTGTGCATTACATTGAAACATACTACATGCTTCTAGCGAAAGTACGAATACATGAAAAATCCCTAATCAATACAAAGTGTCTAAAATGCCCGACTACAACCAAAGACACCCAATAATAATTCTTCACAAAAGCAAGCCCTTTAGAGCTCGTTATCCCCATAACTGTTTACCTGAAAAGCATGTTTCGAAAATGGGTCAACTATAAAAATAGTTGGTGAGTACGCAGGTTTTGCGACTCGATAAGAAAACGTAAGTAATTTCAAAATTTAAATGTAACCATCCGCAGATGATCAAGTACACGTATTAAGATTTAATTACCCTGAGCCACAATCAAAACAGACAGACTAGTTGTTGCCCCTTTTATGCAGGTGTCAAATGCGAACACTTACTATGGCTAATTATGCGTCAAAATGACCCTACAAGTCTAGTTGGCGCGAACAGCCCTGGGCGGGGGTGTCAACCCAAATAGTACTATACATAATTCTTATCGGCTATCCAAGCTAATTGATTGCGTTAAAGTGGGGACTTAAGTGCATCTAAAAGTAAACCTAGGTAATCCTAATCCCAAGTAACAACGTGCAGTGTGTGAAACAGCTCTTCCTCTGTAAAACAGTAAAAGTGAAAAGTGGGGACGCCAGGAGCGAAGTTTGAAGGGGCCAGGGGTGCCCCCCCCCCCCCCCGTTTTTTCCGTTAGTAGTTTAAATTTTTTCTTTTCCGTCTAAATTTTTTTTTACATATTAAGCCGGCCCCGCTGATTTTTTTTCCCTAAAGAATTCTTGGCCCCCTCTGATTTTTTATCCTTAAAAATTTTAGTCCATTGCTCTGTTCAGATTGATTCGATAAGTTATGAGTACGAAATTAAATAATAAAAAAATAGATTGTGCATTTAAAAAATAAAAGTGTAAGTTTAGAGGGGGGAAATGAAAAATTCAAAATTAATTTACCCTAACTTCATTTTCCCTAAAAAAATCGATCGATCCAGACCTGAGACCTTGAAACTTAACCAGACCCATTTTCCCTAAATCGCTGCTGAACTGAGTCGCCGTCGCTCGCTATTCGTCGCCGCTGCTCCGCCTACTTGCCACCGGCATGTTCCCCCGTGTTCGGCTGTAAGTCTGTAGCTGTTGAAAGTTGAGACTTGAAACACCAATTTCTTGATTTATTGCATTCTTGATTCTTGTTAGTTTGTTACTGAATACTAGCCCTAATTTCTTGATTTCTTGCATTCTTAATATCCACTCAATTCTTGTATTCTTGTTAAATATTAGGGTTAAAAACTTAATGGATTATGATTAGGATTATTGATTAATGATGATGAACAAGAGAAAAGTTTTTTAATACAATCCTATTGTTTTTTTTTGTTAAGCATATCATGAGAAAGTTGAAAAGTTTAACTATTACGAAGAGCTCGTGATACACGTTGGGGTTCTCATTTTAACTCCATTTGTAGTTTGCTTAAGATGTTTGCTGTCACTCGTGTTGTTCTCGTGGGAATAATTGAAGATTTATCTCATACTACTCCATCACAACGTTCAGATGATGATGCAGCTTGGAGTAAGTTGCAATCATTCGAGTTTTTCTTTGTTCTTCACTTGATGAAGGAAGTAATGGGAAAAACTACACTTTCTCAAGCATTACAAAAGAAATCCCAAAATATTCTTAATGCAATGGACTTAGTTTCATCAACAAAGATTAGTCTAAATGATTTTAGAAACAGTGGATGGGATTCTTTGCTTAAACAAGTTACTTATTTTTGTGACAAGCATCAAAAGATCTTCATGTTACATTTGGACATTATTACCGAGTAGATTTGTTTACATCCACATTGGACAAACATATAGATGAGTTGAATAGTAGATTCAATGAGCAAGCGATGAAGTTGTTATCTCTTAGTTCTAGTTTAGTTTCAAAAGAGATTAATGTTGATCAGATTTGTCTTCTGGTTGAGAAGTATTATCCTGAAGATTTTACGGAGCAGGAGAGTAATCATTTACCATATCAGTTAGAAGATTTTAATATTGAGATGAAAATGAATACCAAGCTAACTGGTGTATCAAATATTTCTGATTTATGCAAAAGTCTGGTGGAAACTCAGAAACGTGAGAATTACTATTTGGTTGATAGAGTGGTTCGGCTAATCTTGACACTTTCAGTTTCTACTGTAACAACAGAAAGAGGATTTTCAGCAATGAAAATATTCAAGAATCGTCTTGGCAATAAGATGGCAGATGAGTATCTCGCGAATAGCTTGGTGATTTACATAGAAAAGAAATTGCTGATAAGTTTGATTTGGAATCCATAATCGATGAATTCAAAAATATTAAAGGTCGTCGGGCTGAGTTGTAATTTTCTTACAGGTAATAGATAATTCGATATTTAAAGTTATTTATTATTGATTTGTTTGGCCTGACCCGAACATATAACCCGAAACATAGCGATAGGAAAAAAAAATTTGGTCTCGTGACTTTCGGCCCCCGCTACTTAGTTTTTCAAGCTCCGCCACTAGGGCCGCGAAACTCACCTGATAATGATGCGGTAAAAACCGTATTCCTCGAATGAGTGACAATGTTGGGTATACATCCTACTTGAGTCCCACGATACACGTAGGCACTATAAGATTTATAGGCTACCCTATGATCCGTAAAAATGGGTCAATACGTTTATCAATGTATAAATAGAATTATGTCCTAATTCTATATGCTCTTTGTTTAGATCCATGTTGCCGACATGTCTCTTCAGTTCTAGTTATTAACGATCATGTCTATAATATATAGTTATGGAAACAAATAATACCTGTTCGGTTTATTGAAACAAAAGAGTAGGATCGTATGTAAAAAGCGTTGTTCCTTACTTTAAAATATAGAATATGTGAATATTTATATAATTAAGACTATCAATTATAAAATACTGATTTTTCATATCCAAATATGATTTTTTTTAAAGTTAAGTATTCATGAAATAGTGTGTTAAGTATAAATATCATAATATATGAGATCTTATAACCAAATCGTAGGAATCGTATTATTTGTCCAATAATATTAATAATAAATTCGTTTATAGAAGTTTCTCCGGTGTTTATCATACTAAAAGCAATAGGTTTGTTGTTTATAAAAATGATATATAAAGTTTCTCTCTAATGAGATAATTAAAGTTAGTAATATTTGTTTAAAAACATTTTATAAATATATTGCTAGTGTTGATACGAAAAATATTACTACTATTAATACTTGACTAATATATGAAAGTATTGTTTATCATATTAGTGATAATAATATTAACATTTCCAGCAAAATAATAATATCGTTTTAATAAATTCGAATGTATCATTTAATCTAATATAAAATTCTATTTATATAGGTATACACCTTTTTATACCAAAATATAATCGTTGGCTAGTATAAATAAAAATGTATAATCATGTAATCTAGTTTCACGAGCAAATTATGAAAAATGAGCATATATGTGAACTTATACATCAAATAACTCGTTAATAATGTCATTCGTTATTTCATGAAAATAACAATTTGTTCGTAACACGTTAACACATCATATTATTAAACCAAGTTTCCAAACGAAGTTATCGACAACACTTAATACTTATTAATAGTCACGGTTTGTACAATTAATATTTATATACATATAATAATATATATGACCGATGTTTCGTATGTCACTTTATTAGTAATGGCGTGTTATTTATCTAAGTAATTATGTACGTTTATTCATCTCAAACTAAATAAATACATTTTAATTTCTCGTTCACTATAACACCTCATTATTCGGTTCGGCACGGTTTTATCCCACACACGTTAGTTTTATTATTTTATTTTTTTATGCGGATATTTAAAACTTTAGCACTCGTTTATACCTTTCCGTACGTTCCGTCTACAAACCGACGCGTCCTAAACCCCACGGTTTACGTATTGACCACGTTTGACCGTCTTTGACCCGTGTTTGACTGAGTTTGACCGAGACCCGGGACGCCATACAACCATCATTTTCCAGATCCGTCATAGTATCCTGTCCAAAAACATATATTTAACACCGGGGAATGAAACCCGGCCACCAACTCGACAAATCTAAAAGGAAAATAACCAACGGTTTCGAAGCTAACTTAGATTAACAAAGCAGATGAAAAACCCAAACTGGGTAACTCTCACAGTCGGCAAACATAGCATAAACATAGTTCTTAAACCTTGAATTAAACATTAAACGTCAACATCGGAAGTCTTGTACTAAATTCATAGTTAACAAAAACTTTTAAAACATAACATTGTTCACATTTATAATCTAGTAATGGAGATGTCAGTCTTCTGGTCAGCAGCAACCATCCAACCATTCTCTTCAAAGCTCTGACGTCATCATATCTTTTTCTTTCGTTTGCTACCTGATGTGCATACTAAAATAGTAAGCTAACGCTGGTGAGTTAAAGTGTTTCTTTTATTTAACTTTATATCAAATATTTCCTTTAAAAACGTTCTTTAAGCATACATATTATATTATATACATAATACAATAAAATCTTTCTTTCTTATTTTACGTACATACGTATTTACGTTGTGCTATTTTCTTTAAATCATACATTAATGTCTACAATCTGTTTTCATTTTTAAGCGTCTCTCTGTCCCCGAAGGAACCTATAGTGTTGTGGACAACCGTTTCGTATCGCCGTCATTGCCAAAACTTATCAATACATGTGGTCAACCGTTACGTATCGCCGTCATTGACCAACACGCATCTTTCTTTTGGGAATCAACTGTTACGTATTGCCGTCATTGATTTCCCCCGTTACTTTCCCGTTGGATGATCGTCACCACCCGAGTAACCGTCGTTACTCCTCTTAACCAGTTGTACTACATGCTCGTTACAGTGCCCTGCCGAGCACTGTACCGATTTTTCATATGGTAACGACATGGTCTCAGCCCATGACGTAACCATAGGCTTCTGGTAGCACTAGCCATCAAGGCTATACTACTATCTCAAGACTTTCTTCGAATAAGCATACTCTTACAGATTAGATAATGTATTTGACTTTCTCTTTCTTTCTTTCTCTTGTTTATAAAACATATAGTTAAATAAACCATTCTTTTTTCTTTCTTTGTTTATAAAACGTATAGTTAAATAAATCATTCTTCTTTCTTTCTTTCAAAACGTTCGGTTAAACAACCGTTATCTTTCTTATCTTTTTTTCTTACAAAACGTTCGGTTAAACAACCGTTATCTTTCTTATCTTTCTTTCTTATAAAACATTAGGTTAAACAACCGTTATCTTTCTTTGCAAACGTTTAAGTAATAAAATACATTTATTATAAACGTCTAATTCTTGAGTATGCACACCACCCTAAAACAATAAAATAGGGATTCTTGAACTCACCTGATTTCTTAAAGATTACTCACTCAGCAAGAATTTCGAGCTAGGTGGAGGCTAACTGATATGTTAAAAGTCATGAACTAGACAACTTAACACCAAATCATTCTGTCCTAAAACCCTATGTCCAAAATCTATTTCGATCGAAATCTTCTTCGAGTGAAAACTAGCCGTTCGAAAAAGTCTTACTTCTCATATTTTCGTTCGAAAACATTCTTGTCCAAAAACTATTTCTTTCGACCGAAATCTTTTTCCATGGAAAGCCTTTACTTCTGAAACTATTTCGGTTGAAATTTTTTTCGACAAAAAACCTTATCGATCTAACATACACTATCCGAAAACTACCCCTGTCAGAAAATACTTTTCGGAAGGCCAGAATTTTCGGACCATTCAACGAGATTTCGGACGATTCATACGTTCTTGGCCAAAATCATCGTTTTTGTTTTAAGTTTGAATCTTTTTATGTCAAAAACTCTTGTTTAGCTTTCATGAAGCTAGATCAATGCTTTTTAGGCCGTTTTACACGTAAAAATCCCGACTTTTGATACATAAAACCCTAAAACCCACTTTCGAACAAAAACTCAGATTCTGGAATGTTTGTTACCTGGTTTTTCGCGTGATTTCTTCTTCGAGCTATAGCAAACTTCAGGAACGATCTCGGGACAAAGGGACGACTTCGGGTTGGGTTCTTGGAGCTTTCTTTCTCTACTTTCTCTCTCTAGAGGTTGAGCATGGAGGTGGTGATGGTGGATTATGGAAGATGAGGTGGGTTTTTACCTCCCATTTCTTGTGCCCCACATACCCGGCCCAACTCAACCCGCGAGCCCGTCATGTTCCTTTCATTTCCATTTTTTATTCTTTCCTTCATTATTTTCAGAATGTTACAGCAAACCTCAAACTTTGTAGATCAGGATGGCGGGACAATGAACAACTCAGATCCGGTCGCTTGGATCAGCCTGAAAACGAAGAGGAAGGTCAGTTTCATACCTAAAACGAGAGGGACGACCGGAAAAGTGAAGGGAATGCCCAAAAAAGGCACTTGAACCTCCACCGCCGCAGCCTGAGACGCTTGCCGGAAAATCGTCTTCGCCGGAACCATGTTTTTGCTCAGATCTACAACCCATACGCGTAGATCTACTGTCTTCTAAACACCGGATCTTCAACTAGACCTCAAAAACACGAGGGGGGGGGGGGGGCTTGGCTACTGTCGGCTTTAAAATGCCACCACCACCGTCACCTGCTCGTGTGTGAGAGGTCTTGAAGCCTCAAAAACGCTTTAGTTTGCCGGGATATGACTGGACCAGCCTTGAAACCTCCGCAGCTGCCACCCCTGCTCGCCTGAACCATCGCCGGAAGACCAAGGCCATCGCCGGAAAAACGGGAACAACCCTTGGCGCTGTCTTCATCTTCCCTGGCAGCCTCCACCGTCTTCATCTTCCCTGGCAGCCTCCACTGTCTTCCACGTCCTCCAGATCCGTCGACCTCCCTGCCATCAGGGCACTGCCGCACCACCTCCATCTTCCGCCACTACCGTCGTCGCCGTGACCTGGGCGGCCCGTGGCCCTCCTTCTCCCTCTCATTTCTTATGTTTTGAGAGAAAACCCTAAAGAGTTGGGTGCAAATGAGGCTCCCACTTTATAATAGGGTATATATAGTTAGGGTTAGGGAGGGGGCTCCAAGAAGGAATAATACTGGTTTGAGAATAACTGGTATCATTTTGAATCTTCGATACGTAAAAATTCTCGAAGTTTTATCTTAAAATTCTCAAAATTATTAGTGGTTAATATATATATATATATATATACATATATATATATAATACGGATATTTCGTTTATGAAATTTATGTTCTGACTATTGTCCAGACTGGTACGCGCCTGTACTATGTGTCTAACTTGTTCATCCGTTTAAACGTTTCGTGCTCCGAATGGAATTATTATTTCACAAATACTAATAGTAATAATAATAATAATAATAGTAAGCCAATAATGATAAAATTTAATTAATAATTATTTACATCATTTAATTATTCCAGGTAATAAATACCCGAATTTCTTTACGTCGGTAAATGTCGCAGTCGCGCGTTCCACATCGCATAGCTTACTCGTAAAAGTTCCTAAATTAATCGTCCGAATAAATATTAATAATTAGGTATCGCGTCGTGCCAGTTACTAACCGTGAACACATTAACTTATTTAACTGTACACCGCGAGACTTTGTGAACTCCCTGTATTAATAATATGTTATCTCCAATGACTCAGTGATCCGTTAAGCAAGGTCACATATCAAGTTCACTTATTGGGCCTATAACTGAGCCGTTATTGGGCCGAGCTCAACTATGGTGAATTAACTTTCAAGAGTAACGGTCTCAAATTTCAGGGTTGTCACTTTCTTCCCCCGTTAAAGAAGTTTCGTCCTCGAAACTTAGTTCAAATTATGCTCTAGAATCATCTCAACTTATCCAGGCGACGGTTTCGTTTCCTCTATTCATTTTAGTTTCTAGGGAGAATTTCCAGTTTTTGTTCTGCTCAGTGATATATGATATCAATTATTGAAAATCAATATGCACTAATGGATAGAACCAGAAAGAGTAGATATCCTTTAATTAAGATTGCTAACGATCAATGACAAATTTGTCCTTTGGACTTTACCAACAAGACAGAAATAGTTTTTTTGACTCGCAATAATAACAATTAGATTGAAAGGATATGTTTTTTTTTATGTAAATGCTCTAAGCGTGATGTGAGTTCACTTGACATTTGTGATCAACAAGAAAATTATTCGGAATGATTGTACCTAGCGATTATAAGTAATAGTAATTACTAATCAGAAGTTGGTACATTGTTGCATCATAGGGTGATACAACATGGTTGGTATGTATACAACATAACTGTAAAAAGAAAATCGATACATGAGGATTTTGAAAATCAAAATATCGAGTGGATGATGCTTACACTCTTTGTACTAGAATGGAAGAGTGTTGGTTAGTTATTAGAGAATGAGTGAATAACGAGTAATCTAAGCGTAAAGCTTTACACAGCAAGGATATCATGGGTACGAGTAGGATTGTATCAAACTTGAGTCGTGAAATTGAAGATTAACAACAAAAAAGGGGGTTATATTAGGATTATGTCCAGATAAATTTGCTAATAGTCAAATTTACTCAATCCTATCAAATATTATAAGAACTGAGTCATCATCATAAAATAGATATCAGCGATGACTCGATGTTATGTAACCCCAAGTCTCGATATAATGGAACCTTGATTTTTAACCAAAGGTTTATATCCACATTGCCCACAGTTAGCAGTGGGTTATACAGATAATCAAGTAACCACTAGGTCTAGACAGAGAAAGTGATTAAAATTTCAGAATGAGTTAATCAAGTAGATTAATTAAAAGACTAGATTCCATTTAAATGTTTGGACATTGAATCGACTATCACCAGAAATCGAATTTTGATAACGGTCAAAAATGGAATTCTAAAATGTAACAAGAAGTCTACAACAAAAGATAGTCTACTTATCACATCAAGTCGTTCAAATTTGATAGGATAACATTAGACGTCTACATCTTCCTTGATGGGGATTGAAACGATTCGAAGGTAGTCCACAGTTTGTCTGGATGAGGACGTAAATAATCATCTTGTGGAGATAATCTCATAAAATAGTGTCCCCCAAAATTTATTATGAGTTTGTTAACCCATTAAGTTGGTAGACTTTGATGTAACATCATTGTCAATTTAGTCTGAGACTTGTCTCTCATTAAGTAGACGTCAGAAAATAGAAGATGATCAAGTAAAATTTCAGGAATTTGTCAAACGTGAAGACGTCATGCTCCTAGATCTCTTAAAAGAAATGCATAGATATCCCAAACGGATCTTGAAAAAGAGTGTATATAAAATTAAAAGGAATTTATAAGAGTAGAAGCCTAGAATTGAGTGGTTAGTAGAATGTGGGAATTGTGGGAAAAGGCACCCAAGGGAGTGTTAGTATGGATTGAACCTACACTACCATTATGGCAAGACGGGATACATATCCCGTGATTGTACCAGTGCCCCGGGTTCTGCTAATTATGGGAAATGTCACAACGGTGGCGAATCTGGGTATTTCTCTAAGGATTGTCACAAGCCAAGCAAAGCCAACACCAAGAAGGCAAGGGTGGCTGAGAAAGGAGGGGTAAGGACCAGAGCATAGACCCTGAAATAGGAGGAAGCAAGGGGAGATCCCAACGTGCTGTCAGGTACGTTCTATGTGCCGACAAGAGTTTTATTACAACTGCATTTGCTAGTAAAATAAAGAGTATAGTTAGAGTCATAACAAAGAATTTTGAAATAGAAACTGTTGTTGGTAGGGTCACGAAAGTAACAAAAGTTATAGATCACTGCTTAATAGGAATCCAAGGCCACAAGTTCCCTGGTAGATTATTCCTTATTGCCTTTGGAGGATTCGATGTCGTTTTGGGTATGGATTGGTTAGCTGCTAACGAAGCTCAAATCATTTGTAAATGAAAGATGATACACCTCAAAGCCCCGGACAGTAGTTCTATTACAATCTATAGAGATAGGGATATCTTGATGCGTGGTGTAATCTCGTTGATGAAAGCTGGAAGTTATATGAAGCGTGGTTGCGAAGCTTATTTAGCATACGTTATTGACGATAGAGTGAAGGTCAAGGGGCTAGCAGATGTACCTGTGGTATGTAATTTTCCTAAAGTATTTCTCGAGGGGTTACTAGGAGTCCCACTGGATCGGGAAATCGAATTCCAAATAGGTTTGATGTCGGGAGCTCAACTCATCGCTAAAACACTCATCGCTAAAACTTCCTACCGATCAGCTCCGACTAAAATGAAGGAGCTGTTAGCACATCTAGACGAGTTGAGAGGCAAGGGTTTCATCCAACCTAGCATCTCACCTTGGGGTGCTCCATTATTGTTTGTAAAGAGAAAGGACGGCTCAATGCGGATGTGTGTTGACTATAGGGAATTAAAAAAGAGAACGATAAAGAACAAGTACCTGTTACCAGGTATTGACGACTTCTTTGACCAACTACAAGGCGCAAGTTGGTTCTCGAAAATCGACATTCGGTCGGGATATCATCAACTGAAAGTAAGGAAAGAGGACATGCCCAAGACCGCCTTTCAAACACGATACAGACACTACGAATTCCTTGTAATATCGATCGGTTTGACGAAACGCCCCGAAGGAATTTATAGACCTTATGAATCGAGTATGTCGCCCTATGCTCGATCGATCTTTGATCGTCTTCATCGACGACATTCTCATCTACTCCAAGAACGAAAATGATCATGTTTGTCACCTTAAGGAAGTATTGGAAACTTTGTAAAAAGACAAATTATATGGCAAGTTCTCAAAATACGCATTCTGGCTAAGAAAGGTTCATTTCCTTGGACATGTCATTAGCCCAAACGGTATCATGGTTGACCCAGAAAAGATAACGACAGTGATGGAATAGGAAATCCCTAAAACACCGACTGAGATTTGGAGTTTCTTAAGATTAGTCGGTTATTATCGAAGGTTCATTCAAGACTTCTCAAGAATAGCCTCACCATTGACTAAATTCCACCAGGAAGGAGATAAAGTATGAATGGGGACCAACTAAAAATAAAGATTTTGAATAATTAAAAGAAAGACTCACCCAAGGCCCTGTCTTGGCTTTGCCAGAGGGCAACGAAGACTTCGTACTTTATTATGATGCTTCGGGTCAGGGATTAGGTTGCGTCCTAATGCAAATAGGAAAGGTTATCGCCTACGTGTCGCGACAGTTAAAAGTTCATAAGGTCAACTATCCGACCCACGACTTAGAACTGGCGGCCGTAGTGTTCGCGCTGAAGATCTGGAGACATTATCTCTACGGAGTTAAGTTCACTATATACTCCGACCATAAGAGTCTAAAATACTTCTTCGAACAGAGAGAATTGAACATGAGACAAAGACGATGGTTAGAGTTATTAAAGGATTATGATTGTGAGATCTTGTACCATCCTGGAAAGGCCAACATGGTGGCAGACGCCCTATGCCGAAAGGGGACACCGACTCCTATTAAGGTGAAAGCGCATCAGCTGATTGTGACACCAGACGTTATGATATAGATAGAGCGTGCTCAGACCGAAGCATTATGGGAGGAGAACGTTAAAATAGAAAGAATAGTGGATCAACAAGAAAAGTTAGAAACAAATGTTTACGGGGTACGAACTCGATTCGAGAGAATGTGGATACCCAAGAGTGGTGAACTTAGAGTTAAGATTCTTGACGAGGCTTACAAGTCTCGCTAATCTATCTACCCCAGAACCAACAAGATGTACCATGATATGAAGAAGGAATACTGGTGGCGCGACATGAAGAACGATGTAACTTACTATATGAGCAAGTGCCTAACTTGATCTCAAGTGAAGGCCGAGCACAGTAAACTATGTGGGAAGATGCAACCTTTGTTCATTCCCGAGTGGAAGTGGGAACACATTACCATGGACTTCATAACCAAGCTACCGTGTACAGCTAAAGGTCATGATACCATATGGGTAATCGTGGACCGACTGAAGAAATATGCTTACTTTTTACCGATACGTGAGACTTTTTCATCTGAGAAGCTAGCAGATTCATTCATCAACAAGATAGTGACTGGGCACGGTATGCCCTTGTCGATTGTGTCGGACCGGGACACGCGATTCACATCGAGGTTCTAGAAAAGATTCCATGAGACAATGGGTATGAGACTTAACATCAGCACAACCTACCACCCGCAGACCGACGGACATTCAGAAAGGACCATCCAAACCCTTGAGGACATGCTCCGGGCATGCATTATTAATTTTGGTGGTTGCTGGGATAGTCACTTGCCACTAGCGGAGTTCTCCTACAACAATAGCTATCATACAACCATCGGCAAGCCGCTATACGAAATGTTATACGGAAGGAAATGCAGAACGCCCGTTTGTTGGGGTGGAATTGGGCAAAAAAACTTTGCAAGTCTTGATGTGGTTAAAGCAACTTCAGAAAAGTTTGACCAAATCAAGGCCCGGATGAAGGCCGCCAAGGATAGGCAGAAATCTTATGTAGATAAAAGAAGGAGAGATCTTGAATTCCAAGTCGGAGACAAGGTATTGCTGAAAGTGTCCCCTTAGAAAGGAATAATACGATTTCAGAAGAGAGGGAAGTTAAGTCCGAGGTTTGTCGGACCATTTAAAGCTGTAGCATGGGTTGGAGAAGTGGCGTATCGGTTGGAATTACCTGATTAATTGAGTAGGATCCATCCTGCTTTCCATGTGTTGCACCTGCGAATGTGTTTATCTGACGAGTCGGCGCACGTGCCACTTGATGACATCGAAGTAGACAACAACCTTAACTACATTAAGGAGCCTATAGCAATTTTGGATAGAAAGGATAAACGACTACGCAACAAAGTTATTCCACTGGTCAAAGTTCAATGGAAACATCGAAAAAGATTAGAAGCCACGTGGGAGACCGAGTCGAAAATGAGGGAGTTATACCCTCAGTTATTTGATCTATGAAAGGTTTCAAGGAAGAAACATCTAATAAGATGGGTAGACTTGTAACATCCCAAAAGTAATAACAAAAGACGACGGGTCACGAGAGGGGCGAATAAAGAAAAGAATAAAGTAGAACATGGGCTCGTGGGTTCGGGTAGTGGGCCGAGCTAGGAGGCGCAAAGGAAAGGGCTACAACCCTTGCCACCCTCCTCACTTTCATCATCATCTTCTCTGTTGTTAAAGGGAGAAAATGAGAGGCTAGTGAGAGAAAGTGAGAACCCGCACCCGAGACCTCCATTCTTGCCGGTGGTTGTTGCTGAATACTACCATCGATCGGAGAAAGAGAAAACACGCGAAAACTAGGTAATATACCCTTCCAGATTTGAAGTTTTGCTTGAAAGTGGGTATTTAGGGTTCTTATATGGGTTTCCAATCAAAATAGGGATTTTTACGTATGAATTAGCATAAAAAGTATATATCTAGCTTCATGGAAGCTAGATATGAGTTTTGGGCGTAAAAACATTTAAACTTGGATCAAAAATGACAATTTTGGCCAAGAACAATTTAATCGTCCGAAATCGTGATGAATGGTCCGAAAACGATGGCCCGTCCGAAAAATATTTTGGATATAAGTAGTTTTCGGATAGAATACTTTCAAACGAAATTTGTTTCAGTTGAAAAAGAGACCGAAATAGTCTTAAGACAGATTGTTTTCAAACGAAATAATTATTGGAAGTGAGACATTTCGAACTACTAGTTTTCGGTCGAAAAAGATTTCGGACAAAGAGTTTTCGGATGAAATGACTTAGTATTAACTTGTCTGGTTCGTGACTCTTGGGCAGATCATTTAGCCTCCACCCAGCTTGAAGTATCGTGCTAAATGAGTTAATCCCGTTAAGAAAATCAGGCGAGTTCAAGAATCTCTATTTTACTGTTTTAGGGTAGTGTGCATACTCAAGAACTATACGTTTATAATAAATGTATTTTATTACTTCAACGTTTGCAAAGAAAGATAAGAAAGAATGGTTTATTCAACTATATGTTTTATAAACAGAAATATAAGAAAGAATGGTTTATTCAACTATATGTTTTATAAACAGAAAGATAAGAAAGAATGGTTTATTTAACTGTATGTTTTATAAACAGAAAGAAAGAAGTTAAGTCAAATACATTGTCTAATCTGTAAGAGTATGGTTACCGAAGCAAGTCTTGAGGTAGTAGTGTAGTCCTTGAGACTAGTGCTACCCGAAGCCGATGTTACGTCATGAACCGAGAACATGACGTATAATGAGAAAAATCGGGACAGTGCTCGGCAGGGTACTTTAATGGGGATGTTGTACAACTGGTTAAGAAGAGCATGACGGTTACCTGAGAAGTCACTTGTGGACACAAGTTCTGAGTATCGGCCTTTGGACATTGAGCCTTAGGGAACAATACTTGCTGAGAAAGAAAGAGGTCATTTGAGGACACGAGAAGTCCTTTGCGGACACGAGAAGTCCTTTGCAGACAGAAAGAGAAAGATACAGATTGTAGACTAATAATGAATGACTTAACAGAAATGAGCACAGAATAACTAAGTATTTATCTATATGTTGTAATGTGATTTATATACTTAGTAATACAAAGAATGTTTTTTCATTAAATGCGTTTTATATGATTAACCTGAGAAAAAAAAGTTTTATGGTAAAAGTTTTCTAAATTTGAACTCACTAGCGTTAGCTGACTATTTTAGTATGCACATCAGGTAGAAAAGGTAAAGAGCCGCAAGGGCTTAGCTGATGACGGTTGGATGACTGTTGTTGATTGAAGACTAACATCCCTATTACCTAGATTATGAATATGAACAATGCAATGTTTAAAGTTTTAATTGACTCAAAAATTGTAATAGATTTTCGTTGTTTCACTTTAATATTTAATTCAAGGTTTAAAAAATATGTTTATTGTAACAACTATGAGAGGTACTCGGTTTGGGTCCTTTCAAGCTGTCGCTACATGTACGGGTTTTTTATATTTTTTCTTTTGTTTGTTTTTTTAACTTTTATTTTTTTATTTTTTGAACTTCTTTTTAATCTTTTTGTGTTCGTCCCGCTACGTTAACATAATTTTTTTACATTGTGTCGACATTTCCATTTATATTTTGGTAAAAATTAGCCTCCCGTCACGAAGCATGGATGTAACCCGCTAGTTTATATGAATATCTAACGTTGATGATGCATTATAGTATTAAATTATCGTTCATAAACTAGTTAAATATATAAGAATTGAAAACCAATTTATTTACCGACGGTTATACGTATTCACCATAAATATTAAATAATAGAATTTATAATAGTTTCATGAATAATATATTTACCGATGAGTTATTTGAATTCACACATATATACAGAGGTAGAATTAAATAAAAAAAAGGTTTTACCTAAAGAAGTTAAATTGTTACAAAATTTAAATATAAATGATGGTTTTTGTTATTTTCTTAATTTAAACATAATATCTGAAATTTGATATATACTTAAAGGAAGAAAAGCGTAATTTACTCTATATATATATATATATATATTCCCTATCACCAAGTCCGTAGTTATTTCCAATATTCCTTCATTCATATATCTAACGGAATACATACCAAACACTTATTCAAACACAGAAATAGAGAAGACATGACCAACTATCCAGTTTTATATTTGTTTCCATTCTTTCTTTTGATCCAACGACAGTGGTGTCTACAACTACCAGCAGCTATAGATGACGGGTTCGTTGGCGTAAATGGAGTTCAATTGACGTTGAATGGTGCACCGTTCTATGCAAACGGTTTCAATGCATACTGGCTCATGGATGTGGCCTCAAACCCGTTTCAGAGATCCAAAGTTACCTCAGCGTTTCAAGAAGCTGTTAGCAGTTCACTTATGATTAGGGGTGTTCAAAAAAATCCGAATCCGAAACCGAACCCGAATTATCCGAAAATCCGAATCCGAATTATCCGAAAATTCGGATATCCGAAATTCGGATATCCGAATTTTCGGATTCGGATTCGGATAGTGATTTTCGGATATTTTGGATAGTTCGGATATCCGAATATTCGAAATATTATATTTATATATTTTTTTTAATTGTTTTTATTATTTAAAAATAAGAAAAATTGAATCAAAACCCGATATATTATATTTATATATTTTTATATGTGTATTTTCTAATGTTTTTTAAGGTTTTTAATTGTTTTTGTAATTTAAAAATATTATTTTTATATATTTTTTTATTTTTTTTTATATTTTCGGATATCCGTTTCACTATCCGAATCCGTATCCGAATTTTCGGATATCCGAAATTCGGATATCCGAAATTTCGGATTCGGATTCGGATAGTGAAATCCACTATCCGAAAATTTCGGATATCCGACTTTGAACACCCCTACTTATGATTGCACGAACTTGGGCCTTTAGCGACGGTGGTTCAAACGCGTTGCAATCTTCGCCTGGTGTTTACAATGAAAATATGTTTCAGGTTATCTTTTCCCTATAATCTTCTTAATAATCTATACATATTAATAAATCAAGGTTTTGTGAGTGACACTTGTCATATTTCTAGGCCTCCACATTCTCATTTTCCCGCCTATCTCTTCTATTAATAATTAACTCCACTAATTTAGCCAACTAAATTAATTATTTGTTTCAATTTTTATCTAATATATTTTTAAATTTAAAACTGTGTTTATTATCAATTAAATTGTTCTATCATATTTTTATGAATTCTACAAACTGAAAACAATTTTATAACCATTTAAGATCCAAATAAAAACTCTTTAATCATGTATTTACATATTCACATTGTTCCATTTTGACGAGTGTATGTGTTAACAGATTACATTATATTTTATTCAACTCGTGTAATACACGAATTTTTAAAGACATAATATTTTTATTACCAAGTATATAACATTACATTTATTCAACTCGTATAATAAACGGGATTCTAACATATTTTAAATATAAATAGTATGATAAATAGTGATGTATAAGTATCAAACGTAGAACTAGAAGTATAATTACTTATAAACATATTTTATTTTTCTCTTATAATTTTTAAAATATAATGTTTTATAAAATTCTGAATATATCTTTGCCACATACTTATATTTATCTACGTTTCAATATAACTTTTATTTAAGAAATGGCCATTTCGTTTTTCCTTTATATTTTTTCATATATAATGTTTTATAAAATTCCAAATATAACAATGAAACGTTTTAAATTGTATCTACAATTTCATATAAATTTTATGTAAAGTTGGTTCGTTTCTCACATTTTTATATGTTCGAGTCTTTTCTGCAACGCTTTTCCCTCTTTTATATGTTATCGGAAGTCGCTAAAGCAACTTCAATGTTTGTTGAGATTATAATATCACTCTGCACATCGCGGGTAATTAGTTGAATAAGTCACATGGTAACTTAAGTAATCTTCAAAGTTATTGATACTATTATAACAAATATTGGTTAATATTATTATAAAAAATGTTCATTAGATCTTCTGAAATCTATGGTTAACAATTTTGTATATATATATATATATAGTCAATTATGGTTGCACAACAACAGTTTTGCGTCGTAAGCATGATTTAAAAGTCATTAATATATTATCATGTTGTCTTTTTATCATATTTATTATTTTTACGTGTACGATATTCTTGATTAATCTTTAAAGTTTATATATTGTAACATGGTTTTCCTGTTTATTTTACATAACATAATATTTATTTCAGTTTTTCTTTTACAAATTTTTTCATAAATAATTATTAGAGTTTATATCGTACGTTTCTAGTTATCATGTTTAAATAATATAACATCTTCATAGCCTACGTTGCTAGGGGTTATGTTTAACGCGTGTGATAGTTATCAATTGAGTATTATGTTTCTAACAAGAAATAAAATTTAACTAAAAACGCTACAACTTTCTCTCTCTAAAAGCTCACTGTTCAACACTTTCGATACAAAATAAACTTTAAACACCGTCCCTTAGTGGACAGCTCGGTGCGATATTTACACTTTCGATACAAAATAAACTTTAAAGTGTGTCGGGTTTTTGTGTAACATGTTTAATTTGATTTTGTGACCGAGAGGCTTAACCAATTTATGTCAGCTGTAAGTTAAATGTAATTTCAGGCCTTCTTAATAAATAGTACCTAATCATCATCACGACAAAAAATAATTGAAACATTCAAAATAGTGAAATAAAATAAATTTGAAAAGATTTAAATAACACATTTGAGTAAAAGTTAGTCATATGATATATATATAAATACTTAGCATAAAAAATTACTAAAAAGATAATCAGATATATCAAAATTAATAACACACACTATGTGTAATATTTTACTGTTGTTAAAGAGCAGAAATTATATATATTATTTAAGATGATGTTTGGTAAGAACAACATAACCTGCCAAGTAATACTGTTTGGTTAGATATTTTTTTTCATGGTTTATTTTACACACAATATATATCCTCCGTCTAATAATAAAAGAATAAATGTTAGTATACGTGTCTTTTTGTGGTTACCCATCAAAACTACGTCGTTTTAATTAAATCGCATTATAATTAATTATGTCTTTCCTTATTCAACTACCTCCATCATTTGCGGATCATATTTCTTCTATCTCATATAATACCCAATTTAGTTAAAAGTGACATATGTTACGAAATAAATCAATTTATGAAAATGTAACATTTTTAATTTATTATATGGTGTATCAAATTTGAGGTGGTTGTATTTTTTGGATAAATTGTTACTTTTCTATACATTGTTTTATCTTTTTTATTATTTAAAGTTTCTAACTATATGGTTATTCAAGATTTCATTACTCTCAATAAAAATACATTTAATTTATTACTAAATATTTAAACTAATGAATTTACATAACCAAGTAATTATTGTAAGTATATATTTTCCTATACGAAAACTCATAAAACAAAAAAAAATCATCGTGTTTTTATAAATCAAACTATGAAAATGCATTTTACAAGAAAAAAAAGATAACGTAAGAGATTTTCGATGAAAAACTATTTCAACAATAAAAATTAGTTCGTATTTTTAAATTGCAAGTTGTTTTGAATACCGAAAGATTTATTTACATGAAATTGATGTATGTAACAGTAATAAAGAAATAAATATTCTAAAATAACGGAGTTAGATTTGAGTACGACAATAAGAGATTTGATCAATTTTAATTAAATTTAATCAAAACACGTATGTGGCATTATCTAAAGTTAAAAGTAATAATATACTGAAATTATTAATCATAGATAAATATGATAAATTTACTAGTAGAACATCAATTGTTATATAAAAATAATTATTTAGAAATTTGTGAATTATAACTGTAAATTTTAATTTTATTATTATATTTAATACGTAATTTCAGTCATAAGAAATATTTTTAAGATTGATGAACTATATCATTTTCATTATTCAACACGTGTAATACACGAATTTATATATATATATATATATATATATGTGTGCGTGTGTGTGTGTGTGGGTGTGTGTTTGTGTGTTAAAGAAAGATAAACAACAAATAAGGATGTAGCCCGGTGGCCGTCAGGAAGCGGGTTCAATGCCGCTTCCCTCCTCCTGCCAGTTCGTTGCACTTTTCCCACGTGTGCTGCTGCAACTATTTGGTTTTTATTATTTTAATATTTATAATTAGCGTATAACTTTTAAAACATGATGGTTTACAAAATTCGGAATATACCGCTGAGAAATACTTATTTTTTATCTAGGTTTTGATATAAAATTCATTCAAAAGCAAGTTTTCATGATAATGTATAAGTAATTAAAGCACATGCATAAAATATGTCAAAGTTGTTTTAAGGTTTCGGGTTTTAATATCTTTTTTTTGTTTTCATATTCTATTTTAAAAATATGATATTTTATAAATTTTAGAATTACTGTTTCATTATGCTTATTTTTATTATCGTTTCGATATGAATTTTTTTTACACGTTGATCAAACCTTGAAACTTTTAATACCCAGCATAACGCATGTGTCATATGTCACTAGTTATAATTGTCACTAGTTATAATTACAATAAAGATTAAAAGAGCACGTATTTGAATAGTGTCTATTCCACTCAAAATGTGACATGTAATTTTTTTTAACATTTTCATTTTTAACTCTTTAACTATATATAATATATGCTTTTAGCCCGTTTTATTTTCTATTAATTTTTTTTTTAAAATGAAGTTGTATTCAAAATTGAGTTTTTTCTATCGTTGCCTATAGCGAGTGTCGTTACCATTGTGGTACTATCACGAGCCGAACCTATTATAAGCGAACAACATCATTGTCAGTATTAGTATTATCGGAACCCGTATCGGTATTCGCTTTTACGGTTTTCGACTACCCGAAACGGTAATTTTTTATTTTTCTTTTTTTCTTTTTTTTTATTTAGTTTTATGCTTCTCTTTTATTAACATTATTTTTACCGTTGCGTCCACATTTTCATTTAAATTTTATTAACGATGAGGCCGACACCCGCTACGAAGCGCGGTATAATCGCCTAGACATCTTGTTTTAATTTAAGAGAGAACACGTAACCTATTTTTAAGGTAATAATAACGTAGACGATGTCTCAATTCAAGGCGGCCTCCAAAACCCTTTGACCTAGATTCCTCTCTCTCAATCCTCACTTTTGCATTAGTCGTCACAAGTCACAACCCACACCTTCTATGGAAATTTAAATGTCGATTAGAGTATTTATCATCATCATCATCATCATCATCATCATCATCATCGCTCCATATTATTATTATTATTATTAATTCTGAGTTTAATTGAAACATATATAGGGCTACTTTGATTTTAATGTTTTCATCAGGATATTTTTCAAAACACTAGTGAGCTGGTGAGTTGATTTGATAAAATCAAATTTCATATGTTTTAGCTAACTCAAATTATATATATTTTTTAATGGCAAATTTCTTTACTTAGTAGAAGTTGAACCCATAACCTTGAGCTCTTTAAGTGTTTAAGAGGTTTTACCTCAACCATTGGACTACCACCCCAATGAACTAACTCAAATTATATAACGTGTCAAGTTATGTCTATTCAAATTACACAAATGGTTAAAGCGTATCATTTTTATAAAACATTATTTTAAGTTACATAAAATAGATACAAATAGAAAAATTATATTATATTGTTTGTTGACCCTATCTAATTTTGGTCCCTCACAGTACACCGCCGCCACAATCACTAATACCATCGCGATGACACCTACACCACTATCACCCACACAACAACCAGCTATATACTGCAACTATTGCCGAATCCATCACCGTCACCACTCAACGCCACCTAAATCACCATTGTCACCACCACAACGCCATCATCACTGTCACCACCACCATCATTGTAGTCATCGCCATCGCACCACATGGGTGACCACAAACACCTCTAATGCCCTTGCCGCTACCTACACCTAACCCCGTAAAATATATATTTTCTTCCTCAAACAAGTCTTTTTAACCCAAACTCATTTTGATCAGAACGTGTATTGTCTTAGAACAAAATTAATACCATTTTAAAATGGTTCGTTTTAACTAGAACCTATTTTAATGAGAATTCATTTTGACCCGACTCATTTTGACTCGTTATTCGGCCTGACCAGACCCGCTTATGGAGGTTTAAGAACTACTACGATGAATAGCCGGGGTTGATATTGATTGTGGGTTGGTGATCATGGTGGTTATGATATGATTTACCGACTTGTGAATGGTGTTAGCCTTAATTGTTAAGCAAGTTTGGATAAGAAGTTAAAAGGGTCAATATTATAAATAGTATAAAGTTAAGTTTAGAGTCTTTTATGTATATGCTATTAGCTTAAGTGTCTTTATGTAGAGTGTGTAATTTAGAAACTGATTAGGTATAGAAGTGTCATTTCATCAAAGGATGCATCCATATGTTATATATTTATTGCATGTAAACATAAGTGTCTCTCTTGTTCGTTAATTCAAGTGTCCTTAGGGTTCATCACATTCTTGTTCTTGTTTGATTTTTTCTTGAATATGGATTGACTCAATAACCTCATGTGTCCTATAGTTGTATTAGAACCAACCGCTAAAAGAAGATCAAGGTCATTGTTGCAATCTTTAATCAAGAAATTAAGATTTAGTATCATTCGATTTTCTTCATTCAACCGGAAGTCATATTCGTTCTTATCATATTTCAGTTTCTGTTCAAAATCCGAGTCAATTTTGAAAGGATGATCATCACGTTTTGGTTTAAAATTTCCATTCCAGTCCGGTTGTAAGTAGAAGGTATTGTTTTAGTTTGTCACCAGGTTAAGACCAAAGGGTCTGTTTGAGAATCGCAAAGAAAAGGAAAGAAGACAGAACTAGAGAATTTTCTGTTCGCGTTGCATTCGATGAAAACAAATTTAGATTATTGTGGGACTGTTGCAGATTCAAGAAATTATAGAGGGGGTGTTCGTTTTCAGCATCAGTCACATAGACATGACGGTTGTGATGATGAAACTATTGAAGAATGAATTATTGGTTGTTGATGTTCATGAGATACATCACAAGAATTCAAAGGTCAGAAACATAATGAAAGAAGTTTCTCATTTTTGTTGCTGTGTATGGCCTCAAACGCGGAACGTTGCACTTGTTGGATTTACTCATTCACAAACAGTTCTTAAACTTAAAATGCAATCATTGCAGCGGAAATTAAATGTCATTACATAGCACCAAAATGTAAACCAATAGAAACATTGTTCAACAACATATAATTCGCATAAAGAATGAGTATGAAGGCCATAACTTGAGCGCCGGGTAACTCCTCGGGGATAGCCAAGCATGCATCCCGTGCTTGTCCTCCTACACTTAACCTGTTATGCATACTAATAGTCAGCGAACGCTGGTGAGTTTAAGTCTTTCATTCATTTTAGGAAATGATTTTATTGTTCATTCAATCAATAGGGTTTAAATCATTTTATAAGAAAACATGGGTTATCATTCCTTATTCAATCGTTCAATCATTCAATCATTGTCAAAACATAGTTTAACGGAACCTTCTTTTAACATTTATCATTCATTTAAGTCATACATTTATTATCTAGATATGTGTCACGGCTCATTCCATCCTTTCATTATTTATTGTCTCTAAGGCTTAGCTACATAAAGGCCGACAATACAATTCCAGTCCTTTAATTGCCAATATGGCCCATACGTCCATAAACAGACAATGCGCTTCGACCGGTACGGCACTTACGTCCATAACACCGTCGGATCATAATTTAATCTTCACGGGTGACGTTAACCCCGAGTAACCGTCACCCCTATCGCTAGCGGTGGAAAATAATACCATTGATAGACCACATAGACACTACTCTTGTATGCTTATGGCCCTATGGCTCTTACGTCCATAAATAGCCATAAGGATGGTAATAGTATCAGTCACGTGGACTAGACCGCTGCCTCACAGACTTCTTATGCTTCAATTTTTTCTCTTAACATATTAGATATGTAATGACTTCATAAAAACATCTGCCCTTTCTTTTCATAAAACATTTCATTCATTTATAAAACATCTTTCGTTCATTTTATAAACGCTTCCTTTTGTAAACCTTTCATTTCATAAAACGTTCTTGTTTCATAAATCATTCCTTTCATAAAACCATTTGTTTCATAATCGTTTCATTTCATAAATTCATCATTTCGTAAACATTTCGTGTGAGTATGCATATCACCTAGAAACAAGTAAATAGAGATTCTTGACTCACCTAGTGGTCCTTAAGTAAAACTGACTTGGACATCTATTAAGGATGGCTTGCTAATTGATCTACATATAAGTCAATACGTGAATTCTATCAATTTGCTAGTGTCGCTAGGATAGTTATCAGTGTCGCCCGGGTAGTGTCGCTGGGCACATGAACAATGTCGTCAGGCACACTATCAGTGTGACCAGAACTTGCATTTCAGGACATAGTGTCGTTGAAATGCTAGTGTCGTTGGGTTTAGTGTCGCTCACTTAGTGTCGCAAGTTGGTTGCAACGACACTCTCAGTGTCACATAATTACACGTGTCACCAATCATTGGCAGACCTCAGGATCCTTACCATTCTTCCCTAACTATTGTCCCCAAGAAGGTCAGTGTCGCCCAATGAGTGTCGCCCAATAAGTGTCACCACATGAACAAAAACCCTAACAATCCTGTTTTCGATCCAAGTTTATAACTTTTTACGTCCAAAACGTTTATCTAAATTCCATGAAGATAGATCTAGTCTTTATTCGGCCATTAACACGTAAAAACCTTAGTTTTGAGATTAAACCATAGTTTACCCCAAAACCCATTTAGACTGAAATTAGAGGTTTTAGGTTAGATTTTTACCTCAGAAGCTGTAGTTCTTAGTGGATTCTTCTTCTAGAGGGATGGAGAAACATATTAGAAGCAAACTTGGGGCCAAATGTTTGATTCTTGAACTTTCTCTCTCTAGGATGCTCTCACTCTCTCTCTAAACGAACTTGGTGTATGGATGGAATGGAGGCTGAGTTAGAGGGTGGCTAAGGTTTAAACCCTCCTCCCTACTCCGCCAAAACCAGCTCAAGCCCACTAGACCACCTTCTTTCCTTTTCTTTCTTTCTTTTGGCCCAATAAACTTGTCAAGATTTTCAGATGTTACATGCTTTCACATTCTCAGTTTGAAGAAATCATGGTTCATCTCTCAAGATCATTAGAAACAGTTTATCTTATTGCGGATTGGAACCGGAAACATTTATGGATCGTGTGCAGGTTTAAGAGAAGGCGCAATATGTGTTGTAAGGTTTTATGGTAGGGCCAGAAGGGGTCAGTTTGGCTTTATGGAAAGCAATATTGGGTCAGAAGGGATCGGTGGAAGATTGCTCAAGAAGGGATCACAGTTGGATTCTCAAAACTTGTGAATGGATTCGGGAAGAGAAAGAAAGCGTGGTAAGAAACTATAGAGGAAGCACATAACAAGAACAATGAAGGTATTGGAGATGAAGAATCAAACTTAGATTAACATATATGGGGTGATTGGTAGCCTTAGTTGTTAACCAAATTTGGATAAAAAGTTAACTGCTCGATATTGTAAATAGTCTAAATTTAGGTTTCGACTCTATTATGTATATGTTATTAGTTTAAGGTTCTTTATGTAGAGTTTGTAATTTAGAACCTAATTAGGTATAGATTTGTTGTTTCATCAAAGGATGCATCCGTATGTTATATATAGATCGTATGTAAACATAAGTGTCTGTCTTTTTCGTTAATTCAAGTGTTCTTAAGGTTCATCCCAATCTCGTTCTTGTTTCATTGTTTCTTGATTATGGGTTGATGCAATGATCTCACGTGTCCTGTAAATGAGTTGGTGGGTTGTAAATAAGTTGTAAATAGACCAATAAACGAACTGTTCGTTGAGTGAACCGTTCATGAATCCTTTGGCGAGAAGTTCGTTTATTTAATAAGAGAACAAACATTGATACAATTTTTTGTTCATTTAATTAAACAAACATGAACATATGTCCTGTTCATTCATTTATGTTCGTGAACATTCATTTACGTTCATTTATATATTCGTTCACTTATGTTTTTATTCTATATATCCTCTTTTGTAGGGCTTGGATTTCGTTATATCTGAGGGAGGGAAATTTGGGGTGAAACTGATATTGAGCCTCGTGAACAACTTTAATGACTACGGTGGGAAGAGCGAATATGTACAATGGGCAAAAGAACGAGGGGAACAAATGCAAAATGAAGATAACTTTTTTACCAATCCCATGGTTAAACGTTTTTACAAAAATCACATCAAGGTATTGTTTTTCTTACTGATGACACATAAGTTGGATTTCAAACAACATTAGATCAATTATGGTTTTGATCATTGATGTGAGTTGATACTTATAGACTGTTCTTACAAGAAGAAATACTATTACTGGGGTGGTGTACAAAGACGACCCAACAATAATGGCTTGGGAGCTTATGAACGAGCCTCGTTGTCCTTCCGACGTCTCTGGTGCCATGATTCAGGTGACGAACATACTCTCTTCCGTTTTGTTTTGTTGCTACAAAGGTAAATAGTTTTGAAAATAGTTTGTTACGATGTATGGATTTGTTTCACTAGAGTCACTGTTAAAAAAGTATGGTGTCCTTGAGTGTTAGATATATATTTAACAGACAAAAATGAATTTTGGATATTATGTAGCACATAATTAAGAACTATTTTTACCGGTGTCAGTTGACACAATACTACCTACGTGAAGGTGCCCTTGGTCATGCATATGAACACACTTGAATGATCTATAAGCTTTATCAATGTACACTAACAAACCCTATGTGGTGGTTTTTATAGAATTGGATATCGGAGATGGCTTGTTACTTAAAATCGATAGATGAAAATCACTTGCTAGAAGTGGGCTTAGAAGGGTTTTATGGAGCATCTTCATCTCAAAAGAACCCTAATAATTCACCTCATGGAACTGATTTCATTGCCAATAATCAAATCCCATCAGTTGATTTTGCAACAGTACATTCCTATCCTGATCAATGGTACAAGATCAAACCTCAGGGTTATATATATTCATACAAACTAGTTAGTTTCTCTTATCACATCATTGGATTTTTAGGTTATCCGGTCGAAACCATTTTGGCCAACTAGATTTCTTGCAACAATGGATTTATGATCATATTGAGGACGCACAAGAGGTTCTTCAAAAGCCAGTAATCTTTGCAGAGTTTGGGAAATCTGGTTACAATGCCAGCCAAAAAAACCAGTTATACAGTGTTGTTTATTCATTGATTTATAGGTCAGCAAGAATAGTCGGTGTTGCTGCCGGAGGTTTGTTTTGGCAACAACTAGTACAAGGAATGGATTCTTACAAAGACGGGTATGAAGTGATTTTAACTGAACCCTCATCAACGGTTAGGTTAATTGCCCAACAATCAAAAAGACTAAGTGTGACCCCTAGAAGGTTTTTGAGTAAGAGAAAACATGAAGCACCAAAAGCGAAGAGACTGACATAAATAAAACGGATTAGAATTGATTAGAAACGACAAAATTCAATCATAACGTTATGTCTTAGGCAATGAAACTAACACAGATATGGTTTGAAAAGGGTCTTATGACAAAATCATCAAACATGCGAAGTTAGTTTACGTAAACAATGGGGTGACGTGGGTCGTATTAGTTTATAAAACCTCAAGTCAAGTGGTTTGGTTTTATTTGTGTTTCAAACATGGGAGGAGAGTTAGGTTATGTGGTGTGTAAATAATCAATATAATTAATAGTTTGTATTAATGACGATATCTGAAATTCTTTATTGTATTGACCATTTGATTTATTTGAATGACTTATTATGATATACATATAATAACCAAAAATGTACCTTACCATAATAATCTAACTTTAGCCACCAATATCACTTGAAAATGACTCATCACCAACAAAATACTTTTTAAAAATCCATCGGAAACAATATTAGCCATCAATTTCTGAGGGAGAACCTTATTGGAGTTATTTCTAATGGACTTCATGTTAAGTAATTCAGCACTAATCATATATACATTAGAGAAAAAAAATGTAAAATTATATATTTCTTTCTATTTTCAACCCTAATTACATATATACCTAACTCAAAACTTAAATTAGATACCCCCTCTTTTATAAAAGGTAGAATTAGATTTCCGTTTCCCATCGATTCCAACAACCAGTGTCGCTTCTTATCTATTCAATCATCTAGTTGGGTGTATATGTAACTAATGAAGGGAATATACGAAAATAAAATTTTGAGTTGGATATATATGCAATTAATGAATGTTTTAGGGGATATATGTAATTGCCCCTAGAAAAATCGATATGAACAAGCATGAGAACAGCAGAGTATTCCATCAGTAATCTCCCAAAAATAATCGCTAAATACAACGACATACTCCTAGTTTTTCGTGGGCTAAATTAAAAGTTCGGTTTTGGGTTTTTGAAAGTCGTTTGGTTTCGGGTTGGCTCAACCGCCGCATAAAATAGGATTTGTACTAGTGTTACCAATTAGACTTGAACTTTTTGAAATAAATTTTTTTTCTTAACTAATAATAAATTAATTATTACACATTAGGGTTTAAAATTTTAGGTTACTCCTAAAAACTCCTTATCGCTCACCCTCTTGAATAGAGGGGAGACATGTTTTAGGGACTTTAATAAAGTGCATATATAGTGACTGACTTGGAAGTTGCTAAGCTGATAACTTAACGGCAATTTTGTAATAAATGCTATAGTTTTTAACTGTGTTTTCTAAAAGAACGATATTTATTAATTTGTCTTCTTGTTGGTGATTAGTGTTTTATGATCAATTTTTTTATAACGATTATGTTACGTGAACGGTTAGAACGGAACCACGAGGAGGAGTTTTGTATCAGCTGCTCCCTCAAACATGATGTGCAGCAAAAAGGTGACCACTTTTTATTTTTTATTCTAATCATTGCAAGCTTTGATTTCTCTCTTCACCGTTCTTTTGGAAGATTAACAAGTTGTGTCAACTTGTGCTAGCGAATACAAATTGACACAATTTCTTTAGTTTTTGGTACTAGACTTTGGTTTTTTTTAATATATAGATTAAGAGGGTGTTTGGGATTAAGCTGGTTTATAACTTATTGGTTTTTTCAAAAAGTCAATAATTTAAAAAAGTGTTTGGCAAACACAAAACCATTTTTTAGTTTGGCTTTTTAAAAAAGGTAAAAATCTGTTTTCCAAAAGCCACAAAAACATGGTTTTTTGATAATCAAATTACCAATCTACCCCACCCTTTTACCCTAAATATCAAATAATCATATATAACCTAATAATATAACCACTCCCCAATCGTCGACTCCAACCCTCGCCGATCCACCACCACGCTTGTTCTCACTGTCGAAGGCCACCGTCGATCAACCACCACACCCGGCCGACCACCGTCGCCGTACGCCGCCACCGCTGTCTTTCGATATCCTTCATCAGTCATCTTTCTGGTAAGCTTCATGTTAATGAAAACGTGCTTCATTCTAGGCAATTATTGTTAGATGAATATTGTAATTGTAGATCATTTGTTTATTTATCTCCAATGAAACGAGATTATTAGATAATTGATGAACACCACCAAAATGTTGTTGATTGTGAAACATCAACTAAAAAATAATACACCAAAATTCACGTGGGATAATGCTACAGTCATGGAGTTTATCGATACTTGATTGACTAAACTTAGAAAAGGGAATAGACCTGGTACTGAATTCAATAAGGTTGGATGGACGAATTTAGAAAAAAATCATGAAGGATAAAACAAGCAAAATCTTTGATAAAAAACAACTTAAAAACAAATGGGACAACATGAAAAAAGAATGGAAGCTTTATGACCGCTTAATGAGTCTTGAAACTTGGATCGGTGAGATGAGAAGCTTAATCGATGCATCGCCTGGGTGGTGGAAGGAGAAAATAAAGGTAAGTTCTACTATTATTTTTAATCATTTGTAGTTATGATTGTATCGTGAAATCCATAAATTAATCTTGTAGGTAAAGAGTTTGTCAAATTTAGGGACACAAATTTGGACATATACGAGACGCATTATGCTCCTTTGTTTCGGGATTTTGTTGCCGTTGGAGATCAGACTATGTCTTCGTTACAATTTCAAAACAATATCAATCTGAGCGATGTTCCACGTGAAGAAAATATATAGGGCAAAGCAGATAGTGATGAAATAAATTTAGGTGATGATGGTCCTTTTTTTCCTAGTATCGTTGAAAGTAGTTCGAGTAAAAGGAAGAAGTCTAAGGATGTTGCCAACAACCGTTCAACCAAGAGTAAAACTTCATCTTTTGAGGAAAAACTAGATATTGTATTGGATGCCTCATTAACAAAAAAGCACAAAAACTTTTCCGCCCAAATAATCCCTTCCCAACAATATCAGATTGCATGAACATTGTCATCACTTTTCCTGGTTCCAATGAAGGTTCCAAAAAATATTCACAAGCATTACGTGTCTTCATAAAAAAGCAAAATCGTGAAGCTTTAATATTTCCAACGAATCACGACGCAAAGATGGAGTTCCTTAAGTTACTAATGGAAGAATGATTATGTGTTATCTTTCCAACATTTTATATTTGTATTTTCGTTTGACCTTATGTGTTATCATTTGACATTATATGTTATCGTTTGACTTTATGTGTTATTGTTTGACATTTTATATTTATACAGGATGGATAGTGACGACTCTGATTCATATGATGGTGATGAAGAAATATCATTGAACGAACTTTTAGAGTGTGGAAAGCTAGGTAGGCATTATTGAGAGATATGCATGTTAATTACAAGTACGAGCACCAAATGTGTATTGTGATAACATCGATGGTGATCCATAACTTTATTAGAAAGGTCGGTAGGTTTGATGAAGCATTTAAATAAGCAATCCTAAATACACTCAAAGTATGCTTGCATGGAATTTTATTAATTTTATTAGAAAGGTCGGTAACTTTATTAGAAAGGTCGGTGACTTTTTCCACCATAAAAGCTAATCCAAACCCTTTTTTAAACAATTTTGATAAAAAACACTTTTGAAGTTAGATAAGCAATCCCTAACACTCTCTAAGCTTACTTTGAAACAATCAATTAATTTTTTTTCCTTATCATTACCTAAACTACAGAAGGTATATTGCTAAGATGTTATGTATCGGGTACAACTCCTCAATACATAACTTTATGGCAAAATAGTAAATTGATTAAACTTTGGCTCTCTTTAAACAACTTCTTTCTTTTTATATATTTCATCTTTCTCTCTCTCTAATATGCTTGCATGGAATTTTATTAATTTTGTTTTTCTTTTTGGAAAAATAAATTCTTGGATGTTTATATCTTCGCAATAATGATAAAAATAAATGTAAGAAATTTTAAAAAAATATTATTATATTTTGTACTAGGTTGTAATCGCGTGTATTAAATGGGTTGAATAAATGTAATGATATATACTTAGTAATAAAAATTTTATGTTTTTAAAAACCCGTATATTATACGAATTGAATAAAATACAATGCAATCTTTTAACACATACAATCGTCAAAATATGTTTTTAAAAAAATATATTTTGACATGGTGGTTATAAATTCTATTAAATTAATTATTAAAACATTTTCTTTTCGAATGGGTATTAATTTTTTTTATTTAATTGATAAATGATTATTCAAATTAAATTCATTTGATTAATGATAAAAATCTATCAATAAATTAATAATAAGTATCTATAATTAGATTACTAACTATTTAAAAAGATATTGTTTTAATATAATTATTTAATAAGAGATAGAGCCGGGAAAAACATGTTTACGATGCACCAGAGAGTGACACGTGTCATCTCAAGATTTGTATTTATTATATATAGAAGATTGAATAATTATCATGTGTAATAGTTAACATAAGAAAATAGAAAATTAGCCTCCACGCTCAACGGCGGGAAGCGGGTTTTAAACGGTTGAGGTGGTGACGTTAACGTGACTAAGCACATAAAGAAACGTGTTTAAGTAGATAAAAGAAATGTATGAAGTTATGGCGACGCTAAGAAAAAAAAATTAAATACAACCACAAATTAATTTTTTTTAAATAAGGAACGAAAGTTATTGAGGAAAAATCAAATTATATATACCACAGGGAGTAAACTCAAAACTTTATAAACTAGAACTGGTCTAAGTGAAACTTGAGAGGTAAGTTTTTCCTACTTACAAAGTTGAGGGGAGGTTCTGTCGATGGAAAAGTTCACCGGCACTTCGATTGAACTCATTCTAGCGGCGTTGGTACCGGCTCGCCGTTCCCTAAACCAGAAACAATAAATCCTAAAACTAAACCCTGAACCCTAAAGCTAAACTCTAAAAACTAAACTATAAACCCTAAAAACTAAACCCTCATCCTACCCCCCCACCCCCCAAAACCTAACCCCTCACCCCACCCCCAAAAACCTAACCCCTCCTCCTTCGCCCAAAAACCTAAACCTTCCCCCTCTGCCACCCCCAACCCCCAGAAACCTTAACCCATAACCTATACCCTAAAGCTAAAAAACAGGGAACAGAGGGAACCGATTCAAACGAACTCCAATTGTACTCATTCCAGCGATGTTGGAACCGGCTCATCGAAGAGGTTTCAATGTCGTTGGAACGAGTTCAATCGAAACTCGTTTGAGCTGGTTCCTCACTACTCCTTGTTTTTTGTTGTTTCCTTTTGAACCATCCTCAAAAAATGGGGAATCGCAGGGAACTGACTCAAACTAATTCCAAATGAACTCATTCCAGCGGGGTTAGAACCGGCTCGTTGAACCGGTTCCAATGCCGCTAAAATTAATTCAATCGGAGTTCGTTTGAGCCGGTTCCCATCTTTTTCTCCCATATACCCTTTTTTAGTGTTCCCTTTTGAACCACCCTATATATATGTATGGGGAAGGGTTCAAATGATAACCAATTTTTTATGTGATAACCATGATAACCACTCTCAAACAATCATATAATTTATAAATAAAATTTTCTTTTAATTGTTAAATAATCTTTGAACATATATCTTTAACATAAATACGAAAATGCAGAGTCCTACATATACGTATCATATAATGTTATATATGTCACACCCTCAAATTCCACCTGCGGGGTTATATCGCAAGGCGCGTGACAAACCAGGATCATTGTCATTAGTTATATTGAACGACCACTATATGGGTTTTAAAATATCAATGTTGCTCATTGACAAGAGAAAATACCGTTAAGTTGGAAAGTAATGCGGAAGCGTAAAATAAAAACCAAGTTCAAGCATGACCAAATGCGCAAAACAAGGCACCCAAAACCAAAGTAGTTAAAGTAAGAAAAACATGTTCAATGAAAGCCAAGCAAAGTTCGATGTATCTTTTTCCTGATGTGTACCTTAGCGACCTGAGAAAGACATGCCTAAAGTGTCAACACAATGGTTGGTGAGTTCACAGGTTTGCAAATAAATAAATGTTTGATATTTCACTAGATAATGTAAACAAAGTATATCAATAGATAGCTAGTCTATGTGCATGCTTGGTACTTGGATTGATCAAAAACACCCACAATTGCACTTTGGAAATTGATTTGAGAATGGTTTGAGGTGGTGTAGAGGTTGACGATTTCAAGGGCAAGGGGGAAGGGGATTTTTGGCCATGATGAAGCAAATGAGGTTTAGGGTAAGATAAAATCCTTAAATATTACACTCCATGGGCCCAAAATGGATTAAAAATAAGTTTAGGTGACCCATGGGTTAATTTAAATAATTTAAAATTAATTTAACTAAATCAAACTAATTAAAATGATTTCTATAAATATTTTTATAAAACCTATTTATAAAAATTACTAATGCAATAAAAATCATGCAGTTACGTGTAAACGTACGCGGTTTCACGAAAGTTCACGAATTACCCATAAAATCATAAAGCACATAATTTCACATAAATTATATTAAATATAATCTAATAATAGTTCGAAATATTATTTTGATTAATCACCAACGTTCCGGGACAGACTCGGTAATTCTTTGAATTACCGTTGCGTGAGTGTTTGTGAAGTAACCAACACACTTAATTAACCCTAATCAAGTGTAATGCATGAATGAAAGATTTAGATAACTGAGTTTGTGTTAACGACGTTAACCTGAAAATGCCGGGTGTCACAATATATGTGACACATGGTGTTACGTAGATGTTACACTAACAGAATAATATTTGTTACATATACATAACACTATGTTTGAGAGTGGTTATCATGATTATCATATAAATATTGGTTATCATTTGAACAACACCCTATATATACACACACACATATATATATATACATATATATATATATATATATGTATATATTTAGGGCAAGGTTATAACAAAAACCCACAAAACCCTATTTGTACACATGTAGCACATCAAACACAAAGACTTTTTATTTTTGTGATGGATTGTACATTCAATTTTATCACTTTTAAAAAAAAATTATCTGTCTGACGATTTTTACATATGTAAAAAGATGACGTGTTGCTGATGTAAGAAAGTGAAAACAAGATTTTTTACATGTATTTTTTTCACTCGGTTTTTTTAATTTTTTTTTTGTGACGAAAATCCTTTTTTATGTCTATAATCAATCCCAAGAAAAAAAATTAAACTTTTTTTCTATTTTTTTCATAGGGTTTAGTGGGTTTTCTCAGTTGTAGAGGATTTCTATTTTACTCTTTGCCTATATGTGTGTGTGTGTGTATATATGTATATATAAGGGAGAGTTCAATTCAGAACACTAAATATTGCGAAAACACGCAGAACAAAATGAATCATCTACTTTTTTAATTTTAAATAACTTTAAAATATAAAAAAATGATATAAATGTAATGTTTATTGGTTTTTAATGAAAATCAAACTATAAAAGATGAACAAATTTCGTTTATATTCATACCTACACATGTGTAGGTTTTTTTACCTATACATAATCTACACATGTGTAAGAAACTTTTAAATATATAAAAACACATGAAAAACTAGTTTAATGGGTTTTTTATGTAAATAAACATACATATTTGTATGTAAAAAGTATAAAATTTGTTAAAAATTTACCATGGATCACGAGCATAAAACACCAGCATTAGATCTAGCATCACGAGCCTAAGTTTTAAATGTAACATTTCTGATTTTCATTATCTATATTTCAGTTCAATGTGATACATTTCAAACCAAATTCTAGTACACTGACTTGTTCTATTCGTACCAACAATTAAATACTATGTTTCAATGCAAATCCACAAATGTTACACGAGTATATCCTATTAAACTCTACATAAGTTCATATTTATACAAATCTGTCAATACTGAAATTTGCAAGGACTGACTTTATAAATAAATAACCAGAAACCCTAATAGGCACGGTCGCGCCTCGTTCTGGCACGGTCGCGCCAAGTGCCTTGGCACGGTCGCGCGCCTTGCTTTGAAACGGTCGCGCCCGGTGCCTTGGCACGGTCGCGCCTCATATGGGCACGGTCGCGCCTCTCGTCAGTTGAAACGTAAATGCAGCCTTTAATCACAGAGACGTTCGATTTCATAACCGTCCCACACGTTTCTGCTATTAACAAACAAAAATTAAGTCTTTTAATCATCGTATTTACAACAAATAAACTTAATTGCATCGATTCATCTCATAACCGTCCAATTCTCTCACGAGACCATCGATTCCACCAGTTTGATTGCAATTCTCCCAAGCAAACACACTATCGATCCTCTCTGAAGCTCCCGAAAACACTGAGTCAGCCGGAGTTGCAGCAAAAGGCACCGAAGATCAAACCCGTCATTTCCGAAACTCGTTCTACCCGTACGCCATCGATTCATCCTCCTTCCGAGTAATTGAAACATCCTACACTTTCGATTAAGTCTATAAGTCAAAAGCCCCAAACTAATTTGGGCTTACAATAACGAAATTAACACAAACCCGAATCTAGGGTTCGTTCTAAAAAGGATTAATCAAATACTACTTTGGAGATGTTTTAAACACAATTAATCTATACAAAAAGACCCGTAATAACCTAATAGGTGAAAGCCCCATGATTTCCAACATTAACATCATCAGATTTAAACAATTCGTTTATGTTTTGGAACAGACACGGTCGCGCTAGTCTTCTAGCGCGGTCGTGCTTCATGAGACACGGTCGTGCTAATCCCAGCACGGTCGTGCCTCACGCACTCAGAACCGGTCATGCTCTTTGGCTAGACTTGGTCGTGCCTTAGAACCCTAGACACGGACGTGCCTGGCCAAGGCACGGTCATGCCTAGTGAACAGCTTTGTTATGCCTTCTGGTTGATCAACACGGTCATGCCCTGACTAGCACGGTCGCGCCCGTGGTTCTAGCACGATCGTGCCTTGTGCCAGACACGGTCGTGTGTGTGAGAAAACCTTGGCAGAATATTAAATATTATATTTTAAAAACAATAAGTATTTCAAATGAATTTTCGAATAAAAATAATTTATTTTATAAAGATTTATATTTAAAAAGATCAAATTCCTATTCTAAAATAAATAGAAGTTATTTATTTAAAACTACAAAATTAAATTTATTATTAAACCCTACACTGATATATTATTTATAAACCCATTTACACTTATTTAAAAAAAATAGATTAACGAAAGTTATATACTAAATTTATATTTAATGCTCGATACATCTTTATCACTAAATGACTAAGTACATATTTTTATAAATAAATAAACAAAACAACAATTATCTATTCAATTTATATTTATACATTATTTTTATGACTAAGTAAATAAATAATAATTTTACAATTTATTTATTTAGTTATTCAAACTCAAACTTTGATCAAAATGTTCTAAAAATATTTATTTCAAACCTTTCATTTTATACAATACCTTTCAAGAACAAACCACTAACTTTATACACACGTCCAAATTCAACCCTAGACTTAGACATAGACTATTGTGCACACTATTAATTCAATATAAATTCCAATCTAGGTTAACGTTGTGCATTACAAGGCTCATATTACTATCTAGTCTCTCGTGTTAGCTACGCCTTTTGAATCAAGTGAGTATTACATAGCCCCTTTTACTCTTTTACACTTTTTGGGGTGGAACATGAACACTATACAAACTATTGCTTACATTTACACAAACTACACAAATACAAATCCTCTTTGCATTCATGTGTGCAATTTGAGCTTTATGCCTGAGTGCTAGTTGTGCTAACTTTTGTGTGCAATTTGTGTGCAATCATTAACTATTCAAGCCAACGGTAAACAATGATAGATCTATTGAGTCTGACAAACCCACCCAGATTGGGGTGATTGTTACCGAAAACACAATTTTGCATGCTAGTTACAAAGGTTTGATTGTACTTGGTTACACAATAGATGCTTTTCATAAATGCCTTATTTTATCATGTTATGTAAGGATTTGTTTATTCATAATTTATATGCTATCTATATACAAACCTGTGTATGCTCACCAACTTTTTAGTTGACTTTATTTTATTCATGTTTCAGGTACTAATGTGTGATTTTGATCAAGACTTGCTACACTTAAGTTTTGGACCTAGATAATTTTAAATAAAGGATTTTGTATTTCATTTTATGTACTTGGTTTGATTTGGTTTTATCTTGAATACTTGAAATGAATTTGAATGATTAATATATTTCAACTTAGTCAACCTTGTGCTCATAAACAGTCTACATGTCCCGCCCCGATGATTCGGCCGTCGGTTGGGGTGTGAAATTAAACGTAAAAAGTCGATACCTTAACAAGATCGGACCTTGGCTGCCATTCTCATGCAGAAACCCTAAGTTTCTGCCGGAGTAGACGACCAAGCAAAACTACAGAGAATCGAAACTACAGAGAAGCGAAACTATTTGTGAAGTGAAACTTTCAGAGGGAGCGAAAGTAACCTAGTTTCAATGTGACTTAGAAAATGAGATTGTTATAGGCTTGCTTAGTGTTATGGAGCGAAACTAGCTTAGTTTCGCTGAGTTTAGAATATAGTTCAAAACTGATATATTTTGACTATCAATCCGGATTTCAAACGACACCGGTCGATCCGTTGATAATACATTGAGCTAGCTTATCATGTAAGTCAAGAATCTCTAATTTTACTGTTTTAGGGTTGTGTGCATGCTCAAGAATTAGACGTTTATAATAAATATATTTTATTACTTAAACGTTTGCAAAGAAAGATAAGAATGATAATGGTTTATTTAACTGAACGTTTTATAAGTAAGAAGAGAAGAAAGATAACGGTTTTTTTAACTGAACGTTTTACAACCAAGAAAAAGAAGAAATATAACGGTTTATTTAACCAAACGTTTTATAAGTAAGAAAGAGAAGAACATTAATGGTTTATTTAACTGAACGTTTTATAATCAAGAAAGAGAAGAAACATAATGGTTTATATAACTAACATTTTATAAACAGAAAGTTAAGAAAGAAAATGTTTATTTAACTACACCTTTTATGAACAAGAGAAAGAAAGAAGATCATGTTTATTTAACTATATGTTTTATAAACAAAGAGAAAGAAAGAGATACGGCGAATACATTGTCTAATCTGTTATAGTATGGTTACACCGAAGAAAGTCCTGAGGTAGTAGCGTAGTCTTAGAGACTAGTGCTATCCGAAGCCTATGACAGTGTCATTGCATGAGTTGCATGTCTGTCATATGAAAAACGGGGACAATGCTCGATAGGGCATTGTAACTTGTGATGTTGCAACTAGTAAGAATAGGAGCAACGACGGTTGTTCTCGTGATAACGGTGACCTGAGAAAAGAGGTCCTTTGTGGACATAAGAAATCCTTTGTGGACAGTAAAGAAAGGAACATATTTTAAATGCTTAATGCATGTCTTAAAGAATAAGAATACAAAATAACTAAGTATGTTATTAAATATTTTACTATGATATATTTATCTCGTATAGTATGTTTCAGTTCATGAGAAAAAAGACACCTTTTATAAATGTTTTGAAACTAGAACTCACCAGCATTATCTGACGTTTTAGTATGCATAACAGGTAATAAAGTAAAAGAGAAGATATGAAGCTGCAAGGGCATGAGTGGCTGGATGGTTGATGGCTCTGAAGACTTGCATTCCCATAGCTATAGTTTTTCTATTAGATAATGTTTGTTGAAAGTTTTAATTAACTCTTGTTGGGTATAAAATTGAGACTGATGCTGTCAATAGAAACTACATTATCGAAACTACTAGTTTCGGTTGAACATTTGTTCAATCGAAACTATTAGTTTCGGTTGAACAATTATTCAATCGAAACTACCTAGTTTCGATACCTGTTTTTCAGGCCCATTTGGCGGTGGCTTGGAAAACAAGGCATATGTGCTTGGCCTCCTATAAATAGCAAAATATCTCATAGAAGGAGTGTGTGTATGTAAAGGGAATTATCACCCCAGGGGGAGCTCACCCTGGGGTGAGACTAACTGTGAGTGTATGAGGAGCTTTATCATTTTCATATCAATGAACGAATCACACGTTTTATGCTTTCAATTATCTGTTCTTTTTCACTTTTATATATTCATGTTCGTGTATGTGATTCCCGCATCCGTCTCTACCTTTTTTATGATTCGAGAGTGATACCGGATCATGGGATTTCGCCTCTTGACCCAGACCGTTTAGTGGATTTCTTTGTAGATCTGTGTTTGCGGATCTGCTCAGGACCTACAACTCTGAAATTATGTAATAGACTTCAACTATATGAGATCTTTGATTCGATTTTTTAAGAACTATGTTTTATGCTTATTTGTGCCAACTATGAGGTTTGCATCCTTTCACTTCAGGGTGGTCCTTTGATGTAATACTTGATCAGCCGATCCTCTGAGTCAACCATGGGAGGCACCAGTTGGGCCAGCTCATTGTACTTGGTAGTGTACTGGCGGTGACTCATATTGCCAGCCTTGAGCCCTACGAATTCGCTTTCAACTCAGCCGATCTCGTTCTCCGGGCAGAACTTACGGATTATCAATTTCTGTAGATCGTCTCAAGTCATTCTTTTAAGAGTAGTGGGGGTTTTAAACTTCTCAATATTCCTCCATGTAACATCCCGAATATTACGATAAAGAATAAACGACGGTTACGGGAAGAGAAATAAAGAAAGAATGAAAGAAGAACGAGCTTTTATCGAGTTTGGGCTTTGGGCCGGGCCGAAAATGGGAGGCGCAAGGGAGGGTGACAAAACCCTTGCATTTCTCCTCCTTCTCCTCATTAGATCACCATCTTCTCCATCACCTTAGAGAGAGATATGGCTAGAGAGAGAAAGTTTCAAAACATAAACCGAGACCTCCATTGGTGGCGTGGATCATTGTTGGAACATTCGTGAAGGTCGGAAAAGAAGGAATCAAACGATAACATGTAACAACTCGTTCTCAGACTCAAATTCTAGAATGAAAATGGTTTTTGGAGTTTTAAGGTGGGTTTCAATCAAAGTCGGGATTTTTACGTTAGAATTGCTCTATAAAGTGTATATCTAGCTTCATGGAAGCTAGATATAAGTTTTGGACGTAAAAAGATTGAATCTTGGATCAAAAATGAAGAAATCAGCCAAGAACATATGAATCGTCCGAAAACTCTATGAATGGTCCGAAATAGATTTCGGTCGAGTAAGATTTCGGGCAGATAGTTTTCGGTTGAAACATATAGGTTATAACCCAGTTCCATTTATGACCTTTGACATATTTGTTAGCATCCCACCTAGCTCGAGGTTTCCTTGCTAAGTGAGATAAGATCCATAGAAGTCAGGTGAGTTCTTATTGCGTTTTTTCCTAAATGGTTTTGGGCTGATATGCATACTGTTAAAGAGATAGTTTTCAAAGTTAAAGAATATTTTATAAGAATTATATATTTTTATAAAATGAAAGATAAAGAGTTAAAGAGTATAGTATTATCTTTTAAACAAATTTTTGAAAGATAAAAATGAGTTAAAGTAAAGAACGATAAAGGAGCTGTACTTCGGTACAGCTTGACAGTAATAGTGACAGTGACCATGTTATATGCTTATGTGTTAACGTGTGCTACTTGTCTATTTGAAAGTTATGTGACTATATTTTTATTTTGTGTAATAGTGTAATTGTATTGTATAGTAGTTGCATAGTAGAAAGTCATGCATGCATGCTAAAGTAGAAGTCTTACACTTCGGTGTGAGCAATGCTAAAGGATTCTTACACTTCGGTGTAAGCAATGCTAAATGAGTCTTATACTTTGGTATAAGAAATGCTAAAGGAGTGTTACACTTCGGTGTAAGCAATGCTAAAGGAGTCTTACACTTCGGTGTAAGGGAGAAAGTCCTACCCTGAGGTGTGGGCAATGCTAAAGGAGTCTTGCACTGACGTGCAAGCGAGAAAGAAAGACCCACCCTGAGGTATGGGCAACGCTAAAGTAAAAGTCTAACCATGAGGCGTAAGCAAGAAAGGGATCTGGTCTTCGGACCATGATCCATATGTGATAGTTAAAGTATGATAACGTCACTTGTCCCGTACACGTGAAACGATAGAAATACAGAGTACAGGAGGACACCCTACCAGGTTTCCTCAAAGATAAAGTATACTAACAGACAGAACGTAGCAGTTTTATAATTGCAGCGTTGTAAAGTTTTAAAGTAAAAGTTAAAGTGTTTTCAAAGAAAGTGAAAGTAAAGCTTATTTTAATACAGTTTAAAGTAAAGATATAACTCACCAGCGTCAGCTGACTTTTAGTATGCATGACAGGTAGAAAAAGTAAAGAGAAGTTAAAGTAGAGGAGTCGTTTGGGTGGGATATCATGGGCATCTGGTTGCTGCGCTGAAGACTGACATTTCCTGTTCCCGATAGTTTATGAATGAACAATGTTTACTTATTGTTTATGAATTTGAAGGTTTGAAACAAGACTTCCGCTGTATTAGATTCTGATTAATGGTTTAAGAACTATGTTATCATGTTTTGTGCCAACTATGAGATGTACTCGATTTTAGAGCCTTTCACTCCACCAGCTCAGTGCCTCGCTAGTGAAAGAGTGGGTGGCAAATTTGATTGCAGGAAAATTTGATTGCCTGATCCCATCGGCACTCACTGATGTTTATCACCCCATTCATTCTTTCAATCCACGCGAAGGTGGCCACAACGTATTTCTTCCCGTCAATCTTCGGCGGGTCACAAAACATGAAGGACTTGTAGTTGCACCATCGAGCGGGCTCATCAAAATCAGTATCATCACTATCAGTGCCCTCTTTATCCTCATCATCTTCTTCTTTTCGGTCTTTCTCTTCTCCTTTCTTCCATTTCCCAAAATCTCTCATAGTGTTGGCCAGAACATTCGGTAAGACATCCTTCAAAAGAGAAGAGCCTTCGGTGATGGCGGCCCTGACAATAGGCTCCAGAGTTAACCCCTCATTATGATTGACATCGGGGACGGTCACATTGTTCTCTCTGCCATCATCTTCAAGATGTATGGTCTCGGATCGATTCTGAGAGTGTGCACTTTCTTCTACCTGTCAGTTCAATGGTAGTCGGCCACGAAGGTCAGTCTGTCCTCCTCTTTTACCTCTAGCCATTGACGTGTCTAACTACGAACAAGGAATACTCGTGTCATTCTAATTGGTATTTATTAAGAACACCTCGAGTAATGTAAATTACTAATTACAAAGACCGGTATGAAATTATTAATTACATTACTACTCGGGTTCTAAACATTTCCTGTTAGAAGTAACATTTGCATTCAAGTCCATATTCTATTCTAAGGCACTTTCTATCTATTCTCTGTTCTAAGGCATTTGACATCTATTCTAAGTCATGTATCCTTTACATTTATTTTAAGACATTAACTGTCTTCTTTCTTTCTTTGATTCATGGCCGGGCTGCTCTAACTGACATTCCATTCTTTGTCCCATTCTCATTTTAAGTTCAAACATTATTGCAAATGTTTGAATCTCTCAAATTATGGCTCTAATACCAACTTGAAACACTCCAAACCATTGAAAACATAGTTCTTAAACTATTTCTATATTTAAGTTGTTTTGAGTATTACAACGAAAGTCTAAAACATTACAGTCATCCATACGAATTAAAACATTGAAATCGTTCATAATCAGGAATGTCAGTTTTTGTAGATGATCAGCCCGCAAGTCCATACATCCCAAGCCCTTGCGGCTCCATTCATTTCTTTTCTTCATTTACCCGAGGTGCATGCTGAAAGTCAGATATGTTAAGTGAGTTCTATTTTACTTTGGTAATTAAACATTTCATCATTTTCATTCAAAACAACTTAAATATAGAAATAGTAAAAGCTTATCTTTAAAAACATTTTCTTGCATTTCAAAGATTCTGATTCCCAACAAGGGAATCCGTTCATTATTCAATTCATTTAGAAACATTCGTGGTAGCTTTATTTCCAAAACATTCAGATTCATTTAACATTCATGCTAGCGTTTTCATTCATTCATTCTTTTGTACTTTCCTATCATTGAGTGAACAACCACTCGAATGATATCGTTGCGTCTTAACCGTCCCAAGTCCCGAAGGCTTGTACGTTGTGCTTGCACGAATGCAAGACTCCTCTGTTTGCTTGTCTGAAGACAAACATCCACTGTTGCTTGCACAAGACTTTTCTTTCTTTCGCCCCGGGGTAACATGCACATTTGGTCATTCACACAAAATTTACATTCTTCCACACAAATAAAATACTTTAACACATTTTTTGCAATTGCATACATTATAAGTTAATAACACATGATTGTTATAAGCATTTGCCAATAAAACATCATTCTTTCATTTAATTCAAAGCATGCGCTTCAAACCAAAACTTTAAAGGGAAATGAGCAATACAAACTCAACAGTTCTGATCTTACTAATAAACTCCTTAAATGATTGTGCTAGAAGGGTTGTTAGAAAACTGTTAGAACGGTCATTAACGAGATGTGTCAACTACACGGATATATCTAAAACACTTTGCCCGAAAACCAACCTTGGCCGAAAACCCTTTTCGGTCGACATCCCTTTCGGCCGAAATCCTATTCGGTCGAAATTCCTTTCAAACAAAAGCTTTCTCATCCGAAATGTCATTCGCCCGAAAACCGTTTTGTCCGAAAACCTTTTCGTTCGAAGTAGTTTTTCATTCGGAATGCAGTGTTCCTCATTCCCTTCATCCATATTTCGGACGATTCAAATGTTTTTGGCCAAAAATCTTAATTTTTTATTCAAGTTGCAAACTTTTTATGTCCAAACCTTTTGTTTATGATCCATGAAGCTAGATCCAAGCTTTCTTTTTTCCATTTCATACGTAAAAATCAATGCTTTGAGGTCAAAACACTAGTTTTACCCCAAAACCCAACTAAACTGAAAATCAAAGGTTTTAGGTTCGATTTTTACCTCAAAATCAGTGTTTCTTTGTGGATTCTTGCTTGCTATTGATAGAGAAAGACGTTGAATGAGATCTTGTGCAAATATAACGAATCCTTGCACTTTCTTTCTTTCTTTCTCTCTCTAAGGTCCTTCCCCGTCCCTTTTCTTTCGTCTTTCGCGTTAAAACCCGCTCAATCCCTAACTTCATTATTTATTCATTTCCGATTTCCGTTTATTATCTTTCTCTGTTTTTGGGATGTGACATGCACAACTTTTAAATTTAATTTGTTGTTGCTTACTTTTTTTTATTTAACACTTATTTTCGCGATTTTAGGGGTTCTTATGGAGTTTTTGGGTTGGTTAAAGCTAATGCTTTTGCAAATAATTTTTTTATTTTCTAATATTTTTTGGTAGGTCACACATTTATCTTTTTTTTTTTGTTAAACTAACTTTGTTATTTTCTAATATATTTAGCTAGCTAGGTGATGTTTTATCTTTTCATTAAATCTATTAGTGTTTATTTAAACTTTTTACTTTTTATTTTGTAATATATATTTTCTCTGAGACAACACGTACGTGAAATTAACTAGTTTAGATATAATTATGACTTAATGATTTAGATGTATAATCGATTCATTGTTTTAAACATATTAGATTTTGGATTAAAAAATGTCAATAAGGTGCATACATGTGAGTTACATTTGAAGTTTCTACCAAATAACTTGATGACAAATTTGTAATTATCGCTAGTTAAAAAATATATATATATATATTTATTAAATTATTTACAAGATAGATTATTGTCTTCTTGTTAATGATCAGTATATCTTGATCAATTTTGTGATAACAATATGTTACGTGAACAATTAGAATGGAACCGCGAAGGAGAAGTTTGTATCAACTTAAAATCGTCACCGGCCCCTCAACTTAACGTGGACCAAAAAGGTGACACCACATAATTTTCTTTTTAATATTTCAAATCTTGCTTTCTTGCAAGCTTTGATTTCTTCCTTGGTCGGTTCTTTTTGAAGATTAATGAGGCATTTGTGTCAACTTGTGCTACCTCCCCGTGGGATGAAAATATTGAAGCAAATACAAATTTGACACCATTTATTAGACTTGTTACTTTCCAATATCTTCCTATTGCCTATAACGTTGGAACATGCATGAGGCTTACATTGAAACATTCAAAAAGATAAAATTTATTATTATCATTTAAAATAATGATAATAATAATAAATAGTTTTCTTATCATTCAATAATTAAAGTATAATATAAAGAGGTTATATTATCATATAAAGGACAGAAATACAACAAAACTCTGTTACGAAAGATTTACTTGAGAAGCATGTACTCACTTTCTTTGACTTGGCTTTTCTACTACTCCAATTCTACATCCGATCAGCTCCAATACTTCAATAATCTTCCAAATTAGCATTAGTTCCTGTAAATCCAATATAAACTCAATTAATTATCTAGTCTTACCAGACTTGCTACTTAGCTCAACATACAAGGAAATGTGTGTAAATTTTATGTATAAATTGGAACACATCAGTGTTACCAAAAACAAATCACTAACGTATGATAAGTCCCATTAAGGTCTATCAGTGTACTACCTATCATTTAGGTTTTATGTTACATTTCTCAATTAGGTTTAGGTTATTATAATCGATTTTGTGATGTTAAGGTTTATGATTAAGCCAAAGTGATGATGTTATGTTATGTTACATTTCTCAGTTAGGTTTACATTCTTGTAATCATTTTGGGATGTTATAGTTTGTGACTAAGCCAAAGAGATTATGTCATGTTACATTTCTCAATTAGGTTCATGTTCTTGTAATTCATTTTGTGACACTATAGTGTGTGATTAAGCGAGAGTGGTGATGTTATGTTTGTTTAATTTTCTAATTAGGTTAAGGTTCTTGTAATTGATTTTGTGATGTTATGGTTTATGATTAAGACAAAGTGATAATGTTTTGTTGTGTTACATTTCTACATTAGGTTATATTTCTCATGGTATTATATATAAGTTTATGGTATTTTAATGGTGTATCCAAGGTATTTGTACATGTTCTAATTGCCGATAAGATTATCATTTTAGATTTAGTTATGATATGATTTTTGATTCATTTTACCCAAATTATGTGTTTTGAATGAATGAGTGTTTGTATGTTGTAAGTTGGCTTATGCATAAATGAGTGTTTATCTTATAGTTCTAAGTTGTTTATACTAGAGATTTTTGACCAAATTTAAGGGTTTTTGAATGAATGAGTGTTTATTGGTTCTATGTTGGTTTTTTAATGGATGAGCATTTATCTTATAGTTTTAAGTTGTTTATAACTCAATTTTTGACCTAATGTGACCATTTTTTACCTAATGTTATATTATTGACCATGTTTAACCTATGTTTGACAATGTGTAACCTATGCTTGACCATGTCTAATCTAATGTGCCATGCTTAGCTATGTTTGAACTATTTTTGAGTTTTTAATTCATTTTAGAGATGATGCCATGTGATATTAGACAATGTAGAAGAAACAGTACTAGCACTGGTGATAGAGCTCATGTATCTGATACGTATTATGGTGCTTTAGCAGCTCTGTCGGTGAAAGGACCCAAACCGGGTATCTATCATAGTTGACAAATATAGCATAAACATAGTTCTTAAACCTCGAATAAACATAACATCAACAACGGAAGTCTTTACATTTTTCGGAGTTAATTAAAACTTTTAGTTCAACATTGTTCAACATTCATAACATTAAAAACTATTGGGATGCCAGCCTTGGTTAGCAGCAGCCAGCAGCCATCCGTTCCTATTTGTTCAGCATCAAGCATGCTTCTTTCCTTTGTTACCTAATGTGCATACTAAAATAGTCAGCTAACACCGGAGAGTTCAAGTTTTTCTTTAACATTATGAAAAGGTTTACTTTAAGAAAACGTTCTTTTAAATATACATATTATATTATAGACATAATACAATAAAACTCTTCTTTCTTCTTTCAAATACATACATATTTACTTTGTGCTCTTTCTTTAAGTCATGCATTAACGTCTATAATTTGTTTTCATCTATAAGCGTCTCTATGTCCCCGTAAGGACCGAGGCAGGTGTTGTTCCCTTCTGCTCATCGTCCAAAGGCCGACACCGCCCCTTTGTGTTCCCAAAGGAACTTCTGTTCGCAGGTATTGTTCCCTAAGGCTCAACGTCCAAAGGCCGAGACCCACTATCTGTGCCCCCAAGCGGACTTCTTCATTCTTACATAGCGACCTTCGCCGCTAGAGTAACCATCGTTACTCATCTTAACCAGTTGTACAACATCCTCGTTACAGTGCCCTGTCAAGAACTGTCCTGATTTTTCTCATGGTACGTCGTGGTCTCGGTCCATGACGCAACATCGGCTTCGGGTAACACTGATCTCAAGGACCATACTACTAACTCAAGACTTGCTACTATGCTTAGGGTAGCACCAGCATCTAGGACTACACTACTACCCCAAGTCTTTTCTTATCTGGGTCTCATACTCTTGACAAATTAGACAATGTATTTGACTTATTCTTCTTCTCTTTGTTTATAAAACATATAGTTAAATAAAACATTCTTTCTTCTCTTTTGTTTATAAAACATATAGTTGAATAAACCGTTCTTACTTATCTTTCTATTTATAAAGCATGTAGTTGAATATACCATTCTTTCTTATCTTTCTATTTATAAAACATATAGTTGAATAAACCATTCTTTCTTATCTTACAAAAGTTCATTTTCATAAACCATTACTATTATTGTCTTTCTTTGCAAACGTTTAAGTAATAAACTACATTTATTATAAATTTCTAATTCTTTAGTATGCACACCACCCTAAAACAGTAAAATAGGGGTTCTTGAACTCACCTGACTTTCTTAAGGGTTAGCTCACTCAACAAGACTTCATGTCAGGTAGAGGCTAAAGAATCTATTCAAGAGTCACGAACTAGACAGATTAATACTAAGTTGTTTCGTCCGAAAACTGTATGTCCGAAATCTTTTTCTACCGAAATCTATGATTTCAACCGAAAACTAATCGTTCGAAATGTCTTACTTCTCATAATTATTTCGTTCGAAAACATCATGCCCGAAAACTATTTCGGTCGAAATCTTTTTCGACCGAATCTATTTCATTTGAAAACATTTATTCTGAAAACTATTTCGGTCGAAATCTTTTTCGACCGAAAACAATTTCGCTCGAACGTATTATGTCCGAAATACTTTATGGACAGGCCAAAGTTTTCGGACCATTCATCACGTTTTCGGACGATTCATCTGTTCTTGGCCAAAATCATCATTTTTTATCCAAGTTTGAATCTTTTTACGTCCAAAACACTTGTCTAGTTCCACGAGGCTAGATCTATGCTTTTTAGGCCAAGTTACATGTAAAAATCCTGACTTTTTGATCAAAACCCACATAAACTCTAAAAACCCATTTCTCAAACGAAACTCAGATTCTGGAGCATTTTATTACTTGTTTCTGGTGTGTTTCTCCTTTTTCGTTCAATAGGAAGCTCCAACAACAATCTCGGGCCAAAGTGACGGCCTTGGGGCTCAGGTTTGAAGATTTCTCTCTCTACTCTTACTAGAACTTGAATGTGAGGAAGATGAAGAGAGGGAGTGGGTGGAGGTGGCTAGGACTTGTATCCCTCCACTCCATCTTCCATGCTCGGCCCAAGGCCCATTCCTATGAGCCCGTTTTCCATCTATGTTCTTTTCTTTATTCTTTTCTCGCATCTTTATTCTTTGCTACATATTTCATGATATTGAATTTCATTCCGGGCCACCAATAATCTTTGAGTAGATATTGGTACATCTTTATAGTACCCGGATGAATAGAATATCGTGATTTATGAGCTTTATCAAGAATCTTAAGTCTAAACTCACTTGATCGTGGTATCCACATACGACCAAATCGAGTCTTGACTTTATGTTCATTTTCTTCTAAGAATTTCTCCTAACCAACCATTCTTTCTTTCTTAACATTCTTATCTATTAATGCTTCGATTTGGTGTCTCGAAGCTGATTCATGAAATCAGGAGTTATCTCTAACTTATATGATTTCACCAAAATAAGATGATGCTCTTCCTTTCGGCATAGAAGATCGGCTACTACGTTGGCATTTCCCGGATGATATAAGATCTCACAGTCATAATCCTTGACTAGTTTCAACCATCGTCGTTGCATCATATTTAAGTCTTTTTGGTTAAAGAAATACTTGACACTCTTGTGGTCTATGTACATCGTACACTTCGTTACATATAAGTAATGCCTTCAGATCTTTAGTGTGAACACTACCGCAGCTAATTCTAGATCATGGGTTGGATAGTTTACATCATGTGTCTTTAGCTGTCGAGAGGCATATGCTATCACCTTTCCTCTTTGCGTTAGAACACATCCTAACCCAGGCTTTGAGGCATCAGAATACACGACAAATTCTTCTATTCCTTCTGGCAATGCCAGAACTGGAACTTGTGTCAACCTTTCTTTCAATGTCTGGAATGTCTTCTCCTGATCTACATTCCATTCATACTTTGAATTTTTTTGAGTCAGTTTAGTTAATGGGGTGGCTATTCTGGAAATGTCCTGGATGAATCTTCCATAATAACCAGCTAACCCCAAGAGGCTTCTAACTTCTGATGGATTCTTAGGTGGAAACAATTTCATCACAACCTCTATCTTTGCTGGGTCTACTGAGATGCCTTCCGTATTTACAACATGGCCCAGAAATTGAACTTCCCTTAACCATAATGCACATTTTAAGAACTTTGTATATAACTTCTCCTTTCGTAAAGTAGTAAGAACTTCACGAAGATGATGCGCATGTTCTTCTTCACTTTTTGAATTAATCATGATGTCATCAATGAAGACAATAACATACTTGTCTAACATTGGTCGGCATACTCTATTCATGAGATCCATGAAAACTGCCAGAGCATTCGTTACTCCAAAATGCATCACTACAAATTCATATTGTCCATAACGAGTTTTGAATGCCGTCTTAGGTACATCCTCCTTTTGTACCTTGACTTGATGATAACCGGATCTTAAGTCAATCTTAGAAAACCAACTTGATCATTGCAATTGATCAAACAGATCATCACTTCAGGTAAAGGATACCTATTCTTGATAGTCAATTTGTTCAATTCATGGTAGTTTATACACATTCTCATACTACCATCTTTCTTTTTTACAAACAGAATTGGTGCACCCCAATGGGATACACTGGTGCGTATGAATCCCTTGTCTAACAACTATTGCAGCTGTGACATCAACTCTTTCATTTCTGTTGGTGCTAACCGGTATGGAGCCTTAGCTACCGGCTTAGCTTCAGGAATTAAATCGATTTTGAACTTGATCTCTCTTTCAGGTGGAGCACGTGCAGGTGGAGCACGTGGAAGATCGTCTGTAAATACTTCTAAGAATTATTTTACCCCTAGAACTTGATCCAATTCCTTCTCTTTCGTCTTTACGTCAGCTACATAAGCTAAGAAGGCTTGGTGACCTTGTCTCACGTAGCTACTTATCTTGGCCATCGTACATAACGTAATCTGGTTTCGTCGTTTTCCAATGACACTAACTTCCTTTCCTTTAGGCGTCATGAATTGCACGATATTTTGGTTGCATATAATCGTTGCAGCATGCGAAGATAACCAGTCCATTCCAATGATCACGTCAAATTCTTCCATTCGCATCAGAATTAAGTCGACGAGATATTCTTCTCCTTCTATCAGTAGTCAACAATCTGGGCATATTTCAGTTACAACGCACTTTCGATCACTCACGATTTCAACGTCTAATGCCTTAGCCAACTTACTTCTATTGAAGTTTCTAGAGTTTGCATATTTTAACTAAATAACGATCGACTAGTTCCAGTATCGAATAAAACACAAGCAGGTAGGGAATTCAAGAGGAATGTACCTGATATGACGTCAGGAACATCTCTCGATCCTCTTAACTTCTTTTTCTACTACTCTAGACCCTTCTCCGGTCTTCTCCGTCTAAGATTTTAGCTTAGGACATTCTCTAATCAAGTGTCCTGGCTTATAACAGATGTAGCACAATCGGGTCCCATTCATAAACTGCAATGAAGTGTGTCCAATCTGTCCACACTTGTTACAAGTTATAGACTTGAATGGTCACTTTCCCGGGTGCCTCTTTCCAAAAGTCTTGCAATCATGTACTCCTTTCCTTGGGGAGGGATTGCCTCCTGGTTTTGTAAACTTAAACTTCTTGAGAAGCATAGGAAAAGGATAACTTTCTCCTTTCCTCTTTCCATCTCTCTCAGCTTGCCTCATGAGCTCCGTCTCACGTTCCCGAGCCCAATCAATCATCTCCTCAAAGTTCGCGCATTTGGATGGATGGATAAAATCTCTAATTTCGTTTTTTAAAACGAGATGGTATCTCGTTATCCATATCTCCGGGGTTGTTAACAAGGCTGGACAGAACCTGACCTTGTCAAAGAAGATTCCCGTGATTTCATCTACAGACTCTATTGTTTGACGGAGTTGAAGAAACTCCTCTGTGATTCTTTCAATTACTGCTCGAGGGCAATAATGTTTCAGGAAAAGATTCTTGAACTCTTCCCATCTCATCTCTTTGATTCTATCTCTACCTTTCTCTCTCTTCACTACTCCCCACCAATAATCAGCTTGTTCTTTTAATTGGTTGGTAGCGAAGGTAACCTCATCTTCCTTCTCACAGTGACATGTATCGAATGTCGTTTCTATTGAAGCGATCCATCTCTGACTTTCCAATGGATAAACAGCTCCCTTAAATTCTAAAGGTTTGCACATCATGAAATACTTGTAACTGCAATGAGTTGACTTCGTATCAACTTTTGGATTCCTTCATTCCCTATTTTGAGTAATGTGTGTATGATTCTCGAACCAGCTCTCTAATGGGCTCTATAGTTCTGCCTGTAAGATCGGGAAGTTTGCATCGAAAGCCTTCCCTACTTCTAATGCGATTTATTTCCTGATGTTTTTCGGAACTTGTTCAACTTCGTTCTCATCATGTAGTTGAGATGCAGCTCTCACTTGGCTCCCTTCGTCATGTATCTCATCGTTCTGATGTTCAGCCATCGTTTGCTGATACATGAATTTCGTTTAATATCTCGTTCCTTCACCCTAATCATAGTCTAGGGTTTTATACTGCGGGCCTTTTATCAGTTTAACTTTATTTAAGTACTTTAGGGTTTCAAGTAAGGCCCAATTATGCATTTTCATACATGCACATATACATTCAATCATATATCTTAATCTTGCATATTCACATTCCCGGCTTACTAGCTGATATAAGTTATCATATGATGTTTGCGATATCATAATGATCACATGCGTTAACTCTCATACTAGCCAAGTATAAGGTAACGTATGTTACACATCATAATACACCCAACTATCATATGGAGCTTATCTCATACAAAATTCTGCTCACGTATATTCATACATTTCTGTTTAAGCACTGGAATTTAACATACCTGCTTCCTTGGACGGCCTCGGATTGAATCCCTATTTATATCATGAGCACTTATGGGTTGAGTTTAAGTACCCTTTCGATACTTAAATCCCTCAAACCGTTCTCTAATACCAACCTGAAACACCATACTTATTTCTTATTTTATCAGAGTTTAATAATGGGGATAATGGTCCCAGATTATCAAAAACTTTTCATTAAATGACTAAGGTATAATTTTCATTTATAAATATTGTTTCACATATACAATATTCTATTACACAAAGTCTAGGGATTCTTCATTCCGTCCGGCCTCATCCATAGGAAGCTCTATTCCATATGCTTCTTTCTTGGAGTGTTTCGGAAAATATTTTTGAATTAGCTTACGCTAAGTAAGTACACTACATCGTTAATTTTTATTATGAACCTTTTTGGGTTCTTATTATTGTTAAAGTTTCCCGGGCTCTCGGCGGCCCCGTGACCATCTTCGGACGTACCTCCAATCACGTTATTCGTATATTTTATGGGTGTACTAACCCCCTCATGACCATATTCGGACGTACCTCCGGTCATAGTATTCATTTCATTCATGGGTGTGCTAACCCCCTCATGACTATCTTCTGACGTACCTCTGGTCATAGTATTGGCAAGGTTCTTATACTCGTCAGTATAGACCCTTTACATTTGTCACGAAGACTCATTTGCCACAAAGGCTCATTCATTTTTAGATCTGCCCCGTAGGATTGGATACTTTAATTTAGTTCTCTTTTTTCTTTATTGAGATCCACCTTATAGGTCGGGTATCTCTTTTCATTTGGGACCTTGAGTATATTAGACTCACGGCCTCCTAAATGTATCACGCATTTGTTTCTATTTCATGTATATATGCTTGATTTATTTCCCAACCAGTCCTCACCTTAAAACTTCGTAACAGTTTCTCCACGATGCACTAAGGAGGTTTATATATAGGGTTCCCACACAGCGTTCCCACCACCCCTTTAACACTTCGTGAGTACTCAGTTATTCCATTTTAGGGTTTAGATTTGTTCCATCATACTCATTCATATTAGCACATATCATCATGCTTTCACGTATTCATATTCATCATGCATTCACGTATTCATGCATTCACATATTCATCTTTATCATATCTTTACATTTATCACTTCTTGTAAACTAGGGTGATTATCCTTCCAGAGTAGTACCTCCAACAGAGATGTTCCCAATAAAGGATGACGGGTCTAGAAGGGATTTATACACCATTCTTTTCTTAGACAGAACATTTTATTTGTCAGATAACTACATACCGGTTGGAAGATCGCCCATTCGTTTATTATATTTTCATCATTGTCTTTTAGTCTATACCCCTAAACATTCATAATGGTTTCACCACGAAGTATCAAAGAGATTTATATGTAGGAAGTACCAGCGGCGTATCCACCACCGCTTTAACATGCCGTGATTACTCCATTATTCCCGTTTAGTGTTTAGACTAATTCTTTATTACCTTCCTTTATTTCCCCGTACCTTAGTTTCACACAAATAGCACATAGCACATAATCACATAATTCACGTAATTATTATCTAGGGTACGGGTCTAGTGTACTTACATTATTCTCGGGTAGTTATCTAAGTTTGTTCCTTGTTAAAAATGTTTCTTCGTTCCTCACTCGTAACTTTAACTCTTCGCACTCGTAACTGTCGCGCTCGTAACCATCGTGCTGGCCTTGCCTCAGTAAGTGTACAAGTGTGTGTGTAGTAGTGGTGTTGGTGTGATGTTTCCAAGTGAACGGCCAAAGCCATCTATTTATAGGCTGGAATTAGACCTTCAGCTGACCATTGAGCTGGGTGGTAGTGGTCCGCTACCGTCTACTAGACAACTGTCTAGCGTACGCCACACGTAGCGGACCGTTTGCGGCTGGTGTAGCGGTCTGCTATCCTTTCTTGTTGCGTGATTCATCAGCCACGTGTCAGCTTTTCTTCGTCCGGATACTTTTGCGGCCAGCGGACCGTTACACGCCTGTTAGCGTCCCGCTTTAGTGCTTAGTCAGCAGACACGTGTCTGCCACGTGTCATTGCCTTCCCCGCTACGTAGCGGACCGGCAAAGGCTTGGTAGCAGTCCGTTACTGTCTGAATTCCAGAATTCTTTTTACTTTTATTACTTTTTTAAACCTTTAACTTTGGGAAATTATGTTTTAACCCCTGGACATTTTATTTCTTTGAAAATTGGGGTGTTACAGATGGTCCTTTAGCTCTGACCATCCGTCTGTGGATGATAAGCGGTGCTCATGTCTAAGCATGTTCCCAACGCTTTCTGTAATGATTGTCACAACCTGGATGTGAAACGATTATCTCTACCTGAGATGATAGATATTGGCACTCTGTGTCTTGAGACAACTTCATTTAGATAGATTCTTGTCAATCTTTCCATTTTATCCGTTTCTTTGATTGGCAGGAAGTGGGTAGATTTTGTCAATCGGTCGACAATTACCCAAATAATGTCATAACCACTTGATTTCTTGGGTAATTTTGTGATGAAATCCATAGAGATTTGTTTCCATTTCCATTGTGATATCTCAGGTTGTTGTAAGAGTTTTGATGGCTTTTGATATTCTGCTTTCACTTTGGAACAAGTTAAGCATTTACTTACGTAAGTGGTAATTTATGCCCTCATGTTGGGCCACCGGTACAACTCCTTGAGATATTTATACATCTTGTCTGATCCTGGGTGAATCACATACCTGGATTTATGTGCTTCATCTAACACCAATTCCCGTAGATTTCCAAAACGGGGTACCCAAATTCTATTCATGAAATAACGGGTTTCATCGGACTTGGTTTCTAACTGTTGATCCATACCTCGTAGGGATTCGTCCTTCAAGTTCTCTTCCTTGAGTGCTTCTTGTTAGGCATTACATAAATGAGTTGTAAGGCTCGTATGAATCTTCATTCCTAATGCTCGCACTCGAAGAGTCTTGGTTCTTTCTTTCCTGTTTAAAGCATCAGCTACGACGTTTGTTTTACCAAGGTGGTAACGAATGTCACAATCATAGTCATTTTGTAACTCTACCCATCTTCACTATCTCATGTTTAACTCCTTTTGGTCGAGGATGTGTTGGAAACTCTTATAATCGGTAAAAATGGTGCATTTTGTACCGTAAGGTAGTGTCTCTAGATTTTAAGAGCAAAAATGACTGCCTAATTCTAGATTATGGTTTGCGTAGTTCTTCTCATGTATTTTGAGTTGTCGGGGTGCATATGCGATGACTTTCTCCTTTTGCATCAAGACACAACTAAGTCCTAAGTGTGATGCATCGCAATATACCACAAATCATATGTTCCTTCAGGAACGGATAGGATAGGTGCATAACACAACTTCTGTTTTAATAACTGAAAACAGATTCTTGTTTGTCACTCCAGTGAACTTCTTTTCCTTTTGAGTCAGGGTCGTCAAGGGCTGGGCTATTTTGGAAAAATTCTCGATAAAGCGTCTATAATACCCAGCTAGACCTAAGAACTGTCGCACCTCGGTTGGAGTCCTTGGTGCTTCCCAATTCTTGGTGGCTTTGATCTTAGATGGATCCACATGTATGCCCTTGTCATTGATCACGTGACCGAGGAAATGCATTTCTCGAATCCAGAATTCGCATTTCGAGAATTTGGCATAAAGTTTTTTCGTTTCTAAGCAGCTCTAAGACAAGCTTCAAATGATGTTCATGTTCCTCTTTGCTTCATGAGTATATTAAGATATCATTGATTAATACAATCACGAATTTATCAAAATAAGGCTTGCAAACTCTATTCATGAGGTCCATGAATATTGCTGGTGCGTTAGTTAAGCCAAAAGGCATTACTAGGAACTCGTAATGGCTGTAACGAGTTCTAAATGCAGCCTTAGGGATGTCTTCCTCTTGGATCCTCAGTTGATGGTACACAGAACGTAAGTCAATCTTCAAATAGAAGCTAGAACCTTGTAACTGATCAAATAGGTAATCTATCCTTGGAAGTGGATATCGATTCTTTACCGTTAACTTGTTTAATTCCCGGTAATCGATACACATCATAAAAGTTCAATCTTTCTTCTTTACGAACAAAATCGGGGCTCCCCATGGAGAGAAACTCGGTCTAATAAATCCTTTATCCAACAATTCTTGCAACTGACTGGATAGTTCTTGCTTCTCAAATGGTACAAGTCGGTATGGTGATCGTACGATCGGTGCTGCTCTGGGTACCAGATCGATACGAAACTCTACTTGTCTTGGTGGTGGAAGTCCAGGCAAGTCTTCGGGAAAGACTTCTGGGTAATCTCGTACGATTGGTATGTCTACGAGTTGCTTTTCCTTCGACTTCTTTTTCGTTACGTGTGCCAGAATACCATGATATCCCTTTCTCAAGTATTTTCGGTCCTTCATGCATGTAATAATTCGCAAGGTGGCTCCGCTCTTTTCTCCCTGAATTGTTAGGGTTTCACCGTCCAGGAGTGGAATGCGAACTATCTTATCATGACAGACAATTTCTGCATGGTTCTTGGATAGCCAATCTGTGCCGATGACAATGTCGAAACTTTCAAGTTTCACATGCATCATGTCTATACTAAACGAATGATCGCCCAGGTTTAAGGACCATCCTTTGATTATTTCTCCCGTCTCGATCAATTTACCGTCATTTAACTCTATCATATATGACTCATCTAGCGTAGTGGGTGCTATACCAAGTAAAGGACTAAAGTTGATAGAGACAAAACACCTATCGACACCCGTATCAAATAGTATGTAAGCATAGTGATGATCAACAAGGAATGTACCTGTAACAATGTTGGGGTCTTGGCGAGCATCACTAGCTCCAATCATTAAGGCTCTTCCATGGGCGGGGTTATTACCCTGGCTCCTTAGATTCAGGAAATCCTTTTTAAAGTGCACGGTATTAGTTTGCCCCGTTGTTAGTTGTTGGCTCAGGGGCTTTGCAGTATTTGGCTATGTGACCTGGCCTCTTGCATTTGAAGCTCACAAAACTCTCAAAGGTGCCTTGGTGGTGGAGACCGTATTTGTTGCATTTTGGTTTCTTCCCAGCATACTGTTTTTTATCCGTTGGTACTGCTACATAGGCCCTTACAGTTTCTTGTTTCTTGGGGGCCTGGTGTCCCGAACTTTTTCCTTCCCATTTCCACTTTCCTTCAAAATTCTTTTCAACTGAAACTGCCTTCTTAACCAGTACTCTAGAACGAACTGCCTGGTCGATCAAAATGTGTGCTAGACTTATGGCACTTTCAATGGTGGTTGGTTTAGATAAAGTCACCATACTCTGAATCTAGGGTGCAAGGCCTCATATATACCTCCCAATCCTTTTGATCTCTAGGGTAACCATGTGTGGAACTAGTCAGGCCAGTTCATGAAAACGAGTGGTGTAATGGTAAGATTCCAGAATTCATTCCCTAACTTTTGAACCTCGTTCCGTGGACAATATTAATCCTTCACCATATGCTTGAAATCATCCCATGACATTTGGTAAGCAACATTCATGCCCAATATCTGAACTTGGGCGTTCCACCAAGTAAGTGCTTGATCTTGGAAGGTGCAAGTAGCATACTTTGCCGTCATTGGTACAGTTGCTTATGCTGATAACCGACTCCATTTTCTCAATCCAACGCATGAGACCAATTGCTCCTTCGGATCCATTGAAATGGCGAGGTTTGCAATTCATAATGTCCTTATAGGTGCAACCTCTTGGGGTGTTGTTGTTTCCTAAATAGATGGGGTTATCAAGTTAGGTTAATAATCATAAACAGTGACCTTTAGGTCTGGTATATCGTTATTGTTTGCATTACCCAAGGTAGTTCCAGATCCATCTCCGTTTCCGTTAGTACCGCTACCGATGTTGGTATCCCTAGTTCCACTGTCATCTCTGCCAGCTCCACAATCGCTGCTTCCCAGGTTTCCTGATCCGCTTCCGGATCCAGTGTTCTGATTCGCTTCGCTCTATGCTAGTACAACGGCTACTAGCAGAGCCACTATCTATGATATTTCCCCAGTCGTCATGGGTTGTGTCGTCTCAGTGTTTTCAGTGTTTTGCCCGGTGTTACGTCGAGGTCTTCCTTTGGGCGCCATGGTTTTCTTTCTAGTATATACGACACGAAAAGAAAATAAGACAATATGCATAAATAATTGTCATTACATGAACAGGAAATGTAAACAACCACAACAATCATAAATACATGAAACATACACAATATATAGATGGATTTAAATTTGTTACATAGTTTGCAGAAAATACAAAATGGACAAGGGTACAAAGCCTTGTCAACACAAGTTTTAAATACTATGCTAAGTGAGAACAACCCGCTCACATAGGTCCGCTAGATAAGCGTGAGAACAATCCTGCCTGAGCACTAGTGGTGGCCAAGATGGTGGCGAGAGTCATCGCCTCCTGGAGCTCGCCATCGTCATGCGGTGCGTTACTTAAGTCAGTCTCTCCTCTAGGTCGGCGTCGACAGTCCACTCCTCCATGCCGGTGATAATCGCGAGGTTATCCTCTATCAGGTCAAGGAGGGTGCCCAGGTCGAGCACTGCCCTAGCCTCGTGATATTGGACCAATTCTAGCCTCGCCATCTGTCACACCCTCAAATTTTACCTGCGGGGTTATACCGTAAGGCGAGTGAGAAACCAGGATCATTGTCATTAGTTATGTTGAACGACCACTATATGAGTGTTAAAATACCAGTGTTGCTCATAGTCACGAGACAATACCGTTAAGTTTGAAAGTAAGGCGAAAGCGTAAAGTAAAAAACCAAGTTCAAGGATGACTAGATGCGCAAAACAAGGCGCCCAAAACCAAAGTAGTTAAAGTAAGAAAATCGTTTTTAATGAAATCCATGCAAACTTCGATGCATCCTATTCCTGATTTGTACCTTAGCGACATGAGAAAGACATGCTTAAAGTGTCAACACAATGGTTGGTGAGTTCACAGGTTTGCAAATAAATTAATGTTTGATGTTCGCTAGATAATGTAAAGAAAGTATATCAATAGATAGCTAGTCTATGTGCATGCTACTATAAGTCTTTCGTAACCGAAGATGACTTTTTGGTTTGTTTGCCTTCCGCCATGTCTACCAAAACAATGGCGATGTGTTTAGGTCAATATTACACCCGTTTGACCTCCAGTCGAGTTAGCGCGACTAACGCGGGTGGGGCTTGCCAATACCCAGTAGTACTAATCAAGATTACCTCATTATGTTCCAATACTAACGGTTCGAGATGTAAGGACTTTCATGGTATGTTTGCACTATAGTATGCAAGTGATATAACATTAATACAGAATCCAAAATGTATTTGTGTGCATGCTTTCTCCCCCAAGAAGGATGTAAGTAAAAGAGAGGGGCCGTGAAACTCACCTCAGAGTGCATGCTAAAACAGCAAGTGAAAAACAGGCGACCCGCTAACGCCTACCTATATTACATATGTTTATGAGTGTGAGTTCGTAAGACCCTTTGCATCCAAACAATCCCATTGTTTATGTGTTTTTAAAAGAGTTGGCTAGTTTGACTCAAGTTTGACCAAGTTTGACCCGACGACCCGTTGGTGACTCAATGTATGAATTAGTGTTTGATTAGTATAATACTATCATAATATACATATAAGATCATGCAGGTAACACTTAACAACAATTCCTTATTGTTCTATCATGCTAGCACAGTTACCACATTTAGTAAGTTTCCATATTTAGTAAGTTTTCATATTTAGAAGGTGTGTTCAAGACTCGTGTTTTCTAGAAACTATCATTACCAACATGTTCATAAGACCAATCTAACATGTCCTAGATTATCACATCACATACCATATGCCTAGAACTCAACATGTAGTTCATAATCCAAATTAAAGTTTCCTCTTATAGTAAGTTAGGCATATAACTACAATTTCAATGATTTAAAGTTCCTAACATGTTTCTATGTTCATCATAGCATATAAGAAATCTTCAAGTTGCACAAACATGTCTAGAATTCACATCCCAAATTGATAAACTCAAAAAGTTTCTATTTATAGTAAGCTATGAACATCATGCGTGATTTCTAACATCTAACACTTCACAACATGTTATTATGTCCTAACTAGCATAAAACTATCAGCATGTCCAAATTATAAGCCATTAACATTCATGACAAATAAAGTTTCCACTTTCGGAAACCCTAAGAAACCGAGCTAGGTACATGAAATCTAATTCAACGAATCACATAACTATGAATCAACTAATGTATAAACACCATCATATCACATCCATCATGTCTAACATGCAATCTAGATAATCAATAAAGTTACTAATAATAGTAACCCTCGGTTTTCATGCATCTAGGGTTTTTCTAATAACATCAAATCTAAGCAAATATCATAGCAACACATAATTATCGTTAAAGTTTGCTTCTTTATTGAAAAGAATCATTGTTTGGATGAACTAGGGTTTTACTAAACCTGAAAATCACAAAAGCATATTAAAAGCGGATAAAAATCCTACTTGATGCAATAAAAACAATGATTGGTACTTGGATTTATCAAAAACACCACCAATTGCACTTTGGAAATTGATTTGAGGATGAATTTGGGTGGTGATGTGGTCGACGACTTCAAAGAGGGAGTAGGGGTGGGTTTCGGCCAAGAGGTGCACAAATGAGGTTAGGTTTTGAAAAATCTCTTAAATACTACACTTTATGGGCCCAGAATGGATTAAAATAAGTTTAGGTGACACATGGGTTAATTTAAAAGGATTAATAATTAATTTAATTAAGTCCAACTAATTAAAATGATTTCTACTAATTATTTTTATAAAAACCTATATATAAAAACTACTAATGCAATAAAAATCATGTAGTTACGCGTAAACGTATGCGGTTTCACGAAAGTTCACGAATTAAGCATAAATTATATTAAATATAATTAAATATAATTGTCTGGAATATATTTTGATTAATCACCAACGTTCGGGGACAGACTCGTATGACTCATTAATTCTCTGAATTACTGTTACGTGAGTGTTTGTGTAGTAACCGACACACTTAATTAACCCTAATCAAGTGAAATGCATGAAAGAATGATTGAGATAACAGAGTTTGTGTTAACTTGAAAATACCGGGTGTCGCATCATCCCCTTGTTGAAAGAATTTTCGTCCCGAAAATTAAAGTAAATTCGCTAATTGTCTGAAAACAATTTTGGGTTGTCACATCATCCCATTGTTGAAAGAAATTTTGCCCCTAAATTTAACTAGTACCTTCTATGTTTGACGTTGACTTCTTGAAAAGTTGGGGATACTTGCGCACCATTTGATCCTCGTGCTCCCATGTGAACTCCGGTCCACGCTTCGAGTTCCAACGAACTCTGACAATAGGGATTTTACTACGTTTAAGCGTCTTAACTTGTCTAACCATGATTTCAACCGGTTCTTCAATGAAGCGTAACTGTTCATCGATTTCTAACTCTTCGAGTGGAACCATAAGTGTTTCATCTGATAGGAATTTCTTTAAATTTGAGACATGAATAACATTGTGTACTCCATTAAGTTCCTCAAGTAGATCCAGTTGATACGCTACTGGACCAATTCTCTTCACTATCTCGAATGGCCCAACATAACGCGAGTTTAACTTCCCCATTTCCCAAAATGGATTACACCTTTCTAAGGTGAAACTTTTAATAAAACTCTATCACCCACTTGAAATTCTAATGGTTTCCGACGCTTATCGGCATAACTCTGTTAACGGTCACGGGCTGCCGCCATACGATTTCGGATTTACACGATTTTCTCTGTAGTCTCGTGCACAAATTCAGGACCCTTAATTTGGCTATATCCCACTTCAGCCCAACAGAGAGGAAATCGGCATTTCCGTCCATACAATGCCTCGAACGGTGCTGCCTTATTGCTAGTATGATAGTTGTTATTGTAGGAGAAATCTACGAAAGGCAGATGAGTCTCCCAGCTGTTACGAAAGTCAATTACACAAGCACGTAATATGTCTTCCAAGGGTTTGAATGGTACTCTCACTTTGGCCATCGATTTGGGGATGGTATGTTATGCTCATATCCAGGCGTGTGCCTAGAGATTTTTGTAATGATTGCCAGAAATGTGAGGTGAATCGAGCATCTCGATCAGAAATGATGGAAATTGGCACTCCATGCCGCGAGACTACTTCCTTCAGATAGATACGAGTCAACTTCTCCATTCTATCAGTCTCTTTGATTGCTAGAAAATGAGCAGATTTGGTTAAGAGATCTACGATCACCCAGATGTTGTCGCATCCGCTAGGGGTTCGGGGTAATTTGGTAATGAAGTACATGGAAATCTGCTCCCATTTCCACATCAGGATTTCCGGTTGCAGGAGCAAACCAGACGACTATTGATATTCAACTTTGACTTTAGAACAAGTCAGGCACTTGCTTACGTAGGTGGCTATATCAGCTTTCATGTTCAGCGACCAATACAGAACTTTCAGATCATGATACATCTTATCGGAACCAGGATGAATAGAATATCGAGACTTGTGCGCTTCATCCATCACAAGTTCCCTTAAATTTCCATACCGCGGGACCCACATTCACTCTTTGAAATAGCAAATACCGTCCAATCTAGTTTCGAGTTGTTTTTCCATGCCACACAAGGATTCTAACTGTAGATTATCTTCTTTCAGTGCTTCGAGTTGAGCGTTACGGATTTGATCGGGTAACCCGGTGTGAATAGTGAGTTGTAGCGCTCGAACTCGTCTGAGTTTGGTTTCTTTTCGGCTTAGGGCATCAGATACTACGTTAGCTTTGCCCGAGTGGTATTTGATAGCACAATCATAATCGTTCAAAAGTTCAACCCAGCGACGCTGTCGCATGTTCAGCTCTTTCTGTTCAAAGATGTGCTGAAGACTCTTGTGATCGATGTAAATAGTGCTTCTCGTACCGTACAAGTAATGTCTCCAGATTTTGAGTGCGAACACCACGGCTCCCAACTCCAACTCGTGAGTCGTGTAGTTTTTCTCATGGATTTTCAACTGATGGGATGCGTGTGCGATGACCTTCTCGCGTTGCATTAACACACAACCGAGACGCTGAATGGAAGCATCGCAATACACCACGAAATCATCTGTTCCCTCTTGCAGGGATAAGATGGGTGCGCTACAGTGTTTCTGCTTCAACAGTTGGAATGCGGATTCCTGGGTGTCACCCCATTTATACACAGTACCTTTGTGGGTTAGGGCGGTGAGAGGTTGAGTGATCTTTGAGAATCCCTCGATGAATCGATGGTAGTAGCCCGCCAAACCTAGAAATTGTTGCACCTCCGTTGGAGTCGTTGGTGCTGCTGAACTCTTGATGGCTTCCACTTTGGTTGGATCGACATGTATTCCTTTCTCGTTGACTACATGCCCTAAGAATTGAACTTCGCGAATCCAGAAATCGCATTTGGAAAATTTGGCATATAACTGCTCTTGCTTCAGCAGTTCCAGGATTAAACGTAGATGCTCCTCATGTTCTTCCCTACTCTTGGAATAGATGAGGATGCCATTAATGAAAACGATGACGAACTTGTCGAGATAAGGTTTACACACTCGGTTCATGAGATCCATAAATACCGCGGGTGCGTTGGTTAAACCAAATGGCATGACCAAAAACTCGTCATGGCTGTACCGGGTTCTGAATGCAGTTTTATAGTTGTCTTCTTCTCGAACTCTTAGCTGATGATAACCTGATCTAAGATCGATTTTTGAGTAGAAGCTCGACCCCTGAAGTTGATCAAACAGATCGTCAATACGGGGAAGTGGATAACGGTTCTTGACAGTTACTTTGTTCAGCTCATGGTAATCGATACTAATACGAAAAGTCGCATCTTTCTTCTTGACGAATAGGACTGGGGCTCCCCATGGCGATGAGCTAGGTCGGATAAAACCCTTATCCAACAACTCTTGTAGCTGTGTGGATAACTCTTGTAATTCACTCGATGCAAGTCTATACGGTGCTCGAGCAATAGGCACTGCTCCGTGTGTTAGATCAATCTGAAATTCGACTTATCGGTGAGGTGGAAGATGAGGCAAATATTCATGGAATACTTCGAGGAAATCACGAATGATAAGAATGTCATCAATTTTCTTTTATTCGGAAGGTTTCTCGGTGACAGGAGCTAGAATAGCGGCATGACCTTTACGCAAACACAACTGCGCTTTCATGAAGGATATGATGCTTATGACTGCACCACTCTTCTCGCCTTGAACGGATAGGATTTCTCCGCTAGATAGGGGAATACGAACGATTTTATCACGATAGACAATCTCGGCTTGGTTTTTGGATAACCAATACATACCGACAACAATGTCGAAATTGCCAAGTGTAACTGGCATGAGATCGATATCAAGTTTATGACAAGACAGTCCTAGCTTACATCCCTCGAGGACGTGAGTTGCCTCGATTATCTAACCATTCGATATCTCTATGGTGTACTTGGGTTCTAATAGGGTTGGGGTTGTTTCTAACTTTTTACTAAAGCTTTTAGATATAAAGCGCCGATCAGCACCAATATCGAAAAGAGCAGAAGCAAAACAATCATTTAGAGGAAAATTACCGGTAACAACGTTATGATCATTCCTTGCCTCTCCTGAACCAATCACGAAGGCTCGACCTTTAACACGATTCCCATTGTTGTTAATGTTGTTGCCCTGGTTGTTGTTATTACCGTTACCATTACCATTGCCATTACCATTCTTTTTCAACTGTGGGCAGTTCCTCTTGAAATTTTGTTCTTTCCCGCACTCAAAACAACCTTTGGGTGCTTCATTAGGCGGTGTCTGTTTAGCTTGGAGCTCACCTCTTTAGTCTTTGGCCGTATGGCCCATTTTACCACACCACTGGCAGCGATACTTATCACACGGTCCATTATGGTCAAAGCTGCACTTGTTGCACTTCATGTACTTTCCAGCGTACGTACCCTGATTCTGGATGGAAGAGGTAGACTTCGTATGGGTCTTAGTACGTTCATACCTACGTTGTTGCTGCTGTGGGGGTGGATTAGCTGAGAAAGCTTTAGAGTTTGTGTTGTCAAACTTGCGCTTGTTGTTAGCAGTCTTGGTGACTGCACCTCTCGGGGGTAGGGTACCATGAGCTACAACTTGATCGGTTAGCTTGTGGGCCAGCCTGATGGTCTGCTGGATAGTAGTAGGGTTTGAAGAAGTCACCATGCTTTGGATCTGAGGGACTAGACCCACGATGTACTTCTCGATCCTCTTGTAAATCGGTGTCACCATTTGAGGACATAGAATTGCCAACTCGTGCGAACGAGTGGTGTAAGCATCAATCTCTAAACCCTCCATCTTTAGGTTCCAGAATTCACCTTCCAATTTCTATACCTCATCACGGGGACACTACTCTTCTCTTAACATGGTTTTGAACTCTTCCTAGGGTAATGCATTTGCCATGTCCAAACCCAACATCTACACTTGGGAGTTCCACCAAGTAAGGGCCGGACCCTTGAGTGTGTCAGATGCATATTTGACTCGGTTGGCTTGGGGACAGTTGCACATTGTGAATACCGATTCAGCCTTTTTCCATCCAACGGAGCAAACCGACTGCTCCTTCAGCACCACTGAACGTGTGGGGCTTACAGTCCATAAAGGTCTTGAATGTGCAAGCCTGGAGGTTAACAGGTTGACCTGGATTGAAAACATAGATACTGTTTAAGGATACAAGATTCGGAAATGAGTTTAGAATAAATGTTGACTCGCTAGAGTCGATAGATAATAGATTTACCTTTAGCTGGATTGGCTGCTAAGGCTTCAACCACTCTGTCATTAATTATTGCAGTAAGCTCAGCTGCAGTCATATTAATGTTGCCACGATCACCATTTCGTCCGCCACGTCCGCCAGCGCGTCCGCCACGTCTGTTTCCTCGTCCAGACATGATCTTTACATTCATAATATACAATAATGAGAAAATATACCGCATATAATCATCATACAAGTACAAGTAAACAAAAGTAATCATAAACCACAATATCTAATATTTCAATAATAATCCTTGATCAAATAAATTGTAAGGGGTTACAAAGTAATTTCAATCAAAACATTAAATTCTGAAATATCTGTTGGATGGGAACAACCCTGCCCATCTAGGTTTAGAAAGAAAAGAAAGAACATCACATCTCACTTCCTGTTGAAGAAACAACAGATTCCTCATCACCATCCTCATCCGGTGCCTCCTCAGGTTCTCCTTCCTGCTAGTTCCCTGCCGCATTGGCAACCTCAAGTTGTGCCTCTAACTCCTCAATCCTCGTCTAATCTGTTGCAAGACTAAACTCTAGTCCAATCACGCGGTTTTCCAAGTCCTTGAATGCCGCAACCAAATTGTCGTGCACAGCATCAGTCTCGCCTAAACTCACAGTTAGCTCCTTTAGCTTACGATCGGCTTGGTTCCCTTGCTGTAACAATCCCATGATCTCTCCAGCTGCATCACGCATGTTTCCGATCTCTCGGTCCATCTTGGCCATGAAGGCAGCAAATGCTTGCTCTAAAGGAAATTGTAATGGTGGCAGAGTTTGCGAGGTAGAGGTAATGTCAACAGTAGGTGGGGTGGGACTTGCTCCTGACGAATCCAACTCCTATTCATGTCGGGGTACCAGCGCAAGTCCTGAGTGCTATCCCTGGTACGGATGGTGAAAGGCTCACCATAAACTATGGTGTTATCAACGGGGTTAAGTCAGCGTTTTTTAGGCTCAAGTGATGGTATGGTAGGAACAACAGGTTCCTGGTTTGCCGTGGATGTAGGTGATGTCGACATTCCTGTAATGTAATGTGTAAGTGCCATGTATGAGTGTCTGTGTTGTGTAACTAATGCAATGTGTGTGGTTATAGTCTAAGTCTACTACTAATGTAAACCTTGTTCGCTACAAAACCTGGCTCTGATACCAATCTGTCACACCCTCAAATTCCACCTGCAGAGTCATACCGCGAGTCGCGTGACAAACCAGGATCATAGTCATTAGTTATTTTGAACGACCGCTATATGAGTTTTAAAATACCAGTGTTGCTCATAGTCACGAGACAATACCGTTAAGATTGAAAGTAATACGGAAGCGTAAAAGAAAAACCAAGTTCAAGGATAACCAAATGCGCAAAACAAGGAGCCCAAAACTAAAGTAGTTAAAGTAAGAAAAACGTGTTTAATGAAATCCATGCAAACTTCGATGCATCCTATTCCTGATGTGTACCTTAGCGACCTGAGAAAGACATGCTTAAAGTGTCAACACAATGGTTGGTGAGTTCACAGGTTTGCAAATAAATAAATGTTTGATGTTCGCTAGATAATGTAAACAAAGTATATCAAAAGATAGCTAGTCTATGTGCATGCTACTATAAGTGTTTCGCAACCGAAGCTGACTGTTTGGTTTGTTTGCCTTCCGCCATGTCTACCAAAACAATGGCTATGTGTTTAGGTCAATATTACACCCGTTTGACCTCCGGTCGAGTTAGCGCGACTAACGTGGGTGGGGCTTGGTACATGAAATCTAATTCAACAAATCACATAACCATGAATCAACTAATGTATAAACACCATCACATCACATCCATCATGTCTAACATGCAATCTAGATAATCAATAAAGTTACTAATAATAGTAATCCTTGGTTTTCATACATCTAGGGTTTTTCTAATAACATCAAATCTAAGCAAATATAATAACAACACATAATTAACGTTAAAAGTTTGCATATTTATTGAAAAGAATCATTGTTTGGATAAACTAGGTTTTACTAAACCTGAAAATCGCAAAAGCATATTAGAAACGGATAAAAACTTACTTGATGCGTTAAAAACGATGATCGGTACTTGGATTGATAAAAAACACCAACAGTTGCACTTTGGAAATTGATTTGAGGATGAATTTGGGTGGTGATATGGTCGACGACTTCAAAGAGGGAGTAGGGGGTGGGTTTCAGCCAAGAGTTGCACAAATGAGGTTAGAGTTTTGAAAAATCTCTTAAATACTACACTCCATGGGCCTAGAAGGGATTAAAATAAGTTTAGGTGGCCCATGGGTTAATTTAAAATGATTAATAATTAATTTAATTAAGTCTAACTAATTAAAATGATTTCTAATAATTACTTTTATAAAAACCTATTTATAAAAATTACTAATGTAATAAAAATCATGTATTTACGCGTAAACGTACGCGATTTCACAAAAGTTCACGAATTAAGCATAAAATCATAAGGCACATAATTTGACATAAATTATATTAAATATAATTAAATATAATTGTCCGGAATATTATTTTGATTAATCACCAACGTTCAGAGACAGACTCGTGTGACTCGGTAATTCTCCGAATTATCGTTACTTGAGTGTTTGTGTAGTAACCGACACACTTAATTAACCCTAATCAAGTGAAATGCATGAATGAACGACTGAGATAACAGAGTTTGTGTTAACGGTGTTAACCTGAAAACGTTGGGTGTCACACCATCTGCCTCTGTAAGGCGTCTAGGCCCAGCAGCTAGGCCTGGATGTGCTCGACCTCCTCCTGGAGGCCGTCCATCTTATCCTCGTGGCGAACGCCACATGCTACAAGCAAAGGTATGGTCAGCTCCATGGCCTGACCGTTATGGGTAGGGGAGTAGGAGCGTGAGAGGACTCTCCCACCTCGTAAGTGGATGGAGTTCCCTCCTCATCCACCCATCTCTACAGGGTGGGGAGCTACCCATCCCTATCGTCTGGACGAGGATCTGAGTCTCCTGGGTGCTGGGGCTGCTGGGGTCGGAGATGCAACGTGAGCAGACCTAGCCCTCTTGGGCAACGGGGTGGGAGAAGATGGCCTCTTACGAGGCGAAAGGACCTTCTTCCACGGAGTGATGCAGATACGGGTTCCTCCCAGGTGGGTACAGAAGTATGAAGGGATAGTGGCCGGTCGTATGGTCCCCACAGTAGCGGGAAACTTTTTCGTAGTGGGAGCCTCAGGCTCCGTTGGTGCCAATGAGATGTCTCCCTCCACAAGGCTGGGCTTAGGAACCTCCTCAGGCTCCGTCTCTGGATCCTCTATCATGGCCTCATCCTCAAGGCCATGAGATAGAAGAGGTTCTGGTGGTGCTAGTGATGATGCTACTGAGGACGTCGGTGATGCTGGCTCCTCGTCCGAGTCGGAAATGGATATCCATCCATTGTGAAATATGACTACGACATTTCAAGGCTAGTATAAATCGCATAAGTTATGCAAGTGCAATGCTCGTGTCCTGTTTCTATGGCTATAGCCTAGGCTCACTAATGTAACCTAGTTCACTATAACCAATGGCTCTGATACCAATATGTCACACCCCGCCTAAGGCGGAAACACGAGCTGTAACGGGTCATGGTGTTCATAGCCTTTGAATACATCAAACGACCTCTAATGATATTCATAAATCAAAGGTTCTAAGTTATTACAAAAACATAAATAAAGACATAACATGCCAAAATGTCTTACTTAAAAGACAAGTTCCTACGGTCTTTCATACAACGAGTTTATCAGCTATGACCTAGACGTCCCTAGGTTATAATAGGGAAACTCCAAAGGATTTCTACATGCATGCATGTCTAGATTCCTTGATTTTAGTTACTTGAGAAAAACATGCTTAAAAAGTCAACATAAAGTTGATGAGTTCACAGGTTTGAGTAAATAGTTTCTGTTGGACCACAATATTTCAAGTCTGTCTATTGCTCACCCAGGCAATGTATGTCTCACTATTATTAATTAAAACAATAGTATAAGTCTGTTATTATTACCATGAGCTCCCGTAACCGAAACTCGACGTCAATAGTTATGCCCCAACACAATGTTCTTAACGCTAGAACATTTTAAAGTTGATGAAAATTATGCGCCTGACTGACCTCCAGTCGAGGTTAGAGCGACTAACCACGGGCGGGGGTGTCAACCCAAATAGATCTATCCACAATATCCACGCTTGTCTCATAACTAACGGCTACAGAATAAAAGGGGACTTTCATCGTTAAACGAGTCTACTCATGTAACAATGTCTGTCAAGTCTACCACTTGTGTCTAGTTTCAAGTCTAACATGTTTTCTTCCCCGAGTGTTTAAAAATCAATTTAAAACATAGTAAGAGGGGGGCCGTGAAACTCGGCTGATGTGTCTAGCAGTGAACAACTGTCAAGATGTGGGTAATGTCCGACTAGTGACCCGACCTACTCGTACCCTAGAATATTTAAGACACTATAAGGTCTACATATAGTTTCCAAGGTATGAGTTGGTCGTATGACCAATATTCCGTAAGTCTTGACCCCTATCTTGCTATGATTGCTAGATGCTTAGTTGACTATTAGTACGTTCATATACACACACACACACACATATATATATATATATATATATGCATATGCATATACATATACATATATATACACACACACATACATATATATACTATGCAAATGTTTCAAGTTCGGTTTGGTTTCAGTTATATCGGTTAATCAAAGCTTCATAACCGTAACCATAACCGATTTGTCGGTTAACCAAAACTTCATAACCATCGGTTATGTGGGTTATCGGTTAAAATCGGATCGGTTATGGTTCGGTTATCGGTTATGGCGGTTAATTTGCTCACCACATTTACACTAACTGCTGTTAAGTTTTTTTGTTAAATTTTGACATGTGCCTTGCATATGAGGGTATAATGGTCTTTTTACCCATTAAAGGACAATTTATGTATTTTCTCAAAACCTTCCCCCCATCCCCTTCTTTTTCCTCAAACCTTCCCCCCTCCCCTTATTTTCTTCCATCTCATCCAACCTTCCCCCAATCCCCTTCTTTTCTTCCATCTCATCCAACCTTCCCCCCCATCCCCTTCTTTAATGGGTAAAAAGACCATTATACCCTCATGTGCAAGGCACATGCCAAAACTTAACAGAAAAACTTAACACCAGTTAGTGTAAAGAACATAGAGCGTGTAAAATTTTTCTAAACAAGGACAATATCTGTACTTATTGAGGTCAATGACATAAGGTGTAATTTCATATATAATTAAAGGACAATCTGTGTAATTTACTCTATAATTTAATTTAAAAATGTTTTGAGCAAATTACAAATTACGTCATTTAAGTATTACCCAAACTTCATAATAGGTTATTTAACTAAGAAAATTACAGAAAACGTCCTTTATGTTTACAAAACCTAGCACGTTACGTCCTTTAGACTAACGAGCGTTAAATTTCACCGTTAAGTCAGGTCACATGCAAGGCACATGCGGGCAAATGTGTCATTTCACATATCCAGGGACTAAATGTGTAATTAACTTAAAGATGATCGGAGTAAACTTTTCTCCCTCTCTCTCTCCTTCTTCTTCAACCAAAACCCACCACCACCATCCCATCTCCAACTTAACGGTCGGCAACCTAAACCACATATACCTTAACCACTTGAACCACCTAAACTGCCGGAGAAGATGATCGGAGTAACAGGGGATGTTTGATTTCCAGATCTAAACCAAATCGTCATCTACGAACAATCCCCTGGTTAAGTTCCTTTATATACTCTCTCTCTCTCTCCATACTCTCTTCTGCAACCAAAACCCACCACCACCGCCATCATCTTCAACCTAAGCACCTCGTTTTTCCGGCACCACCACACCACCTCTCACCTGAAACTCTCCCTCTCTCTATGCATCTTCAACCCCATTATTATTTTCCCTACTTTCTCTCTACCACTACCACCATTCTCATTCCCTGTATCCCCCAATCCACATTATGAATGGCTATGACAGATGGGGCAAGTCTGCCATAGAAGACGCCGACTTGGTGGTTCACGCCCTCTTCAAACTTTGACAAGCATCTCCGTTGCCGCCACCTAAAAGCTGGACCGTCCGACAGCGTCGTTCAAGACCACCACCACCTATCGTCGCTAAGAAATCATCGGAAACTAGAGTTAACCCTACCACTACTTTGTCGTGGAGCGATGCCACTTCCGTCAATATTCTGTTTACATTTTTTATAAACAGAATAGGGGAGTAAAAGGACATTTTTGGCCTCACATGTAAAGCACATGACCAGTCTTAACGGTAGAATTTAACGGTCGTTAGACCAAAGGACGTAACGTGCAAGAAGTTTTTAACATAAAGGACATGCACTTTAATTTTCTTAGTTAAATGACGTATATTGAAATATGAGTAATACATAAATGACGTAATTTGTAATTTGCTCAAATGTTTTTAATTAGATTATTTCAATAAAATAAATGTTTTGTTGTTTTAACGGTTATATTTTCAACGGCTATATTTGAAAATACTCTATAAATACCACAATGTATTCTTCTCATTCACCATATTTAAATACGAATTTTATTTAATTAATTTCACTTATATTGAGAATGTTTTTATAGATAATATAACTAAAATTAAATACTTTTAAATTAAAAATGATTTTCATTAGATTTTTTTAATAAAATAAATTTTCTTTTTAACGGCTAGTTTCTAACGACTATACTTTCAACGGTTATATTTCCAACTGCTATATTTGAAAATACCATATAAATACCACAATGTATTCTTCTCATTCACCATCTTTAAATTCCAAATACCAACCCTAAATGGCATATCGACGCATCAACATATTTTCAGTCCCAAAACCGCCTCCGGTAAACGTACGGGTAAACCCTTCCGTTCGTTTGAGACACCAGAAAACCAGCAGTCTTAAGTACCGATAAACCCTCAGGTTGACGTACCGGTAAACCATCTGGTTGACGCACCGAAAAAACCCTCTAGTTGACCTATGGTTATATTACGATTCATATGATTTTGATGAGGATTGGTTATTTATATATGCTTCGAGACGCCATTTCGAATCAGATGCAGACGCTAGATGGAGTCCTTAGTTTATGTAATTTTAATTTCTAGTTTATGTAATTTTATTGTAGGTTTATGTAATATTTATTGTTTCTAATTTTAATTAATGTGGGTTATACTTTATATTTTATTACTTTTAATTACTACTTCAAATTATATTCTAAATAATACAAAATAATAAAAATTTAGTTTAATATAGAAACTAATTTATAGAAAGTAAAATATATAAATATGTGATAATTTGGAAATATATGGCTGTTTGAAAAATGACGTAGTATTGAAGGAGAAATTTAGGTTTTAAAGGATGAGTGTAAATAAGATCTTTCAGAGTATGTAAGTGTTTGAGGCATCCTATGTTGGAGTTGCTCTTAATACCTTTTTTCATTTTTATAGTTAAATTAATTAAAAGCTTAATATTAAAAAGAAATGGAAGATTAAAACTGGTTTCTTGTTTTTTTCTTTTTTCTCTAACCTTCCTCACGCTCTCTATATATATTTCCTATCACCAAGTCAGGTAGTTATATCGAATACCTACCGAACACTTCTTTCCCTCTATTCAAACACAAAAACATAGAAACATGATCAACCATCCAATTCTATTGTTGTTTCCATTCTTTCTTTTGATCGAACAACAATGGTGTCTACGACTATCAACAACTGTAGATGACGGCTTCGTTCGCATCGATGGCATTCACTTGACGTTGAATGGTGCACCGTTCTATGCAAACGGGTTTAATGCTTACTGGCTTATGGATGTTGCCTCGAACCCGAATCAGCGATCCAAAGTGACCTCAGCTTTTCAAGAAGCTGTAGGCAGTTCACTTATGATTGCAAGAACTTGGGCCTTTAGCGACGGTGGTTCAAATGCGTTGCAATCTTCGCCTGGTGTTTATAATGAAAAGACGTTTCAGGTTATTTTGTTTCTCTCGCACACAACACATGGTTTCTGGGTACTGAAATGCATGGGTATTTTTGAAATTATTTTTGTTTCCAGATGATCCGCTAGTTGAAGTAGCGGATGTGAATTATCCGCTAGTTGAGGTAGCGGATATAAATAGTTAAGGTGAATAGGGCGAGTGAACAACAACTTTGTTACTTTTGTTTTATCACTTGCATTATTCACATCCGCTACTTCAACTTGCAGATAACCTAGAAACAAAAATAGTTTCAAAAATCACCTATATAAACCATGTTAATTTTTGTAAAATATGAATAGAAATAATTCGTTGGATACTTTTATTTATTTAATAATAATTAATTATTTGAATAAGTGACACGGTAACTTAATTATATTTAACTAATGTATTTATATTATTTTTATATAACTTATTATTTGAATAAGTCTCATGGTAACTTAGTCAATAAATGTTTGCACCACAACAGGAATGATGTCGCAAACATTTAAAAGTGATTAATTAATATATTATTATGTAGTGTTTTTATGATACTTATAATTTTTATGGTTACAATTTTCTTGATTAATATTTTAAGTTTATGTTGTAGCTAGGTTTACAAGTGCCATCAGGCCTTTGGTTCGTTGGTCAGGGGTTTGTCATAACGTTTTTCTTATGTGAAGGTTCCAGGTTCAATTCTCACAAGGTGCACTTCATAATTTTAGAAACACCCTCTGTGGCTGGACTTGAACTCTGGGCTAGGTGGTGTTAGCGACATCTTAACCGACATGCCGTTATAAAAAAACTAGGTTTACAAGTTTATTTTACATAACATAATATTTATTTTAGTTTTTCTTTCACAGTTTTTTAGAACATCCATCGTAGTGAAATAAAACGATACATTTGAGTAAAGTTAGAGTGACAGGATATAAACGTTTATTAAGCATAATAAAAAGTGTTAAAAAGAAATATACTAAATTCAGTAACACGTGTACGTGCAATTTTTTTTCTATATTTTGAAAAAGATTTACAAATAAGAAATTATAAATATAACAGAATAGACAACCAATTTAAAAGATATAACCGTCTTAATGGGCCCAACAAAATCCTTTGACCAACCTCTCCTTTCTCTTTCTTTCTACCGCTCTCATTTCTAGACATGATAATAAAAATCAAAACCCAAAATAATTGAGATGGTTATTCGGATATACAATCCAATATTAGATTAGATTTAAAAACTTTTACAGGTATTGGACGAGTTTGGTATTAGCTGATATCCGTGCTGCTTAATCGAAACATACATATCCATTTAGTGGTGAACCATATATGTAAGCATTTTTTTTTACTTTTATTTGTGTTTGTTTAAAAGAGCAATCTATTAATTCATCTATTTTTTAGTTTTTATAATTAAAATTCCTTATATAATAAAATTATATAAATATTAAAAATAATCAAAAATATTCTTTAGAATTCTAACATGTATTTTCGTTATAGCAGAGGTGACAATTTAACCCATTTCTTAAATATTGATTTGATCTGCTACAAAATAACTTTCATATGTTTCATTTGGGCTAACTCGAATTATATAACAACTTAATTTGAAACTAATCAAATTATACAACCGATCAAAATTTGTAACTCTTATAAAAGTTAATGACTTAAAACTTGTCCAAATTGATCAACCATATCAAGGATTACTGTGTGTTGCCCCCACCTACTTTCCGCAACCACCACTAACACCACCATCACCTCTACCACTAGCATATCCTTTGATGCCACATTGGCCGCAGGCACCGTCGCCACGCTTCTGCATCCAACACCACCGCCGCTATAACGCTTCCTCTAACACCACCACCGCCACAACGCCCGCTCTGACACCGTCTACATCGTTGCCACCATCGACACTGCGGTAACCTCCTCATTATCGTCGTCGCATCACTTAAGCTACCACTCTCACCACCATAGTCGCCACCACCGTTGCCACCTCTACCACCACTGCGATGCCACCTGCATAGTTCGCACCACGGTCATTGTCAGCGCCTCCATCACTAACATTATCACCCCTAAACCACTATCTCCACCAATTCACTAATTACACACCTCCACCGACTCCACCACAGTCATCACGCAACGACATTTACATCACCGTAATCATCACCCCTTGATGCCACCTACACCTCACCATCCTCACCGTCACCGTCGTCATCATTGCCTCCTCCATGGCCACGACCACCTCCACCAACTCTACCGCTAACCTCCATAAAAATATAGTGGTTGAACGTGTCTGATAACTTTTTTCCTAGAATGATAATTTTATATTCATAAATGACTCTTTTCAACCCCATCATATTTTGACCTGAACCCATTTTGCTCAAAATTTGTTTTGACTTAAACCCGTTTTGATTTGTTACGACCCGTTGCGCCCGTTTTCCACGCCTAGTAATCTAGTATGGGGGTTCAAGAACACTTATGATGACAGTTATTGTGGTTGTCACAGATGGTGGGTTCGTGATCACAGTGGTTATGATATGATTTAACGGGTTGTAAACAGGTTAATTGATGGGTTATAAATAAGTTGTATACATGTTAAACGTGTTGACAAGATTTAATAATTTAGCTAAACAAGTATATAACTGATTGGCGGGTTGATGTTATCAAATATATTTTGTTATTATAATTCTAAACATGTCGAGGAGCGTTGATGTTTAATTAAACGGGTTAAACCAACGAACCCAAACACGAGATGTTTAATTAGAGGAGTTAAAAAAGTTACCCCTATAAGACTAGCTCATTAAACGAGGAGTTAGATATGAAAACATTAATTTCATTTGCTTATAACCCGTGTAATACACGCGAGATAAAAAATATTAATAAATAAAATTATTAAATCTTTATATATATTTTACATGTTTAAAAATGTATTACATATATTAAGGATAGAAAATAAAATTCAAAACATGTAAAAATTAATATATAATTGGGTTTCAAAAATACGTTAATTACTATTTAATGTAATTTGACTTTCATTTTACTATTTGATTGAAAATAAAAGTTACATAATTAGATTTTAATGTTTTTTATAATAAAATATAATTTAAAATAAATATGTTTTATTAATATATTTTTTTTAAAATATATTATTATTAAAAGATAGATGTGTATTTAATAAGAGAAATACGGGGAAAAAATGATGAGAATTAACATGGAGGCGACATGTGTCATGAAAAAACTTTTATTTATTATATAGTATAAATTTGCATTGTACAAAGAGTTGTCACCCCTGCTAATACCACGTGACTTATTTTTATATTTTCAATTGTTAATTTTCTCATAAATTACATTTTTTAATTCTCTATCCCTTATGGTGTAAGCAACTCATACTTGGATTTGATAATTTTACTTACCGTTACATAAATACTCCTGTTAAAACTCAATTATAATATTTAAATTTTTTTGGAAAGTATGAAAATAAAAATTTTTGGAGTGTTGAAAGAGGAAGGTACATGTATTGAGGTAAAGGGTTCGAGCTCCACCCGCCTGTGACGGATTTATGTAAATTATTAGGACGGGGCCTTAAAACGGGGTGGTGTTAAAAAAAACTTTGAATCGATAACATTTAATATTAAATTTCATCTTTTACAGGGATTGGATTTCGTGATATCCGAGGGAGGGAAATTTGGCGTGAAGTTGATACTGAGCCTTGTGAATAACTTTAATGACTATGGTGGGAGGGGTCAGTATGTACAATGGGCAAAAGATCAAGGGAAACAAATACAAAATGAAGATGGCTTTTTTACCAATCCCATGGTTAAAGGATTTTACAAAAACCACATTAAGGTGTTGTTTTTCTTACTAATGACACATAAGTTTAATTTCAAACAACATTTATTTAATTGTGGTTTTGATCATTCTTGTAATTTGATAACTGATAGACGGTTCTTACAAGAAGAAATACTATTACCGGGGTAGTGTACAAACACGACCCGACAATAATGGCTTGGGAGCTTATGAACGAGCCTCGTTGTCCTTCCGACGTTTCTGGTGCCACGATTCAGGTGATACACGTGCTCTCTCACCTTTTGTTTTTTTTTTGCTATGAAGATAAATATTCATGAAAATAATTTGTTATGTTGTTTCGGATGCATGGAGTTTCTTACTAGTGTCACTATTAAATAATGTTCGGTGAATTGAACAGGTATCACTTGACGTAAGATATAAGTATTAGCTGATATATAACATAACTTATCGATGACACACTAACAAACCCTATGTAATGGTTTTTATAGAATTGGATATCGGAGATGGCTTGTTACTTAAAATCAATTGACGGAAATCACTTGCTAGAAGTGGGCTTAGAAGGGTTTTATGGAGCATCTTCATGTCAAAAGAACCCTAATAATTCACCTCATGGAACTGATTTCATTTCCAATAATCAAATCCCACAAGTTGATTTTGCAACAGTCCATTCCTATCCTGATCAATGGTACAAGAACAAACCACATATTCATACAAATCCGTTCTTCGTTCTAATCGCATAAGTTGATTTGTAGGTTATCTAATCAAAACAATGCTGGCCAACTAGATTTCTTGCAACAATGGATCCATGATCATATTAAGGACGCACAAGAAGTCATTCGAAAGCCAGTTCTTTTTGCAGAGTTTGGGAAATCTAATGCCAGCAAAAGAGATCAGTTATACAATGTTGTTTATTCATCGATTTACAAATCAGCAAGCATAAGTGGTGTTGCTGTCGGAGGTTTGTTTTGGCAACAACTAGTACGAGGAATGGATTCTTACAAAGACGGGTATGAAGTGATTTTAAGTGAACCCTCATCAACCGTTAGGTTAATAGCTCAACAGGCCAAAAAACTAAGTGTCACTCATAGGAGGTTTCTAACTAAGAGGAAACAAAAAGCACCAAAAGCGAAGAGATTGATGCAAACAAAACAAACTAGAAGTGATTAATCAGGAACGACAAAAACATAAATTTTGGTTTAAAAAAAGCTTATGAAAAAACATCAACTTGATCATTAGATCAAACTTGCGGAGCGAACATACTTTATAAGTAAGGGGTGACATGTTCGTATAAGTTTATGAAACCTGGTTTTATTTGTCGTTTCAGGAGTTGATTTGGAAAAAAAAACTTACTTTTATACATCATATATGTATACTTGTATACTGTATAGTACTATTGTAGCATATGTTCTGATAATATATTTTATTCGTGTGACTTAAATTAGGTGACATATAATAAATAGAAATAGTTGTTTGTATTAGAGACGAAATCTTAGACTTCATTATGATATTGACTACTTGATTTGTTTTGAATGGTAAACTCATTCACACCATTTGATGTTGATTTAAACCCATACCCACTTCGTTAAGAAACACATTAGATACACTTTAATATTGTTACACTAAAGACCCTCAAAATATTGTTATATACATTTCCGGTAAATTATACCATTGCATTACGGACAGAATTATGATGAACTAATGAAGTATTTCGATAAATTTTTGATTGACTTGCATTATATTCAGTAGGCCTGGCAAACTGGACGGGTCGGGCGGGTTCTGGTCAGAATGGGTTCGGGTCAATACGGGTTAGGAGCAAACTGACTTCGGGTCAAAACGGGTTTGGAGCAAAATGAGTTCGGGTCAAAACGGGTTGTTTTAAAAATCAACTCATATCTACAGAACACTGACATGTTCAATCGATTTATGTCCTGTCAATCGGCATGGTTCTCTTCTCTGCAGGTTCTTAAAATCAATAAAAATGTGTTTGCCTTGATTAAGATAAATTTCAGATTTTTATTTAACTAAAATAGACATTAAATTACAGTCATATATGTTTTGATTACAGAATTTGTTAATATCATTACAAATATTAATAATATTGATTTTAATATAGAATATAAAGTTAAAAAGACATTTTAGATATTAATTTAAAATTTTTGAATTTAAAAATATCCTAAAATCGAATTATAATTCGAATTTGGTTACGAAAACCCTTGTGAATCGAATAAGCAAAACCCCGCTTTTGAGATTTGAGTGTGAACTGAATAATTATAATTGAATAATCAAAATTTTGTTAATTTTGTGGAGGGGGGGGGGGGTTTGGCGGGGTGGCGGGTGGGTGCGGCGGGGTGCGGTGGCTGGTGGGGGTGAGATGACAAAGTTGTGGGACCCATGTGCACTATTTAAGTTAACAAAAAATTAGTTTACTAATTTAAGGTGACCCAAATTGACTCTCTGACTAATTTAAGATAACCCAAATTATCCCTTTGACTAATTTGAGGTCATCCAAGTTGACCCATATTCAATTGATTTTTGCTCAAATGAACCTATTTTTTAATGGATGGGTCATGATTACCACCCTTAATATTCAGTATTCTATCTGTAATTTTAAACTAGTTTTATACATTTCTGCTCATCGGGGTTTTAATGTAAAAAATGTAAAGACCTTTCTTTTAATTATAAGGAAAATCATAATACCTTTGAAATGAAAATACAAATCATTTAAGTTAAAAGTAAAAATCGAGTGCCTACACTAATTCAACTGCTAAACGGAAAAAGAAATAATTAAGGAAGTAATACAACGTGGCATCTGTTTTAAATAGGTACAGACCAAAATAAAAACTTCAATGTAGAATCTTAAATCTTTGATTAAATATTGAACTATATGTTGAAAAGTAGCATTGATTGTCAATTCAATTTGTTAGTTGTTTTATACTCTTTTCTATATATTTTTATCTTTTGGAACGCTCAATTGCATCCTCATAGGTAAAACTGACAAATTCTTCATTTTTACAACAAATTACTCGCACTTAAATAATCATCACCAATACAGTTGCGTAAACATAACTTTACAAGAACAATCAACGAAAAATATTTATCAGTGGTTGCAAGAACAAAACCAATATTAACACTAATAATCGATAGATAAATCTTAAAAACAAGTGCCGGGGGCTTTTGCCACCCAACACTTCCCACCCCAAAGTTTGAGGAAATAATAAAATTCACCCTTAACTTTGTAAACTTGCACTTAGACCCCTTAAGTTTTAAAGTTTTGCGTTTACCCCCTGTAGTATATATGACCTGTTTTTTCCTCATTTCGTTGGTTAATTAATTTTTTCTTGACGATCCAATATAAATTTCGTTAAAAATGGAGTCGTACTCAATGTATGGTATTTTTTAGGTGTCATGCGTTATATCGATTAACGGTAACGTGCTGGTACCGCGAAGGATGAGACCGACACCGACTGAAAAACATCGGTTCCTTTATATAGCTGTCTTTTATATATATTTCGATCTCCACAATCGAGTAGCTGTAAATTTATACGTTTATTTTATATATTTAATTACGTTTATTTTTATGTTTAGCCATGTTAATATCATCGCCTCAACTATTTAAGATCCGTCTCTACTGTCGCAAAGCCCAGGGCTAATTTTCTAGCTAATAAAAAACCATGACTTTTCATCTACATGATAAAACAAACAAAATACGTGGGTGGCTTGAAGTCAAGGAAACCAAAATACATTGGGCCCCACGTACAGAGAAATGTGCCTTCGCCTACAAAGAAATGTCCCCTAATTCTTTAAACATGGGCCAAAAGATTTTAACATTATTCTCTTTTTTAGTTTTACACAGATTAGGTGGGCTAGACGTTTCCCCTTAAATACATGGCAAATCCATCCCTGGAACAAAATGTGGGATGTGGGCTGATGCAAAGTAATCTGGGCTTAACGTCTTATTTGTGGGCATAGATTTATGTTGTAGTCAATCTAACGACGTTAACGATCTAGACTCAAATAGAGTCAAAAATAAAAATTGGAAGTGCAAATCGATGTTTTGAAACATAAGAGACTCGGGTGATTAAAATGGACAAATATCAGAGACTCAAATAGTAATTACTCATTAATTTTTGAAGACTCATTCTCTCATTACAAATATGATCTCTCGCTCTAAGAATTTCGTCAACAACAATGGTTGTAGATTGATATGCTGGTAATCTTTTTTAGATCAGTTGATTCTTAGATCATTGTTATTGAATAGCTAGAACTCAAGTTATTTCATTCTTTCCTGTGTTTCTTATAAAGATTTGAGAAGCATTTGAGTTGAATCAACCATTTTATGATGGTATCAGAGCTATAGCTTCTTGATTTATCATGTTTTAACGATTTCAAAGGTTTTAAAACATCCTAACATGTTTTGTGGTGCTTTGAATCTGACACATTTGTTGTGTCTATGATGTTGGAGATCAGGCATAAGAACACGAACACAAAATTTGATCTCAACTAAAGATCGATTCTTTATTGATAAAATTCAACTCACACTTTACAATTAATCCCTAACCATCTATTTATAATAAACCCTATACTAATCCTAACTCAACTCAAACTCAATTAAATAATCAAATAAATAAACAAATTCACTCATAGTCTAATACGAACTCAACCAATCAAAATTAATAATTATTTTCAATCAAGGTTAATCCTTCATATGAAAAGGGTTCGGATCTGTTTGTTCTTGATCATACAAATCAATAGTTGGTCGAAATGGGCTTATTAGAATTGTCCATAGGAAGCTGCTAGCCTTGTTGTCACTCCATTAAGGGTCAGATCTAAGTGTTGTTGATCATACATATCAATAGTTGGTAAAAATGAACTCAACAGATCTGTTCGTAAGAGGCTGTGATTAGGTGTGACATGATAATCGAACCTTTGTTCTTCCGATGTCTTGTTTATAAGCCTGATAAGTTTAGTTGTTTAGAACCATTACATATTGCTTTTATGTCCGGTTTACGTATTCATCAGTTGTAATTCGTTTCTTGGTACGAGTAAACTTTTGGTTCTTTTCTTTTGATAAGTATCCAAAACATAATACATTATTATTATAAAGGAAGTAAGTAAGAGCAGAAATTTGAACTTCACTTTCGATTCATGTTTGCCAGGACTTAGGCTCTGTTCCATCTTGCAAGTATGCTGATAAAGCTACATGCTAATGCCAAGTTTAAGTTGTAAACGTGTTACTAAAAAGTTAAGTACTTAATTTTGTTAGAATAATCTTAACAAGTGTTGATTAAAAGCAACTAAACTGAAGCAAAGGATGATATGAAGATTCGAGGCTGGCCATAATAGAGCTCAGCTGGTGAAGTTTACACTGACCAGCTGAGTATCATCAACAGACCAGCTAGAAACAGGACATTGTTGAAACTCCCTGGAGATTCAGTCACATACTACATCTTGAACATTGTTATTCATACATAATTCTTTGTGTCAGTGATTAGTATTAGCTAATAACTTTCCTTATTTCTAACTTGTAACAATCATTTACCAGTTGATAATACACAGACGGCGTGTTCCATCGTAGGTTGGTTTCTTTTTCCGCATACTTGATTTCAGATTGTTGACACAATTGGTTGTCTAAACAATAATTCATATTTTTGGAACCGACAAAATTATCAGGTAAGACACTTACATTGCGACATTGTTGTTCTGATTAGTTGTATATATGTTCCATAATGTTTACCAGAAAACGTAAAATATTTCAGAACAACAAAACCCTTACTATATAGGCATGTAAGAAACTGCAAAGACAAGCAACTGCGAACCTCCCCAGCGGTGAACACGAGGGAGGGGAGAATGGTGCAATCCGCGAGACATCAAACATCAAGGATGTTAACCGCTAGTAAGTAGTAACCACCACGAGAATGGTGTAACTGATGAAGATTGATTCAAATCCTTCTAGAAGTTGCGGGAACTCTTATTTGAATAAGTCATGCACGTGGAAGAGCTACTTTAGTGGAGTCTTATGTTGAATAAAGCCTAACGGATAGTTTGTTAGGGTCTTCGAGTCTTTTGGATTATTGAGTCTTTATCGTACTTTCTTTTCCCTATTTAAGCTATACTTCTCTTCTGTATTGTGCTTGCAATCATAAAGTATCAATAAGAGTTTCCTTCAAGTCTTATTCTTGATTGTTATCCAGTTTATAATACCAACAGTGTGGTATCAGAGCACAGGCTCTCATATCCGCATCCTATCTCGAATCAATGGCTGAAGTACCCCATGTTCCAAATGCAGCTGCTCCACTCATTCCGGTGTTCCCAGGTGAAGGCTATGAACACTGGAGTCTCCGAATGAAGACCATCCTACGCTCTCGCGAGTTGTGGGATGTTGTCTACTTTGGAATTACTGCTGTGAATGAAGGCGATGGCGATTACAGAGAGGCAAAGAAAAAAAGATGCTTTAGCAATAGCCCTCATCCAACAAGGTATCCATGATTAACTCTTTTCCCGTATTGCTGCTGCAGACTCAGCAAAAGACACCTGGGATACTCTTCGTATAGAGTTTCAAGGTGAATCTCAAGTGCAGGCTGTCAAGTTACAGAGACTTCGAAGGGAATTTGAGAACTTGACTATGAAAAGTGAGGAGATGGTTGGTAACTATTTTTCTCGTGTCATGGCTAATGTTAGCCAACAGAGAGCATATGGTGAGGAGGTTGCTGAACAGAAGGTGGTTGAAAAAGTCCTTAGGAGCCTGTCCCCTAAATTTGATTATGTGATACCTTCAATTGAAGTAGCATTTGATTTATCCACGATAACACCAGTAAGGCTTATGGGAATGTTACAGTCTCAGGAAGAAAGAATTAATTGCAGATCTTCCCTTGATACCAGACTTCCGGCACCGGTCCCTGACCATCAAGATGAACAAGCCCTGCAAGTTTTTCAAGAAAACAACAGAGGCTTTCGTGGTCGTGGTCGTGGATGAGGCATGGTTAGGGGAAGAGGCCGAGGTAGGGGAGGATTCGATAGAAGCAAGGTTCCTCAATGCTATATTTGCAAAAAATATGGTCACTTAAAAAAAGATTGCTGGTACAATGAGGAAGTACAAGCAAATGTGGCAGAAAATGAAGAAAATGGAGAGGCTGCTGAAAATGAAGGAGACCAACATCTGTTGTTAGCATTCAGCACTAATCAAGAAATTGATCTCAATGATCACTTCATGTTAATGACAAACTCCAGTCATGATGGTAACTCTAATCACCTTTAGTTCATTGATTCTGGTTGTTCTAACCACATGACAGGGTCAAAGGCAAGCTTTGTGTCTCTAGATGAAACATGCAAACTGAATGTGCAGTTGGGTGATAAAAAGAAATTAGTTGTTGAAGGAAAAGGCACAGTCAAGATTAACACGAGTTTGAACACATTCAAGCTCCTTGATGATGTGTACTATGCTCCCAAACTTGAGTATAATTTGCTCAGTGTTGGGCAACTCATGAAGAAAGGTTATGCCATACACTTTGATCATGGAAAGTGTGTTATCAAAAGCAGAGAAACGGGAAAGGATCTCATGGAGATTGCAGTGGCCAGTAATAATATGTTCGTGCTAGATGCTACAAGTATGACCTCAGTTAGTGATACTCCCACTAACAAACTTGATGTTGCAGCTCTTCGATGGCACAATCGGTTTGGTCATCTTCACTGGGATGGACTGAAACAATTACATGACAAAGAGATGGTGGTAGGTCTACCTAAGATCAGTACTTCTGTTCAATGTTAAGCCTGCATTATAGGCAAAAAAACAAGAGTCCCATTTCAGTCCACCTCTTGGCATGCAAAAAACAAACTAGAACTTATACACACAGACGTGTGTGGACCTATGCAGGTTCCAAGTCTAGGTAACAGTGTGTACTACCTCTTATTCATTGATGACCTAACACGTATGTGTTGGGTTTATTTTTTGGCTAACAAATTTGATGCCTTTGTGAAGTTTAAAACCCTCAAAACTATGGTTGAAAAAGAAAGTGGGTGTAACATTAAAGTCCTGCGATCCGATAGAGGTGGCGAGTTTTGTTCACAAGAATTCAATAACTTTTGTGTTCAAGCTGGAATCAAAAGAGAACTTACCATCCCATACACTCCACAACACAATGGAGTGGTCGAAAGAAAGAATCGTACCATTATGAACCTGACCGAAGTATGCTGATGGAAAAAGAGTTGCCAAATCATTTTTGGGCTGAAGCAGTAGCTAATGCAGTCTACATCATTAACCGGTCACCCACTAAAGTCCTTCCCAAGCAAACCCCACTACATGCATGGTCAGGAAAGAAACCCTCTATAACACACATGAAAGTTTTTGGATGCATTGCTTATGGTCTAGTACCTTCACAACTGAGGAGGAAACTGGATAACAAATCAGAAAGAAATATATTTATTGGGTACTCCACTCAAAGTCATGGGTTTCGTTTATACAATCCTGACACAAAAAAGTTTTCAACAAAAAGGGATGTAGTCTTTCTTGAAGATTCCAAGTAGAACTGGAAAAAGGAAAAAAATAATGACAGTGACTACACCTTCACCTTTAATCCATTTCCTACAGAAACAACCACTAGTACATCATGTCCTTTGTCAACCCCTACTTCACCACCTACCTCACCACCTACTCATCAATCAAATACCCATTATCCCACGACCATAAACTCTCCCACACCTGATGTTACTACTGCAGGACCATCCAAACGAATCTCCAAAAATCCTGTTTGGTTACAAGATTATCAAAGTGGTGAAGGACTGTCTAATGAAGAAGGTGACATGACTTCCTGTCAATTTGCTCTCAATGTAGCAGACCCACTTACCTATGAGGAGGCAGCCACACGTGAAGCATGGGTGCAAGCAATGCATGAAGAACTCAAGGCCATCGAAAAAAATCAAGCATGGGTACTTGTTGATCTCCCACCTGGGAAGAATCTGATCGGGGTTAAATGGTTGTTCAAAACTAAAGTTGGTTCAAATGGTGAAGTGATAAGATACAAGGCTCGGTTAGTAGCCAAGGGCTACTCTCAACAACAAGGCATTGATTTTCAGGAGACTTTTGATCCTGTTGCTCGGTTTGAAACCATACGAGTTATACTGGCAGTGGCTGCTCAGATGGGGTGGCATGTTCATCAGTTAGATGTCAAGTCCGCTTTCTTGAATGGGGACCTAACTGAATATATATATATGTTGGGCAGTCAGAGGGATTCTCGGTTCCTGGGAAGACAATACAAGTTTATAAGTTAAAGAAAGCCCTATATGGCCTGAAGCAGGCACCAAGAGCCTGGTACTCAAAGATTGATGGGTATTTTGAAAGTCATGGATACAAGCGGAGTCACAATGAACCGAATCTTTATGTCAAACAAAACTCTGCAGGTGATGTCATATATGTATGTCTTTATGTAGATGATATCATTTGCACTTCTTCCTGTGTTAACATGATTACAAAATTTAAACACGGAATGAAACTTCCATTTGAAATGACTGATTTGGGTTTACTTCACTATTTTCTGGGGCTTGAGATAAAACAGACCAAGGAAGGGATATTCTTATGCCAGGAGAAATATGCTCTTAACCTCTTAACTCGTTTTGGGATGAAGAACAACAAGATAGATTCTACTCCTATGAACTGCAATGAGAAGTTATCCCTTGAAGATGGGGCAGAAAAAGCAAATGAAGAGGTCTTTAGGAGCTTAGTCATTCCAGGCCCGACTTAGCCTATGCAGTAAGTTTGATATCAAGATTCATGCAGCAACCCTCCAAGGTACATTTTGGTGTAGCTCGAAGAATACTAAGGTATGTTGCAGGGACCACTCAGTTTAGCATTTGGTACAAGAAGGCAGCTGAAGGAGTTACCCTAGTTGGGTATAGTGATAGTGACTGGGCCAGTTTGCATAGATGATCGGAAAAGTCTGTCTGCTTATGTTTTCTCTCTGGGAAGTGGTGTAGTTGCCTGGAGTTCAAAGAAACAACACACTGTTGCATTGTCAAGTACCGAAGCAGAATACATATCCACAACGGGAGCCACTTGTCAAGCTATTTGGCTTCGAAGGGTTCTTGAGGACCTTGGATTGAAGCAATCAGCTGCAACTGTGATTTATTGTGATAATAAATCAACTATCAATCTGTCTAAAAATCCTGTCATGCACAGCCGCTCAAAACATATTGAACTAAAGTACCATTTTGTTAGAGAAATGGTGATGCAGAAAAAGGTTATGTTGGAGTTTTGTGGCACCAATGAACAACTTGCTGATGTCCTTACAAAAGCACTATCTATAGAAAAGTTTGTGTACTTCAGACACAGGTTGAGAGTAAAGAAGTTTGAATCAAGGGAGGATGATGAAGATTGATTCAAATCCTTCTAGAAGTTGCGAGAACTCTTATTTGAATAAGTCATGCACGTGGAAGAGCTACTTTAGTGGAGTCTTATGTTGAATAAAGCCTAACGGATAGTTTGTTAGGGTCTACGAGTCTTTTGGATTATTGAGTCTTTATCGTACTTTCTTTTCCATATTTAAGCTGTACTTCTCTTCTGTATTATGCATGCAATCATAAAGTATCAATAAGAGTTTCCTTCAAGTCTTATTCTTGATTGTTATCCAGTTTATAATACCAACAGTAACTGCCTACTTAACAAGGTCCGAATTTAATCCTGGAAAGATATAACGGTGGAGATTGATCTCGACGGCGGTTAAACTGACATCCGTCAATAAAATATACAATGTATAAAAAATAATTCGCTGAATAGAACAACAATATTCCATGTTTTCTCGTTGTTACTAATTTTTCTACTAAACTGATACATATTTTCTCATAACTACTATAATTTCCAAATCTTTTTTTTCGTTTAAATCACCACTATATTTAATAATATCTAAGTTAACCAATAATATCAGAATCATGTAATTGCATACAATAGGAAAAATATCCAATTGTATATATTATTGACGCTGGTGAGTTCAACCGCCGTCCAAATCGATAACCACGGTTGGATCTAGCCAAGATTAATGTTGACTGTGTTAAGTAGGTAGTTCCTTCCTTTCAAGACCACTTACAAGCAGTAATCGTCCAATCAACAATTCCTTCTCTCTTTATTACATCGCATGTAACCTCCATATACAACCTACGTTGCTTTAATATATAGACAAACATCATAATCTTTCATTTTTTTTTCTGTAAATCGAAAGATGAAGATGAAGAACTCGTATGCTACTATCTCAGGGGTAAGGTTTGCATCAAACCTTTCCGATTCGACACCATATATGATGTTAACGTATACAAAGTTGAGCCATGAGATCTTCCACGTCAATCCCCTTCTCACCTCTTCAATTATTCGTTTCAGTTAAGAATTATATAAGAAATCAGTCTCTCTACCAAAAAGAATATTAATTTGACATCATCAATATCGCATAACCAAATTGCAGGATTAATATTCGCCAAAATTGCAGATTCAGTTCGATTCAATTGTTCAAATGGACATCATGGTTCTAGGAATGTTAATTCACTACGCTTTTGATTCGTTCCTTCTCCTATTTCTGATTCACCAATCGCCGTTCAAATATAGGAACATTTCTGTTTCTCGTCTGAAAAGAATATCATACATCTCGGTATTTCTTCACAGTTTCCAATTTTTTTTTTCTTTTTGAAATTAGGTGCATGAATCATGTTGCTTCTTTTAAACTTTAATATTTGTTGAGTTTAATCACATCCTTGTGCTTTCTCTATCATGAATTGATAAGTTACTTGACATCGGTGGTGGTTAGTGGATTGAATTGCACAATTGGAAACTTCTAAGTTGTTTCTACAGATGCTTGAAGTTGAATGTGCAAGTAAATTACATCTTACTGATTAGGGTTTATAGTTTTTCAATTGGTAAAGTGATTGATATTTGGGCGTGTTAGCTGCAGTTGTGTGTTATGTTGAAGAGTATTATTAACGAATGGCGATATAGAATCTTATTTTCCGATTAGGCCAGAATGCCAAGAACATGTTCCTAACACCATATTTTAGCCTAAAGTCTGTTCAAAATTGTTTCTATCTCATATTTTCTACTTTTATAAATGATCTCTAATGATGTACATGGAAACTCGGTGATTGTTCAACTATTTATGGTTGGGAAAACTTTAAGTGAAAGAAGATGGAATGTTGCGTCTCATGAAGACGGTCGTTTGGATATAGCAGCAGTGCTTAGGAGGATACAGAGAGGGGTATGGTTTTCGATTGCAAATGTTTTGCACATATTTCTTTAGCTTAAGTATGACTGCACTTTGGTGGTGATCCACTGGGAATTTCTCAATTTGTTTTTAACCAGATACGTTAGTCAATGGTGTGACTGGTTTTTTATATTACATGGCACATTAAATCCATTGTGGTAGTCCATCTTTGCTAAAGAAACGTGATGCTATAGTTAGATGAAATCAACATTGAAATAAAGGAATATTGTTATAAATGCTCACCTAGCATGGCAAGAAATGCGAATTATATAAAATATAGACCACGGTTAGTGTAAACGCAACCTCATCTCCATATGACCGTCAGATCTTGCTACAAGTTGCGATAACCACCATAGATGGTTTTAATGAAGTAGTGAGTGTTGAAAATGATACTACACTCACGTGCACACGTGAGGAAATTCAAAGAAAGGAACGTTGAAGCACATGGTAGAAGGAGTCCAAGTCGTTAGAGCTTTTTATGGTATTTTTCTGTTGAATAAAGTTATGGGTTGTGCGAGTTTGTTGCATGACCGTTTGTTTTTTAGTCTATTTAAAGGAGAGTCTCCTTGATCATTGTATTCACTTTTGCATTCAATAAAAAAGCTCTACTGCATTATTCTATTTGTGTTCTTTATATTCACTGTTTCATCAGTGGTATCAGAGCACAGGAGATTCGTCTGTTCTCTGCAGCATCCTACCCATAGCAATGTCTGATCAAGCTAGCAACCTACCCACTGCACCAACTCCAATTCCAGTCTTCAAGGGAGAAGGATACGAATATTGGAGCATTCGTATGAAGACTATACTGAAGTCCAGAGATCTTTGGGATTTTGTGGAGACTGGTATTGATAAAGCAGAAACTGATGTCGCCAAGATCAAGAATCTGAAAAAGAGAGATGCTCATGCTATGGCTTTAATCCAACAGGCTGTTCATGACACTCTCTTTTCTCGGATAGCATCTGCTTCCACAGCCAAAGAAAGTTGGGAGATTCTGCAAGTTGAGTTTCAAGGTGATGACCAAGTAAAAGGTGTGAAACTTCAAGGTCTTCGCAGAGACTTTGAGAACTTGGTCATGAAGGAAGGAGAACCTGTGGGGGATTATTTCTCTAGAGTCATGGCTATTGTTAGCCAAAAGCGTTCGTATGGGGAGGAAGTGACAGATCAGTCCATAGTTGAGAAAGTTTTGAGGAGTCTTACTCCAAACTTTGATCATATTGTACCTTCTATTGAAGTTGCATTTGATCTTTCAAAACTCTCACCTATTAAGTTGATGGGCACCTTGCAGTCGCAGGAGCAAAGAATGATGGGCAGAAGTAATGAGGTGAAGAACTCCAGTGAGGAACATGCTCTTCAAGTCATGCAAAAATTCAATCGATCTCAAAATGCAAATGGCTCTAGCAGCCGTGGACGTGGTATGATCAGGGGACGTGGAAGAGGTCGTGGATTGGATAGAAGTAGAGTCCCACAATGCTATGTTTGCAAAAAATATGGTCACATATCAACTGATTGTTGGTACAATCAAGAACCTCAAGCTAATGTGGCCGAGACAAGTGAAAAAGAGGAGGCCAGTGATGATCAACATTTGTTCATGGCACTTGTTGATACTGAGAAGGAAGATCAGGTACAAAGTAATAATCTCTGGTTCATCGATTCAGGCTGTTCTAATCATATGACAGGATCAAGAGCTAGCTTTACTCAGTTGGATCAAACTTTTAAAGTGGATGTCCAACTGGGAAACAGAAAGAAACTAGCTATACAAGGAAAAGGGACAGTGAGAATCAATGCTGGTGCCATGGGATCCAAGCTCTTGGATGATGTTTATTATGCACCGACCTTGGAGTACAATCTCCTTTCAGTAGGTCAGCTGATGAAGAAGGGTTATTCGCTTCTGTTTGAACATGATAAGTGTATCATCAAGAGTCAAGGTGTGGAAGTAATGAAGATACATGTATTGAGCAACAACATGTTTCTGCTAGATGTTTCATCTCCTGCAGTTGTAACCTCTGATGCTGATCCTACTTCACACTTATGGCATAAAAGGTTAGCCCACTTGAACTTTGATAGTATGAGAATGTTACATGATAAACACATGGTTGAAGGTCTGCCCAAGATAAACAGAAATGCCAGATGTGAAGGGTGCTTATTGGGAAAACATTCCAGATCACCCTTTACATCTCATTCATGGAAAGCCAAAGCCAAATTGGAACTTGTTCATGCTGATCTCTGTGGTCCCATGCAAGTGAAGAGTCTTGGTCATAGTCTCTATCATTTTATCTTATTAGATGACTTTACCAGGATGTCTTGGGTTTATTTTCTGGCAAATAAATCTGATGCTCTTGCAAAATTCAAAGTCTTTAAAAATATGGTTGAGAATAAGTGTAAAACTACTATTCAAGTCCTCAGAACAGATAGGGGAGGTGAGTTATGTTCAAAGGACTTTGATGAATTCTGTGAAGCCTGTGGGATAAGAAGGGAGTTAACTACTCCATATACCCCACAGCTAAATGGGGTAGTTGAAAGGAAAAACAGGACTGTCATGGGTATGGTAAGGAGTATGCTAAAAGAAAAGAGACTTCCAAATTTTCTCTGGGCAGAAGCTGTGGCTACAGCTGTGTATGTACTGAATAGGTCACCTACCAGTGCTTTAATAGATCAAACACCTATTCAAGCATGGTCAGGTGAAATTCCGGATGTGTCCAAGCTCAAGGTATTTGGCAGTCTTGGATTCAAACATGTGTATGCTCAAGGCAGAAAGAAGTTGGATGATCAATCTCAAAGATTGGTGTTCATTGGATACTCAACTCAAAGTCCATCCAGTTATCGAATGTTTAATCCCTCAACTAAACAGTTTGAGTCCAGCAGAGATGTTACAATTCTAGATGAGGCTGCATGGAATTAGGAAGGAATGAACAAAAAGGAAAAAGTGTTATTTGATCTATCATATGAGGACCCATTCCCTACTCAAGCTAATGAGGTAGACTCTACCTCTCTAGCTGCAGACACGGTTGGTACTGGTGAAGCTACTGTTTCACCTACTGAGGAGTCTCAATCAAGAAATATTTCTCATGAAGGGTCACAATCAAACAGCCCAGGTACTGTTCAGTCCTCACCTATCAATTTGAGACCCTTATCTGACATATATGCAGCTACTCGTGAGTTGGAACCAGAAGAATACATACATATGCAATTTGCATTAAGTGTATGTGATCCAATGTATTATTATGAGGCTGCAAAGAGGAAAGAATGGATAGCAGCCATGAGGGAGGAACTAGCTTCCATTGAAAAAAACAATACATGGGATCTAGTTTCATTACCTCATGGAAAGAATGTTGTTGGTCTAAAATGGCTGTTCAAAACCAAGTTGGGTCTGGATGGGAAGATTGTTAAACACAAGGCAAGATTAGTTGCTAAAGGTTACTCTCAGAGGAAAGGAATAGACTTTGAAGAAACTTTTGCCCCAGTTGCTAGGTTTGAAACAATTCGAGTGGTTCTTGCTGTTGCTGCTCAAAGAGGTTGGCTTTTACATCAATTAGATGTAAAGTCTGCCTTTCTGAATGGGGAGCTGAATGAGGATATATATGTTGAGCAACCAGAGGGCTATGAAGTGACAGGAGCAAAGGAGAAGGTGTATAAACTGAAGAAAGCTCTATATGGCCTTAAACAGGCCCCTAGAGCTTGGTATGCTAAGATTGATGGATACTTCACTGAAAATGGGTACAAAAGAAGCTTGAATGAACCAACATTGTATGTGAAACAAGTCAACAACAAAGATGTTATCTATGTATGCTTGTATGTAGATGATATTGTATGCACCAGTTCAAGTGATCAACTTATAAGAGATTTCAAGGAAGGTATGAAGCAAGTGTTTGAAATGACTGATATGGGGTTATTACAGTTTTTCCTTGGTCTAGAAATCAAACAGAAGAATGATGGAGTGTTTGTAAGTCAAAAGAAGTATGCTGGTCATCTCCTTAATCGATTTCATATGAAAGGCTGCAAAGAAGAGTCAATGCCAATGAGTTTTGGAGAAAAGTTTCAAGTGGAAGATGGTGAGGATAAGGTGAATGAGACTATGTACAGAAGTCTTGTAGGTGGTCTCATGTATCTCGTCCAGATTTAGTATATTCAGTTGGGGTATTGGCTAGGTTCATGCAGGCTCCATCAAAGAACCATTTGGGTGCAGCCAAAAGAGTTCTAAGATATGTTGCAGGAACTACTGACTTGGGCTTGTGGTATGAAAGAAGAAACAATGTTGATCTAATGGGGTATACTGATAGTGATTGGGCTGGCTGTTTAGATGATCGAAAAAGTGTATCTGATAATGTCTTTCTTATTGGTAATTCAGCTGTTTCTTGGTGCTCAAAGAAACAACATACTGTGGCCTTATCAAGCACTGAAGCAGAATATATCTCAGCTACAGGGGCTACTTGTCAAGCAGTGTGGTTGAGAAGGATACTTAGTGATCTTGGAATTGTGCAGGAACAAGCAACGGTTGTGTATTGTGATAGTAAGTCAGCCATTAATCTGTCCAAGAATCCCATCATGAACAGCAGGTCCAAACATATTGAACTTAAGTACCACTTTATTAGAGACATGGTTAATCAAGGTCAAGTTAAGCTTGAATTCTGTGGAACAAGTGAGCAACTAGCAGATTTAATGACAAAGGCAGTGACTAGAGAGAAGTTAGTGTACCTGAGGCTGAAGATTTGTGTGCAGGAGTGTGTATCAAGGGGGGGTGTTGAAAATGATACTACACTCACGTGCACACGTGAGGAAATTCAAAGAAAGGAACGTTGAAGCACGTGGTAGAAGGAGTCCAAGTCGTTAGAGCTTTTTATGGTATTTTTCTGTTGAATAAAGTTATGGGTTGTGCGAGTTTGTTGCATGACCGTTTGTTTTTTAGTCTATTTAAAGGAGAGTCTCCTTGATCATTGTATTCACTTTTGCATTCAATAAAAAAGCTCTACTGCATTATTCTATTTGTGTTCTTTATATTCACTGTTTCATCAGTGAGGTTATAGTATCAATATCAGTTTTGTTATGGAGCTCTCAGTTTGACTTAAAATTCAGAATATAGTTCTTTGTTGTATCTATTCTCATGCTAACTTTTTATAATATGCAGTTCGTCAAGTTGTATTGTTGAGTGCAACTTAGCCCTTAACCGAACCCAATCAGGAATTTATGAATCCAAATCCTGTTAAGGTTATTTCTTTTAGCTTTATAATTTACTTGGATTTTGACACTTAAAAGGAAATTGTTGCAGAAAATTTTTAATTCTATAGGCTGCAATTTGCTTTTCTATATAATAACATGATTTTTTGTCAGGTTGTTGTAGGGTTAGAGGATTTAGCTACCAACTATGATTTTATGCGGATAGTCGAGGTACTGTGATTTGCTATTTGGTACTATTTCATTTCTGTATAACCAATTCAGACCTTAGTTATAGACAACTTTTGAGTTTAATAAATAAAAAAAATGAGGTTTCTAGCTTTTAAATGTAGGTGTTGGGAGATCGAGCATGAGATGAACGCTTAGTTACATTGCTAGACAAATACCACAATTCAAGAAGGTTTTTTTCTATCTTGCTATTACCAATATTTATGTTTTTTTTTTCTTTCTTGGTGATTTCACATAAGACGTTTGAAGTCTATTTGATAATTTCAATTTTCAATTAGTTTGCAAGTTACTAGTTCATAGGTGTGAATCTTTTTAGGAACATAGTTCTGGCTTTTGTTTTGTAAAAGAAGGAAGCATCCTGAGTTGAGATATTGATGTTTTCCAATACATACATTTCCCTGTACTTTGGGATGTTTTAGTAACAAATCTGTTATGAGTGGATAATTAATTGAGTTTATCTTGGATTTGCAGGATTTGATGTTGATTATGAAGATTGATGAAGTTTTGAAATTGCTCCGGAAGATAGAAGAAAAGTCAGAGTTTGAGCAGAAGAAAGTCAAGTAAAAAAAAGAGAGTACGGACCGTACCAGGTTAGGTACGGACCGTACCAGGTTAGGTACGACCCGTATGCAGAAGATGAAGAGCCCGTACTCATCTATGGGAGTATGGCCCCTAAGATTGCACCACCTCAATTCAAATTCAAGTGATTATAGACCGTATTGGTAAAGTATGGCTCGTACGAAGTTAAAACAGAAACCTTAAATTAGGGCTATTTATGCAATGCGACGACCAATTAAGGGAGGATCGCGATTTGGATGCTGAGAACAACTTATTGGAGTTAGAAGAGAAGATTAGGAGGTCCAGAAACTTGAAATATGAAGATCCAGCCATTTGGTTTGCGTTTAAACGCGTAGATCGACTCTGTTTGCTTTCGTTTTTGGTTTCTACATATGCTATGTCGGTATCCAGATCTATGCTCATTTCAATTTATGCTATGATAGGCTAAACTTTGCTAGCCATTCAGGTTAAAGATGATTCTTGTACTGGCTTGATCTCAATGTTTGGTTTTAATGTATGATTGTGTGATTTTAGTAAAGTTTCGTTATTGCACGCTTATGATGTGTATGAGTGCACGTTTGTATTGATTATAGATATGATTTGTGTGATTATATTAGTTCTTTTTATGAAAATCCACAATTCTTGTTTATTTCATTTCTTGTTTGCAATCGTTAGTTTCTTTAAACAAATCATCTCATTACATCGGTAGTATATCGATAGACGATCGAGTATTGGGAGCCACTATATCTACGGATTGTTATCCGGTTCTTACCATTATTATATTGCATCCCGATAGTTCTTTTGATGATTACCATTTTAAAACATAACACGTGTAACCATTTTCTATAACAAAAACATATTACTATTTGCACAAACCACATATGTTGTAAAGAAGTGCCTTTCTTTACCCTACTATGCTAATACACATTTTTAAAACACTAATTACCTTCTTATACTTGATATCAATATCATTTAAAATTTGGTTTTAAAGGGGTTGGAAGTTTGTTTCCATCAGCGGTGACAAACAACAAAGGGTGCGTACCGAGGCTCTTCAGTTATTTAAGGATGGCAATTCTCCTCTATTGGTGAGTGGATTTTTTAATTTTTGATTTTAATAATCGGGCAATAATTTTGTAAAATATACATTGTGAAGAGTATCTTTAAATTTTGGGTGTCTGTGTAGATAACAATGGATGTAGTTGCTAGAGGGCTAGATATTCCAGATGTTGAAGTTGTAATATATTACAGCTTCCCTTTGACCACAGAGGTGTTGCACACTCATTCTTCATGAAGAGAATAAGGTAATTTCCAAAAAGTATCTTATTTACATTCTTCGATTGTGACCATTGCACAATGGAAGTTTGGTATACAATAAAATGCATCTTAGCACTTTCTGATGAGCTGATAAATATTCTTAGAGAAGGAGGACATAATGTACCTACAAACCTTTTGAATTTCGGTACTTATGCACAGAAAAAGGTTTGTGTTTTGTGATGGGAAAAACGCAACCGACCACAAACGGTAAACAACAAAATGCGTAATTAATCTTCGTTTGATCAAAACTTTCCCGACCCGACTGAACCTGTTAGGATGCAAACGAATAGGGTATTCCAAAACAACCAAAAACAGCCCCAAATCACTATACAAATAAAATAGAGAGACACCGAAATTTAAGCATGGAAAACCCCTCAAACGAGAGAGTAAAAACCACGGGACTATTAGAGCCGCTTCATATCCATTATCACCAAATCAAGAGCAATACAAAGTCTTCTCTAGGTAAACTAGAGGCATACAATAATTATCATACACTTGGAATCGCTAAACAACAAGTATATGGAATCATAAACAAAGATAAATGAGATAAATCACCAAATGGAGTTACTCCCAAACCCGAACACGATCTTCTTCTATCAGACGAACCCACAAAGAATCACTCTTGTGTGTGTCTCGTACCAAGAAGACGAAACAGAGCACTCACCAAACATCTCTCTTTTCTTTGTTTCTTTTCTGTCGAGATATCACAAGCACACACAGAACCAACCACAAATCTTTGTTGTAGTTATTAACCAAAAGAAGATGGCTTCAAGCATTTAACTCATCTCACCAAACCAACTTTAAATCCAATTTGACTTTTTTTGTTGATATCAGTCAGAAGCAATCAGAGAAAAATATAATTTTTTTTTCTTTCTTTTGGGCTGAATAGATTTGGGCTCATGTGCCAAAAATAAGTCTAACAAATCTCCCCCTTTTTCACCTATGAGGAAGAGTTCGCTATCCTGGCGATCGAGCAACATGTCTTCAACTTTTCCCTTGCCAAAGCTTTAGTCAACATATCGGAACAATTATCATCGGTGTGGACTTTATCAAGTTCAAACAACTTGTCTTCAAGACCATCACTAATCTAATGATACCTCACATCAATATGCTTTGTTCTTTTATGGAACATAGAATTTTTAGCAAGGTAAATAGCGCTTTGATTATCACAAAGAACTACGTAGCGCTGTTGCATAAAGCCAAGCTCTTGCATAAATCTTTTCAACAATAATAGTTCTTTGTTGCTGCCATATACTCAGCTTCGGTGGTGGACAAAGCAACACACTTTTGAAGTCTTGATTGCCATGACACAACTCTCCCTGCAAAAGTTATCAAATATCTAGAAGTAGATTTCATGTTGTCCTTATTTCCTGCCATATCAGAATCAGTATAACCAACAAGTATCAGCTCTCCATTTCCAAATGTTATACCAAATCTGGAAGTACCACGCAAATATCTAAGAATCCACTTAACTGCTTTCCAATGCTTCTTACCTGGATTTGACAGAAATCGACTAACAACACCTACTGCATGGGCAATGTCAGGTCTTGTACACACCATTGCATACATCAAGCTTCCAACTGTCGAGGCATATTGAACTCTATCCATTTCTTCAATCTCCTCCTTAGAAGAAGGGCAATCTTTATCATTTAACTTAAAGTTGGGAGTAAGAGGTGAACTAACCTCTTTGGCTTTAGCCATGTTGAATCTACAAAGCACCTTCTCAATGTATTGCTCTTGTGACATGTGTAGCTTCTTTGATGCTCTATCTCTAGTAATCCGAATGCAAAGAATATGTTTTGCTGGCCCCAAATCTTTCATAGAAAATGACTTGCTCAATTCTTTCTTCAGCTGAACAATTCTCTTTGCATTCTTGTCAACAATCAACATGTCATCAACATAAAGTAATAAAATGATGAAATCATCATCACCAAACCTCTGAAAGAAAACATAGTGGTCTGAAGTAGTCTTTCGGTAGCCTTGCTCCCCCATGACTGACTTAAATTTCTTGTACCACTGTCTTGGTGCTTGCTTCAACCCATAAAGACTTTTCTGAAGTTTATAGACATAGTCTTCTTTACCCTTAAACTGAAAACCTTCAGGTTTCTCCATATAGATTTCCTTATCCAAGTCACCATGAAGGAATGCTGTCTTGACATCCATTTGCTCAACCTCAAGATCAAGACTAGCTGCCAAACCAAGAATCACCCGAATGAAACTCATCTTTACGACAGGAGAGAAAATCTCAACAAAATCAATACCCTCTCTTTGACTGAACCCTTTGACAACCAATCTAGCCTTGTACCTAGTCCGTGAGGTATGTTCTTCAGTCTTCACTTTGTAAACCCACTTGTTTTTCAAAGCTCTCTTGCCCTTAGGCAGTTTCACCAACTCAAAAGTATTGTTCTCATACATGGAATTCATCTCATCTTGCATGGCTTCAACCCACTCCCTTTTATGCTCATCTTCCATGGCCTCTGTATAACACTCGGGCTCTCCTCCATCAGTGAGTAACAAATACTCACCAGTAGAAAAACGGGTGGAAGGATGATGATCTCTTATAGACCGCCTAAGTGGGACAAATGCTGGCATATCTTGTACTGGTAGTCAGGGTGGAAATCCTCACCTGGCTCAAACTGCTCTAGAATATCAACGTTATCAGTACCATGTTGTTCATCATCTTGAACATCATCTCCATTATGTGTCTCGGTTTGCTGAGGAGGAACCTGATCCAAATCAGTAAGATCATCAGTTTGTTAAGGAACTATCTTTGTGTTCTCAATATCTTTCAAACCCTGATCGTCCATGAACACCACATCACGACTTCTTACGAGTTTCTTTAGAACCGAATCATATAACCTGTATCCAAACTCATCTTGCCCATAACCAAGGAATATACAAGGCTTGGTCTTCACATCAAACTTTGATCTTTCATCTTTGGGAATATGCACAAAAGCCTTGCATCCAAAGACCCGCAAATGACGATACGAAACATCTTTGTTACTCCAAACCCTGTCACGAACATTAAAAGACAAAGGAACACAAGGAGTTAGATTAATAACATTTACCGTCGTATTCAAAGCTTCACCCAAAAAGGATTTAGGCAACCCTGCATGTGAGAGCAGACATCTAACCCTCTTAACCAAAGTTCTATTCATTCGTTCTGCTAAACCATTCAACTGTGGTGTCTTTGGAGGAGTCTTTTGGTGTCGAATACCTTTCTCTCTACAATAAGCATCAAAAGGACCAATGTACTCACCTCCATTATCTGTCCGAATACACTTAAGCTTCTTCCCATTCTGTGTCTCAACTAGGGCATGAAATTGCTTAAACACATCTAATACTTGATCTTTAGATTTCAAAGAATAAGCCCAAAACTTTCTTGAATGATCCTCGATGAATATGACAAAGTATAAACAACCACCAAGTGATCTAGTCTTCCTGGGACCACGTACATCGGAATGCACCAAATCAAGTATATTTTCTTTTCTAGAGGGAGGATGACTCTTAAAGGAAACTCTAGTTTGCTTACCTTCCAGGCAATGAGAACACTTCTTCAAATGAACATCATGCACACCGGACAAGACATTTTTCTTCAACAATAGAGACATCCTCTTTTCACTCATGTGACCAAGTCTCTTGTGCCACAATTCGGTCATATCAGAATTCATCAATGAGTGGACCGAGTCTCTAGAGATCTTCGGATGTGTCATGTATAACGTTTAACTTCTTTTACCTCTTTCCACGACCAGAGAACCACGAGTGAGTTTTCACATTCCATGACCAAGGTTACTGTGGTAGCCATCATCATCAAGTAACCCAGCGGGTATCAAATTAAGTCTAATATCTGGAACATGTTTTACATTGTGTAAAATTAACTCCATTCTAGTATCATACTTCAAACAAACATCCCCAACACCAACAATCTTAGATAGCCCATTATTACCCATCTTCACACTCCCAAAGTCACCAGGAGTATAAGATGAAAAAAAAAATCACTTTGTGATGTCACATGACAAGTAGCACCACTGTTAACAACCCAACTCGAATCATCATGTGCAAGGTTAACCATATCATAATCACAACAAATAAAGAACTCTTCTGTAGCAGTATTAACTTCAACAGTGTCATTACTACCATCATCTTTCTTATGGTTGTTCTTTTGGTTGTTGTAATTGGCCTTTTTGTTCTCCTTCTTCAATTGTCTGCAGAATCTAATTGTGTGACCTTTCCCACCACAATGATAACACTAAAAGTTAGCAAAGTTCCCTTGAGACTTGCTACGATGCTTCCCTCCGCTACTCGGACCTCTACTCTAACTTCTCCACTTTTTTTCTGTGACTAAAACATCTGAATGTGAAGAGGAACCTTGTGACTTTCTTCTCATCTCTTCATTTAAAATACTCCTTTTAGCCAATTCCATAGTGATAACACCATTTGCTACAGAGTTGGACAATGATGTCCTAAAGGTCTCCCAAGAATCTGGTAAAGTGCCGAGGAGACATAAACCTTGTAAGTCGTCTTCAAACTTGATACCCATTCCTGCAAGCTGATTAACAATTCCCTGAAAAACATTCAATTGATCAGTAACAGGAGTACCATCATGGTATTTCAAGTTTATCAACTGCTTAATCAAGAACAACTTATTGTTCCCAGTCTTCCGAGCATACAACTCCTCAAACTTGTTCCACAAGGTACGAGCATGAGTCTCCCCGCTAAAATGGTTCAAAACATTATCATCAACCGACTATCGGATATACCCGCAAACCTTTCTATGTAAAATATTTCATTCTTCACCTGTTTTATCTTCATGTTTATCAGTGGTAAACATAGGAAAATAATAATCCTTCACATAAAGAAGCTCTTCTCTCTTGCCTTTCCAAACATGATAATTAGAACCATTCAGATTCACAATCCTACATGTATTAGCTTCCATTGTTCAAACAAGTCTAAACCTAATAACAAGAGCCAATGGCTCTGATACCAGTCTGACGGAAAAATGCAACCGACCGCAAACGGTAAACAACAAAATGCGGAATTAATCTTCGTTTGGTCAAAACTTTCCCGACCCAAATGAACCTGTTAGGATGAAAACAAATAGGGTATTCCAAAACAACCAAAAACAGCCCCAAATCACAATGCAAATAAAATAGAGAGACTCCGAAATTTTAGCTTGAAAACCCCCTCAAAGGAGATAGTAAAAACCACGGGACTACTAGAGCCGATTCAAATCCACAATCACCAAATCAAGAGCAATACAAAGTCTTCTCTAGGTAAACTAGAGGCATACAATAATCATCATGCATTTGTAATCGCTAAACAGCAAGTATATGTAATCATAAACAAAGATAAATGAGAGAAATCACCAAATGGAGTTACTCCCAAACCCGAACACGATCTTCTTCTATAAGACAAAACCACAAAGAATCACACCCTTGTGTGTGTCTCGTACCAAGAAGACGAAAGGAGAGACTCCCCAAACTATCTCTCTTTTCTTTGTTTCTTTTCTGTCGAGATATCACAAGCACATACAGAACCAAACACAAATCTTTGATGTAGTTGTTAACAAAAAGAAGATGGCTTCAAGCATTTAACTCATCTCACCAAACCAACTTTAAATCCAATTTGACTTTTGTTGGTGATATCCGTTAGAAGCAATCAAAGAAAAATATAATTTTTTTTCTTTCTTTTGGGTTGAATAGATTTGGGCTCAATATGAGCCAAAAATAAGCCTAACATATTGTTCTTTCTGAATGTCCACTCAGTTTGTAAGTCAACTTTGGTGAACATGTTTGTAAAGTTTGATTTAATTTCAGAAAACCGGGATGAGTACAAAACTAGTTTAAATAAGATCCAAAATACTCATGATGGAACAGTTGACTTAGCATATATCTACACAATCTTGCATCAATTTATTAGTTCTCTCATCCTTGCTTCCAATCTCTCAAATATAGAACTATTACACCATGCCGCAAAAACCGGATTACCCAAGTAGATTTTTGTCACCGCAAATCGGCCGCAGAAGGCGTTTTGCGACCGTTTTTCTACTGACGGCAGAAAAGATTGAAGCAAGCTACGAGGGTGCTGAAATTTTAACAGTGGAAAATTCGAAACTTTTAACATCCAAGCTCAAAAGAAAAGTAGATTCAATTGATCATTATTTTTTTTTTGTTCGACAATAGCAACTAGCAACGCCAAGAACTTGGGGCCTAATGGATTTTCAAAATGGACGGTGCAATAATTCTTAATGGGCCAAGAGTGGGCTAAGAATTTATGCAAAGAAGAAGACGGCAATTAAAGAAATTAACCGGAATTAACGTGGCTACTGGATAAATATTTCGAGTGCAAGATATAGAATTCAAGATGGCAGCTTGTGGAGACAAGTATTTCGATGTGAACAGTAGCATTGTACAAAACAAAACGGTAGTCTCATGCTCAAAAAAATTGTTGTTGAAGATCAATTGGTTATTTTTATTTTCGGAATAATTAAGAATTGAGGGTGAGAGTTACCCGATAAGAATCCGGCCAAAAGAAAGAAAGAGCAAAGAGATAAAGACACTCAAAAATTCAGGGGAGAGAACTTTTTGTTGAAGTCCTATTGGTAAAACAGGCAAAACATATCAAGAACGAGTTTATTATTATAAGTGTTGGAGATAAACGGGTAAAAACAACCCATGAACACAAAACACCATGCGATGTTTTGGAGCAGCATGATCTTGACTCGATATAGATTAGATTAATCGAAAACTCACACAAAACAATAGTCTTATCCCATGTTTATACTGAAATAAAACTATGAACCTATCCTACTCATATACTATGTCTAATCGTATACTAACTCAAACAAAGCAATGTTAAACATAAAATAAACCTAACTCTCTGACCCAACAAACTATGACGAGACTTTTAGCCCGGTTGTCAATCCGGCCACCGTTCGAACTGTTTTGAGCATTGCGTTATTTCATAGATGGGAGATAAACCAACAGGATGTCAGAAATGCATTTCTACACGGGCATCTATCCGAGACAGTTTTCATGCACCAGCTGATGGGTTTTAGGGATCCTTCATATCCTAATCATGTTTGTCGTCCGAAGAAGTCCCTCTATGGCCAAAAATAGGCGCCCCGTTCCTGGTACCAACGCTTCACCGACTAGGTCACCACGTTGGGATTTCACCATAGCTCATGTGACCAATCTCTTTTAATCTACAGACATGGTTCAACTACCGGCTATCTTATTCTCTATGTGAACGATATCATTCTCACCACCTCATCACCGGAGCTCAAACAACACTTGTTGACCAGGCTCTCCACAGAGTTTGCTATGAAAGATCTCATCCCACTTAGCTATTTTTTGGTAAAGACACCAATGGATTATTTGTGTCACTAACACAAGCATGCATTGGATATCTTAACTCGTGCTAAAATGGCAGACTGTAATTTGGTACATACTCCGTTTGACACTGCCGAGAAGTTAAGTTCTATGGCTGCGGACTTGATTGATGACCCCACTATATTTCGTAGTTTGGCCGGGGCATTACAATACTTGTCGTTACTCGATTAGATATCTCTTATGCAGTTCAACAAATATATATGCACATGCATGCTCCTCTTACCAGTCACCTACATGCCCTCAAACGTATTTTGAGATATGTCAAAGGCATACTTACCATGGGCCTTTACATGCGTAGCATCCCACTATCTACACTCATCTCCTATACATATGCTGATTGGGCGGGTTGTCCCGATGCCTGTCGTTCCACCTCTGGTTGTTGTGTCTATCTGGGGGACAATTGTAACGAACCAACTTCCGAGTTATTATTATAATATAATCCTATTATATTATATGGGTGTAAATAAATAAAAAGGAAAGTTGTAGGATTGTTACAAATGTTTAGTTTGTAGTTTGGATGAAAGAAGTTAAATTGAAAGTGCAGGGTCTAAAATGTAAAATTTGAAAATTCTGATTGTTAGGGGGGCTGCGTGAAACACATAGAGAGTGTGTGTGTGTTCTTGTGTTTCCAAAGAAGAGGATAAAATAGGAGCTGGGATCACAAATTGGAGTTCTTGCATGCGAAATCTGAAGGTGTTGGTGTGCTTATCATCTTCTAAGCATCAAGTAAGCCTCCCTTTCAATATTTGATTCACTATTGAAGTGTTCTTGGTGGGTTTTGGGTGAAATCCAATTTGGGTTGAGATTGGGTGAAATAGATGTAAGACTAATAGTTATCTAGCTTAAATTGAAGTAATGGGAGGTGAATAAAATCATCTAAACATCTAATTTTGGTAATTCAAGAATTAGGGTTTTTGGTGGAAATTTGGTTTTTTTTTTATTTAATGATGTTAGAATGCTAAGTTGAAGTTAGTTAAGTGTATAGGGAGTTAATAGACACACAATTAACAATAAAGAACCAATTTTTATGGTGTTTTGTAAAATGGGAGTTTGGTGGAACTTGAATGATTTCCTAAACGGGTTATTTGGGTTAAGGGAGTTTTGGGTGGTGTTTGAATGGTATATGAGTGTTGTGGCATGTCCATGAACACTAGACTAAGTTGAAACCCCATTCATAATGGGTGATTTATGAAATTAAAGTGTTGGTGTAAATTGGGTGAAACCCAAACGAGTCAAAATGGGTAAATGATTGTGTAGAGAGGTTAAAACTTGTTTAAGGTGTAATTAATCATGTTTAGAATAGGTGTAATCCCTAAGGTCTAGGGTGTGTGTTAGACCTCAATTGGAAATGGTCAATTGGATGTTTGACTATTATAGGCCAAATGGGTCAACTTGGGTTGAAAGGTTGTTTATGGGTATTGGAGGTTTGGTTAAGGTTGTAATGACCAAACTAAGTTAGAATCTTGATTCTTAGATCATAACGGTGTGTTGGGTGTCAATTGGTGATCAATAGATTACTAATTGTAAATGGTTTGTATAGGTGATCAAGTGGTAAGGAAGCTAGCTTGGAGGAACAAGCGGGGTCATCGTTAGCAAAAGGTTAGTGCTTTGCACTTACTTAGTAATGATAGGTGGTAGTGAAGGCACATATTTCATATACTTGTTGATTTTGTTGATTATCATATGTGCATTCGTGTGTAAGTTTTTTTGGTGAATTTGCTTGTGGCGAAAGTATGCAAGGGGTGGGTACTTAAGGAGCTTGAGGTCTATGAACCTCACAATTTAGTATGGTAATTGTAGTAGTTGAATTACATATGAATTTTATGGCTTTATTGTATGGCTATGATGAATGTAAAGTAGGGTGGATTAGTAATCTTAAGTCTTTTGAAGTTTACAAATGGAAACGGTGGGATTGGGGTCTTTGAACCCCACATGTCAGGGATAACGTATGGGTTATAGGATTGAGTTAGTAATTTGTGTGTGTGCACTTGTTGTATGAATAAGGTCGGTGTTTGAGGTTTAAGAACCTCACATGTGGTAGCTGTCACCCCCCAACCGACGGCGGAAACGTCGGGGCGGGACATGTAGACTGTTCAAAAGCACGAGGTTGACTATATTGAAATATATTAATTATCAAATTTCATTGCAACATTAATGACACAACAATCCAAGAAAAACAACATAATTGAAATACATAAGTTCTTTATTTAATTTAACTAGGTCCAAGCCTATGTGTAGCACATCTTGATCACACTCACACATTAGTACCTGAAACATGAATAAAATAAAGTCAACTAAAAAGTTGGTGAGTATAACACAGGTTTGTATATAGATAGCATATAGTTTGTAAAACAAATCCTTACACAACATGATAAATAAGGCATTTATGAGGAGCAGCTATTGTGTAACCAAGTATAATCAAACTTTTTTAACTAGCATGCAAAATTGTGTTGTCGGTATCAATCACCCTACCTGGGTGGGTTTGTCAGACTCAATAGATCTATCATTGAAAACAGTCGGCTTGAATAGTTAATGATTGCACATAAGTGTTCACAAAAGTTAGTACACATAGCACTCGGGCATAAAGCTCAAATTGCACACATGAATGCAATTAGGATTTGTACTTGTGTTGTTTGTGTAAATGTAAACAGTAGTTTGAGTAGTGTTCATGTTTCACCCCAAAAATGTAAAAGAGTAAAAGGGGCCATGTATACTCACTTGGTTCAAGGTGTAGCTAAACACGGGAGACTAGATTGAAATTTGATCCTTGCAACTCACCATGTTAACCTATTGTATAATGTATATTTGGATTATTAGAGGGTACAATAGTCTATGTTTAAGATTTGAATCGGTTGTGTGTGACAAGTGTTGAAGTGGTAAGTATTAGTGGTCCGTACTTGAATGAGGTATTTTATAAAATAAGGAATTTAAATAAATAGTTCTAAAATAATTAAACTAGGTTTTGAGTTTGAATAACTAAATAATTTTAAATAATTATTATTTAATAATTTAGTTATAACATTAGTTGTGTGATTTATCTTATTTAAATAAATAATTTATTTATTTATTTATAAAGACATGTAACAAAAATATTTATTTATAAAAGTGTGTAAAAAGTAAAATATATTTACCTTTGTAATAAATAACTTTCATTTATTTATTTTTCCTTTTAAAAAAAATAAGTATTGTTTTTCTTTAATGAAGTTAATATTTTATAACTTTTATAAAATTAGTTGTTTTTATTTAGAAATTAATTTAAATATTTAAAGTTTTGTCTTAAAAGTTTAATATGCAAATTAACACTTTAATTCGAATTAAATCGAAATTTATATTGAAATTTAATGATTCTGCTTTTATTCTGCTATAAATGTTTCAAGGTTTATAAAAATATTTTTTATAAAATTTTTGGAGTTTTAGAAATGGTGTTTAAAAATATAAACAGGCCACCCGGTTCGAACCCGGGTGGATCCTGTGTGAGTGTTGCATGAATACCGCTGGACCAGTGAGGCTATAAGCGTACAAGTCCAGTCCGGCTGGTTATTAACGTGTAACGAAATGGTATCCGGGTTTAAAGGTTCAGGGTGTGTGCAAAAAGGCCGGACTAGTGGGTTTCGAACCCACGCCTTCGGCGGCGGAGTGACTTACCGGCCGGACCAGGTGGTTTCGCTGGATTATAATGGATTTGAAAAATTTAAAAACACAAGTTCAGATCAAAACCAAAATTAGATTAGCGCCAAGAACAAGGAAAACCCTAGAATTCAAATCGGCTCGAATCTGTATTGTTAGTATGAATTGATATAAGGCTATCGATCAGGGTTCGATTACGATCCTACTGATGTAAAACTTACACGTTGAGATTGGGCAACAAGTGCTGACGGCTACGAGGTTGGTTCTGACTGTTCTTCGTGATCGAGAGGATTCTAGAGATGAAATGCGGGTTCGCCAGAGGTTGGGAGAGTTTGTGTGGTGGTATACGCGTGAGGGTGTGTGATTTAATTCGTTTAATTTTATTCGAATTAACCAATTTGATTTCAATTTGACCGAAACGTTTTTGCGAGGCTGATTTCACGTTATTCCATTGAATTGGAAATGAATTGAGTCTGATAGTAGTCCAGGTTCACTCGAGGTCGACTAGAGCATGATTTCAGGGATTGAATACGCGTTTTTTTACACGAATTAAACTTAAAATGATACGGTTTGACTTTCAGGGTCAAATTCGTTTGAATTTGAACCTTGCCCTCTAAATCGATCAAATTGGGTTGTTGTTTGGGCCGAGATTGGTCGATTTCTGTTGGTGAACCCTCGAGGAGTCCAATTCGACACTGATCCAGCGACGGCAGTCTTGAATCAATCCGGATTTGGCTCTTTTGACTTTTGAAAGTCAAATAAATCAAAAAGTCAAAATTAGGGTTTTTTTAAGAAATTAGAATTTTGAGTGTTTAGGGTTCCATTGCTTTGGGGTTAACTTAGTCGTGAACTTCTTTGTTAATTAAGTAAATGCACCTATGTGCGTATGTATTTGATTGAAAATTTCTATAAATGTATACCCGGAACATGGTTTACGGATTCGTTTTGAGATTTAATATTTGGTACTTACAGCTTAAACCAGTGCACTAGAATTGGAATTTAAACGAGTTACATTAAATTTAAAATATGTAGGAAATCAGAAATGTTACAGTATCCCATGTTGAGGGAATTTTGTCCCGAAATTTAGCTAGTTGTGGCGACTGTATCAGCAAAGAGGTGAGGGTACTTGAGCTTCATTTGGTCTTCACGTTCCCAAGTAAATTCAGGTCCACGCTTAGATTCCCATCGTACTTTGACAATAGGGATACGGCTTCGCTTGAGTTGCTTGATCTCGCGACCCATGATCTCCACTGGTCTTTCCACGAAGTGCATCGTTTCGTCAATGCGCACATCGTCAAGAGGTATATGGAGATTCTCATCGGCAAGGAATTTCTTCAGGTTGGACACATGAAATGTGGGATGCACATTGTCGAGTGATGGAAGTAACTCGAGTTTGTAAGCCACTTTCCCAATTCTTTCAAGGATCTTGAATGGACCCACATAACGAGGTGCTAGCTTGCCTTTCTTCCCAAAACGGATCACACCCTTCCATGGAGACACTTTTAGAAGAACTAGGTCACCGATTTAGAATTCCAAAGGTTTTCGTCGTTTATCGGCATAACTCTTTTGCCGAATCCTCGCTACTCGAATGTTGTCACGGATTTGAATAATCTTATCGGATGTTTCTTGGATTAGCTCGGGACCGGTGATTTGTGCTTCACCAATCTCGTTCCAACAGATAGGAGAACGACACTTACGGCCATAGAGAGCTTCAAATGGAGCCATGTTGATACTCGTGTGGTAGCTATTATTGTAAGAGAACTCGATTAGGGATAGATGAGAATCCCAATTGCCACCGAAATCAATTACACAATCTCTAAGCATATCCTCAAGAGTTTGGATTGTTCGCTCGGTCTGACCATCAGTTTGGGGATGGTAGGCCGTGCTCAAATCCAATCGTGTACCAAGAGCAGTTTGGAGAGATTGCCAAAAACGAGAGGTGAACCGAGCATCTCTATTGGAGATTACGTTTAAGGGAACACCGTGACGACTCACAATTTCGTCAATGTAAATTCGGGCTAGTTTCTCAACCCGATAATCTTCACGGATAGGCAAGAAATGAGCAGATTTGGTGAGACGGTCGATGATCACCCAAATGCTATCATAACCACTTGAGGTGCGAGGGAGTTTGGTAATAAAATCCATGGCTAAGTTCTCCCATTTCCACACGGGAATTTCTGGTTGTTCAAGTAAACCGGAAGGACGTTGATGTTCGGCTTTGACTTTAGAGCAGGTCAGACATTTGGCAACATAGATAGCAATGTCTTTCTTCATACCGGGCCACCAATATTGTTGGCGAAGATCTTGGTACATTTTATCCGCACCGGGATGGATAGAATAACGAGTTTTGTGGGCCTCGTTCATGAGAAATGTACGGAGATCATCGCGATCGGGGACCCAAATACGGTTCAAGTAATACAGTAGGCGAATGGGTTTTGATTCAAGCAGAAGTTCAACACCACACGACATTTCCTCATACATGTTACCCTCGGTGACTGAGATATGTTGAGCTTCTAAGATGCGATTTTGAATGTCGGTTTGAATTTGGATACAATGAAGCATGACATGGCCCTTTTGACTCAAAGCGTCGGCTACAACATTCGTTTTGCCGGGATGGTAACGAATCTCGCAGTCATAGTCGTTAAGGAGTTCAACCCAACGTCGTTGCCTCATATTGAGTTCTTTTTGGTTGAAGATGTGTTGGAGACTTTTGTGGTCGGTGAACACCACACATTTAGTGCCATAGAGGTAATGTCTCCAAATCTTCAATGCGAATACAACCGCACCCAATTCGAGATCGTGCGTCGTATAATTCTTCTCATGAATCTTAAGTTGCCTTGATGCATAAGCGATTACTTTGCCTCGTTGCATGAGTACACAACCGAGACCTTGGTTAGAGGCATCACAGTAGACAACTAGATCATCATTTCCATCAGGGAGAGTTAAAATGGGAGCATTGCACAACTTTTGCTTGAGAGTTTGGAAAGCTTCTTCTTGTTTTGGTCCCCATTCATAAGTCTTACCCTTGTGGGTCAAAGCGGTAAGGGGGACAGCAATCTTAGAGAAGTTTGAGATGAAACGACGATAATAACCTGCAAGACCAAGAAATGAACGAACTTCGGTGGGAGTCTTCGGGGCATTCCAATTCTTAACCGTTTCGATTTTAGCAGGGTCAACATGAATTCCCTTGTCGTTGACGATATGACCAAGAAATTGAACTTCCTTTAGGCAATATTCACATTTAGAGAATTTGGCATATAGTTGTTCTTTTCTCAAGAGGTCCAAAACCAATCTAAGATGTTGCTCATGGTCGACTTTAGTCTTGGAATAGATTAAGATATCATCAATGAAGACGATCACGAATTTATCAAGGTACGGTCTGCACACACGATTCATGAGGTCCATGAAAACTGCGGGTGCATTGGTTAGACCAAAAGGCATGACCATGAACTCAAAGTGTCCATACCTTGTTCGAAAGGCAGTCTTTGGAATATCATCCTCTTGCACACGGAGTTGGTGATAACCAGATCGAAGATCAATCTTCGAGAAACAAGTAGAGCCTTGAAGTTGATCAAAGAGATCATCAATTCTAGGCAATGGATAACGGTTCTTGATGGTAAGTTTGTTGAGTTAGCGGTAGTCAATACACATGCGGAATGATCCATCCTTCTTTTTGACGAATAAGACGGGTGCACCCCACGGTGAATGACTTGGACGGATAAAGCCCTTGTCAGAGAGTTCTTGGAGTTGGCTTGCAAGTTCTTGCATTTCAGAAGGTGCAAGACGGTAAGGAGCTCTAGCCACGGGGTTAGCTCCAGGTATAAGGTCAATGCAAAATTCTACTTGACGAACTTGTGGAAGACCGGATAAATCTTCGGGGAACACTTTAGGAAAATCTCGGATAATGGGGATATCTTGAATACTCTTCTTTTTGACATCCTTTTGAACGATATGGGCCAAAAAGGCCACGTACTTCTTTCGTAAGTACTTTTGAGCAGTAGTGCATGACATTAACTTAAGCCCTTTGCAAGGCTTTTCACCAAAGAATCTCAACGTTTCCCCTGACGGAAGGGGTATTCGGATGCACTTCTCAAAACAAATCACTTTGGCATGGTGACTTGACAATCAATCCATGCCTATGATGATATCAAAACTTCCTAGCGGCATTGGCACGAGGTTGATTGGAAATGTATGATCATTGAGTTCTAGAGTACAGTCGTGGATAATGGAGTCTATTGTAAGGGAGTCACCATTTGCTACTTCTACAGTGAAGGTTTGCTCTAATTTGGACCGTGTTTTTGCAAGTAAAGGTTCAAAATTAAGTGACACAAAACTCTTATCCGCACCGGGATCAAATAAAATGGAGGCATATTGACTATTAACAAGGAACGTACCGTTGACCACATCATTGTTGTCTTGAGCTTCATTGGCGTTTATGTTGAAAGCACGCCCACGAGCTCCACCTTGTCTTGCATTGGTAAATCTTGGGCACTGGTCACGGAAGTGGTTTGGGTCACCACACTCATAACAAGCACGCTCATTTGCAATAGCGGAAACACCTTGATTAGCTCCTTGCGGGTTGGTTCGGTTTGGTGGGTTGACTTGGCCCGCAAGAGCTTTGGCCCTACAAACATTAACCGTATGGCCATACCTCCCACAATGAGTACAAAGGTGACATGGGATGCTTTGGGGATGATGATAGTTGCATGTGGCACAAAGAGGGTAGATTCCAACATATGGCTTTTTGGCTGGTGCTTGAACCATAGGTGTAGCTTGATTAACAGGAATAGCAGGAGTGACCACAGCAAAATTTCTAGTCTTCCTCTTCCTATTATGTCGGGAGGGTTCAGTTGTGGCCTCTTTGTTGTGGGTGGGAGGAGTTGTGGTGTCGGAAACTTTCTTTTTAGTAAGAGTCCCCGCCTTCACATGATTATCGGTTAAGGTAGCGGACAAACGGATAGCATCTTCCAGTGTGGCGGGATTTCTACCTAAGACAGTATCTTGAATTTGTCTAGGTAGTCCACCAATATACTTTTCAATGCAGCGGGATAAAGGCGTGACCATATGAGGCACAAAAAGACTCAACTCATGGAACCGAGTTGTATATGCCAAGCTCGCACCACTATCTTGGGCAAGATCCCAAAATTCGGCTTCAAGATTCTTTACTTCATTTCGAGGACAAAATTCCTCGGTCATTAGCCTTTTAACCTCATCCCAAGGTAAGGCCATTGCTACATCCACACCCCTATTCCTCTTTTCCCCATTCCACCACGTGAGTGCCCGTTTTTGTAAGACACTTGTGGCATGACGAACACGAAGGTTATCGGGGCAGTCACTATTGAGAAAGGTATTCTCAAAACTTTCGAACCATTGAAGGAGTCCCGTAGCTCCTTCGGTAACATAGAACTTGAGAGGGTTACACGAGTTGAAATGCTTGAAGGTGCATTGAGTTGGGTTGATACCACCATTGCCACCATTACCACCATTTCCACCATGGTTGCCATTGGTGGCACCATTAGCTTGAGTGAGTTGTGTCACGAGTTGTGCAAGAATAGCAGCAATGTCGGTATTGGTGTTGACCACGGGAGCACGACGAGGAGGCATTCTACAGATTTTCATAAGACAAGAAAAGATGTAAGAACTTATGAATGTTGTTTGGGTTTAAAAGAATGAGATAACAAATAAAATAGTAATTCATAGTTGGGATTGTACTCAAATAGTGATATAATCACTTGAATACTATGACACATTAAGGTTAATTAAACTCATATAATTTTCAAGGAGACATGCTTTAGCCTATAAGTAAACACTCATCCCGGGAATTCCCAGGAAAGCATACGAGTCCCTCGGTTGATTGGGATTTATGCGAAATGCTTTCCTAGACAGAAAACCCAGAATACAGGTGTCACTCTTCCAGATTGCACGTGTCCTCGAATAATTAGCAAAGTTTAAAAACCTTAACGAGGAAATAAAGAAATTTTATAGATTTAGCTTCATGAAGTTTCCACATGCTAAGAAAGATATAGATAGAGAAGGAGATAAGAATATTATGAGGTTTTAGGATATGGGAAGGGATATTATTTATTTAATTATTATTTAAGGAGATCCTAATAAGTCATGAATTTTTAACAAGTAATGCATAAAAAATGAAATAATAACTAATCATAGTAAGCATGTAGCACATAGTATGTAGCACATAACATATAATCATAAAGCATGGCATAAGTGGGTGTCCTAAAGTTATAGTCTAGGTCAAGGTGTCTAATAACCTAATTCCCTATAACCAAGGCTCTGATACCAATCTGTCACACCCCAACCAACGGCGGAAACGTCGGCGCGGGACATGTAGACTGTTCAAAAGCACGAGGTTGACTATATTAAAATATATTAATTATCAAATTTCATTGCAACATTCATGACAAAACAATCCATGAAAAACAACATAATTGAAATACATAAGTTCTTTATTTAATTTACCTTGGTCCAAGCCTATGTGTAGCACATCTTGATCACACTCACACATTAGTACCTGAAACATGAATAAAATAAAGTCAACTAAAAAGTTGGTGAGTATAACACAGGTTTGTATATAGATAGCATATAGTTTGTAAAACAAATCCTTACATAACATGATAAATAAGGCATTTATGGGGAGCAGCTATTGTGTAACCAAATACAATCAAACCTTTGTAACTAGCATGCAAATTGTGTTGTCGGTATCAATCACCCTACCTGGGTGGGTTTGTCAGACTCAATAGATCTATCATTGAAAACAGTCGGCTTGAATAGTTAATGATTGCACATAAGTGTTCACAAAAGTTAGTACACATAGCACTCGGGCATAAAGCTCAAATTGCACACATGAATGCAATTAGGATTTGTACTTGTGTTGTTTGTGTAAATGTAAACAGTAGTTTGAGTAGTGTTCATGTTTCACCCCAAAAATGTAAAAGAGTAAAAGGGGCCATGTATACTCACTTGGTTCAAGGTGTAGCTAAACACGGGAGACTAGATTGAAATTTGATCCTTGCAACTCACCATGTTAACCTATTGTATAATGTATATTTGGATTATTAGAGGGTACAATAGTCTATGTTTAAGATTTGAATCGGTTGTGTGTGACAAGTGTTGAAGTGGTAAGTATTAGTGGTCCGTACTTGAATGAGGTATTTTATAAAATAAGGAATTTAAATAAATAGTTCTAAAATAATTAAACTAGGTTTTGAGTTTGAATAACTAAATAATTTTAAATAATTATTATTTAATAATTTAGTTATAACATTAGTTGTGTGATTTATCTTATTTAAATAAATAATTTATTTATTTATTTATAAAGACATGTAACAAAAATATTTATTTATAAAAGTGTGTAAAAAGTAAAATATATTTACCTTTGTAATAAATAACTTTCATTTATTTATTTTTCCTTTTAAAAAAAATAAGTATTGTTTTTCTTTAATGAAGTTAATATTTTATAACTTTTATAAAATTAGTTGTTTTTATTTAGAAATTAATTTAAATATTTAAAGTTTTGTCTTAAAAGTTTAATATGCAAATTAACACTTTAATTCGAATTAAATCGAAATTTATATTGAAATTTAATGATTCTGCTTTTATTCTGCTATAAATGTTTCAAGGTTTATAAAAATATTTTTTATAAAATTTTTGGAGTTTTAGAAATGGTGTTTAAAAATATAAACAGGCCACCCGGTTCGAACCCGGGTGGATCCTGTGTGAGTGTTGCATGAATACCGCTGGACCAGTGAGGCTATAAGCGTACAAGTCCAGTCCGGCTGGTTATTAACGTGTAACGAAATGGTATCCGGGTTTAAAGGTTCAGGGTGTGTGCAAAAAGGCCGGACTAGTGGGTTTCGAACCCACGCCTTCGGCGGCGGAGTGACTTACCGGCCGGACCAGGTGGTTTCGCTGGATTATAATGGATTTGAAAATTTTAAAAACACAAGTTCAGATCAAAACCAAAATTAGATTAGCGCCAAGAACAAGGAAAACCCTAGAATTCAAATCGGCTCGAATCTGTATTGTTAGTATGAATTGATATAAGGCTATCGATCAGGGTTCGATTACGATCCTAATGATGTAAAACTTACACGTTGAGATTGGGCAACAAGTGCTGACGGCTACGAGGTTGGTTCTGACTGTTCTTCGTGATCGAGAGGATTCTAGAGATGAAATGCGGGTTCGCCAGAGGTTGGGAGAGTTTGTGTGGTGGTATACGCGTGAGGGTGTGTGATTTAATTCGTTTAATTTTATTCGAATTAACCAATTTGATTTCAATTTGACCGAAACGTTTTTGCGAGGCTGATTTCACGTTATTCCATTGAATTGGAAATGAATTGAGTCTGATAGTAGTCCAGGTTCACTCGAGGTCGACTAGAGCATGATTTCAGGGATTGAATATGCGTTTTTTTACACGAATTAAACTTAAAATGATACGGTTTGACTTTCAGGGTCAAATTCGTTTGAATTTGAACCTTGCCCTCTAAATCGATCAAATTGGGTTGTTGTTTGGGCCGAGATTGGTCGATTTCTGTTGGTGAACCCTCGAGGAGTCCAATTCGACACTGATCCAGCGACGGCAGTCTTGAATCAATCCGGATTTGGCTCTTTTGACTTTTGAAAGTCAAATAAATCAAAAAGTCAAAATTAGGGTTTTTTTAAGAAATTAGAATTTTGAGTGTTTAGGGTTCCATTGCTTTGGGGTTAAGTTAGTCGTGAACTTCTTTGTTAATTAAGTAAATGCACCTATGTGCGTATGTATTTGATTGAAAATTTCTATAAATGTATACCCGGAACATGGTTTACGGATTCGTTTTGAGATTTAATATTTGGTACTTACAGCTTAAACCAGTGCACTAGAATTGGAATTTAAACGAGTTACATTAAATTTAAAATATGTAGGAAATCAGAAATGTTACAGTATCCCATGTTGAGGGAATTTTGTCCCGAAATTTAGCTAGTTGTGGCGACTGTATCAGCAAAGAGGTGAGGGTACTTGAGCTTCATTTGGTCTTCACGTTCCCAAGTAAATTCAGGTCCACGCTTAGATTCCCATCGTACTTTGACAATAGGGATACGGCTTCGCTTGAGTTGCTTGATCTCGCGACCCATGATCTCCACTGGTCTTTCCACGAAGTGCATCGTTTCGTCAATGCGCACATCGTCAAGAGGTATATGGAGATTCTCATCGGCAAGGAATTTCTTCAGGTTGGACACATGAAATGTGGGATGCACATTGTCGAGTGATGGAAGTAACTCGAGTTTGTAAGCCACTTTCCCAATTCTTTCAAGGATCTTGAATGGACCCACATAACGAGGTGCTAGCTTGCCTTTCTTCCCAAAACGGATCACACCCTTCCATGGAGACACTTTTAGAAGAACTAGGTCACCGATTTAGAATTCCAAAGGTTTTCGTCGTTTATCGGCATAACTCTTTTGCCGAATCCTCGCTACTCGAATGTTGTCACGGATTTGAATAATCTTATCGGATGTTTCTTGGATTAGCTCGGGACCGGTGATTTGTGCTTCACCAATCTCGTTCCAACAGATAGGAGAACGGCACTTACGGCCATAGAGAGCTTCAAATGGAGCCATGTTGATACTCGTGTGGTAGCTATTATTGTAAGAGAACTCGATTAGGGATAGATGAGAATCCCAATTGCCACCGAAATCAATTACACAATCTCTAAGCATATCCTCAAGAGTTTGGATTGTTCGCTCGGTCTGACCATCAGTTTGGGGATGGTAGGCCGTGCTCAAATCCAATCGTGTACCAAGAGCAGTTTGGAGAGATTGCCAAAAACGAGAGGTGAACCGAGCATCTCTATTGGAGATTACGTTTAAGGGAACACCGTGACGACTCACAATTTCGTCAATGTAAATTCGGGCTAGTTTCTCAACCCGATAATCTTCACGGATAGGCAAGAAATGAGCAGATTTGGTGAGACGGTCGATGATCACCCAAATGCTATCATAACCACTTGAGGTGCGAGGGAGTTTGGTAATAAAATCCATGGCTAAGTTCTCCCATTTTCACACGGGAATTTCTGGTTGTTCAAGTAAACCGGAAGGACGTTGATGTTCGGCTTTGACTTTAGAGCAGGTCAGACATTTGGCAACATAGATAGCAATGTCTTTCTTCATACCGGGCCACCAATATTGTTGGCGAAGATCTTGGTACATTTTATCCGCACCGGGATGGATAGAATAACGAGTTTTGTGGGCCTCGTTCATGAGAAATGTACGGAGATCATCGCGATCGGGGACCCAAATACGGTTCAAGTAATACAGTAGGCCAATGGGTTTTGATTCAAGCAGAAGTTCAACACCACACGACATTTCCTCATACATGTTACCCTCGGTGACTGAGATATGTTGAGCTTCTAAGATGCGATTTTGAATGTCGGTTTGAATTTGGATACAATGAAGCATGACATGGCCCTTTTGACTCAAAGCGTCGGCTACAACATTCGTTTTGCCGGGATGGTAACGAATCTCGCAGTCATAGTCGTTAAGGAGTTCAACCCAACGTCGTTGCCTCATATTGAGTTCTTTTTGGTTGAAGATGTGTTGGAGACTTTTGTGGTCGGTGAACACCACACATTTAGTGCCATAGAGGTAATGTCTCCAAATCTTCAATGCGAATACAACCGCACCCAATTCGAGATCGTGCGTCGTATAATTCTTCTCATGAATCTTAATTTGCCTTGATGCATAAGCGATTACTTTGCCTCGTTGCATGAGTACACAACCGAGACCTTGGTTAGAGGCATCACAGTAGACAACTAGATCATCATTTCCATCAGGGAGAGTCAAAATGGGAGCATTGCACAACTTTTGCTTGAGAGTTTGGAAAGCTTCTTCTTGTTTTGGTCCCCATTCATAAGTCTTACCCTTGTGGGTCAAAGCGGTAAGGGGGACAGCAATCTTAGAGAAGTTTGAGATGAAACGACGATAATAACCTGCAAGACCAAGAAATGAACGAACTTCAGTGGGAGTCTTCGGGGCATTCCAATTCTTAACCGTTTCGATTTTAGCAGGATCAACATGAATTCCCTTGTCGTTGACGATATGACCAAGAAATTGAACTTCCTTTAGGCAATATTCACATTTAGAGAATTTGGCATATAGTTGTTCTTTTCTCAAGAGGTCCAAAACCAATCTAAGATGTTGCTCATGGTCGACTTTAGTCTTGGAATAGATTAAGATATCATCAATGAAGACGATCACGAATTTATCAAGGTACGGTCTGCACACACGATTCATGAGGTCCATGAAAACTGCGGGTGCATTGGTTAGACCAAAAGGCATGACCATGAACTCAAAGTGTCCATACCTTGTTCGAAAGGCAGTCTTTGGAATATCATCCTCTTGCACACGGAGTTGGTGATAACCAGATCGAAGATCAATCTTCGAGAAACAAGTAGAGCCTTGAAGTTGATCAAAGAGATCATCAATTCTAGGCAATGGATAACGGTTCTTGATGGTAAGTTTGTTGAGTTAGCGGTAGTCAATACACATGCGGAATGATCCATCCTTCTTTTTGACGAATAAGACGGGTGCACCCCACGGTGAATGACTTGGACGGATAAAGCCCTTGTCAGAGAGTTCTTGGAGTTGGCTTGCAAGTTCTTGCATTTCAGAAGGTGCAAGACGGTAAGGAGCTCTAGCCACGGGGTTAGCTCCAGGTATAAGGTCAATGCAAAATTCTACTTGACGAACTTGTGGAAGACCGGATAAATCTTCGGGGAACACTTTAGGAAAATCTCGGATAATGGGGATATCTTGAATACTCTTCTTTTTGACATCCTTTTGAACGATATGGGCCAAAAAGGCCACGTACTTCTTTCGTAAGTACTTTTGAGCAGTAGTGCATGACATTAACTTAAGCCCTTTGCAAGGCTTTTCACCAAAGAATCTCAACGTTTCCCCTGACGGAAGGGGTATTCGGATGCACTTCTCAAAACAAATCACTTTGGCATGGTGACTTGACAATCAATCCATGCCTATGATGATATCAAAACTTCCTAGCGGCATTGGCACGAGGTTGATTGGAAATGTATGATCATTGAGTTCTAGAGTACAGTCGTGGATAATGGAGTCTATTGTAAGGGAGTCACCATTTGCTACTTCTACAGTGAAGGTTTGCTCTAATTTGGACCGTGTTTTTGCAAGTAAAGGTTCAAAATTAAGTGACACAAAACTCTTATCCGCACCGGGATCAAATAAAATGGAGGCATATTGACTATTAACAAGGAACGTACCGTTGACCACATCATTGTTGGCTTGAGCTTCATTGGCGTTTATGTTGAAAGCAAGCCCACGAGCTCCACCTTGTCTTGCATTGGTAAATCTTGGGCACTGGTCACGGAAGTGGTTTGGGTCACCACACTCATAACAAGCACGCTCATTTGCAATAGCGGAAACACCTTGATTAGCTCCTTGCGGGTTGGTTCGGTTTGGTGGGTTGACTTGGCCCGCAAGAGCTTTGGCCCTACAAACATTAACCGTATGGCCATACCTCCCACAATGAGTACAAAGGTGACATGGGATGCTTTGGGGATGATGATAGTTGCATGTGGCACAAAGAGGGTAGATTCCAACATATGGCTTTTTGGCTGGTGCTTGAACCATAGGTGTAGCTTGATTAACAGGAATAGCAGGAGTGACCATAGCAAAATTTCTAGTCTTCCTCTTCCTATTATGTCGGGAGGGTTCAGTTGTGGCCTCTTTGTTGTGGGTGGGAGGAGTTGTGGTGTCGGAAACTTTCTTTTTAGTAAGAGTCCCCGCCTTCACATGATTATCGGTTAAGGTAGCGGACAAACGGATAGCATCTTCCAGTGTGGCGGGATTTCTACCTAAGACAGTATCTTGAATTTGTCTAGGTAGTCCATCAATATACTTTTCAATGCAGCGGGATAAAGGCGTGACCATATGAGGCACAAAAAGACTCAACTCATGGAACCGAGTTGTATATGCACCACTATCTTGGGCAAGATCCCAAAATTCGGCTTCAAGATTCTTTACTTCATTTCGAGGACAAAATTCCTCGGTCATTAGCCTTTTAACCTCATCCCAAGGTAAGGCCATTGCTACATCCACACCCCTATTCCTCTTTTCCCCATTCCACCACGTGAGTGCCCGTTTTTGTAAGACACTTGTGGCATGACGAACACGAAGGTTATCGGGGCAGTCACTATTGAGAAAGGTATTCTCAATACTTTCGAACCATTGAAGGAGTCCCGTAGCTCCTTCGGTAACATAGAACTTGAGAGGGTTACACGAGTTGAAATGCTTGAAGGTGCATTGAGTTGGGTTGATACCACCATTGCCACCATTACCACCATTTCCACCATGGTTGCCATTGGTGGCACCATTAGCTTGAGTGAGTTGTGTCACGAGTTGTGCAAGAATAGCAGCAATGTCGGTATTGGTGTTGACCACGGGAGCACGACGAGGAGGCATTCTACAGATTTTCATAAGACAAGAAAAGATGTAAGAACTTATGAATGTTGTTTGGGTTTAAAAGAATGAGATAACAAATAAAATAGTAATTCATAGTTGGGATTGTACTCAAATAGTGATATAATCACTTGAATACTATGACACATTAAGGTTAATTAAACTCATATAATTTTCAAGGAGACATGCTTTAGCCTATAAGTAAACACTCATCCCGGGAATTCCCAGGAAAGCATACGAGTCCCTCGGTTGATTGGGATTTATGCGAAATGCTTTCCTAGACAGAAAACCCAGAATACAGGTGTCACTCTTCCAGATTGCACGTGTCCTCGAATAATTAGCAAAGTTTAAAAACCTTAACGAGGAAATAAAGAAATTTTATAGATTTAGCTTCATGAAGTTTCCACATGCTAAGAAAGATATAGATAGAGAAGGAGATAAGAATATTATGAGGTTTTAGGATATGGGAAGGGATATTATTTATTTAATTATTATTTAAGGAGATCCTAATAAGTCATGAATTTTTAACAAGTAATGCATAAAAAATGAAATAATAACTAATCATAGTAAGCATGTAGCACATAGTATGTAGCACATAACATATAATCATAAAGCATGGCATAAGTGGGTGTCCTAAAGTTATAGTCTAGGTCAAGGTGTCTAATAACCTAATTCCCTATAACCAAGGCTCTGATACCAATCTGTCACACCCCAACCAACGGCGGAAACGTCGGCGCGGGACATGTAGACTGTTCAAAAGCACGAGGTTGACTATATTAAAATATATTAATTATCAAATTTCATTGCAACATTCATGACAAAACAATCCATGAAAAACAACATAATTGAAATACATAAGTTCTTTATTTAATTTACCTAGGTCCAAGCCTATGTGTAGCACATCTTGATCACACTCACACATTAGTACCTGAAACATGAATAAAATAAAGTCAACTAAAAAGTTGGTGAGTATAACACAGGTTTGTATATAGATAGCATATAGTTTGTAAAACAAATCCTTACATAACATGATAAATAAGGCATTTATGGGGAGCAGCTATTGTGTAACCAAATACAATCAAACCTTTGTAACTAGCATGCAAATTGTGTTGTCGGTATCAATCACCCTACCTGGGTGGGTTTGTCAGACTCAATAGATCTATCATTGAAAACCGTAGGCTTGAATAGTTAATGATTGCACATAAGTGTTCACAAAAGTTAGCACACATAGCACTCGGGCATAAAGCTCAAATTGCACACATGAATATAATTAGGATTTGTACTTGTGTTGTTTGTGTAAATGTAAACAGTAGTTTGAGTAGTGTTCATGTTTCACCCCAAAAATGTAAAAAAGTAAAAGGGGCTATGTATACTCACTTGGTTCAAGGTGTAGCTAAACACGAGAGACTAGATTGAAATTTGATCCTTGAAACTCACCACGTTAACCTATTGTATAATGTATATTTAGATTATTAGAGGGTACAATAGTCTATGTCTAAGATTTGAATCGGTTGTGTGTGACAAGTGTTGAAGTGGTAAGTATTAGTGGTCCGTTATTGAATGAGGTATTTTATAAAATAAGGAATTTAAATAAATAGTTCTAAAATAATTAAACTAGGTTTTGAGTTTGAATAACTAAATAATTTTAAATAATTATTATTTAATAATTTAGTTATAACATTAGTTGTGTGATTTATCTTATTTAAATAAATAATTTATTTATTTATTTATAAAGACATGTAACAAAAATATTTATTTATAAAAGTGTGTAAAAAGTAAAATATATTTACCTTTGTAATAAATAACTTTCATTTATTTATTTTTCCTTTTAAAAAATAATAAGTATTGTTTTTCTTTAATGAAGTTAATATTTTATAACTTTTATAAAATTAGTTGTTTTTATTTAGAAATTAATTTAAATATTTAAAGTTTTGTTTTAAAAGTTTAATATGCAAATTAACACTTTAATTCGGATTAAATCGGAATTTATATTGAAATTTAATGATTCTGCTTTTATTCTGCTATAAATGTTTCAAGGTTTATAAAAATATTTTTTATAAAATTTTTGTAGTTTTAGAAATGGTGTTTAAAAATATAAACAGGCCACCCGGTTCGAACCCGGGTGGATCCTGTGTGAGTGTTGCATGAATACCGCTGGACCAGTGAGGCTATACGCGTACAAGTCCAGTCCCGCTGGTTATTAACATGTAACGAAATGGTATCCGGGTTTAAAGGTTCAAGGTGTGTGCAAAAAGGCCGAACTAGTGGGTTTCGAACCCACGCCACCTGGTTCGGCGGCGCAGTGACTTACCGGCCGGACCAGGTGGTTTCGCTGGATTATAATGGATTCGAAAAATTTAAAAACACAAGTTCAGATCAAAACCCAAATCAGATTAGCGCCAAGAACAAGGAAAACCCTAGAATTCAAATCGGCTCGAATTTGTATTGTTAGTATGAATTGATATAGGGTTATCGATCAGGGTTCGATTACGATCCTAATGATGTAAAACTTACACGTTGAGATTGGGCAACAAGTGCTGACGGCTACGAGGTTGGTTCTGACTGTTCTTCGTGATCGAGAGGATTCCAGAGATGAAATGCGGGTTCGCCAGAGGTTGGGAGAGTTTGTGTGGTGGTATACGCGTGAGGGTGTGTGATTTAATTCGTTTAATTTTATTCGAATTAACCAATTTGATTTCAATTTGACCGAAACGTTTTTGCGAGGCTGATTTCGCGTTATTCTATTGAATTAGAAATGAATTGAGTCTGATAGTAGTCCAGGTTCACTCGAGGTCGACTGGAGCATGATTTCAGGGATTGAATACGCGTTTTTTTTTACACGAATTAAACTTAAAATGATACGGTTTGACTTTCAGGGGTCAAATTCGCTTGAATTTGAACCTTGCCCTCTAAATCAATCAAATTGGGTTGTTGTTTGGGCCGAGACTGGTCGATTTCTGTTGGTGAACCCTCGAGGAGTCCAATTCGACACTGATCCAGCGACATCAGTCTTGAATCGATCCGGATTTGGCTCTTTTGACTTTTGAAAGTCAAATAAATCAAAAAGTCAAAATTAGCGTTTTTTTTTAAGAAATTAGAATTTTGAGTGTTTAGGGTTCCATTGCTTTGGGGTTAAGTTAGTCGTGAACTTCTTTGTTAATTAAGTAAATGCACCTATGTGCGTATGTATTTGATTGAAAATTTCTATAAATGTATACCCGGAACAGGGTTTGCGGATTCGTTTTGAGATTTAATATTTGGTACTTACAGCTTAAACTAGTGCACTAGAATTGGAATTTAAACGAGTTACATTAAATTTCAAATAGGTAGGAAATCAGAAATGTTACAGTAGCTATGTGTTGATATTGTTTGAAGCCACGAGTTTAGAATTGAGGTCAAAGAACCTCACAAGGTTGTCGGTAATTGAGATCTAAGAATCTCACAACGGCTGTTTGAGTTTGTGGTCAAAGAACCACACAACTGTAATATGAATAATTTTAGGTCTTGAACCTCACAAGGGTGTGTCGACAATTAAAAGCCTTGAGCTTTGTAAATGGCAGTAAATATAGTTTTATTTAAGACTTGATTGTTGATTTGTTAGCTTAGATTCATAAGAAATCCACACAAGGTGTTTAGGAACTGTAAAAGGAGTCCACATTAGTGGTATAACGTCGTGAGGTTGTTAATGTGAGGACCCAAACCCGGGAGGCCTCACTTATTGGATTTACTCATTCACAAGCAGTTCTTAAACATGAATATCAGATAACGCAGCGGAATCATTCATTCAACATAACTAAAAACTTGTTCATACATGCGGAAGCGTACATTGTCAATTACATAAACTTAACATAAACAACTCATAACGGGATGCCAGTCTTCATGATCGACCGGGTAACTCTTCTCGCTTGCCAAGCATCACCGTCCATCGTCCATACCTGCCTTAACCTGAATGTGCATACTAAAAAGGTCAGCTACGCTGGTGAGTTCTAGTTTTCGTTCGTTTTAAGAAATGGTTCATCATTCAAACATTCAATAGGGTTTAACATTCGTATAAGAAAACAGGGCCTTTCATTCGTAAACCTTCGCATATTTAAACACAATCATTTGTTTAAAACATTAACATTCATTTAAGTCATACATTATTATCTAAATCTGTATCGTTACGCGTCTCTATGTCCCCGTAGGAACTTTTAATGTTGTGGGCAACCGTTACGTATCGCCGTCATTGCCACAACCATACCACTACGTTGGGTCAACCGTTACGTATCGCCGTCATTGCCCAACCCTTCAATGCGTGGGGTCAACCGTTACGTATCGCCGTCATTGCCCAACACGCATCTTTCCTTTGGAAATTAACCGTTACGTATCGCCGTCATTAATTTCCCATTACCATTCAATACGTGGGGTCAACCGTTACGTAGCGCCGTCATTGCCCAACACGCATCTTTCCTTTGGAAATTAACCGTTACGTATCGCCGTCATTAATTTCCCATTACCATTCAATACGTGGGGTCAACCGTTACGTATCGCCGTCATTGCCCAACACGCATCTTTCCTTTGGAAATCAACCGTTACGTATTGCCGTCATTGATTTCCCATTACCTCGTTCGTTAGGATGATCGTCATCACCCGAGTAACCGTCGTTACTCCCTTACCAGTTGTACAACATCAAAACCATTGACATGCCACAAAGACATTGCCCATGTTGTTCTTGTGGTAACTATGGCTCACTGTCCATAATCTACCACAAGGCTGGGAATCACATTCCCAGACTTCATTCGTCAATTCCATTCATTCGACAGATTAGATTTGTAATGACTTCTTTAAAACATTTGCCCCTTTTTGTTTTCTTTTCATAAAACCTTTCCTTCACTTTCAAAACCCTTTACCTTTTCATTAAACCATTTCTTTATAACATTCGTTCGTAAGCATTCCGTTCATAAACTTTCTTTCCATAAATCCTTCGTTCCAAATCATTTCCTTTCGTAAACGTAGTTTCATAAAAATCATTTTATAAAACATCATTTCATAAAACATCATTTCATACGTGTACACACCAGCCCGAAAACATTATATAAAAACATTTAAAAGAGGGCTTCTAGAACTCACCTTATAAGCTAGTCTCGGTTGTCCTAAACAAAGGTCCAACAACGTCACTTCCGATCTGAATTGATTAATTAAATACACATCAGACCTAAATCCCGACTCTAACGGTTTACTCGTTCTGTTACAGGTGAATACACTGACTTCACTTACTGATGCAGACCTATCGAAACTACTTAGTTTCGACAAGTGCAGGCCCATCGAAACTTCTAGTTTCGATACCTGCAGGCCCCTCGAAACTTCTAGTTTCGACACCTGCAGGCCGCTCGAAACTTCTAGTTTCGACACCTGCAGGCCGCTCGAAACTCTAGTTTCGATACCTGCAGAACTCAGCTATCTTCCCCGTGAAAAACCCTAACTTTCGCAATGCAGGTCCGACCTGGTCAAGATCCGGACTTTTTACATTCAAAACGTGTATTTTCCCTTCGTGATTCCAGATTTATAACCCTTTCCTCATTTGGTTTATAAAAACCCGTCATTTTCCCGAAAATACCCGAAAACCCAAAAACGAACAAAAACTCAGATTTGGTTCGGGTGTTACCTGAGTTCGAGATTCTGATCCGGAGGTTTTGCTCACGAGCTCAGTAGCAACAAGCTCCTTCAATCTCGGGTCGATCCGCCAACTTTCTCTCTCTACGGTTTCTCTCTCTAGATTCTTGCAAATGAGAGAAATGGTGTGTGTGTTGGCTATTTAAAGGGAGGAAACCCCCCTTCCTTCAAGTTTGCCGGCCCAACCGGCCCGGCCCGTTACGCCTCGTTCTTTTATCCCGTTCGTCCCGGTTCAACCCTTATTTAAAATCCTCATTTATTTTGGGATGTTACAGTTAAACACCAAGGGGTCGAGACGGGAGGGTCGGATTGCATTTAAAACGAAGTTTGGGATGTGCAAGTCTGATTGGGGGCCCAAATTGCTAAGGTAGGGGCGCAATTTGCGCTGGGCAGCGCATGCTGCGCTGAAACCCCACTGTTTTGCGCTGAAATGTTTCCGAAAAGTGGCGTTTGGGCCCGAGTTAAGGCATTAACTTGTAAAGGGTCCTTAGTGTGTCTATCATTACCAATGGTTGTTTGTTTGAGTGTTTTTGTGTAGGGAAAGCTCCGGTCAGTCTCTGGTCATGTTTCAAGCTTCCGATTCTCATTGGAAGAACATTTGATGCAATAGTTGTTCGTTTAAGCGTCACTATGAGTGCTCAAACCCTTTGAATGTATAAATGGATTTATTTAAGGAGATAAAACTTATGTTTTGATTTAGACATCAATTAAACTTGGTTTAAGTCAAATGTTGCAGTCGTATTGTTCATTTGAAACTCATGGTTGATTTTGGGAGTTTTGGTTGGTCATTTTAAACCAAACCATGTCGTTGTCATTTCAATGTAGTTAACATGTGTTTTTTTTGTCAAAGAGCGTTATATGGGACCTACTTCTGCATGATTTTGAAAGTTAAAATCGGTTGAAAAATTTTGGGTGTTACAACTTGGTATCAGAGTAATGGTTTAAGGGATTCAGGTGTACGGGACACTAAACTCAAACTAATTTACTCTTGATATAGGTGGGTGCAATGAGAATCCGACGAAGGCTTGACCGAGACTCGGAGCTTAAAGGTGAAAGGTTAGTAATGATTAATGACGTTTGTCGTTATTTAATTGGTGTTCAAGGTGTTTATGTGTGCTGAAACTTGTCTTGGAAGTTATCACATGGTGACAATGAATATACTTAGGCGTAGTATATTACTAATCATGTCTGGCCAGGATGATTAGTAATGTAACATGTCTATGTGTCTTAATAGTAGCCATTTAATAATAACCATCACCAAGGAGTAACTGAAGGTGATTAAGTGTGCATTTATATGTATATAGATGTAGATATACTTATATACATATATGAGTATAACTTAAGATAGATGCCTATAGTTATGCTTTTATACATAAGAAGAATGGATCATTTTTACACAGTCGGGGAATGACTGACGGAGACGGGTGTTAGTAGGCGAAAATAGTATAAGACTCATGTACAAAAGACAACGCGTGTATCATCTCGGGATGGTGAGGATCTTGAAGTTAGTTGGGAGAGTTAGAGAGCATCGTTATAGTGGAGGACGGCTAGAGCTTTCTACCATGTCGTGTTGACCTTCCTTCAAAGAGGAGAGGGCTTTTCGAGACAAGTCTTTGGAAGAAACGTATGAAGTCTAAGGAGCAAGAGGAATAACCTTGATGACTTAAGGAAGAAGAAAAAAACTTGTTTCCACAAGGGGTTCATGGCGTGTGAACCAAAGGAGTTAATTGATGGTAGTTTGTTCATTGGTTAGCCAACAATACACCACTATAATGGTATTGGCTTCGGAAGCAGTCCATTGTGATCGGCGGATAGAATATGATATGCAAAGATTCGACTCCGGAGCATGGTGGAGAATTGGTTGGGACATATCCAAAAGGATAAAAGTTGAAGAGCGTGAAGGCAATGTGTCGGGTGAATTCAAGGGGCGTTCTTGAAATGACGCTATCCACAAGCTGTACTGGACTGTGTATCTGGAAAATTCCTTCACGTATGCTGGACTGGTGAATTGATTTAAATGTAAGGGCATGTTGTATGGCTAGGTGTAGTTTTTCCTTAATCTTGGAGTGTCGGAAGAATGAAGATATATCGACTTCTCGATACTATAGGTTGACAAGTTAGAATGAACTCTCTTGCATGGTGAACGACTCTGGTATAGCCGATTTTTATGTGTTGGAGAGGGATTAAATTCAGGACACAAGTGGACTGTAAAGAGGAATTAGAGGTGGCTTCAAGAAAGTCAAATATTTGGAAACCTTTTGTGGAGGCAATACTCATTACTGTTGTAGGTGTGGAAAGTAACTCGAGCGGAGAATGATAGGACACACTATTCTTTAGTGTTATAGTCCTAATATCATGTGTTGTAGTTGTTATAAATCGGGACACATCCGAAGTGAATGCCTCGAATTAAAGCACAAGGGTGATAATGGGGAGAAATTAGAAATTCTGAGGCTATCGAGTCGGACATTTCTAACTACCAAGGACGAGACTGAAGTAATTTGGTTTTATTGTCGGGTGAGAAGCTATGTAAATCAGTGGATTTGGAGCAAATCAACAATGGGAGATTAACTGATGATGAGTGTATAATTTGATATTTGTAGGTTGCGAGGGAAACAATAATGGAGTCCTTCGATTGTAGTGGAACTTGTGTGGTTACTTAGTGACCATATCAATGTCGTGTGTGAGTAAGAGGTGACATGTCGATCTGTTCACATCTAGAGACGGTGAAACACATGGCGCATGAATTGGTGTATACTTGGCTTATGTCATTGACACCAACGGGTGTAATGGAATACTTAATGTTCCAGTCATGAAGAAAGTCTAGGGTTTTATACCCGGGTGTCTCTTTTGGGGTGTAACCATTCTTTGTAGAGATGAAGAATGGAAGAATGCGTTATGCATCAATTGTCGGAGTTGAACAAAATGACTTGGGTCTTAGATTCAACCAATAAATGTAGAGGAACTTTATATCCCATAAATGGTTATGAAATCCATTGCAGATACCATGAGATTATGACATGCCGTTTCTGCTTTGGTGGAAATCCATTTTGGATAAGGTGGAAAATTATGAAGGCTTATTTGTAGAACCCACTAATAATAAAGTTAAACAAGGGGTAAGTTGTGTTTGAAGTATTAGAACTTCACAAGTAGTGTTTGAAGTATTAGAACTTCACAAGTGGCATTTGAAGTTTTCGAACTTCACCATTGGTGTTTGTGAACGAAGTCTTCCAACTTCAAAAGGGGATGGTGTGATTGAGATCCTTGAATCTCATAGGAGGACTTATAATTAAATCATTGGAAATAAACTGAGTGTTTGGGTAATGGATAAGGAGTTGTCTTTAAGGTTGTGAAAGGGGAATTGGGTAAGGTAATTGTCGTATCCTTACTTAGAGAGAAAAACAGTATGCTTGTCGGTTATTTCAGTGCCTCACGCATTAGACTTGGTTATGTCTTTATGCATCGAGGCGGGATTATCGCGTATTCTCCTAGAGTGTTGTAAGCTTGATCATAACAAGTAGAGGAGATAACCTAAGGAGGGAACTGGTGACTGTATATGCGGGTGAATGTTAGGTGGTTGAATTGAAGACTCGAGCTTCAAAGAAGTGTTGTATGTAGGTGATGGTATCCTTGAATCTCATTAGTATGCAACACTTGAGACATTAAATCTCAATGGAGGGGTTGGTATGGAGGTTATGAAACTTCCAATTACGATGTGAATTCCTTAGTTGTCAAACGTATTGGCTACTGTTACGGGGTGATTCATAAATTTAAGAAATTTTTACTCATGGAGTGTCATTAATGCTTGGTTATGGAGCATAAACTTTTGTTGGCAAGAAGTGGAAGGAGACATAGTCGAGAATGTTGACAAATGTCTCGTTGGCTTGTGGACTAAGGTCAATGCTAAGGGAAGGTTGTGTGGAAGCCTCAACGGCTTCATATACCTATGTGTAGTAAGAGAAGCTTGTAGTAGTGTGACTACAAGAGTATATGAAAAAGATGGTAACATGTTATGATATGGTTAAGTAGAGGGACTTTTGACCGAAGAGTATGCAATTCCTGTTTTTGGAGGAAACCTACTCTTATAATTGATAGAGGAATGTTTGTTTATTGGAGGGTATGATACGACATTTCATGACCGTACCTTTTAAGTTAGATTGAAATGTTACTTTCACTTGTCCATTTGGAGGAATCGGGTGATTACTTTACTATTGGTCAGGAGATATGGTGTCATCGTATCCATCTTCATGGATGTTGATGTGCCATTGTACGATTTACTAGATGGTGGATGGTGTGTTGAGTATAATTTTGAGACTGATGCTGTCAATCGAAATTACAGTATCGAAACTACTAGTTTCGGTTGAACTTTTGTTCAATCGAAACTACTAGTTTCGGTTGAACATTTGTTCAATCGAAACTAGGTAGTTTCGATACCTTTTTTTCAGGCCCATTGGGCGGTGGCTTGAAAAACAAGGCGCATGTGCTTGGCCTCATATATATAGAAGATTAAGCCCTAGGAGTGAGTGTGTGTCTGTAGAGGGAATCACCACCCCAGGTGGAGCTCACCCTGGGGTGAGATAATTGTAGAGTGTGTGAGGAGCCTTTTAATTTTCATATCAATCAAAGAATCATACGTTTTATGCTCCAATTATCTGTTCTTTTCACTTTTATATATTTCTGTTCGTGTTTGTGATTCCCGCACCCGTCTCTACCATTTCTGATTCGAGAGTGATACCGGATCCAGAGATTCCGCCTCTCGATCCGGACTATTTGAAGAATGACCTACATGGTGTCGGACATCGATTTATTTGTTGGAGTTGATGGTCGGGAGTCTTAAATCAGTGGTGTGATTCAAGACTTAATGTAGAAGATCTTGTAAGTGAGCGCGATTGCAAATCCGCTCAAGATGTGACAGAAAACCCTAGTAGAATACATGGAGGAGATGTGTTAATATTCAAGTGGAAACTTGGTGCTGTCAAAGTTTCCCCTTGAAAAGGGGTGTTACGGGTTTGAAAACGTCAGAGGCTAAGTCCCTGTTTTGTTGGGTCGTCCAACTTATGGATTTTAATGATGTGGATTTCCAATTGGAGTTACCTGAGGAGTCGAGTATACTCCATGAAACATTTCACGTGGTCTATTCACGGAAATGTTTGACGGGAGAAGTTGTTGTTGCTTTTCATGGTGTGTATGAGGTTGTTGTTTTGAATCTAGTAGACTAACCGATGACTATCTTAGATAGTAGAGGGAACTAATTGTGCAATGACGGAGCTACCATGTATTGTTCCTTGAAAGCACAATGAAATGTGGAGGTGACCTTAAGAAAGTAAAGAGGAGAAATGTTGATTTGTTTCATAAGTTGTGTATGTGGTGGCGGGTTTCGGGGACGAAACCCAAAGTTAGGGGGGATGATTTGTAACGAACCAACTTCCGAGTTCTTGCATGCGAAATCTGAAGGTGTTGGCGTGATCATCATCTTCTAAGCATCAAGTAAGCCTCCCTTTCAATCTTTGATTCACCATTGAAGTGTTCTTGGTGGGTTTTGGGTGAAATCTGAATTGGGTTGAGATTGGGTGAAACTGATGTTAGATTAATGGTTATCTAGCTTAAATTGAAGTAATGGGAGGTGGATAACATCATCTAAACATTTAATTTTGATAATTCAAGAATTAGGGTTCTTGGTGGAAATTTGGGGTTTTTTTTTATTTAATGATGTTAGAATGCTAAATTGAAGTTAGTTAAGTGTCTAGGGAGTTAATAGACACACAGTTAACAATAATGCCCTAATTTTTTTGATGTTTTGTAAAATGAGAGTTTAGTGGAACTTGGATGATTTCCTAAACCGGACATTTGGGTTAAGGGAGGTTTGGGTGGTTTTTGAATGGTATATGAGTGCTGTGGCATGTCCATGAGTACTAGACTAAGTAGAAACACCATTTATAATGGGTGATTTATGAAATTAAAGTATTGGTGTAAATTGGGTGAAACCCAAACGGGTCAAAATGGGTAAATGATTGTGTAGAGAGGTTAAAAACGTTTAAGGTGTAATTAATAAAGTTTAGAATAAGTGTAATCCGTAAGGTCTAGGGTGGGTGTTAGACCTCAATTGGAAATGGTGAATTGGAAGTTTGACTATTATAGGTCAAACGGGTCAACTTGGGTTGAAAGGTTGTTTACGGGTATTAGAGGTTTGGTTAAGGTTCTAATAACCAAACTAAGTTAGAATCTTTATTCTTAGATCATAACGGTGTGTTGGGTGTCAATTGGTGATCAATAGATTACTAATTGTAAATGGGTTGTATAGGTGATCAAGTGGTAAGGAAGCTAGCTTGGAGGATCAAGCGGGGTCATCGTTAGCAAAAGGTAAGTGCTTTGCACTTACTTAGTAATGATAGGTGGTAGTGAAGGCACATATTTCATATACTTGTTGATTTTGTTGATTATCATATGTGTATTTGTGTGTAAGTTGTTTTTGGTGAATTTGCATGTGGTGAAAGTATGCAAGGGGTGGGTACTTAAGGAGCTTGAGGTCTATGAACCTCACAATGTTGTACGGTAATTGTAGGCATTGAATTACATATGAATTTTATGGCTTTATTCTGTGTCTATGATGAATGTAAACTAGGGTGGATTAGTAATCTGAAGTCTTTTGAACTTTACAAATGTTGGGGGGGATTGGGGTCTTTGAACCCCACAAGTCGGGGATAACGTATGGGTTATAGGATTGAGTTAGTAATTTGTGTGTGTGCACTTGTTGTATGAATAAGGTCGGTGTTTGAGGTCTAAGAACCTCACATGTGGTAGCTATGTGTTGATATTGTTTGAAGCCACAAACTTCACAAGGGCGGTTTGGAATTGAGGTCAAAGAACCTCATAAGGTTGTCGGTAATTGAGATATAAGATTCTCACAAGGGTGGTTTGAGTTTGTGGTCAAAGAACCACACAATTGTGATATGAATAATTTGATGTCTCGAACCTCACAAGGTTGTGTCGACAATTAAAAGCCTTGAGCTTTGTAAATTGTAGTAAATATAGTTTTATTTAAAACTTCATTGTTGATTTGTTAGCTTGGATTCATAAGAAATCCAAACGAGGTGTTTAGGAACTGTAAAAGGTGTCCACATTAGTGGTGTAACGTTGTGAGGTTGTTAAAACACCAAGGGGTCGAGTCGGGAGGGTCGGATTGCAATTAAAACGAAGTTTGGGATGTGTAGGACTGATGGGGGGGGGGAATTGCTAAGGTAGGGGCGCAATTTGCGCTGGGCAGCGCATGCTTCGCTGAAATCCCATTGTTTTGCCTGAAATGTTTTCGAAAAGTGGCGTTTGGACCCAAGTTAAGGCATTAACTTGTAAAGGGTCCTAAGGGGTGTCTATCATTACTAATAGTTGTATGTTTTGGTGTTTTTGTGTAGGGAAAGCTCCGGTCTAGTCTCGGGTTATGTTTCAAACTTCAGATTCTCATTGGAAGAACATTTAATGTAATGGTTGTTCGTTTAAGACTCACCATGAGTGCTCAAACCCTTTGGATGTATAAATGGATGTAATTAAGGTGATAAAACGTATGTTTTGATTTAGACATCAATTAAACTTGGTTTAAGTCAAATGTTGTAGTCGTATTGTTTATTTGAAACTCATGGTTGATTTTGGGAGTCTTGGTCGGTCATTTTAAACCAAACCATGTCGTCGTCATTTCAAAAGTAGTTAACACGTGTTGTTTTGTCAAAGAGCATTATATGGAACCTACTTCCACGTGAATTTGAAAGTTAAAAGCGGTTGAAAAATTTTGGGTGTTACAACAATCTCATTTCATGGTCATCTAAAAGATAGACCACCATCTCATGTTCTAGTGCCGTGGTCGAGTACAGTGGCGTCGCTAATGTGGTTGCTGAAATATGTTGGTTAAGAAACCTCCTTCTCGAACTGGGAAGACCTCCTACTCGTACTTCTTTGGTCTATTCCGATAATGTTAGTGCCATATACATGTCCAACAATCCAATTCAACATCGACGTACTAAACATATCGAGATTGACATTCATTTTGTTCGCGAGAAGCTACAACAGGGCCAGATCCGTGTCTTTAATGTTCTATCTCATTACCATCTCAACGATATATTCACCAAGGGCTTACCACAAGTTCTTTCATCGACTTCCATTCTAGTCTAAGCATTCGTCATCCTCCTCCTTCGACTAAGGGGGTATATATTAGACTAGGAGCTACTTTGTACTTATTTGTAATCGTTATGTAGTATAGGGTGGTCTATTAAATATTGTATCTATATACACCTTAGAACATTTACATCAGCATCTTTATTTCTATTATTTATAGTTTGCTTATATTGTACATATACATCAGGATCTCTATCTCCATCTCTATGATCTATATTTCCATCTCTATCTTTAAATTTTATAGTTTAGTAAATATAGATTATCTAAATATAGAGAATTATTTTAATTAAACTCTATATTTTTTGTGAGTGTTTAAAAAGAGAAAGATAGAGATAGAGAATGAGATTTGGGAGGTTAAAACAAATTTAAAAAATATGATATTTAGTAAAATTATAGAGATGAATATGAATAGGCTCATATGAATGATTTTATATCAATAATAAAGAAAGCAGATCTTGATCCATAACGTTTACCATCAAAAAACATTTATATCAGTTTCATGAAGTAAGACCAATTCAACTACATTATCGCATTTGCCGTATGAGTCATCGTAGAAACCTGATCGAAAAACTCAGCTATTTAAGTATTAAGATTATGAGAACCTAAACACTTAAGTCTGCTTAGAATTTAGAGATCCTTAAATTTTAGTGGGATTTTCTTTTTAGTATTTTGTTTTTACAAATTCAAGCCCTTAAGAAACCCTACAAAATGGGCTGTCACTTTTATAAAGAAACCCTAGATTTTGCACATTAATCCAGTTAGAGGAAGTGTAGTGGAAGAAGGTTTTGCATATATCTAGACTTAGAACTCAGAGTTTATGAACAACTGTTTGTAGGTTAAACTAATACAAAATTATATACGTTTTCCTAAATATAATTCATTTAAAAAGAAAATAAATTTTAATATCACGTCAAACAAACAAACAAAAACGAGAAAACCAGATATAACATAAATATAAAAAATCTAAAAAAAAATTATTAAATAATAATAAAGGTTGCTGTTTTATTTTTTTTAAAAGTAGAAGTTGGTTTAGTAAAAATAAGATTATGTTACATTAAAAAATGGGGTAACTTTACATAATAGTAACCAACTTTCTATCTGTTTCATTTTAGTTATTTAAATTTTTTTTGTCTTATTTTAGTCAATTAAATTTCAAATTTTATTAAAATCTTGCGAAATTACAATGTTACGAGTTACTTTTTTTATTTCATTTTATGTACATGGTGTGAAATCCAAAAAGAGTAAACCAACATTTTTTGACCATATACATAAAACAAAATAAAAAAAAGTAACATGTTAACATCGTAATTACGCTAGTTTAGAACATGTGAAACTTGGTTGACTAAAATTAGAAAAAAAATTTTGAGTGACTTAAATGGAACATATGGGAAACTTGAGTGACTAAAATAAGACAAAAAAGTTTAAGTAACTTAAATAAAACATATAAGAAACTCGATTACTATTCTGTCAAGTTTTCATTAAAAATAACTCAAAATGTAATAGACTTGTGTACTAAAAAAAGAAGGCTCTATTATTAATTGTTTGATAAGGTAATAATAGGGTATAGTTTTTTTTTTAAAGCAATGACACCTATTACATTTTAAAACAATAAATATAACTGAACCAGATTTTAACTAAGAAGCCAATCTTTATTACACAGTACTGGGCTATTCAAATTTTTAAAAAGCTTCTATGATCCGGTTTTAGTAAACAGTAGAGTTCTATTACCTTAAAAATAACATTCATTTAAACTTTCAAAGTTTATAGTTACCATACTTTCAACTCACTTTAATTTTAATTTTGATTCTTGGTTCCTTGCATTTGTCACAGTTATGTCTTTATAGAAGTTTCATCTGCAAAATTAGTATACCTGTATCATCATATATTAGATTTTATGTGGGTTGATATATACTTAAAGACACCAAGGGGTTTATCATCGGTAAATTTTTCTTCAAGTGATAAGTATCGTCTCTTATGAAGTTTTTTTTTTCCATAAAATTCTTAGTTGAATTTTTCTACATATTGCACATGTATGTATACCATATATATGTGAGAAAATAGATTGTTAAGGCAACCAATTCATCATTTTTTTGTAACCCAAGAACTTTTAAATACATTATTACCATCTGAACTTCTGGTTATTAATATTGTTATTGTTTTATTATTTATTTTGTTTTTAGCATCTTTATTGTTATTATAAGCAGAGAAAGAACTGAGATAAGATTTGGAATTCCATAATATAAGAAAGAAGGATTATTATAACTTAAATAATTACAAAAAGAAAGTTGAAAAGTGGGGAACAAAATGATGATTATAAGACATGATTAAAGGTTAAAGTGCATAGAAATGGTGAAAGTTACCATAATTTCAATCTTTATTAAACAAAACCCCAACATATTTTCCATTGATTTGCCTTTCAAATTCATGGTCCCATCGAAAATTAAACCCTAGGGTTTGTAGAAGATCCCCTCAATCACTCTGTAATCATGCAAGCATGTAGTTAACTTTTCAAATTGAATTATTTTCTTTCTTTCTTTCATCCATTTGTATAATTCAACTTCTATCTTTCAACTTCTATCTTTCTCTTTTTTTAAAAAAAAGTAAAGATTGATAAAATCTAAACTTATATGTTTACAAAGAGAGCAATTACAGCGATATTTTATTATGAATATATGATCGCATGTAATATATATGAATTTATCATAAAAGTTATATCAAATGTATTCAAACAACTGTAATATTTTAAATCAGACTATCCAAATATATTATCTAATACTATGTGTAGCATTCTTGTCATAAGGTCATGTGTTATGGGGGCGTAAGAGGGAGGGGTGTGAGTGCCACGATTCACAATAGACTTATTTCAGATTTATTCTTATAAATCCAAACGACTACGGACATTAAAATAACTTTAATTCAGGGATTAATTGTATAAAACATTGAACCGGGCAATAATTAATGATCATGAATTAACCGTTACTTACAAGATCAGATAGAATGTTTATGTACCATTTATTATCACCCAAATACCAAAGCATAGATCAAGATTTCTTCTAGCTACGTTGAACATTTAGCATGTTATTCTTATCCAATAAGAATATAAAGTTCAATCTTTCTTAGGTAATCTAGATTTGATCTATGTTTAACCTTGTTTTAGATAATCTAAAGAAATTCCTGATCTCCACATCATTTACTGATTTTGCAATGAACTCTTGAATTCAAATTTATATTCTTTGTAATTTTACTCAAAGTGATCTTAAAAAAATTCTTTCTTTTATTCACTTATGTCTCTAAAATTCAAATAATGTATTTAAAAGTAATATTATTGTAGGTCTAGCGGGGTCTTCTACGGATCTGTCTAGACGAATGACACGACACGAATACGGAATGCGGAATCCAACGTATACATGCTTACGTAGTGATAACAACAAGTAGAACAATAGACACATAAGATGTAAAATAACTTCTCTATATTGCTCTAAATATTAGTGTTTACAAAAGATTCAATATTCAACTGTTACAAAACTCAAACATGCAAACACTATATATAGGCAACTAACTACCTGCAGGCGAACTTACCAAGTTCGCCACACACATGGCTTAAGTTCGCCTATTACAAAACTTGTCTCTTAGACAAAATTACAAACCCAAAGACAATACAAAGACCTAAACTATTACAAAGCTAATTGCCACAAAACAAGTCCTAACAGACTCCCCCTTGATAATAGCCCGGTCTTTGGTCTTCAAGTGCTCTTCCAAATCTCTAGCAATTTGCTTCCGGCATGAACTCCCTGATTGATACACACATGCAACACTCATTTGTACTGCATAGCCTGCTCCCTCCATTCACTGGTATACATAATCTTCCTTTCGAGTGTCAGCTGATATTTCCGTGAAAAGTTGGTAAGATTCATAGCATCATAGAATTGAGCTAGAATCTTTCCATCTTTGTCTTCTATCACAACTTCACCAGTATTCACATCCACATATCACCACTTCATATTCCCAATAAAGTCTTGTGGATACTTCTTCAATGGAATCTTTTGTAGAGCGTTAACCGGTTTGTACTTATATCTTTGAGTGTGCATCATTGTAACCGGATCCACATCACCAAATCTTATAAATCTCTTTCAAGTCTGAGGCTTTAAATTTTCATACTTCATAGACGACCCTTCAGTTCTAATAAGCTTGGCTATTACTTCAGCAATTCCATCTCCCGATCTGTTAATCAACGACTTAGTTGCAAGACCGTTAACTTCACTTTTCGGTAGAGAATTGAAATATTTGAGCCTTGGCTTTAAGTATTGTACTCCATCTGTCATCTTAATAGCAAACAATTTAAACTCTTTCTCATTGAACCAACTCAATATTCTTCCAACACAATGTTCTGCATTCACATACTTGGCTTTTTGTACTGGTTCAGGTGTAGCTATAGGCAACACCTTCTTCCAGCTTTTCACTTCTCTAGCCACTTATCTTTAGTCATACCAGTCTCATTGTATAACACTAGTTCTTCATCTTGAACGTCAGGAGCAGTAGTACCTTGGAATCAAGGCTTTGTGACTTAAGGATCAGTATCCAATAACTTTGTAATTCCCTCTAAGCTTTCTTCAGGAACTACATTATCATGTATAAAGTCCATAGAAATATTCAACCTGTCACAACCCTCATATGTTATTGCAACTGTATTCTTTTCAATTTCCTGCTCCACTATCTCACCCTTTTCAAGATCAATCAAATCTTCTTCAACTACATCATCCTCAATGATCTCATCCAAATCAAGTAAGCATTCTAACTTGTCAGCCTTTTCAACATAAGAACCAATAAAGAATGAATCATTTAACATATCCCAATGCTTCCACATTAGTGTCTTTATCAACATCTTGTTCACTTGATTGGCTCACATCAATATTTGATGTCGACTCCCCCTGAGCCTGTGATCCCAGGTTTACTTCAGTGTATTGACGCTCACCCTTGTCACCTGCATCAGGTTCATCATCTTCATCCTTATCTCTGTTTAGATCAGTAGTATTGACGCTCACCCTTTACCAACTTTCTCCCCCTGAGCGTCAAGACGCTCTATTAATTGAGAAACAAGGATTTGCATCTCAGCTAATTGTCTATTCTGAAATTGAATCTCTTATTGCATCTCGAAGTCATTAGCTTGTAAAACATCAACTTGTCCTTGTAATCTAGCCACTTGGGCTTCCAAACATGCAACCTTAGACTCTAATACCTTAATCTTTTCATCTTTATCTGTAGTTGAAGGTTCTGTTGGTTTAGTTGTCTTGGAAGGAATAGTAGGTGTAACTTGAGGGGTAGTTATGGTCGATGGAGCAGGAGTGATAATCAAAGAGTCAACAAACTCTAAATCATCATTCACTGTTGTTTTTGCCTTAGCAAACTTCTTCCTTGCCTTAGGTGAGTCAGGCACATAATCAAGATCAGAAGATTCATCTCGTAATGTTCTCTTTCTTAAAGTAGCACCGGGAGGAGGACCCTAGCTGACTTTCTCCTTGGTATAGATTTCTTTCTTCCTTGTGGTGGTGGAAATTTTGGTGCCTTAGCCAACTGAGCATAGTGCCCAAGGCTGAAATCAGGTTCAGTTTCCTCAGAATCATCTAACTCTTCACCATCATGAGTTTCATCATCAGCACTCTCACTACTTGTACTGTCAGTTTCTGTATCTTCAGCTTGAACATTTTCAACCTGGGGTGGAGAAAGAACATTCACATTATCTGGTTCATTTTGAACTTCAACATTCTCATTCTCTACATTCTCTTAAACATTTTCTTGAATAACATCATCAACATTACGTTCAATCTACTTGATCAGGTTGCTCTGGCTATTGTTGTTGTTGTACTTGTGGTTGTTCAGGTGCTTGTTGTTGCTGTTGATATGCTTGTGCTAGCTGTTGTGGTTGATCTTCATCGGCATTAATCCAGTGGTCATTTGGTGGTGCAACATAATTTTGATTAATTATGTGCCCAAATAAAGCTGTAGGGACTTGAATCAATGCTGGATTCTATTGCTTAACACTGACAATCCACAAAAATACGCTTGTGCATTGGGGTTAAAGTGAGACATTGCCCCACCGGTGGTAGATTTATAATAAGACAATTAATAATCAGTTGTAGAAACCTCGGGTACATCAGAAACCCTTGACTCTCTGGTGGTGTGATCTAGGCAACCAATTATTTATAGATGTAAAGAGCAAAGTTAAATCCCTTATTCAACGTCAAGGCTACCATAGCAGATTGTAGTGACGCCTTCAACCCATCAGTACCTGCTTTCCTTGGAGACATACATTGAATAATGACATGCATGAAGTATCTCCAATGCCAAACTAATCCTCCTTTCCTGGCTTGAGAATCATTAGCCTTGCCTCGATATCCCATCCGGTGGAAACACCTAGTAATTAAGGTGTCCGGGAGCATTATTGGATCGGTATCTTCACCTCCAAAGCTTAAAGCATCCCTAATAGTCTGCATCGAAATAGCAATATTTTGGTTGTTAACTCTGGCACGGATCACATTCGGATCAACTGTACAATCATGATCGGCTGTATCCTAGAACTCTTGAATGTATTGTAAGCTTATCACCGGATTGGCAAAAAGTGCAACTCTTATCCTTGAACGATTTAAGAAATTGATAATCTCCTGGTAATTAACCACCTCGGATAACCCAACATTCAACAGAGCCACTTGGTTATGCTTGTATTCTACCCGACGATCCATAATCTGCACAAGTAGAGATTAGACTTTGCATGAAAAATTAAACAATAAAAAACAAAGAAAATTAAAGTTTAAAAAAATGCTAAGTCCAAACACTACTGTCCCTAGAGGCGAACTTAACAAGTTCGCTAAGAACTACACTGAGGAGAACATGGCAAGTTCACTGAACACAAGTTTGCCTGATCTCTTTCAAAATCATCAAAGTTAAATCTGTAAGATAATGATGAAATGAACCAACAGCTAGCATCGCATAGCACCGGTTATGAAGTAACAAGCAACAAATTCAAGTTTAATCCATTAACATAACCCTAAACAGACCAAAAGGATGTCCCTGCGGGTCAAACCCTAATAATCATCTGTTTCTCATGAATTTATGGATGAAAACAATAATTTTTACCTAAGATGGATTTGCAATCAGTTCTAGAACAAGAAATAAACAGAAAAATTCCTTTGGAACACTTATGCAAACAGAAATGGCACAAAGTCTGTAAGTTCGCTCAAGCTTTAGACAAGTTCGCACAAAGCAAGTTCGCTCAATATTAGAGTAAAATGAACAAACTCACCCCATTGTTCCTTTTATTCTATTTCCATCAAGTTCGCTTCTCCATGCGAACTTAGCAAGTTTGCTCCCCCTGGCGAACATGTCCAAGCGAATATAACAAGTTCGCTAATTCTGCAACACTTAGAAAATTTTACAATTTTCAAATTTCCAACTTTCAACCGATCATTCTTTCTTCCAACCTTCAACCTGTATGTGATACAATCTCGAATATTAAAAATAAGTGAGATTTTCTTGGAAGCAAGAAATAAAATCTTTTTAGAATTTTCAATAAAACGAACTTCAAGAATACAAACATATTTTTGATTTTTTGAACTTTATGCTAAAACACACCAAAAATCTTTTTGATTTTTAATAATGAGATATAGCAGTAACAAAATAAAATCTTTTTTGATTTTCAAATAAAGAAACACAAAATCTTTATGGTTCCTATCTGTAGATACTAAAATTCAAATATTGAAATCAAATGTTTTTGGTCGAACATTATGAGTAAGAAGATCATATCAGTGTATATGATGAATCAGTCACACAGAATGGATAAAATCCACTATCAGCTCTAAGGGTAAGCTATCAACTTTCCTCAGATTATCAAGCAAGCAATCTTTGAAATTTCCATGAAGTACCAACACTACATCTGTCAATATTATTATAAAACATGAATTAATCCGTGATAAGCTTCCAAGAAAACAAGATCAGATCATGACATGCTTATTTATTCATACCGAATTCGCAATATATAGCATGTAAATCTAGGTTTCCAGTATTACAGAATTTGAAACTACAAGCGTTTTTATCCCACATTTTTGTGAGTTAAGTTACCAATTATATGAAAATAACGTGTACCCCACAAGTATGCCAATATAAAAGTAAACTGCATTATCTTCAAGACATATAAGACTCATGCTAAGATTAGACCAATCACCAGGACGAAATTACATCAGTTAGCACAGGAAAACAAGCAGATCCTGAGGGATTATAAAGAATCAGAATGATTCAGAATCGAATAATTTATATGGCTTGGTTTGGATGAAGTATCATGATTCATGATAATAGAGGGATTATAAAGAATCAGAATGATTCAGAATCGAATGATTCAACATAGTTGTCATCTGTATGCACTTTCACAAGTTCGATCAGCTTCTTCTCAGCACAGTCTCTGATAAAATGATGACGGATCTCGATGTGTTTTGTCTTCAAGTGTTTCACCGAATTGTTAGTGATCGACATCGTGGCTGTGTTATCAATAAACATCGGAGTCTTAGTGAAATTCAATCCATAATCTCGTAATTGTTGCTGAATCCACATGATTTGAGAACAACAACTGACATCAACTATATACTCAGCCTCGCAAGTAGATATGAAAACTGAGGTCTGCTTCTTGCATTGCTAAGACACAAGTCGATTTTCTAGAATCTGACACCCACCCGACGTTGACTTCCGATCCAAACTACAACCACCATAATCAGAATCTGTGAAGGCCTTGAAAACAAAATCAGATGCATTGGAATACCATAAACCCATCTTTGGCTTTCCCTTCAAATATCTAAAAATTCTCTTCACATCGTTTAAATGCGATTCTTTAGGCTTAGATTGAAACCTCGAACATAAACACACAACAAACATAATATCCGACCGGGACGCTGTCAAGTACATCAATGACCCAATCATTCCCCGATACAACCGACAATCTACATCTTTCCCTTTCGAGTTAGAATCAAGCTTGTGTTCACTAGAATTGAAGTAGCAAAAGTTGAATAATCTGTCATTTCAAACTTCCTCAAAATGTCAGACACATATTTAGATTGATGAATGTAGAAACCATCTTCCATCTGGTCCACCTGAAGTCCTAGAAAGAAAGATAATTCACCCATACTGCTCATTTCAAACTTCAGCTTCATAACCCGTTCAAAGTCTTTGCATAACTCCACATTCGTCGACCCAAATATTATATCATCAACATAAACTTGAACCAATAGAATATCTCCCCCTGCTTTTCGAATGAAAAGCAGGGAGTCAATCTGCCCCCATTCAAATCCGTTCTCCAACAAATGCATGGATAATGTTTCGTATCAGGCCCTAGAGAGCCTGGTGAAGACCATACAAAGCATTGTCATGCTTAAATACTTTGTTCAGAAACTTTAGGTCTTCAAAACCAATCGCTGACACACGTAAACTTCTCCTTCACTTTTCCATAAAGAAAAGCACTCTTCACGTTAAGTTGAATTACTTTGAACCATTTGAATGACACATAAGAAAGAAATAAACGTATAGCCTCAATCCTAGCCACTATTGCAAAAACTTCTGTTTAATCCACTCCTTCTTGCTGATTGAAGCCTTAGACAACTAACCTTGCTTTGTTGCGCACCACAATGCCTCGATCATCACGCTTACGCTTAAAAACCCATTTAGTTCCAATAGATCTTGAACCCTTAAGTAAATCGACTAAATCCCAAACGTGCAACTTGTCGAATTGAGCTAGCTCTTCTTGCATAGCCTCTGTCCAATAGTCATCATCAAGAGCTTCAGCCACATTATTTGGCTCAATCTGAGAAATGAAACACACATTAAAACAAGTATCCATAATACCAGTATCAATAATATATGCATACAAGCACGAGTTTTCAGCAATTGTTCTGTGACGAGTCTTAACACCTGAATTTAAATCACCAATAATATTCTCAGTAGGATGATTCTTATGCACACGGGTCTGAGGAATTACTGTTTCCTAGATCACTGCATCAAGATTGGAAGGTATCTCCCCCTTACTTTGTGCAGGAGTTGACAAATTGTAACATCCCAAAAACAAACGACAATTACAATAACGAGTTAGAATGCGAGAATGAACGGAATAAACGAACGAGGCGTGACGGGCCGGGCCGGGCGAACTTGGGGAGACATGGGTGGCAAATTTATGTAGGGATTCCCTTCTTTAAATAGCTAAGAAGTCCCATTTTCTCCCATTTGCAAATCTTAGAGAGAGAAACCATAGAGAGAGAAAGTTGACGAATCGACCCGAGAAGCTAGCATCTTGTTCCTCTACTGCTTGTGAGAAAAACCTCTGAATCAGAAGCTCGTTTCAGGTAACGAACCAACCTAAATCTGAGTTTTTGTTAAAGTGGGGTTTTTGGGTATTTTTTGTAAAAGGTTGGGTTTTTATAAACGAGAAAAGGGTGATAGATCTGAAATATGGAATGGAAACTACAAGTTTTGAACGTAAAAGTTAGCATATTGAACGTGATCTGATTTGGCCGCCATTTACATGCAAACTTAGAGTTTTTTGGGAAGGTGACAGCCTCGCAGGCGAACTTGTCAAGTTCGCATGGGGTAGGATAAGGCGAACTTAGTACGAGCAAACTTAAGTTTGCGAACTTGCTAAGTTCATTGGAAGGGTAAACTAGGCGAACTTGGCCTATGTTCGACTGTATGTTAGCCAGGTTTTTAAGGGGCGTACTTAGCCCTGAGTTCGCCTAAAACAGGAAGGTTAAACCGTTAGAGTCGGGTTGGGGTCTGATGTGTATTTTAATTGATCGATTCAGATCATGTGTGACGCTGTTGGACTTTCATTAGGACAACCGTGAGTAGCTTACTAGGTGAGTTATAGAAGCCCTCCTTTAAATGTTATAAATAATAATTTCGGGTTGGTGTGCATACGTAACGATATGACTGTTTTATAAAACGATGTTTATATATGATGTTTATGATGTTTTATGGAACGATGCTTATGAACGAGGTTTTGGGAAGGAAAGATTATGAACGATGTGTTTATGAAATGTTTTTCCAAATGAAGTTTACGATGTGTTTACGAATGAATGATTTTTTTTTTATAAAATGTACGAATTCTTTAACTGAAGTTTTAAAGTAAATAAGTGAATGTTTATGGAAGTAACAAACGAACGAATCTGCCATTATTCCTTAAGGAATTGAGGTTATGGGTATGGGATGTATGTTATGGGCCTTACCTTTATAGGGGCCTTTGTGGCTGGCCAACTGTTGTACAAATGGGGTGATGACGGTCACCATAGGGATTATCGTGATCCTTGAAGTTGGTATGATTTACCTTGCAGGATAATCGTGCTTGAAGTTTGTACGACTACTCCACGAAGTATAGTGCTAGAAGTTTGGTACGTGTCATCCTTGTGATGTCGTGCTTAAAGTTTGGTATGGATGCCCTGTGAGGTATCGTACCGGAAGTTGGAATTGACGGTTACGAGAAGGCGCAGATTCGATAAGTTTGTGTACTTATGTGTTATGTTATGTTATTGCATGTTTACGTGCGCTTTTATTTAATGAAGTTAACTGTTATATTTTTGGCAAAATATTTGAAGTTAAAGTTTTATGTTAAAGCTAGAACTAACCAACGTAGCTGACTTTAGTATGCATATTTAGGTTAAGGACAGGTTTGGACGATGGACAGTGATGTAGGCTAGCGAGAAGAGTTACCCGACTGACTAAGAAGACTAGCATCACGTTATGATTTGATTATGTTATGTTCATTGTTTTAGACATTGTTTACGCTTCCGCATGTTTAACAATGTTGATGTTGTGTTTGAATGAAATTTTTCGCTGCGTTATTTGATATTCAAGTTTAAAAACTGTTTGTGAATGAGTAAATCCAACATGTGAGGCCTCCCGGGTTTGGGGCCTTACACAAATCATCAACTATATTCTGGATATCACTAGATGATTCCTTAAATATAATTTCTTCATCGTCACTATCACTATCATGATGTACACCCGAGGACGAGGCAACATTCGGATTAACTGGAGAAGGAACCATAATAGGAATAACAGATCGCGGTTCAACAATAGAATCATCATTTATAGATCAAGACTGAAACATAAGCTCTGCTTCATCAGGAGACACTTTAGGAGAAACATTGAAAGATCTGGACAATGCATCATAATCAAATGCTCAAGATGGTCATTTGGCAACCTGAGGAACCGTGCGATTATCACAGTCAATGTGAAACCACTCCTCAGTTTGTCTGGTTTCATTATTAAACACTCGTTTGTTATGAGAATTGGCAACATATCTTAAGAAAATTCCTTCAATCGCCTTCTCACTGAACTTCGTTTGAACATCCCGAGTCTTCAACAAGGTGCAAGGATTACCAAAAGGCAACAAATACTCCAAATTTGGCTTTCGTTTATTCAGCAGTTCATAACATGTTTTATTATGTCTCTTCACGATTAAGCACATGACACGTAGTGTTCACCACCTCTGCCCAAAAAGTAACACGCAACTTCGAATCGGATAACATAGTACACGCAGTCTCAATCAAACTGAGATTTTTCCGTTCAGCTACACCATTCTGCTAAGGAACGTATGATGCACTAAACTCCTGGTGAATACCCTTTTGAAGACAAAATAATCCCATATCACCATTCTTAAAATCTGTTCCATTATCACTTCTAATTCTCATGACCTTTTGTTTAAATAGATTCTCAAGTCCCACAATTAAAAACTTTAGAATTTCGGTAGTCTCGTCCTTTGAAGCAAGATACTTCACCCAAGAAAACCTTGAAAAGTCATCTGTCTCTACTAAACAATATGATTTTCCCCCTTCACTCTTAACGCTGATTGGTCTGAACAAGTCCATGTGTAACAACTAAAGAGATGTCACAATAGAACTAATCAACTTTGATTTATGCGACTTTCGGTGCGGCTTTCCCTTTTACATGGAAGATAGTCTTCGTTCACTGAAAATCTCATAGCTGGCACACCGGTGACAAGCCCGTTCTTTACCAAATAATTCATTTTCCAAAAATTAATGTGAGCCATCTTCCGGTGCCATAAAGTTGATTCGGACTGTGAAGCTTTAGAAAGCTAACACTTTGGGACAGACGAGGTTGTTGTCGCCATGCTCATATCAAGCATGTATGTGTCATTGTTTCTTGGAGCTCTCATAAGGATCCAGTCTTCGGGAATCTCAAACCCTGGCTTCAAATCCAAACACTCAGATTTGTTGAAGTGAAAAGAAAAATGTTTGTCACAGACTTGCGATACGCTCAACAGATTAGGCTCAAGCTATTCCACGTAATTCACTTTTTCAAAGCTCAAACGTCCATTAGAAACATTTCCTTGGCCTGAAATATAACTACCCTTTTTTCCTGCAAAGGCCACATAACCTCCCTTAATTAATTTAACATTCTCCAATAAGTTAAGATTGCCTGTCATGTGCCTGGAACATCCACTGTCGACATACCAATGGTTGCCTACAGTCCTCCTTGGACTTCCCTGCACACAGACATAAACATTTAGTCAGTAATGGAGACCCAAGCCATTGTGGTCTTGGGTCGGGCGGATTCATCAAAATAAACAATTTCTTTCAAAACACCATCAAATCTTTCTTCAATTTTAGGTGATTGTTTCATAGAGTCAAAAACAAGTGAATTTGATTTCTAATTTGTTTAACTTCTTTGGTGATTTTAGAAAACTCAGTTGAATTACATTCACAATTTTCTTTTGATTCTGATTTATCGAAAAGTTTCCGAAGTCTTTTGTTTCTTCTTCTTTTCTGAGGTTTCGATAGTTTAACCTCTCCTTTTGTATCAACACTTGGTGATACACTTGGTTTAACTCCAGATGAGCCAACCATCTCAACCTTTGATTTAACTAGAACATGTGAAACATTGACAACATGTTTAACACTAACTGGTTTCAGCCCTTGTTTCACACATGGTTTTACCTTTGGTTCAACAAACGGTCAAGCCAACTTTGGATCTTCCAATCTCTTATCAGCATTCTTATTTGGCCAATTCATCAAAATTTGACCAACTAGACCATAGTGAAAACATGTACGATTTTCCCTGTATACCCGAGCAAAAGGTTCCTTTTGAACACCACTTGTACCCGACGATTCACACTTAGGAATAACATTAGATGATTGAACACCTTGGGTTTATCACAATTAATTTTCTCTTTAAAAAATTCCACATTTGTTGTTTTCTCAATTTTATTAATTTCTTGGAATGAAAACCCACCACTAACAAAAGGTTTTATCGGTTTTGTTTTTGGTTGTTCAACATCATCATCCTGTTCTGTCAAGATGCACCGGTCTCTGGTGACTTTCTTGACAATAGTAGGTTCAACAACCTTACAATCTTCCACTTTTGCTTCAACTTTTTCTGGATCAAAAGATTTATCATCACTCAAATCTTCATAAACCATATCCTCACCGGTTATAGGATTAACCTTTAGAACAGTTTTAGGCTCTGATACCAATTGTAGGTCCTAGCTGGTTTTCTACGGATCTGTCTAGAAGAATGACACGACACGAATATGAAGTGCGGAATCCAACATATACATGCTTACGTACTGATAACAACAAGTAGAACCATAGACACACAAGATTTAAAATAACTTCTCAGTATTGCTCTCAATATAAGTATTTGCAAAAGATTCAGTATTCATCTGTTACAAAACACAAACATGCAAACACTATATATAGGCAACTAATTACCTGCAGGCGAACTGATCAAGTTCGCCACACCCATGGCTTAGGCAAACTTGACAAGTTCACCTATTACAAAACTTGTCACTTAGACAACATTACAAACCCAAAGACAATACAAATACCTAATCTATTACAAAGCTAATTGTCACAAAACAAGTCCTAACAATTATTACCTTGAAACTTTCAAGTAGTTTGTCACTATCTTGAACTGTCTCAAGTAGTTTATAACCATTTGTTCTTGAACTCTTTCAATCAGTCACATTTATAATACACCATGTATGTATTTTTTAATTACTTTATGCTTTTTATGTCAAAAACCTTTTTGACCAGATTAAGATTATGATAATCCGAACTTTTCAGGTTAACTCCGTTAACCTAATTAACTTATCTCAAACTCCAGGGACTAATTCTGTAATTATTCTAACTTAAACTACAAGGACTAGTTATGTAATTAACCTAAACTCAATTCTAATTGACTTTGAAACTCAAAATTCAATATTCATGTTCCTGTTGACTTTTGAAAGTCAAACAATCTTATTCTAAACCTAATCTAAACCGCAAGGACCATTTCTGCCCTTTTCTAAACTTTAAAATAGGAAAACAGAAGGTCTAATCCTGTAATTAACCCAATATTGATTTTGTTGACCTTTGAAAGTCAACACGTGATGTTCTTGATCGAAATTGAATTCCAATATTCGAATTCAATTCAATTCGTGACGGTTATGCATTTAAATGATAATCACGACCCTATACGAATCGTTTTAACACCGATCATGATTGTAATTGAACCACATAAATCTCATTTTACCGAAACCGTCGAAACCTTAACAAAATTCGATCAATTCGATCATTATACTCGCAATCAAACACCTGCACACCTTGAACGAACTCCTCTGAACCAGTTGCACACAACAATTTGGCCGGAGTCAGAGCCGGAGGCACCGGGGACTAACTCGTTCAACTCGCGACTGACTTCTAGCCGAGCACCATCAATTCGATACTTAATCAGGTAATTGAAACCTTCCTCACACTCGTTTTTGTATGTAGATTAAAAGCCCTAACGTATTTGGGGCTTACATTATCAAATCTATCATGAACCAATCCCTAGGGTTCATATGAATCTAGCCTCTAACATTATCAGATTTTATCAAATTGATTCCATGTTCTTAACCTAGGGCTTCGGCTTTTCAAACTACAATTAAACTACCTAAAACTTAACGATTTTGAAATTAACTAACACCCTCAGGTTCGAAATCCTTAGACTAACAAAAGTCCTATGATCCCATGTCCATTCGCGATCGAAATCAGTGGAATTTAGGGTGGATCTGATCTGATTGCGTGAAGGAGATGAACGCAGGAGATGTTAAGGTTAAAACCTTTTTATTCTGGGTCTTTAACGCGATACCCTAGCGTGCGGATTAGTTAAGTGTGTGTGCTGGTGGGGAGGAGACCCGGGATCGAGTCTCCCCACCCCTGTTTTGATTTTTATTTATTTTTAAGCTATATTTCTATTATAAAATTTTCCCCTATATTAATATATTAATGTATTTTAGCCCGGGAAATCACCCGTAGGCTCGGGTTTGGTTTGTAACCCATATTCGTTAAAAATACACACTTTTAAAAGAATATATTTATATTATTTTCAAACCACGATTCCGAATAAATAATATATTTATATTATTTTCAACCCGTGACTCCAATTAAATATAATATATATTTATATATTATTTTCGCCACGTTTATGAACTCTATGAAACATTTCAAACTAATTAGTAATATAATTATTTATATTATTTACTCACGTTTATATTCTCGAATAAAAATAATATATTTATTATTTTTGTCACGTAAATGATTATCGTATATTTTTCTACGAGTTCAAAAATAATATAATAAATTATATTTTTTCTTAGACCATTCTAATGGCACAAACGCATAAATATTTATTAATTAATATTATTCGTAATTACAGACGTTCGACACAAAACGCATTTACCTTAAATATTATATTAAGAAACCCTTATTCCTGTGGACACGTTCGTATACTCGTTTATCCTAAGAATGTTTTAGGACGATCAAATATTCCGTGTCGTCGTCACAAAGATCTCATTTTATCCCTAACTATTGTACTTATAATTTTAGGGCATACATAAGCAGTTCACAGGCAAACTCTTGTGTTTCCTACTTGCATCCTTATGTGGTGCTATCTACTACTCGTACACAACTCAGGTGAGTTTCACGGCCCCTTTTACTCGCTTTCCTGTTGGGGGAGAAACATGTACACAAATCATCATACTTTTACTTGTTTTCCCGTGGGAGAGAAACTGGTACACAAACAACATTATTTAACATGTTTTTCCCGTTGGGGGAGAAAACATGACACAAACTATTTTGGATTATTGTAATTCATATGATATCACTGTTGAGGCTAAGCATAACACACTATCATGAAAGCCCTCACACACATCGGACCGTTAATATGAATTTAGCGAGGTAATGTTTGGTAGTACTACTGGTTTGACAAACCCCACCCGGGCTAGTCGTTTAGTTCTATTGGAGGTCGAACAGGTGTAATATTAACCAAATCACATTTGTCAAAGTTGATAGACCTGACTCGAGGCAAACAGACAAACACAAACAGTCAGATTCGGTTGTGAGCGCTTTAGTAAGACAGGAACATAGGCTAGCTACCTATAGATATGCATATTGAATGTACATAATCTGGAAAACACTCTCTTATTGCAAACTTGAAACCTATGAACTCACCAACCTCGTGTTGACACTTTTCGTACATGTTTTCTCAGGTCGCAAAGGCACAGGTTGCACAACTAGGACATGCATGGATTCCTACTATCACTTCACTCATATGCAAACATTTAAAACAATTCGCTTACCTTTATTAAACTAAACTTTGGCGCGTTGTTTTGCGCATTTACTTTCTTGTTTAAACGATTCCGCTTTAACTCTGAACTTTTATGTTATGATATTTCAAGTCCCATATAGTGTCTTTTGATGTAACTAATGACTGAGATCCTGGTTTGTCACCTTCCAAAACGGTAAAACTCCATTAGTGGAATTTGGGGGTGTGACAAAGATTGTATAACGTTGCTCTTAACACTAATACCATTTGTCCATCATAATGAATGCTATAATTTAAGTATGCTTCTAAAGCGTACAAGATGGTTTAGAACTTAATTTCTAGATCAAGACTTTACGTTTTGACTTTTTATCCTATAATCAAACTATGCAATAGGTTAGGTGATTAATATTCATCAACTCATGGATGTCTTATCAAGCCTTGAACAATCCTTTTAACAACCTTTGTTAATATTTATATGTCTCACACACACATATATATATAGATACATATATATATATATATATATATATATATGATTGCTCAAACAAACTATTCAATATGTAATTCGTAATAAAATGAGATTTAAAACCGTTATCCTTATAATGCATCAATATGACTCTTCATATTGTGATATTACTCTTCATATCTTGATATGATACCTCATATATTGCACTTACTGTATGAATCTTCATAATCTAATGATCTAGAAAGAACCCTTTCATCTTTGCACAAGCAACCACTATGATAGCTTTCATATGAACCAACTCTGTGTTCATATAAAACATCTGATGTTTCCTTTGTGCAAAAGGTCCTTTTAAGTTGTTTGTGGTTCTCTATCTATCCTATAGACATGTGTTCCTTTATTAGTCACATCCGATGTGATTTGAGAAATAATATGTATTCTAAGATTCATATCTTGAATTTAGACTATACTTAGTATGTTACATACTTAGCCTCACACATCTCCTTTGATAACTGCTTTATCAAATGAAAACCTTGATTCATATTGAGTTAAATTACAAGTGTAATTTGTACCTTTATCTGGTAACGTCATCAAACATTCAACAAACCGTCTATGTTTGGATGTGTTACCCTTTAATGCATTTACAATGCATGCTGATCATCTCATGATCTGATACCTAAAAGACTGTATACTGATCTCATCAGAGAAAATCTTATGTATGCTTAAAGGTATGCATGTTTCCGAAGCATGTTGGTCTTAACAAACAATCTGTTAGAGAATAACAGTTGATTTCTAAACTCGTAGTAGTATTTTACCGTCTTATGACATACAGGCTGTGTACTAGTTTCATAAATTAAAAAGATGTCTTGGATTTCATGTTTCAAACATGAACATTTATTGTTTTGGTAAGTGTATATCAAATAACTCTTTATTTGATTGATTCTAAATTTCTTTTACCAAAAGGATTCCAAGTTGCTAGAACGTAAAACTCCTTTTATACTTAGGTCGCAACACTTTCTAAGGATCATCACATCTATTTGTATGCATCCCTTTCTTAGTAACAAAGGACTATATGTTTAGAATTATCATGGAGCTATGTGTTAACGCCTTTTAGCAATCTGAAAGTAACAACTTTACGTTCCATTTGAGAAACTTTTGATCTAATTAAATATTTCTTGTATTGTCTTTACTAGTTATACTTCAGTATTACTTGAAACGCTTTCGAGTAATCTCATTTTATCATGACCTTGAAGTTTTGTTACAGAGTCGTTTTCCTTATCCCATGAAATATTCTATAGATATTCAGACGAATCTATTACTATTATTCTTTATCAAACATAATTCTTTTAGGATGTATGGTTCTAGAATTGATGAGTGACTCATCATCTAAAAACCATCTTAGTTTGTTTAGGAACTAATGTGTAACATCCCAAAAGTCACTATCATTTAAATACAAGATGTAAGTTTAGGGTTTAAAATGTATTTGTTGCAAAGATTAGGGGGTAAAAAGAAAATTATGAAAAACCTAAACTACACATTTCAATTCATTCCAGCCGCCAACCATGTTCACCGCGCCCCCTCGTCGACCTGTTACTTCCACGCAACCCCTCCACCCTTGAACCCTAATCCGGCTGATGGCCATCTTATCTTACACCGTTTGTATGAAAGAGCTCAGCTTTGTTTCAGAGCTCAAGGGGATGGCGGTGCACAGCAACCCACGGCACCGGGTTATGCACTCCGGTGGTTGTAGCCATGTAAGAACAGGAGGAAGCTAGTGGGAGAGAAACAATGGTGTGAAGTAGCAGGGTCGCATACAGCTTAAAGACGATGGCTTGAGTCGTGGTGGCAGCCATGTAGGAACAAGAGGAAGCTAGTGGGAGAGAAACAATGGCGTGAAGTAGCAGGGCCGCGTAAAACTCAAAGACGGATGTACGGGCTGCTGCCATGGCTCCGGCAGCAGCAGTGGCTTCAGGGTGACAAGATTACGGTGGTACGAACAGTGGTAAATGGTGGAGAAGATGACGGAGAGTGGCGGTGAGTCTTACGGTAGAAATGGTGGTGGTTGTTAACAAGTTGTAATAGTGGTGGCGGAGGTTAACCGGTTGTGTTTCACGACAAACAGCCTGGTATGGCTATGATGGCTGATGGTGGTTAGCAATGGTGGTATGTGACCTCACAGTTGTTTGGCTGATGGTGGTTAGCAATGGTGGTATGTGACCTCACAGTTGTTAAAGGTGGTTTACGAAAGGATGGTGACGGTGACAGCGGTGGCAGTGTTAGGTTTTAGTGGCCTTATGGTTGTCATGGTTGTCATGGTGGTCATAATGGTTCATGGTGGACATAGTGGTCATAGTGGTTCATGGTGGTTCACGGTAATACGGTGAGGACGAGGTTGAGGACAGTTTCCCCGACATGAGAAGGATGAGAGTATGACGAGGATTGACGACAAAGGCATTCCTTTTAGTTGAGACCGACGTGTCGAGACGAGTTCGTGAACCTTCGAATCAACTTATTCGGAGTCCGTATGGTCAAGTTTCGGGTATGGTACGTGTTGGTATTTAAGACACCGCGTCGTGGAGTTACATTCCTTATAACCCGTAAAATATTAATTATTATTATTGGCTCGGGTCATGAATACCATATTCGAGGGGACGTGTAGAGTTATATTTAATGAAAATGACAACCGACAAAGATTAATTTATTTATATAAATATATAGGTGTCACTTGTCAAAAATAATGGAAATTAATGCTATCGATACTAGTAGTTAATGCCCAGTTGATTATGAATTATTGTTGACTGATTTGAGATGGAAATAGACAAATTAAATCGTCGGGATTAGACCAAAAAGAAACGGTACGCTGTCCGATTTTCGTTAGAATTAAAGAAGTGTATTCTACCTAGACATCCTCATTACGGTTTGGGTTGTTTGAGGGAAAAGAACTAGTTCAGGCGAATTTAGCATGTTCGCCTGAAGCATGGATGGTGAACTTAGCATGTTCACCTAATGTAAAAGAGGAGAACTTACCACATGTTCGGTAAGTCAATGAGGCGAACTTACCATATGTTTGCCTAAGTCAAAGTGGCGAACTTGACCTTATGTTCGCTAAACCTAAGTAGCGAACTTACCATGTTTGCTTAAGCCATGAGTGGCGAACTTGCCCAAGTTCGCCAAACCCTAAAGATAGAAACTTCTAGTGTTGGTTACGTCAGTTATCTTAACTTATATGAATGACTTATCCAGATTGTGCGTGACATAGTTTGAGCAGTAGAGAACACTTGAGGCTAGCATGTTAGGTAACTTATATGAATGATTTATCCAGAAAGTTTTTTATGAAATGTTTTGCTAAAAGAAGTTTGCAAAGTGTTTACGAATGAATGATTTTAATAAAATGTACGAATGCTTTAACTAAAGTTTGAGGTAAAAGAAATGAATGTTTATGAAAGTCACAACGAACGAATCTGCCATGATTCCTTAGGGAATCGAGGTTATAAGTATGTGATGTATGTTATGGGCATTACCTTTATAGGGGCCTTTGTGGCTGGCCAAACTGTTGTACAACTGGGGTGACGACGGTCACCAAGGGATTAACGTGATCCCTGAGGTTTGGTACGACTACTCCACAGAGTATCGTGCTTGAGGTTGGTACGAGAAGACGCATATTCAATGTGTTCGTTGAATTGTGTGTTATGTTATGTTATTAAATGTTTTACGTACGCTTTTATTAATAAAGTTAAATGTTATGTTTTTGGAAAAATAATTGAAGTTAAGGTTTTATGTTAAAGCTAGAACTCACCAGTGTAGCTGAATTTTAGTACACACATTCAGGTTAAGGACGGATATGGACGATGGACGGCGATGCTTGGCAAGGGAGAAGAGTTACCCGTCCGAATATGAAGACTGGCATCCCGTTTACGATTATGTTTATGTTACTGTTATGTTGAGACAATCTTAATGTTTTGATACAATGAACAAATTTATGTTTTGTTTGAATGAAAGTATTTCGGTGCGATTATATATTATTCAAGTTTAAGAACTGTTTGTTTATGACTAAATCCAACGAGTGAGGCCTCCCGGGTTTGGGGCCTTCCAAGTTGGTATCAGTGCAACAATTTGAGAGATTTGGACACTTCCAGTGTTTTAACTTAAACGGTGAATGGGATCAAGTGACAGATGCCAGTACGGGTAGCTTAAGGCCAACATCATCTTGTTGGAGTAGTATGTAGCATGCCTTTAACGTAGATGATGAGGTTTAGGCATATTAGTAGTACACCGTGCGAGGTCAAAGTGGTCACAAGTACGGAAGTAAAGGAAGAAGCGGATATATACGCAAGGGACACATGATGGAAGAAGCTAGGGCACAAGCGTGCAGTAATAATTAATAACACGTAGCTAATGTTATTAAGCATTTACCATACGGGTGTGTTCCAAGTTGTCATCTGTTGTGTGACTTAGTACGGGAGTGGTAAGAGCTATCAAGGAGGGACATGATGCGCTTGTAGACGATAAGTATATATTTTATAATAATATATATATTTAGAGATGGTTTCACGAGATCATGTTTTAAATTTATAAAATGATAAATACTTGAACTTAAAACACACACAATAGGCAAGTGTACATATCGTATCATAATATAGTTCAGATAAGAGCTAAGTATCGAACCAATGGACACAGTCGAGTTCCAATACTCAACGTTTGTTATCGTTTAACCGGTTTAATTAGTGAGTGGGTTTTGTATGCGTGTGAAGCAGAAAAATAAATGACAGAAAAGTAAATGGCGGTAAAGTAAATAACAGAAAAGTAAAAATGTGCGTGAAGTGTGTAACAGAAATGTAAATAGCAGAATAGTAAATAGCAGGAAAGTAAATATCTTGAGGATGATCAGGTCACGAAGAGTATTGCTTTGGGCATTGAATCCGCTTGGTATATGATAATGTTAAGCTGACTAATCTGGTGGTATGACTACTACAAATATGTGAACGGTACACCGCTAGAGCCTCATTCTCACAACATTTGGCTCACGAATTATGTTATTCAGAATAAAATGGTAGGACTCCCAGCTAGGGATATCGCTACCCTCAACTCTTTAAATGCTATCTCCGAGTTGGTTTAAGACATCGAACTTAAACACCTTTATTATTATTTGAAAGAGTGATTAGACTTTGTTCACCGGGAGGCAGTGTTACAATGGGACCATGTATAAAAACGTATCGTTCCCAACGTGAGTTCACTAATTCTTGGTTTCATAACAACTGCGTATAAAGACGTACGATCTTATTAATATTAACCAAGCCTTGGTTTATCAAAATCAGCTTGTATAAAGACGTACAAGTGTCAAGAGAAGTTTGATTAAAAATTTTTTACGGGCATACACTTTAAAACCAAGAACACTCATAAGTGTAAAGACTAAATCAAGTAATGATAAAAATCCGTCATGAAGATGGTTTTAAGAACGAATGACTAAAGAACATAAACATACCATTCGATTAATACATTAAACATTAACTTGCACCAAACTTCATCTTCACCCTAACAATATAAAGAGTTTAGCCACGAATGGTCATACTAACTAGCGTAACGCTGAGTTTCGTAGGCTACCCTATTGCGGAAAAAGAGGAGGAACCCTCTCTACTCTCTACTACTGCTCTAAACCTACTGAAACGAACTATTCTATCTATCTTGGGCGTGGAAAGGTGTGTAGAGTGAAGAACCCAAGCCATCTATTTATAGGCTTCAAAATGGACAATGCACAACTGTGCATTGGGTTACACGGTCGTGCAAATGCCTCGGGAATCAAAATAGGTACAAATGGTAGTGTACTGGGTCCTTGGGGAGCAAGTTAGGGATTGCACGGTCGTGCAATGGGATGCACGGCCGTGCAAAGCCCTGCCTCCTCCCGGTTTCGTATTTTAGCTGCTTGTTTGACTTTTGTTGACCTTGGTTGACTTCTTGGGGGTTAAAGCTCGCGAATGATCCTTCTAGAAGCTTGATTTCTTGGTTTTTTGATTGGGTTTTGCTTTGTTTATCTCAGGACACGCAATTATGAAATATTAATGTTTTAAGTATCAATTGCAAGGCTTTTATTCAAATAGTACCATAATATAAGGATTATTATGCATGTAAAACATGTATAATTTAGGGGATATCATAACACCTGATGTCGCCCAGACGGTCTATAAAAACTAACAAATTAACCTCACCTAGATTCCTAATGTGACAACCAGAACTTTTAGGTTAACTCCGTTAACTAAATACAATTAAATCTTAACTTATTTAACTCAATTGCAAACCCCAGGGACTGATTCTGTCAATATCTTAACTCAAACTGTAGGGACTAAAGCTGTAATTTACCTAAACTAAAGTTAATGACTCTGAAAAGTCAAAATCGGAAGTTTTATACTCCTGTTGACTTTTAAAAGTCAAACCTCCTATCTCTTGAATTCAAATTCACAATCCATAACTGAAATCCGATCGAATTCAAAAATGTAACGTATGGTATTGGTGATTTCGAACATTAGTGAACCGTTTCTAACTGTTTATCATTGTTCATCATTGCGAATTATAACCTTAAACTCGAAACCGTTGACCCCCATAACTAAACCATCAAATTCGACTAATTGATGTGTTATTCGTTCAATTATACTCTCCAAACACCTTAGTCGCACCTCTCAGAAACATTTGCACAGTCCATCTTGCCCGGAGTTGAAGCCGTAGTAGCCGGGGATCAAACCACGCAAGCCGCAACTGGGTTTTCACCTCTAGAACTCCATCAATTCAACATCAAATCTGGTAATCAAACGCTTCCCTAGCTTCGTTTTCACGTCTATAATAAAATCCCTATGATAATTTGGGTTTGTATCATTGAATCAAACAAGAACCAAATCTATGGTTCATCACAATCTCGGTTAGTCGAATCCTACCCCAGACTCAGTTTAAATGCAATTAAATCATATGGATAGCTTCGCAATCCTCCAAGCAGTTAAAACCCCATGTTAATTTAATCAAACATCACCGGATTAATCATGATCTCTAACCTAGGGTTTGTTCTTAAACCAGTTTGGGGATTTTAATCTTAGACTCAACCAAAATCTAATTAAATTACATGGTTTGATTTGTAATCCTTTGTTTAATGAAAGCCCTATGGTTCCAACAGATTTCGTTATCAGAATTGTTAAAATTGATTCCCATGTTCTTAGTCTAGGGCTCAGTTTTAATGATTTTGCAATTAAACCTAGCCACAGATTCTCAATACATAGGTGAACAAAACCCCCATGTTTTTAATTTCAATCGCGATCGAATTCTGTGGGATTGGAAGTGGATTTGGCTTGGATCGCGATAGGGGGGAAGAACATGGTAGCCTTGAATGTTAAAACTCATCTAATCTGGTTCTTGTTGCGAATCCCTAGCGGGTTGAGTTGGTTAAGGTGTTAGGCTGTGGGGGAGGTGACTCAGGTTCGAGTCCCTCCGCCCTGTTTCTTTTTAAGCCTTTATTTTAAGGTTATTTTTAATATAAAACCCACCACTATATTATTATATTATTATATTAAAGCGTTTTAACCCGAAAAATAACCCGTATGCTCGGGTTTGGTTTTATAACCCATAATTAATATTATTCCCACTTTTAAATAATATATATTTATATTATTTTCAAACCACAACTTTAGATAAAATAATATGTTATTATTATTTTCAACTCCGTTACCTCAACTAAAAATAATATATTTTTATATCATTTTTGCCACGTATACATACCTTATGAAATGTTTCAAATTTATAAATAATATATTATTTATATTATTTACCCCTGTTTATTAACCCCGAATAAAATAGTATTTTCTTATTATTTGCACCACGTTTATGAACTTATTGATATATTTCAAACTACTAAATAATATAATTATTTATACTATTCACCCACGTTATAATCTTGAAAAAAATAATATATTTATTATTTTTCCACGCAAACGTTTATTTTATTAACTCTATGAACTTAAAAATAATATATGATGTTATATATATTATTTTCTTGCATCATTCTGAATGTCACCAACACACAAATATATATATATTATTCGTAACGTTCGACACGAAACTTAGTTATTCTGATTCTTATAGAAATTTACATACAAACATGTGAACTCACCAATCTCTTGTTGACACTTTTTCTTACATATTTCTCAGGTCGCTTTGGCACAGGTTGCACACTTAGGACATGCATGGAGTCCTACTGTCATATCATTCATTTTAAACATTGTTACTTATTTACATTATTTGATGCTTGTTGCGTGTAATTACTTTTGATTTCATTCTAACGTTTACACTTCCGCATTTAACTCTGAACTTTTATGTTATGACATTTTAAGTCACATATAGTGTCATCTGATGTAACTAATGACTGAGATCCTGGTTTATCACACGCCAAACGGTAAAACTCCGTTAGTGGAAATTGGGGGTGTGACACCTAAGTAAAAAATGGATTACCTATGAACTAAAGCACTAACAGGCAAGTGTACCTATGACGGGCAAAGGTTCGGGAAGTTTCTACCTAGGGGCTCTAAAACTAGGATTATGCTCAGTTTCTACCCCCTCAGGATGCACAACAATGACGGGTAAAGGTTCTTGCATAGGTGTTTCTAATGGTGTGACCTCTAAAACCTCACCCGGATCTCCCGGTTCTTCTACACTCTCCACCATACCCACACTTGGGGTTTTGCGTATGACTGCATCTAATTCTGCCATCATCTCTTGCAGATCATCAGGCACATCATCACCGTAATCATTCGGTGCATTCAACAACTCCTCCAACTCTAATGCCCACTCAGATGGTTCTTCTGAATCCGGGGCGGTTTCAACAACATCTTTCTCTCCAAGATCAGAGTCCCTATGACCGTGCATGAAGGCATCAATCATGCACACAAGGTGGCTTTTCTCACCAGCCTCCTTCCTAGACTTTGTAGAATCGAAAGTGATCTTCTTGTCCCCCACACGAAGTGTGAGCTTCCCTTCAAAGACATCGATCAATGCCTTGGCGGTACGTAGGAAAGGGTGTCCTAGGATGAGCGGGTCTTTATCATCCATGTAAAGAATGACAAAATCCACGGGGAAGACGAATTTGTTTACCTTCACTAACAGGTTCTCCACTATTCCCCGTGGATACTTGACTGAACGGTCAGCCAAGGATATGCTCATGCACGTCGGCTTTGGTTCTCCTAGGTCCAGCTGCTTATATATGGAATATGGCATAAGATTGATGCCAGCACCTAGGTCAGTCAACGCGTGGTTCAAGGGCAAACCGCCAAGCAGACACGGGATCATGAAGTGACCCGAATCTGCCAGTTTCCCCGGCAGTTTGTTCTGAACCACCGTAGAACATCGCTCACGTAGTGAGACTTTAGAGACCTCCACTAGCTTCTTCTTGTTGGAAAGAATATCTTTAAAGAACTTGCCATACTTAGGAGTATGCTGGAGTACCTCTATGAATGGGAGATTGACCTTAAGTTGTTTGAACATGTTAAGGAAGTTACAGTATTCCCTAGCATACTTATGTGGCAGCAAGCGCTGGGTAGGGAACACGGCAAAGGTCAATCTCGGGGGTCTTCATCTCCACCACCTTTTTTTTCTCCTCTGCCTTCTCGGCAGGCATCTCAACCACTATCTCCTCATCTACCGGCTCTTCCTCTTCTACCGGTGGCTCCTCTACCATCCTAGCCTTGATCTCAGCAAAGTGGGCTCTCCAATCTATCTTCCTCACCTCTTCCTGCGACGGAATGTGACGAACAGTGCTGTGGGAGACTACCTCTACAGTAGGAATCAATGTATCAATAACAGTCTCCACCAGTTCTTCCTCCTCCTCTATTCTTCGACTCCTAGTCGACACAGCCATCACCAAAGCATTAGAACTCTTATAAGCTGCAGAAACTTCTCCCTGCTTCTCCTTCAAACTCTTAGTGATGTCCACTACCGTGCGCTGCAGATCCATGAATTCCGATTACTGATTCTTCAGTAAAGTGTCATTTGCATCTAATCGCTGCTGGGTCTCCTTATCCTTCACCACCAAGTGAGCAAGCATCTGTGTATGTGTCTCCAACATCTCTTCAATTTTCTTCGTGTTGACACTGCTTCCTACACTTGGTCCTGCTTCACCTCCACTTTGCTGATTAGGGCGGCCATTAAACCCAGGTGGGTTGTTTCCAGATCTCCACCCAGAGCCATAAGCACGGTTATAATTATTATACCCTCGGTTCTGGTTGCCTGCAAAGTGTACCTGCTCTTGCTGACTGACGGGTCACTCCCTAGTGTCATGGCCTCCTTTGCACACCCCACACCGTTGAGCACTCAACTTTAGCTCCTTAATCTCATTCGCCATCGCTGCGAGTGCAGCAGCCACGCTAGTATCAAGGTTGACCTGATGCACACCTCTAGGAGAAGAGGCAGGTGCCCTAGCACTAGGAATGGAATCCTAGTAGATGGCCGTTGTTGTTCTGCTGGAGCAAAGCTCTCGAACATCTCTTCACACTCAGCTGGCTCCAATTTATCCATGATATGTCCCCTCGCATGTGTGTTGAACATTTGCTGCTTCTCGAAGGTAAGGCCATTATAGAACTTCTCCACAATTGCCCAGTCAGAAAGACCATGCTGGGGACATCGTCTCAACAATGGATCTCGTCAGGTCATGTGATAAAGCTCGTCAGGGTCCATTCGGAACGAATGGATCTCGTCCCTAAAACGAGCAGCCCTGGAAGGTGGATAGTACTTTCTTCAGAAACTTGGCTTGCAAGTCCTACCATGTGGTGATAGAATTGTCGGGGAGGGTGTCAAGCCAAGTGGAAGCATGCCTAGAGAACGAGAATGGAAAGAGACGCAAGTAGATTGCATCCTTAGATATACCCGTGATATTAAAGGTATCACATATGCGCACGAAGCGGGCCAAATGTCCAGGTGCATCCTCATCCTCGAGGCCATGGTACTTATAACATTCTTGATTTTTCCCGTACTTGTTCTAATGCAATAAACAATATTTCCATTCCAGTCCTATTGCAATACTTGGTTTTATCTCTGCAAACATTTCTATCCAAGAGTTCATTTAGCAAAATCCCAAACTATACATTCTATATTAAATTAATTGGAAGGATATTATACTCTTGCAATTTATTCTATAAATTAAATATATATATATATATATATATATATATATATATATTGTAACATATGAAATATATGTAAACAAAAGTTAATTTTATAAAATATTTATAAAACACCATTACATTCAAATTTTGTTTATGAAATTCATAAAGTTTTAGAATTTATTTTAAACAAATTAAAAATCAAATTTTAAAATATAGAAATACAATTATTTAAAACTTGAATATTTGTTTTTGAACTCTTGGACTCACAAGGTAGAACCTCACCCTTCCAACTTTGACCCTTTGACCCGGTTGACTTTCAAAAGTCAAGGCGCCATCGATCGAATCCGTGATTAATTGGACTCCTCATAGTTACACATGCAATAATCGATCAAATCCCGTCCTAATCATCGAACCAATTCGATCAAAATACGCGGCCTATTCAAATTCAAAAAAAGTTTGACCCTCAAGGTCAAACCGTATCAATCCATGCTTGATGTGTGTAACAGACGCGTAATGGACCCCGGAAATCACGCACCGATTGATCCCGTATGAATTTAGACCTCAAACATGACTCGATTCATTCGAAATCGAACCGAAATCGCGGAAATTAACCCCGACAGCTATCCCCCATTAATCGTAATCAAAACACGTAATCGGAACAAAATTAAACAAATTAAACTGCTCACACACATTCACATACTCACACACAAACTCTCCGAACCTAGAATCACATCCCATATCACGTCGAATCCTTGATCGAGCACCAAGAACAGCGGGCGTTTTGACCCAGCCATCTACACTCTCCACTCAATCAAAACAAGTAAGTTTCGTACCTTTCGATTCATTTCTGGATGCTTATCAAAAGCCCCTTATCAATTCGTAAGAACAGAATCGAATTGAACTAATTTAAATTCTAGGGTTCATGCTACACGAAATTGGGGCTCGATCCTTGTTTTTCTATATAATTAAACGGGTTATTATATGACCAGCGAACCAACCTGGTCCAACCGGTTAAGTTACTGTGCCGTTGGATCGGGTGGCGTGGGTTCGAAACCCACAAACCACAGACCTTTTTGCGCGTGTGTATTGTACCAGACCCGTTTCTTGTTCCAGATGCGCTCAACAAGTTTTATAACCACAAACATAACACAGTAGGGTCTCTGGTCCAGCGGTCAGGTCCTTTTCCTCACCCAGAACCAACCCGGGTTCTAACCCTATGGCCTGTAATTATTTTTTAAAGCCGTTTTAAAGCTCCAACTGTTCTATAAAAATTATTTTATAACCTCATTATCATTTAGAACAGATTAAAGCAACAATTAACAATTTTAAACATAAAACAAATATTTTTACAATTTAATTTGTTTAAAAATCCCATGTTTCAATATAAAAACCATTTAAAAGTATTTTAAATTAAAACTAGTGAATTACAAAACAAAACATTTAAAATATCTAATTTATAAAATCTTGTAACGATTTTATACACTATCATTTCATAAAATAACTTTATAAAGATCAAATTCTGTTAATTATATATATTAGGGTTCAAACCCATTGTAAACAAAGGAAATTTTCTAAAACATATATTAATGTACATATTTACTTTTTTCATATTTTTTAGGACATATTATTTTAATAATAAACAGATAAATAAATAAAAAATTTATTTATTTAAATCAATTATCTTTCTACATTATTAATATCTTTAGGGTTTTAAATTACAGTTAGTATAATTTCAAAATTATACAAACTAATATATATTTACACTATAATTTGACACATTTTCATAAATAAATAAAAAAAATTATTTATTTAATTTATTTAGTTATTCAAATTAAACCCATTATGCAAGACCCCACACTCAAAACCTAATTGAACCCTAGATCTCGCCTTAGAACTCCTTGCATTTTTCTAATTCAAATTCATGCATTTCACTCTAGGTTATCTTGTGATTTAAGAATCACTTATTCTTCATATTGCTCGTGCTAACTACTACTGTTGATACAGGTGAGTTTACATAGCCCCTCTTTTACAATTTTACATATGTTGGGGTGAAACATGATCTATTCTTTAAAGCTTTTTACATATACTTAAATACAATTCAATAATATGATATTACGTGTTACGTGCTTTATGTTTGAATGCTATGAGTTAAGACTACATATACATGACTTTAGTACAATCATTAACTATGTACAAGCCAATGGTTAACATTGATGGATCTATTGTGTCTGACAAACCCACCCGGTTAGGGTGTTTATTACCGACTTTACATAAGGGTAACCTGCGTGTTATGCCTCAGTCCAAGGTTTGATTGTACATAGTTTAACTATAGGTTCTCCATAAATGCCATATACACGTGTATCGTATGAATTGTATAAAACATCTTAAACTTGTTGTGTGTCAAAACCTATATATGCTCACCAACTTTTTAGTTGACCTTGTTTTCATCATGTTTCAGGTACTAACGTTTGAGAATAAGTACAAGTTGCTTCACTTAGGATTGAGGACCTAGAATGAAATTTAAAGAAACTATTTATGTATTTTCCTATTCTTATATTGTGGAATTTTGATGTTTTAATGGAATTGGTTGTTTAAATACTTCAACTTTAGTAAACCTTGAGCTTTTGAGCAGTCTACATGTCCCGCCCCGACGTATTCCGCCGTCGGTTGGGGTGTGACAGATTGGTATCAGAGCCTTGGTTATAGGGAACTAGGTTATTAGACACTTTTGACCTAGACTATAACCTTAGGACAGCCATACAATGCCATGCTACTACATGTTACATGATTACTTCTTGTAGAAATATTTCTATGTACTATCATAAGTAATTACACTACATGATACTATACATGATGACTTATGTGTCACACTACCTATAACTTTTGTGCTTATATTCATTGCCATCTACATGCTACCTATGTGTTTCATTAAGTGCTATCCTAAGCTTAACACACACATACACACCAAATTATTCTTACATCTTTGAACTCGCATACATAATACCACCACCTCTTGTGATCTAAATTTAAACTATTGGGCCTAATGCCCATTAATAATAAACAAGAAGCCCATTTACCCTCCAAGAAGAATAAGCCCACTACAATAAATAAACCTCACTTTTGGGCCTCAAAGCCCAGTCCACAACAATTCTCATCATGACCATGAGCCCAACAATAGTGTTATTAATACATGATGGCTGGAAGAGTGTGTAGGCCCATGAGAGATTCTGGCTAAGGAAAGATAGAGTACTTAAGTGTGTCTTAGTGACCCACCCCTCTTTCCTGGGAATTCTCCTCAGGGATACATTACTTATAAGTCAAGTGTATTTCTAAAATATTATTGTGAAGGCTCGGTGTTATGACTAGTCAAACTCTAAACTTATGGAAACTCCTATCTCTAACACTCCATATTTCATTATCACTTACCACCTTTTATTGTTTCCTGCCAGACATGGACTCCTACTCTCCTCCCTCCCCGGTTTACCATCCTGGAGCGGAGTCTGACTGGGAAGAAGACATCAGGTCACCCGTGTATCGGTCACCACCACCCTCAGCTGCCAGGCCAAGGTTTGATGTAAGGGCAGATTGGGCTAGGAACACCGGCCAAAGACTTCGAACATCTGGATCACCCGCACCCAGGAACCCGTATCAGACACCCCATCTCCACAATCAGCTACCACCCCCACGAAGAGACCCATATCCAATGCCCGACCCGTATCATCCTAACCCTTGGGTAAGGCATACCATGACACCCACCAGTACCATGGGAATCCCAATCAATGACATTCACCAATACGTGAGTGCCTTAGAGTTTGAGAGACAAAAGAGGGAACACGAGGTAATGCACGACTTGCAAGGGCAAATGATGGATAGTCTAGCAAATCAAATAGGCTACCAAAAGGAGTTAATTTCCATCCTCGAAAGGGAAATACTGGAGAATCGTACGGAAACGGCTAGAGCTGAAGGCAGATCGACTACCCGAGCGACCATAGCCGTGCTCGTCTTAGTGATTATCTTCCTTCTAGTGGAAAGCTACCAGCAACGTTAACAGAAACTTTTATTTATTGCCTTTAAATTTTCAGTTTGAGAACCATTTTCTTATGTTTTGAATGAAGTTTACCATTTCAGCAATTAATAAATTTTATATGTTATTTAATTCTAAAGTTATTATTCAATGATTTAATACGATTGAATATGAATTTCACCCATCATATTTTCATCAAGATTTTCCAAGTATCACATTCTTCATTCAATACAACTTAGTACACTACCGACGACCTCCTTCGTAAACAACTCATCCTATTAGATGTAAACAACCTCGTTATTTTTCAAAACCAAACGTTTATCAAACTTTTAAAAGAGTATCAGAAATATAAATTTCCCATAAACATTTTCACTTTGCAAAGGAACTTAATACAACTTATTTTATAAAAATATTACTTCAAGTTGATAAACAAGTATGATTTTCCTCATTAAAGTAATTATTTCTAAACCTTGGCTAAATTAATATACGACTACTTGTTTATCCAATAATTTCTCTTAAAAATATCCTCATTATAATGATTGAAAATTTAATAAAAAGATTTTTCCTATTAGTTTGTCTATTTATTTAGATTATTTGACTCAATAGTTTCACTACTTCGTATGCCTACAACCAAGAACAATTTACAATTTCCTATTTTCAAACAAAGATCAGTTCTTTGTAAACACGTTTCCCATGATATCTTCAGAACTTCCTCGTTACCCTGCACCTTCAATAATGTTCGAGTATACTTGTCACTTCAAGGGACGACCCACTTCGCGTAGATGTTAACCATCCCTACAAACCTCAACGATATATAAAGAGCTAGAACCTAACTATCACATTTTACATGAACGCCAAACAACAACACGCTTCTCCGCAACACTCTATCACATGCAAAACTCGTTAGTACATGTTACAAACGAAATTCAATAACTTACGGATGCACGATACACAGCACGATCACACAATACATGAAACTAGTTTATGTTCGAATCACAATTTACTAGATTAATCACATAACCCATGAAACATGTTTATTTGCAATACACATGCTACTGGATTGAACCCATAATACATAAAAATTGGTTGTTTGCAATATACATGATACATAACAATTGTTTGTTTGATACATAATAATAGATTAACCACATTAAACATGAAACTCATTTGGTTACAAAGTACATGATACTAAATTGTGCACATTATACAATATACATAATGCTAAATTGTTTATATTACGCATGAAAGTTTATTTGTTTACAAACTACATGGTACTAAGTTGTTAACGTCATACATTAAATTCATCTCTTACCTATACATAATGTTAAAATTGTTCACGTTACACATGAAACCTATTTGATTACAAGCTACATGACACTAGATCATACATGAAACTTGTGCGTTTACACTATACACGAAACTAAGTTGCTTACGATCGTTGTAATTGATTGATCACATCATACACAAAGAATGGTCATACACTTTTGTTCACCAAAGTTGAAAACCATAACACATTAAAGCTACTCGGGGTTTGACGTATTCTTGTTCAAACACGAGGAAGCTGTAACACTTTAAAACAACTCGGTGTTTGATGTATTCTTGTTCAAACACGAGTAAACTATGGAACTTTAAGTTATACTACCTTATTTCTCTTTAGTTGCTAACTGACCTGCCTATTAGGGACATAGTTACTAATTAGCAACTCATATGTGAAAACAATAGATATGGACTAGATGAATTATACCCCCTTTTTGACCTACACACAACGGAAGGATCTGTATGGACCATGCGATGATTCGAGTAATTACGGGTGCACACGGAATTATAAGAATCAGCGCATGGAAAACATAATAAATTCTGTTGTGTGTTATGACATAAAACCTATCGTGATATGTAGTAATGAAACTAATGTGATATGATAAGGGCATGGTGGATACGCCGCTGGTACTTCCTATATATAAGTGTTCCTGCCATATTGTCAAAAGTAGCGTTGTTCGTGTCACGTGAAGTTTTATGTTATTTTTGACCTAGACCAATAGTTTTGAAATCTCTTATCCACTGAAAATTCTTGAGCATATTAGACTACACCTTAAACAAACCCTGATCATCAAAGTCCCATCAAATCCATTCCAAGTAATACATTTCACCTTTAGAATCCAAATTATTATTCAACAGGCCTTTTCCTTTAAGTTAATTTCAAAACTAAACCTACTGTTATCCTTCACGCCTGACCTTGAGAAACATATCAGAGTCCTTTCATTAGTTATACTCCTCCAACCAACAATCCAAACTCACCTCTTTCTGATTCAGTAACCTCCACTAGTTAAATTTCGGGACGAAATTCCCTCAACTAGGGGATACTGTAACATTCTTGATTTTTCCCGTACTTGTTCTAATGCAATAAACAATATTTCCATTCCAGTCCTATTGCAATACTTGGTTTTATCTCTGCAAACATTTCTATCCAAGAGTTCATTTAGCAAAATCCCAAACTATACATTCTATATTTAATTAATTGGAAGGATATTATACTCTTGCAATTTATTCTATAAATTAAATATATATATATATATATATATATATTGTTACATATGAAATATATGTAAACAAAAGTTAATTTTATAAAATATTTATAAAACACCATTACATTCAAAATTTGTTTATGAAATTCATAAAGTTTTAGAATTTATTTTAAACAAATTAAAAATCAAATTTTAAAATATTGAAATACAATTATTTAAAACTTGAATATTTGTTTTTGAACTCTTGGACTCACAAGGTAGAACCTCACCCTTCCAACTTTGACCCTTTGACCCGGTTGTCTTTCAAAAGTCAAGGCAAGCCCAAACCTAGAAAATTCAAGGCTGCCATCGATCGAATCCGTGATTAATTGGACTCCTCATAGTTACACATGCAATAATCGATCAAATCCCGGCCTAATCATCGAACCAATTCGATCAAAATACACGGCCTATTCAAATTCAAAAATAGTTTGACCCTCAAGGTCAAACCTTATCAATCCATGCTTGATGTGTGTAACAGACGCGTAATGGACACCGGAAATCACGCACCGATTGATCCCGTATGAATTTAGACCTCAAACATGACTCGATTCATTCGAAATCGAACCGAAATCGTGGAAATGAACCGCGACAGCTATCCCCCATTAATCGTAATCAAAACACGTCATCGGAACAAAATAAAACAAATTAAACTGCTCACACACATTCACATACTCACACACAAACTCTCCGAACCCAGAATCACATCCCATATCACGTCGAATCCTCGATCGAGCACCAAGAACAGCGGGCGTTTTACCCAGCCGTCTACACTCTCCACTCAATCAAAACAAGTAAGTTTCGTACCTTTCGATTCGTTTCTGGATGCTTATCAAAAGCCCCTTATCAATTCACAAGAACAAAATCGAATTGAACTAATTTAAATTCTAGGGTTCATGCTACACGAAATTGGGGCTCGATCCTTGTTTTTCTATATAATTAAATGGGTTATTATATGACCAGCGAACCCACCTGGTCCAACTGGTTAAGTTACTGTGCCGTTGGATCGGGTGGCGTGGGTTCGAAACCCACAAACCACAGACCTTTTTGCGCGTGTGTATTGTAGCAGACCCGTTTCTTGTTCCAGATGCGCTCAACAAGTTTTAGAACCACAAACATAACACAGTAGGGTCTCTGGTCCAGCGGTCAGGTCCTTTTCCTCACCCAGAACCAACCCGGGTTCGAACCCTATGGCCTGTAATTTTTTTTAAAGCCGTTTTAAAACTCCAACTGTTCTATAAAAATTATTTTATAACCTCATTATCATTTAGAACAGATTAAAGCAACAATTAACAATTTTAAACATAAAACAAATATTTTTACAATTTAATTTGTTTAAAAATCCCATGTTTCAATATAAAAACCATTTAAAAGTATTTTAAATTAAAACTAGTGAATTACAAAACAAAACATTTAAAATATCTAATTTATAAAATCTTGTAACGATTTTATACACTATCATTTCATAAAATAAATTTATAAAGATCAAATTCTAATAATTATATATATTAGGGTTCAAACCCATTGTAAACAAAGGAAATTTTCTAAAACATATATTAATGTACATATTTACTTTTTCCATATTTTTGAGGACATATTATTTTAATAATAAACAGATAAATAAATAAAAAATTTATTTATTTAAATCAATTATCTTTCTACATTATTAATATCTTTAGGGTTTTAAATTACAGTTAGTATAATTTCTTAATTATACAAACTAATATATATTTACACTATAATTTGACACATTTTCATGAATAAATAAAAAAAAATTATTTATTTAATTTATTTTGTTATTCAAATTAAACTCATTGTGCGAGACCCCACACTCAAAACCTAATTGAACCTTAGATCTCGCCTTAGAACTCCTTGCATGTTTCTAATTCAAATTCATGCATTTCACTCTAGGTTATCTTGTGATTTAAGAATCACTTATTCTTCATATTGTTCGTGCTAACTACTACTGTTGATACAGCTGAGTTTACATAGCCCCACTTTTACAATTTTACATATGTTGGGGTGAAACATGATCTATTCTTTAAAGCTTTTTACATAGACATAAATACAATTCAATAATATTATATTATGTGTTACGTGCTTTCTGTTTGAATGCTATGAGTTAAGACTACATATATACATGACTTTAGTACAATCATTAACTACGTACAAGCCAACGGTTAACATTGATAGATCTATTGTGTCTGACAAACCCACCCGGTTAGGGTGTTTGTTACCGACTTTACATAAGGGTAACCTGCGTGTTATGCCTCAGTCCAAGGTTTGATTGTACATAGTTTAACTATAGGTTCTCCATAAATGCCATATACACGTGTATCGTATGAATTGTATAAAACATCTTAAACTTGTTGTGTGTCAAAACCTATGTATGCTCACCAACTTTTTAGTTGACCTTGTTTTCATCATGTTTCAGGTACTAACGTTTGAGAATAAGTACAAGTTGCTTCACTTAGGATCGAGGACCTATAATGAAATTTAAAGAAACTATTTATGTATTTTCCTATTCTTGTATTGTGGAATTTTGATGTTTTAATGGAATTGGTTGTTTAAATACTTCAACTTTAGTAAACCTTGAGCTGTTGAACAGTCTACATGTCCCGTCCCGACGTATTCCGCCGTCGGTTGGGGTGTCACAGTACTGAGTAGAATGAGTGATCGTACACATGACATGTGATGGGACGTGCCAAGTATTGGCATTAGGGATAGCGGGGAGGGTGATCGAATATCTCACCCCGAGGACCCCATCACTGGCTCTGTGGTGCACGACACGCCTCGCTGGTGGGTCAGTGTCGCCCATGTAGGAAAAGGAACTGGGCTAGTAGAACGTACCTGGGTTTTGCACAGCTCTTTCAAACGCTCCTGGAAGTCGCGGGTGCGCTCGTGAAGCTCTCGTTCGGGCTATAAGAAAGCAGAATACGGTGGTGATCCCTACGAACGAGTAAGGTGCATAAACTGAAAGACAGAAAGAAAAATAAGAAAGACTCAAAAAAAGAAAGACTCGATCCTATGTTAGACACTCAAATAGGACACACAAGTAGCAGATAAGACAAGACACACAATTAAGACTCACAAACAAAACAAACCAAAAATCACAAAAAGAACTAGTCAAAGCTAATGTTGCTATTGCCAAGTGTCCCCGGTAACGGCGCCAAAAATTTGATGTCGCCCAGACGGTCTATAAAAACTAACAAATAAACCTAACCTATACTTCTAAGTAATAAATGGAGTACATATGAACTAAACCGCACTGACAGGCAAGTGTACCAATCGAGTGTATCACAACTTAATGGTAAACCGGAATATCAAACCCTAGAGACACTACTATAGCTAAACTAGACTCTGACTCGGACTAAAGTGATTTGGTTGGGGGGTTTACTACACTACTGATTAAACTAATAATGCAGAATTCTAAAGATCGACTTAAACTATCCAGACAAAGAACTCAGGGAAATAAAAGGTATGGGAGGAATACCACCTTGGTCGGAATCCTACTCGCAAAGCTCAACTTCTATCGGTTATGGAAAGTATGATGGATCTGGGTATCTAAGGACAACAACTCTAGACAATTTAGTGGGTCCCTAATCACTCTCAGGGTGTCACCGAATAAGAAACCTAAAGATGTAGTAAACTCACCGGATGGTCGGATTACCTTTCAGTCTCTCCAACAATGATAATGTACCAAACAGACAGATCACCTCTCAGCCTCACTTTCCATAATACATCGAAGATGCACGGCGTAATCTCATATCAACAACTATGACTTAGAATAGCAACGAATACTAAGAACCTAAGAAAAATTCCTCTCAGACAGTTAACACTCGGAATCCTAATACGAAGACTAATCGATTACCTCTCACCTTTCGGGTATCGAGATAAGAAGAACACTCAGATCTAACTTACTCTCAGTCACAGTTCCTATGGAATACTACGTCTAGCAAACCATCAAACAACCACAAACACACATTCTATGATCTAGATATACTACTCAAACTGAAAGACATTCATAAGCAACATATGAAACTATAATGAATTACAAATCAGGTTCAAAGCATTCATAACATCAGAATTATTAAACAAAGATCGTTACAAAACCATTAAATCATCAAAAGATTCCAAAAACCGATAAAAATAAGAACTTTATCAAGTTTTCATCATAGACCTAGATAGTATCAAGTGTTTAGCCAAGAAACATGGTCCAACACATCAAAACAGAAGTATAAGACAGAATCATGATATCAAACACAGCAATTCAAAGATAAATATGCAAACTCGAAAACTGAACAAGCTAAACTAACGAACCCGAGATCCAGAGCTTCAAAATTTTCACTCTGATTGCCTTCTCAACTCCAGAAATCGCCCCTAAGCAGTGCTCTGACAGCCAAAAGATCGAACTCCCTCATAATGGCTATCCAATTCCATTTAAATTGAAATTAGGGTTTTTTCTCGGAAATTAGGGCCCTCGCGTACAGCGAGAAAACATGGCCACTCCCTCGCGTACCGCGAGGGACAAATTAGTCGGGCCCGGTTTTAACTTTCCTCGCTTACCGTGAGAGCTTGAGCTTCCTCCTTCGCGTACCGCAAAGGAGTAAAATTCCAAATTATTCTTTAATTTCTTCCGGCTTTCTTCACTTCTCGGTTTCTTCAGGTTTTGACTTGTAATCATCACAAGCTCCTGTAAACAAAACAAAGACTCAATAGGAAACAAAAATGACTCAAAACACGTACAAAACTATATAAAAACGCGCGAATACAAAGGAATAAAGATGTATGCTTTGCACTACATCAACACCCCACACTTAAACTTTGCTTGTCCTCAAGCAAACTCATGCATGATCAGACCTATAACTAAAAAACTTTACAAAAGGAAAGGGAGTTCCAAATAGTTGGAGACTCCGAGATAACTTAGGAGTTTCTTAGTCTATTTTTGGGATGATGGAATTCGTGACATGTCTACTAGAACTTCAATTATGCATATCTATTCACTCCTCAAAATGTTCACTTAACTCTAGGGTTATATATATAGATAATGTAAGTCAAGCAGAACACCCAAGGTCGAATCGAATTATGCAATGGTCATAAGCTTGTTTCCAAATCAATTCTCCACCAACTAATTAAGTAATATGCATGAATGAAGAGGAATTTAAAAAGGGTTGTAATGTGGATAAAAAAAATAAAGGGTGAAAATGAAAATCTTTTTGGGTTTTTTTAGGGTTTTAAAAGGTTTTAAAGGCTGCAGCTAGCGTACGACACGCGACTAAGGCTTCTTGGCTTAAGATTGGAATATACTAGTAGGTCCCTCTATAGTACTCAGATAACGAGGATATAAGTAATCCGAGGGCTCATTTATGGTCAGATTTCCAAGACCGATACTTCTTATCATGTTCAATTCTTCCCTCACTGTGTAATACACATCACTACCTTTCCGTATCGTTCTTTCGGCATGTAGCCTAACAGCACCTACTTTGATCAAATGCGTATACTCATATTGGGAATAAGTTTGATTCTTGCTGCATTTTCCATCGTGGCTCCAGTTGCCACATTTCACACATTTCCCATATCTTTTGGCTCTTCTTTTAGCGGTGATTTTTTACAAGCCGAAGAATGGTGGTAGTTGTTATTGCTTGTGCCACCACTTTCTTTCTCGGAGTTCGAGCGGTAATTCAGGCTTCGTGAAATGAATACAAGAAACCAAATTAAAATCAAAAGAATGAATGTCCAGCTCTTTTAGGTCTAACCGGTAAAAGACCAACTTCTTTCTTTTCTTTTTCTTTTCACAGTTTTTTTGACATATCATCAAGAGTAATTTTTCAAATAAATCATTTTCCTCCATTTCCTTGAAATAATCTTTCAATATCTTCCTTGTAGATCGTTCAGCTGTTTCTTCCTAATACATCCACTTCCTTTTGTGTACTTCAATTTCTTGAGTGAATCAGATCCTTTCCAAATTGTCTTAACGGTTGCAAACTTGAAATAACAACATAAGATAAACTAATGATATTCCATCTTGAAGACAGTTAGCCAATAACCGGTGTTTACAAAAAGTTGGTTTGGTGATAAATGCAGGTAGTAGAAAAGAAAAGTCTAAGGCTCAAAGAGCTATCTAGGAGGATATTGTTTTTGGTATTTTTAGTTGAAGGATAGTATATAAGGGTAATAAAGACCTAGGTGCCTCAATCATTTTCATACAACTACTAGTTCATGGTCTTGATATGTATAAGTCACACAAGTTCTAATTATGCATAGAATTCGATCGAAAACACTTAGTATACCAAACGAAAGAGCATGCGAATAATGATGATAACAATGCTCGTGAAAAGGTTCAGATTATTCTCACATGGAAAACGGATGGGATAAGGTTTAGTGATTCGTTATGCATAATATCCATTTGTTTCCATTTATTCCTTTTAGTTTATTTAAGCGCGAACTCAAAGAGGTTTAGGTTTTTTTTTTTAAATTTCAAAAAAATTTAGTGTTTTTAAGAAAATAAGTTTTAGGATAAAGTAAGGTTTTAGTCAAATGGGTAGAAAATCAATAGTTTAGTTTTCCTGCATTGAGGAAACAAGTTTGTCCTGAATCTTAAATTCCCCACCCCACCCTTAAAATTGTGCATTGCCCTCAATGTACAAATGCATATAATGAAATGCTATGCAGGAATTTAAATGCATGAAGTTTTAAGGGAAAAGAAATTGGTACTCCCCATGTCAATTCGATGTATAACCTATGGCCCATGCTTGTGATTGTAGTCAATATTACGCCAAAAACATTATCAAATCTCTCACAATTTCGATGCTATGCTATTTGGTGATGCTATGTTATTTGACACATAAAGAAATAGAGAAACTACTTGGTGATGCTATGCTATTTGACACACAAAGAAAAACATAAAAACATAAACGGAAAATAAAAGGTACTAGTTAAGCTACTAAGGTTCTAGTATCGAAAAGGTATACCTGGAGGCTGAAGTACTAGAAACTTAAACTTGGAAAACCAAACATGAGGTCCATGTGTTCTTCCGTATGCACCAACTTCTCAATTTACTCATGATCATCGGGTTTCCTCACGGAAGCGCCACATTTATTTAAGGGTCGTTGGCCGGACCCGAACGAGATTTGTGAATTTCCAATTTAGTGCAAGTGGTGAAATAATCTGACAAATGGGTGGCTTGTAATATAGAGAGCTTCATCCAACCCATTTGATAACCATGTGTACAATATGATGATAAGCTGGTCTAGGAATTAGTGGAGTCCGCCCTGGACCAGCTGGACAAGTGAAAACGGGGTAAAAATAGTTCAAACTTGAAACAATCATAACTTGAGCTACATTTGGAGTTACAGGGCCCTGACCAGGGGATGGAAAGGTTTCGACGAGCTGGATCATGTGGCAAACGCCAAAGGGGTTTGACCCAATGGTCTGAGCCGATTTTCATCATTAAGTGACCCAATTTTACAAATCAAAGATTTTTCCCAATTTCCTATTTTTAAAACCTTTAATTTTTTTATTCTAAAGAGGGTGAATCATTGATTTATGTAATTTGAAAGTTTATTTTAATTTTAATTTAAGTTTGGATGAATCGATTTGAAATTTTGAAAATTTTGGTAAACCTGCCAAATTTAGAATGCTCTATAGAAGAGCACCTAAAGAAAACAATGCGATCAAATCATGCCACCACAACTTGAATTTTCCCGGACAAAACTTCAAAAAACTCATGTAGTGAAGGAGACGGTCACCCAGGTATGATAATTTTATCACGTAATTTTAACTCAATGAGAAGTGGTCCTCAGAGTGATGTGCCCTATCGTGTGGCATATGTGATCATGGGTTGATTCACTGATATACTTGGTCACATGCCATCTATCACTGTTCTTCATATGGCATAATCTCTTCCTGGATGTTGGTCTCGCAGTCTATTTCTTCATATGATGTTGTCTCTGAAGTGACACGAACTCCATACTGTTCCATACATCTTTCTTGTGCTTCCATATTGAGGATTCCCACCAATTCTTCTTTAGAGCTTCGTTATTCTGACTACTTTGATTGTTTAGCTTCCAGCCTCTCAGAGAAGTCAAGAAGTGATTGTAAAGTTGCAGTTACTCCCTCCTATGAATCATTCGGTCTTACATCCGACTAATCCATGTTTGTGAAGCTAGAAGGTTGTTGATCCTTAGAGTCACATGACCCTACTAGAGATGTTGGAGCAATGACTTCCGATTCTTGGACATTGAAGGGATCACCTTGTTGTCCAGTTGAATAGCTCCTCAGTATCTGAACCTTTATTTGTTCCAAATGATGAAACATATTTATTGGGTTCCATGAGTCGGAATCTAGAACTAAGTATTGGATTTCTTAGGGCGGTGTGTTTTCCTCAAATGGTTGCCGGTAGGGTTGGTGAAAATCTGTGGAATATCCTTGATAGTGATAACAATCTTGAATGTAGTGGGGTTCCCCATAGATCTCACACCAAACTTCCAAATAGTGGTACTCATAGTCATGTTGGTATCATTCATAACAACTCTTGTAGTTGTAATCAATGAAAGTTGTTGTAAAGAACAATCAAAACAAACTGATGTAGTGCGAAGCACACATCTTTATTCCTATTGTATTCGTGCGTTTTTTATTAGTTTTATCTTTGTTTTGAGTCATTTTTGTATACTATTGAGTATGTGTTATGTTTAAAAGAAGAAAATGTTGAAAATAGGGAGAGACCAGAGTTTAAAAGAAACCGAGCAAGAAAGTGAAGCCCAAAGTTCAAAAGAAGAAAATGTTGAAAATAGAGTTCTCGCGGTACGCGAGACAGGATAAGGGATGTCTCGCGGTAAGCGAGGGAAGCAGAATCCGGCCGCGACTAATTTGTTCCTTGCGGTACGCAAGAAACTTGCCCAGTCTCTCGCGGTACTCGAGAGACCCGTATTCCGTGAAAAAACCCTAATCGAATTATATTAGATTTTTAATGCCATTATTCAGAGATTTCAACATTCAGCCATCTAGGGAGAGACCAGAGGCGATTTTGGGGCTAGAGAAGGCAATCGGAGTGAAAAGGTTGGAGCTTTGCTTCCGGGTTAGTTAGATTTAGCGTTTTCGGTTTCAAGATTCGATTTTTATCTTTGAATTGCTAAGTTTGATTCCATGATGATGTCTTATACTTCTGTTTTGAATGTTTTAAACATGATTCTAGGCTAAAACATTGGTACTGCTTGGGTCACATGATGATTATTTGTTAAAGTCTTGATTTTTACTGGTTTTGGATTATAATGATGGTTTATTGATTTTGTAAAAGGTTTCTTGATGACAATTATGATGAATCTATATGCTTAATTCTGATGTGTGATTGATTATGATTCCGTACGTTGATTGTGGATGTCTTCCAGCTTGATTTGCGTATCTAGGTCATAGACTTTAGGGTTTGTGATTGTCTGTGTAGTTTGCTAAAAATAGTATCCATAGGAGTTATGATTGATAGTAATTAGATCTGAGTGTCTATCCTGTCTCAATACCCGAGAAGTGAGAGTCAGTCGTTTAGTCTTCGTCTCTAGGAATCCGAGTGTTAACTATCTAAGAGAAAGTCGGTTTAGGTGTCTAGTGATTGTTGCTATTCTGAATCATAGTTCTTATCCTGAGATTACCCCATGCATTCGTCGAATGTATTGTGGACAGTGAGACTGAAAGGTGATCTGTCTTTTGGGTACTTTATCATTGTTGGAGAGACCGAAAGTTAATCCACTATATGGTGAGTTATTACATCTTTAGGTTCTTTAGTTGGTGACACCCTGAGAATGATTAGGGATCCATTGGGTGGTCTAGAGTTGTTTCCTTAGAAACCCAGATCCATCATAATTTCCAGAACCGGTAGAAGTATTGCTTTGTAAGTAGGATTCTGACCTAGGTGGTATTCTTCCCATCTCTGATTTCTTCCTTAGTTCTTCATCTTGATAGCTTGAGTCGACCTTGTTTGATGAATTAGTAGTTAATCTTTAGTGTAGTCAACCCCCATTAATCAATCTTTAGTCTGTGTTAGAGTCTAGTATAGTTATAGTAGTGTCTCTAGGGTTCGATAACTCGGTTTACCATTAAGCTGTGCTACACTCGATAGGTCTACTTGCATGTCAGTGCGGTTTAGTCGAAGGTACTCCATTTATTACTTAGGAGTCTAGGTTTGGTTTTGTTAGTTTTTATATAGACCGTCTGGGCGAAATCAAGTTGTCGGGGACACTTGGCAATAGCAATATTAACTTTGACTAGTTCTTTGTTTGATTTTTGGTTTATTTTATTTTCTTTTCTTTTGAGTCTTGTGTGTTTGCTTGTCCTACGTGCTATTTGTGTGTCTAATTTAGAATCGAGTATTTCTGTCTTTGAGTCTTTGTCTCTTTCCCTCTAGAGTCTTTCTGTTTATGCTCAATACTCGTTCGCAGGGGTCACCACCTAATTCAGCTTTTCCAGAGCCCGAACGAGAGCTACACTAGCGCACACGCTACTTTCCAGGAGCGTTTGAAAGAGCGATGCGAATCCTAGGTATGTTCTACTAGCCCAATTCCAGTTCCTAACATGGGTGACGCTGACCCACCTGCAAGGAGTACCGTGCACCAAAGGACTAGTGACGGGGTCAGCGGGGCGAGATCTTCGACCACACGCCCCGCTATTCCGAACACCAATACATGGCAGATCCCATCACATGTCATGAGCACGATCACCCATGCCACTCAGTTTCATGGCCTCGAGGATGAGGATGCACCCGGACACCTGTCCCGCTTCGCGCGCATATGTGATACCTTCAATATCACGGGTGTGTCGAAGGAAGCAATCTATTTGTGTCTCTTCCCATTCTCTCTCTCTGGGCGTGCATCTACTTGGCTTGACACCCTCCCTGACAACTCTATTACCACTTGGGAGGATGTTCAAGCCAAGTTCTTCAAAAAGTACTATCCACCTTCTAGGGCCGCTCGCCTTCGGGATCAAATCCATTCGTTCCGGATGGATCCTGACGAGCCTTATCACATGGCCTGGGAAAGGTTCGACACGCTGTTGAGCCGATGTCCCCAGCATGGTCTTTCCGACTGGGCGATAGTGGAGAAGTTCTACAATGGTCTCACCTTCGAGAAGCAGCAAATGTTCAACACAGTTACGAGAGGCCATATCATAGATAAGCTCGAGCCAACTGAGTGTGAAGATATGTTCGAGAGCTTTGTTCTGGTGGAACAACAACAGTCATCTACTAGGACTTCCATTCCTAGTGCTTGAGCACCCGCCTCTTCTCCTAGAGGTGTGCATCAGGTCAACCCTGATACTAGCATGGCTGCTGCACTCATACCTATGACTAATGAGATCAAAGAGCTAAAGCTCAGTGCTCAAAGGTGTGAGGTGTGAGGTGTGTAGGGGATGCCACGAGATTAGAGATTGCCCCGTCAATCATCAAGAGCAGGTGAGTTTTGCAGCCAAACAGAACCAAAACCGAGGTTACAACAACTATAATAACTCTTATGGCTCGGGATGGAGATCTAGAAACGACCCACCAGGGTTTAATGGTCACCAGAATTAGTATGGAGGAGCTGAAGCTGGAGCGAATTCGGGAAGCAGTGTTAGCACAAGGAAAATTGAAGAGATGATAGAGAATCAGAAACAAATGCTTGCCCACTTAGTCCAGCAGGGCAGAGACGCTCGGCAAAGACTGGATGCCCATGACACTTTATTGAAGAATCAGCAGTCGGCATTTCAGGACTTACAACGCACGGTAGGAGACATCGCGAAGAGCTTGAGGGACAGACAGGGAGGTCCATCTTCAGGCCCTAATGCTTCAGTGATGGTCGTGTCGATCAGGAGTCGAGGAGAGGAGGAGAAAGTCTCCCACATCGCTGACTATGGCATCCCTTCACCTGAAGAGGTGAAGAAGATAGATTGGAGAGCCCGATTTGCTGAGATCGATGCTAGGATGTTAGAGGAGCCTGATTCAGCTGATAACGGAACCAGGGACTTCATTGAATGTTGTGTCGACTAGGAGTAGAAGAGTAGAAGAGAAGGAGAAACCACCGGTAGAAGAAGAAGAGCCGGTGGATGGGGAGATATTTTTGGAGAAGCTTGTCGAGAAGGCATAGGAGAGGAAGAAGGGGATGGAGAAACACCGGTAGAAGAATAAGAGCCGGTGGATGTTCCCTATCCAGCTCGCTTGTTGCCTCATAAACATGCCAGGGAATACGATAACTTCCTTGACATGTTCAAACAACTCAAGGTCAATCTCCCATTCATAGAGGTCCTCCAGCACACGCCGAAATATGGCAAATTCCTAAAAGATCTTCTTTCCAATAAGAAGAAACTTGAGGAGGCCTCTAAAGTCTCACTTAGTGAGCAATGTTCTGTAGTGGTTTAGAACAAACTGCTAGAGAAACCGGCGGATTCGGGTCGTTTCACGATCCCGTGTCTGCTTGGCGGTTTGCCTCTAAACCACGCGTTGGCTGACCTGTGTGCTAGCGTCAATTTGATGCCATATTCTGTCTATAAATAGCTAGACCTAGGTGAACTGCAACCTACGCGCATGATCAAATCCATGGTTGACCGCTCAGTTAAGTATCCACGGGGAATTGTGGAGAATCTTCTAGTGAAAATAGGTAAATTTGTCTTCCCCGTGGATTTTGTCATCCTCGATATGGAAGTGGATGACAAAGTCCCCCTCATCCTAGGACGCCCGTTCCTACGTACCGCCAAGGCATTGATCGATGTCTTCGATGGGAAATTCACATTTCGTGTGGGGGATGAGTGATCACATTTGATGCTATGAAACCTGTGAAGGGGTCAGGTGAGCAGAGCGATTCAATTTACATGATTCACGACTTCATAGGTGACCATCGAGACTCTGATCCAGAGGTAGAAGTTGGTGAACCCGCCCCTGACTTAGGGATGTTATCGGATTGGGAGGTAGAGTTAGAAGGTTTGTTGAATGAGTTGGGCGATTAAGGTGACGAGGTGCCTGAACATCTGATAGAGATGAGCACAAGGTTGACTAGATTTCAATAATTTAATCATCAAATTTCATTTCAAACAATTCAAACATAACCAAATTCAAACAAGTACATAATTGAAATACATAATATTCTTTATTTAAATTTAACTAAGTCCAAAGTCTATGTGTAGCATGTCTTGATCAAACTCACATATTAGCACCTGAAACATGAATAAAATAAAGTCAACTAAAAAGTTGGTGAGTATACACAGGTTTATACATAGATAGTGTATAGATGTAAATATCAAATCCTTACATAACATGATAAAATAAGGCATTTATGGGGAGCAACTATTGTGTAACCAAAGTACAATCAAACCTTTGTAACTAGCATGCAAATTGTGTTGTCGGTAACAATCACCCCAATCTGGGTGGGTTTGTCAGACTCAACAAATCTATCATTGTTAACCGTCGGCTTGTATAGTTAATGATTGCACATAAATTGCACACAAACAGTTAACACAACTAGCACTCAAACATAAAGCTCACATTTTGTATACATGAATGTAAAGAGGATTTGTGTTTGTGTAGTTTGGGTAAATGTAAATAATTGTGTGTATAGAGTTCATGTTTCACCCCAAAAATTGTAAAAGAGAAAAATGGGCTATGTAATAATCACTTGATTCTTGTACGTACAACGTTAACCTAAGGTGTAGTGCGTATGAACATAAATTAATAAAATGTATAAATCAAAGTCTAGGGTTTCAATGGATGTGAGTATAAGGAATTTTTATAATGAATTAGTGTCGAATTATGAAAAATGGTTGTGTATGTGTTGAATAAAATAAAAACAATTTGAAATGAATAGTTTAAAATATTTTTAAATTATGGTTTGGATTTGAATAATTAAATCAAATAATTATTATTTAATTATTCTAGTTACAAAATAATATAGTTATTCGGTTTATTTAAGTATAGCCTAAATAACCAATTTTGTTTAAATATAAAATAAATAAATAATTGTTACTTTATTTATTTATTTATTTATAAAGGTATGTGACTTATTCATTTAGTTATAAAAATAGCGGGCGTATTATATTAAACATAAATTTAATAAATAATTTTTACCCTATTTGTTTATTTATAAAGATGCGCAAATGTGAAGTTGTGTAAATAATATTTACGTGTAGGGTTTAAATGATAAATACACATTTAACTTTGCAGGTTATAATAAATAAAATTTTTATTTATTTATCATTTTGAAATAAGTATTTGATTGTTTTAAATAAATTTAATATTTTATAAATTTTATAAAATCAATTGTTTTTATTTGGAAATTAATTTAATATTAAGATTTTTGAATTAAATATTTAATGTACAAATTTTTTTGTTATAACTTCATAATAAAATGAATTTATATTGAAAATTTATAAATATGATTTCATTGAGTTAAAAATAAAATTAAAATTTTTAAAACTTTGTATAAAGTGTTTATAAAATTGCCCCAAATTTTATAAATAATTTACTCTAATAAATACATAATTTAAATTGAGTATTCAATACAAAATTTTATAAAAATAGGGATTTTTTATGTAAAAATTGTAAAACTGGTTTCATTCTCTTCTAATATTTGTAAAGTTTATAAAAATATTTTTTTATAACTTTTGGAGCCTTGAAAACGGTTTTAAAAATTAAACAGGCCTGGGGGACTCGAACCCGGGTCTGTGTTGTACAAGGCGGATGAACAAACCAATGGGCCGGAGACTATTCTTGTTACTAGGTTCGTTTTGGATGGGTCTAAACCCATTATTAAGGGAGTCGGGTTTTCAAGTGAGGAGCGCAAGAAAAAGAAACTGGCCGGTCATGGGCCGTGGGTTTCGAACTCACGCCATCTGGCCTAGCGGTGCCGTGACTTATCGGCTGGGCTAGATGGTTTCGCTGGTCATAAGAGGATTCCAAAATCTTTTAAACGTTAACTGGGTTATGCTGAATTCCCAAATCGGAATCGCAAGAACAGGCAATGAATTTGAATTGCAATTGAACCCGTTGTGTAATACGAACACGAATTGATACGGGGCTGTTTTCGTGCACTGAAAAACGAACCGAATGATGTAAAATCTTACTTGATTGGTTTGGGCACGAATGCAGAGGGCTACGAAGTTGGATCGGCTGTTCTTGGTGATCGACAGAAGTCCAGAAGCGAAATGTGGTTTGATCGAGGGTTCGGAGAGTTTGTGTAGACGTATACGCTAGTGAGAGAGAGGTTTAATTTGATTAATTTTGTGTGTAATAACCGATTCGATTTCAAGTTTGTCCGCAATGGTTACGGGCGACTGTCACACCCCGATCGATGGCGGAATTATCGAGGCGGACAATGAAATGATTGTTCAAAAGCACATGATAACTAAAATGTTGCATAATTCATTAATTTAAATTTAAAGACAACAAAGATCCAAATACAATACATTTCAAATAACCTAATCTAGTTCAAAACATTGATTCATTTAACTAGGTCCATAGTTCTTAAGTGGAGGAATCTTCGGCAAGCAATCACATATCCAAACCTGAAACATTATTTAAATCAAGTGTCAACTAAAAAGTTGGTGAGTACATAGGTTTGTAGTTCCGATAAGTAGTAGATAAAAACGTTTTGCAACTCATTGTTTATCTTGTTAAACATAGTATATATATGGTGTATCATTTATCTAATCACAATTCAAACCTTGTTTGACGCGCTTGAACAGAGCACAACAGCTAAGTCCGGTAATGTTTGAATATAGTTACCCACTATATCCGGTATGTTTGAATATAACACGCGGTTATATCCGAGTATGCAGTAATAAACACCCTAACCGGGTGGGCTGGTCAGGCACAATAGATCTATTAATATTACTGTTGGTTTTCTTGTGTTTAAATGTATGTACATCCAAGATAATAAGCATATAGTCCACATGTATAACACGTATAAACAATGTGATTGAGTAGCATGAAATAATGTTTCCCCCCAAAGTATGTAAAAGGTAAAACAGGGGCTATGTAACTCACCTTGCAAGCGAGTATTTTTCCACGCGTGTAGGTGATAAAGATGTTGAAGTCTAAGCACGTTGAAACCCTATGTAGATAAATGGGTATTATTGTATGTTTACATGTGCGTATTAGTATTTAATTGTGTATAGGTTTATAATAATATTTCTTTGCATAAAAGTTGGTCTAGGTTTGCTTGAAAGTACTGATTTGATCAAAACTGTTTATAGTTGTGACAGGTATCGAAACTGTGTTCAATCGAAACTACTAGTTTCGATTGACCATTTACAAGTGATACCCAAAACTGTCGAAACTACTATCTATCGAAACTACTAGTTTCGATTGATCTTTTACTTAATCGAAACTAGGTAGTTTCGATAGCCCAGACTTTAGAAAATAAAACAGTAATTTTTCAAAACAATTTGTCCGGTAATCGATGTTTTGGAGTCGTGACTTCGATTGGTTCAGCTTGCCTTATGATAACAGAAGGTAAAGAAACGAAGTTGAGGATTCTTACGTGGTCGCAAAGGGGCTGGACAGCAGAGTCTTAAATCCGAGAATGTCCAGAATGAGAATCGAGCTTCTGAATGGGATTAGCCTCTACAACCTTGGTCACAGCTTCACCCAGAGATGGCGATTGTAACGGTGCCTTCAATTTGGAGTGAGATTGGGTGGAAGAGGGGTAGCGAGCTCGAGCAGGTCCGACTATGGCTATTTATAGCCGAGTTCGTTTCTTATGACAAAGCGTGCAATTGGGCACGTCCCGACACTCGTCTGGACGAGACGAAGCTAACGAGCTATTAAATATGCGTGGAGGTTGACTGTCGGGCTCGAATTCGGGGCGTGGGTTCTCGGCCACCAACAAGATCAGGCGATTCGTATGTTGGGGAGACCAATTGGTCGGGGCCTTTTGTTCGCATGGGGAAGACGAGTTCAGGGATGCCTGTAGCGGCTGTCGAGGCGCAGGGAACAGGCTTGTCGGGGTGTTCGCCGGAAACTGGCTTGGACCGCCGGACAAACGTAGGGGGTGACCGGAAAGTCGATTTGCAATTTGGCAGTTTCAGTCCCTGTAGTTTGATTTTGTTTTAATTCGACCCCTAAGATAATTACGGATGAATCCTTGTAGTTTGATTTGTACAGAAATAGTCCCTCAACAGATTTTATCTTAAAACCTTCTAGTTTGAAAAATTTTCAAAACAATCCCTCAACTTTTATAAAAATAAATTTATTTAATTTCTTTTAATTTCAGATATATTTTATAAACTTATTTTATTATTATTATTATCATAAATAATTTTTTTTTATAAAAGTTAGTTATCTTATTTAAGTAGGTTATTTAAATATGAAACTTTTAAATTTAGATTTTTATATAAAATTTTATATAAGTTTTAAAACTTATAAAATTTTAATTATTTTAAATCTGTAAAATAAAAATACCTATTTGTATAAAACTAAATAAAACACTTGTATTTTATTTAATTTGAGAATGATTACACGATAATTATATTACAAGTGCGCGAATGAAAAATCTGAAACGTCACAACAACCGAGACCTTGGTTGGAGGCATCACAGTAGACAACTAGATCATCATTCCCATCAGGGAGAGTCAAAATAGGAGCATTGCACAACTTTTGTTTGAGAGTTTGGAAAGCTTCTTCTTGCTTTGGTCCCCATTCATAAAGTTTCCTCTTGTGGGTCTAGGCGGTGAGAGGAACATCAATCTTAGAGAAATTTGAAATGAAACAACGATAATACCCCGCAAGACCAAGAAATGAACGAACTTCGGTGGGGGTCTTCGGGGCATTCCAATTCTTAACAGCTTCGATCTTAGCAGGGTCAACATGAATTCCCTTTTCATTGACGATATGACCCAGAAATTGTACCTCCTTTTGCCAGAATTCACATTTGGAGAATTTGGCATATAGTTGTTCCTTCCTCAAGAGGTCCAAAACCAATCTAAGGTGTTGCTCATGATCGGATTTATTCTTGAAGTAGATTAACATATCATCAATGAAGACGATCACGAATTTATCAAGATACGGTTTGCACACACGATTCATGAGGTCCATAAAAACCGCGGGTGCATTGGTTAGCCCAATAGGCATGACCATGAACTCGTAGTGACCATACCTTGTTCGGAAGGCAGTCTTTGGAATATCTTCCTCTTGTACACGGAGTTGGTGATAACCAGATCGAAGGTCAATCTTCGAGAAGCAAGTAGAACCTTGAAGTTGATCAAAGAGATCATCAATTCTAGGTAAGGGATAACGGTTTTTGATGGTAAGCTTTTTGAGCTCACGGTAATCAATACACATATGGAATGATCCATCCTTCTTCTTGACGAATAAGACGGATGCACCCCACGATGAATGGCTTGGACGGATGAAGCCCTTGTCGGAGAGCTCTTGGAGTTGACTTGCAAGTTCTTGCATTTCAGAAGGTGCAAGACGGTAAGGAGCCCTAGCCACGGGGTTAGCTTCGGGTACAAGGTCAATGCGAAATTCTACTTGTCGAACGGGTGGAAGGCCGGATAAGTCTCCGGGGAATACTTCAGGAAAGTCCCAGATGATGGGGATGTCTTGAATACTCTTCTCTTTGACATCCTTTTGAACAATATGGGATAGGAAGGCTACGTACTTCTTTCGTAGGTACTTTTGGGCGGTAGTGCATGACATTAACTTGAGTCCTTTGCAAGGCTTTTCACCAAAGACTCTTAACGTTTCTCCCGACGGAAGGGGTACTCGGATACACTTCTCAAAACAGATGACTTCGGCATGGTGATTTGACAGCCAATCCATGCCTATGATGATATCAAAACTTCCTAGTGGCATTGGAACAAGGTTGATTGGAAATGTATATTCATTAAGTTCTAGAGAGCAGTCATGGATAACAGAGTCAATTGCAAGAGAGTCACCATTTGCTACTTCGACGGTGAAGGTTTTCTCTAATTTGGATCGTGTTTTTGCATGTAAGGGTTCAAAGTTAAGTGACATAAAACTTTTATCTGCACCGGTATCAAATAAAATGGAGGCATATTGACTATTAACAAGGAACGTACCGTTGACCACATCATTATTGGCCTGAGCTTCATTGGCGTTTATGTTGAAAGCACGCCCACGAGCTCCGCCTTGTCTAGCATTGATGAACTTCAGGCACTGGTCACAGAAATGATTTGGGTTGCCACATTCATAACAAGCACGCCCATTTGCAATAGCGGGAACACCTTGATTAGTCACTTGTTGGTTGGTTTGGGTTGGTGGGTTGACTTGACTTGCAAGTGCTTTGGCTCTACAAACATTGACCGTATGACCATATTTCCCACAGTGAGTTCAAAGGCGACAGGGAATATTTTGGAGGTGGTGATAATTGCATGTGGCACAGAGTGGGTAGATCCCCACATATGGCTTCTTGACTGGTGCTTGAGCCATGGGAGCAACTTGGTTAACAGGGATGGCAGGAGTGACTACAACAAAATTTCTAGCCTTTCTTTTCTTATTATTGTGGTAGGGTTCAATTTTGGCTTCTTTGATGTGTGCAGGAGGGGTTGTGGTGTCGGGAACTTTCTTGGTGTCTTTTCTAGTCAGAGTCCCTGCTTTCACATGGTTGTCGGTTAAAGTAGCAGATAGGCGGATAGCATCTTCGAGTGTTGCGAGATTTCTTCCTAAGACAGTATCCTGAATCTGCCTAGGTAATCCACCAATGTACTTCTCAATGCAGCGGGATAAAGGTGTGACCATATAGGGAACAAGGAGACTCAACTCATGGAACCGATTTGTATAAGCCAGACTCTCACCACTATCTTAGGCAAGATCCCAAAACTCAGCTTCCAGTTTCTTCACCTCATTCCGAGGGCAGAACTCTTCATTCATTAGTCTCTTAACCTCATCCCATGGTAAGGCCATTGCTACCTCCATGCGTCTAGTTCTCTTATTCCCATTCCACCACGTGAGTGCCCGTTTTTGAAGGACACTTGTGGCATGACGAACACGAAGGTTATCGGGGCAGTCACTATTGAGGAAGGTGCCCTCAATACTTTCGAACCATTGAAGGAGTCCTGTGGCTCCCTCGGTACCATAGAACTTAAGAGGATTGCATGAGTTGAAATGCTTGAAGGTGCATTGTGGTGGGTTGGCACCACCACCACCGTTAGCTCCATGGTTACCATTTGTGGCCCCATTAGCTTGAGTGAGTTGAGTTACAAGTTATGCAAGGACAACAGTAATATCGGTGTTGTTGTTGGTCACGGTAGCACGACGGGGAGGCATTCTACAGATTTGCACAACACAAGAAAAGATGTTTGAACTTATGAAAGTTGCTTGGATTTAAAGGATAAGATAACAAATAAAATAGTTAATCATAGTTTGGATTGTACTCAAATAGTGATATAATCACTTGAATACTATGACACATTAGGGTTAATTAAAGTCATATAATTTTCAAAGAAACATGCTTTAGCCTATAAGTAAACACTCATCCTGAGAATTCCCAGGAAAGCATACGGGTCCCTCTGTTGATTGGGATTTATACGAAATGCTTTCCTAGACAGAAAACCCAAAATACAGGTGTCACCCTTCCAGATTGCACGTGTCCTCAAATAATTAACAAAGTTTAAAAGCCTTAACGAGGAAACAAAGAAATTCTATAGATTTAGATCCATGAAGTTTCCACATGCTATGAAGATGATGATAGAGAAATATGTAAGAAAGTTATGAGGCTTTCGGGTATAGGTAGGGATATTGTTTATTTAATTTATTATTTAAGTATAGTCTAATAAGTTATGAAATTTAATAAGTAAGGCATCAAAATAAAATAATAACTAATCATAGTAAGCATGTAGCACATATCACATAATCATGAAGCATGGCATAAGTGAGTGTCCTAAAGTTATATTCTAGGTCAAGGGTGTCTAATAACCTAGTTCCTTATAACCAAGGCTCTTATACCAATCTGTCACACCCCAACCGACGGCGGAATACGTCAGGGCAGGACATGTAGACTGTTCATAAGCACAAGGTTGACTAGATTTCAATAATTTAATCATCAAATTTCATTTCAAACAATTCAAACATAACCAAATTCAAACAAGTACATAATTGAAATACATAATATTCTTTATTTAAATTTAACTAAGTCCAAAGTCTATATGTAGCATGTCTTGATCAAACTCACATATTAGCACCTGAAACATGAATAAAATAAAGTCAACTAAAAAGTTGGTGAGTATACACAGGTTTATACATAGATAGTGTATAGATGTAAATATCAAATCCTTACATAACATGATAAAATAAGGCATTTATGGGGAGCAACTATTATGTAACCAAAGTACAATCAAACCTTTGTAACTAGCATGCAAATTGTGTTGTCGGTAACAATCACCCCAATCTGGGTGGGTTTGTCAGACTCAACAAATCTATCATTGTTAACCGTCGGCTTGTATAGTTAATGATTGCACATAAATTGCACACAAACAGTTAACACAACTAGCACTCAAACATAAAGCTCACATTTTGTATACATGAATGTAAAGAGGATTTGTGTTTGTGTAGTTTGGGTAAATGTAAATAATTGTGTGTATAGAGTTCATATTTCACCCCAAAAAATGTAAAAGAGAAAAAGGAGCTATGTAATACTCACTTGATTCAAAAGTGTAGCTAACACGAGAGACTAGGTAGTAACGTGATCCTTGTACGCACAACGTTAACCTAAAGTGTAGTGCATGTAAACATAAATTAATAAAATGTCTAAATCAAAGTCTAGGGTTTCAATGGATGTGAGTATAAGGAATATTTATAATGAATTCGTGTCGAATTATGAAAAAGGGTTGTGTAGTTGTTGAATAAAATAAAAACAATTTGAAATGAATAGTTTAAAATATTTTTAAAATAGGGTTTGGATTTGAATAATTAAATCAAATAATTATTATTTAATTATTCTAGTTACAAAATAATGTAGTTATTCAATTTATTTAAGTATAGCCTAAATAACCAATTTTGTTTAAATATAAATTAAATAAATAATTGTTACTTTATTTATTTATTTATAAAGGTATGTGACTTATTCATTTAGTTATAAAAATAGCGGGCGTATTATATTAAACATAAATTTAATAAATAATTTTTACCCTATTTGTTTATTTATAAAGATGCGCAAATGTGAAGTTGTGTAAATAATATTTACGTGTAGGGTTTAAATGATAAATATACATTTAACTTTGCAGGTTATAATAAATAATTTTTTTTTATTTATTTATCATTTAGAAATAAGTATTTTATTGTTTTAAATAAAGTTAATATTTTATAAAATCAATTGTTTTTATTTGGAAATTAATTTAATATTTAGATTTTTGCATTAAATATTTAATGCACAAATTTTTTTGTTATAACTTCATAATAAAATGAATTTATATTGAAAATTTATAAATATGATTTCATTGAGTTAAAAATAAAATTAAATTTTTTAAAACTTTGTATAAAGTGTTTATAAAATTGTCCCCAAATTTTATAAATAATTACTCAAAATAAATACATAATTTAAATTGAGTATTCAATACAAAATTTTATAAAAATAGGGATTTTTTATGTAAAAATTATAAAACTGGTTTCATTCTGTTCTAATATTTGTAAAGTTTATAAAAAATATTTTTTTTATAATTTTTGGAGCCTTGAAAACGGTTTTAAAATTTAAACAGGCCTGGGGGACTTTAACCCGGGTCTATATTGTACAAGGCGGATGGACAAACCACTGGGCCGGAGACTATTCTTGTTACTGGGTCTAAACCCATTATTAAGCGAGTCGGGTTTTCAAGTGAGGCGCACAAGAAAAAGAAACAGGCCGGTCACGGGCCGTGGGTTTCGAACCCACACCATCTAGCCTAGCGGTGTCGTGACTTACCGGCTGGGCTAGATGGTTTCGCTGGTCATAAGAGGATTCCAAAATCTTTTAAACGTTAACTGGGTTATGCTGAATTCCTAAATCGGAATCGCAAGAACAGGCCATGAAATTGAATTGCAATTGAACACGTTGTGTAATACGAACACGAATTGATAAGGGGCTTTTGTCGTGCACTGAAAAACGAACCGAATGATGTAAGAACTTACTTGATTGGTTTGGGCACGAATGCAGACGGCTACGAAGTTGGATCGGCTGTTCTTGGTGATCAACAGAAGTCCAGAAGCGAAATGCGGTTTGATCGAGGGTTGGGAGAGTTTGTGTGGACGTATACGCTAGCGAGAGAGAGGTTTAATTTGATTAATTTTTTGTGTAATAACCGATTCGATTTCAATTTTGTCTGCAATGGTTACGGGCGACTGATTACACATTAATCCATCGATTTGGGAATGAATTGGGTCTGATAATGGTCCAGGTACACGCGAGATTAATTGAGGAGTGAATTTCGGGATTACAACGCGTAAATTCTTTGGATTGAATGTTGATTGATACGGGTTTGACTAATCCGAGTCAAATTCTTTCAAAATTTGAATTAACCGCGTGATTGAACGAATTGATTTGTTGTTTGGTTCTGGATTGGGCCGATTGTTGTTTGTGAAGTCACTAGGAGTCCAAACCAACCAGAATTCGGTGGATAGCCGACTTGGATCTTTGCAATTTGGTCCTGTTTGACTTTTTCGTAAGAGAACGTGCTAATTCCAAAAAAGAATAGTCGTTGCATGTTGATACCAAGCTTCAAATCGCAGACTTATTCACGAAGGCACTAGGAGCACGGCAACTACAGTTACTTCTTGACAAGTTGAGTGTTTGTATCATTCACGCTCCAACTTGAGGGGGAGTATTGGAAATAATTGATTTCCGTATCTTTCCTTCTTTTACTATTTCCTTATTGATGTAATTTCTCACCTAGTACCGTGATTTTAGGTTTCTTATGGCTTTATATTTATTTACCCTTATTGTTTGCATTATTCTAATATGAATCATAAGAGAATTACCATAAATCTTTATAATATTTGTTCAAAATCAGGTATGGATTATAATGTACAAGTCAATCAAGTATCAATGTATAAGTCTCTTAAGCATGATTACTTTTTCAATTCAATTTAAAGTTTCACATGGCCCCTAATTTGTGAGTTATTTACATAATAAACTTTTTTCTCTTTTATTTTTAGCATTTATATCATCTTAAAATATTTTTGAAAAACAAAATTCCAGATTTCTGTCATCATATATCAAGAACCCAGATCAAATTAAATCTTGAGTTTTATGTTAAAGAATGGCTTACCAATGATCTTCTTAGATTGAGGATATGGATGGATAGCCTATACCCCCTTTGATTTCCACTTGATTAAACTCCAATCTTTGTGATTTCTATTCTTGATCTTCAACTTCTCCCATTATCTCTTTCAAGCCACACGCAAAGCACACATAACGCAAATTAGAGTCTCCCCAGAGATATGGCCTAACCCTCACCCACCAAGGTGTTTATGTAAAGTTTACAAACTTAACACATTCTGTCCGTTAACTTACAATTTGTATTAACCTTTCACCTTATGTATGGTAACCATCACCAAACAGCCTAAAACACACTTTTTTTTGTCACCAATAACCCACATCTTTTAAATTACTAACAATCATTTAAAATCACCAAATTGGTTCTCAAATATATAAACTTCAACATTTAATTAATTTATTTAATAAACTAAAAAGTTTGGGGATGTTACAGTTTAATAATAAGTGACGTAAGTTAAGGTATAGGTAAGATGCATTATAAATAACTACACTCTAATGTATGATTAAAATTGAATAAAAATTTATATTCGTCAACCTATCTCCATTAGAGTCAAATGACAATAACGCCATCATGCGCGATACACGAGTGGGATACTTTTTTTTGTTGAAACAACGGGAATTTTATAAATAAACTAGCAAGGAGCTAGAAAAACAAAATTACAAGCATAGAAGCGGGTTTTTAAGGCACTCAGTCCAGTTTAACTTAAGCTTACAGTTCCTACTACCATACCATAAGAACGAAAAATGCAAAACATCTTCAAAACATGAACCTTCACTTTGAGGTTTACCTCCGAACACCACCCCATTCCGGCACCTCCATATCATCCACCAAGACACAGAAATGACCACTTCAATTACATCTTTTGCCTCTTTTTTCATCCAAACCGTGTCAAGCCACTCCGTCAACATGTTTGAATTAGCATTCATCGGAAAACGAACATCTAACCAAGCCGCTACCTTTGCCCAGATAGATATAGCCATATTACAATCTCCAAATAAATGATCCATCGATTCCTAATAAATATCACAATTCGGGCATAAAATGGAAGCCACATCTATACCTTTTAGGTCCAAATTCATCTGCGTAGGAAGTCTATTTATTTAAATTCTCCAAGCACAGATACTTACCTTCCTTAAAACAAATTTATTCTATTTTGTATGCTTAGGACTGGACGGAAGTAAGTAATCCTCTACAACTTTTCTAACCCCTTTCACGGAGAAATCTTCCCCTTCATCCAACGACCACACCCATCGATCCTCACCCTGACCCAGATGGAACCGATCCAATTCTATCTTCAAAAGATCCTGTTGAGTTTGTTCCAATCTGACCGGATGGGACAACGCCACTGCCAGTTGTTACCATCCACTCTATCAATAACGAATTGTCTTTCTCTAGTTCGAGAGCAAATAATCGAGCAAACTTTTGAGCCAAAGGGGTATTCTCTAACCAACAATCATGCCAAAATCTCGTACTATTTCCATTCCCAATCTTTATTGAGATTTGATGAAAAATGGGACTATATTACGAACATTAAGTTTAGAAAAAAGACTTCAACATGCCGATCCAAACCACATTACCCCTAGGCAACCCCTTAACATTTGAAACTCCCACCTTACTCCCGTAAATAGATTTTATAATCAAAGCCCATAAGCTTTCCAGATTATTAACTATCCTCCAACGTCACTTTTGTAAAAGAGCCAATTTAAACGCTTATAAAGAACCAATCCCAATGCCCCCATTAAATTTTGAACCCAAACCTTATTCCATCCCACACAATGAAGTTTTTTACTATCATCTGAATCACCCTGAAAAAACTTACACCGAAGACCTTAAAGAATTTGCAGGACCGATAATAGGACTAAAAAGATCTAGAAGAAATAGACTCCAATGCGGCAAGCACTGAGTGCGCCAACATAGATCTTCCTCAAATGAAATTGGAGACTTTCCATTTATTTAAACGAACCATGAATTTATCAATAATGTTTTTTCACCTGCCCTTCTTTCCCATATTATCTCCCATCGGAAGCCCAAATACATAAACGGGATCTTTCCCATAACACATGTGGGATACTTTTTTTTTAACGGCGTGGGTTTAACTGGCACGTCCCACCAGGGGAGGCCCGTACATCAGTCTACCAAAACAACCCCAATGAATTCAAAATCTGCAGAGAGTGTTCCTAGTTTTTATGAAGTACACTTTACAATATTCAAACTCATGACCTCCATAGAGGGGAAACTATTTGGGAAAACCCCCTGACCACCAAGGCAGAACCTTGATAGCAAAAAGAAGTTCACCCCAAGGATCGAACCTTTATGTGTCCAAAATGGTTTTAAGGCTTGCGCTCATGACCAGCCCAACCAAGGTTAAGTTAGTATTAAGAGTTAAGGGTAGGGATGCCTAAGACCCTAACAAACATGGACAAACCTAAAATACATAATTCTAAATTTAAAAAGGGTCTGTAATTTAATATACGCAAACAAAGTTACGATTTTCATAGTTAACTTTAAAATATTTTTGAAAATAAAATATAAAAAAGCTATCAATAAGCTTGTTTATAATAATTTTTTTTTTTAAACTATGTTATAAAAATTTATTACAAATGCAAAGGATTAGTTAACAACCTAATAATCTATATCTATATACTATATAATAAATAAATGTTTTTTTCATTCTCATCATTTTTTTCCATCACCTCTCTCTTATTAAATACACATTTATCTTTTAATTTTAATAATAATATATTTTTAAAGAAAATACTAATTTATACTAATAAATAAAGGTTTAATATAGACAATTGTCACTTTCTCGTGTTTGCTCATATTGGTTTTCCCGTCTCTCTCTCCTAATAAATACTCTTGTATCTTATTAAATAAAAATGATATTATAAATAAATTATTAAAGAAAAATACTAGTTATACCAAATAATAATATATAATATGAAATCAAAATATAACTAATTAAAGAAAAATATTAATTTGTTATATACACATATTTCCGCTCGATATATATCGAGACGATCATAATAGTCTAACAAGTTAGTATATATATTTACAAACTTATAAATTATATCGTTTTCAATATACAACCCGTGTAATACACGGGATTCTAACCTAATTATACTAATAAAACACATTTACTTTAAATTATCCCTTACTATAAGAAACTTTGAAATTTAATTATGTAACTTTTATTTTTAATTAAACAGTAAATGAAAGTCTAATTAAATTACATAGTAATTAATTATGTAAAATTTCTTTTCAATCCAATAACTTGATGACCCTTCGGATCGTTACTTGAGCGATGGAACTCAAATGGACTTTATAAGCAAATATGGTCACATAATTCCTTAAAAGCTTACCCTATAAGTGATATTAGGCAAAGGAAGCCACGTGCACTAGAAAAAGTTTGGCATCAATTCTTGAAAAAAGATTACATACTTTGCACTACATTAAATAAATATATAGCAATATAAAGTTTAATTTATTTTTAATAAATTTTTACACCTAAATACCATGTAGCGTTGTAATTGTAAGATTTGAAGCCACCCAACTTTTGTGGGGGCAAGCACTAATATCCCTAGACTATACGTATATCACAAATACAGAAAAGCCTATGCCGACGACATGTCGTCGGTATAGGTTGGGTCTTTCCCGACGACTTGTCGTCCGGATAAGACCAGAAGCTATACCGACGACATATCGTCGGTATAGAATTTCTTTTTGAATTATTTAATTAAACCCTATGCCGACGACATGTCGTCGGCATAGGTCGACCTATACAGACGACACCTATACCGACGACATCTTTGACCTATTGGGACGAGGCAATACCGACGACATCTATACCGACGACATGTCGTCGGTATAACCTATCCCGACGACAAGTCGTCACTATAGGGTGAAAAAAATCGTCGGGATAGGAAGATATTGTTGTAGTGGTGGAGGGCCTATTACCCTATTTACGAAGAGTCTTGAATCCATCACTCAAGGTAACATCTTGATCTTCCAGCACTTTCTTCTAGAGGTTATCGACCACCTCAGATAAATTATGTGGCTTTGTGACTAGGTAGAAAAGGGGGGTATAGTCCAACTCTACAATGATGAGTAATTGAGGACAATCAAGGTGGCCAAATTTGTGGTTTCAAAACATCTCAATAATGGTGCAATTATTGATGTGGTCATCTATTCAAAGTTCTATTGCACTAAAACATGATTTAGTCTATAAATGGAGGCCAAGACGTGTCCATGCATGTGTCATGGAAACACATAATCAGTTCTAGATTTGTTAGTATTCATGTTCATATGGAGGAATCTGGAATGGATTATTATGAATGATATTAACAAATCGTACTAGACTGGGATGAGGGAATTAGCATGGGGTTCCACCATTTTTGTAGGATACTAGCTAGGGCCATTTGCCCAGTGGTTTATATGATTAACAAGAAACAAAATATAGTCTTTTACAACTTTGGTATTCATTCCGATATTTATAAATAATTATTTACAGATAAGGTTTTTATGATATTATCTTTAAAAAGCAAATAATATTATTTTAACCTAATCTCATTTTACGTTACATTACATGAACTAATTTAAATATTAGCGGTTAATTAAGTGATCAACAATTCTAATAAAAACAAGCCTTATAATTGTATTTTACATTACATGAACTAATCCCCAACAACATAATCTTTGAATATAACAACATAAAAGAAGGCAATGTAAACTAAAAATCATTAAATTGATAAGTTATAAGCAATATACAAAAGACGTGTCATTGGATAGTGTATTGTTATGTATTAAAGTGACATATTTTTTTTTACTATATTTCTTTTTCTAGTTAAACATTGTGATCAATCAAGTGTACATAATTCTTTACTTGACAAGACAAAATAACTTAAAGTTTATCTAACAACTAATATAGGATAAAATCCGATGTTTTGTAGAAAATCTATTATATATATTTGTTTAGAATATAACCACATAACGTTTAACTTTGTTATTTTTAGTTAGTCATCAACTTTATTAAAAGAAATATTTTTTTTTAATTGCAACACCTAGATATTCTATGATAATTGATTTTCACAGGGGCAACACCTAGAACATCTATGGCAGCCCACCCCAGGAGAAACCCCCCCAACCGGGTAAACCACCTAACCTGGCCACAGACCATTTTTTTGCTTTGACCAGGATTCGAACCCAAGACCTTTACTATGGGAAGTCTTGAGGCTAACATTGCACCAAATGGGCAACGATAAAAATATTTGTTAACATTAACTTTGTTATTCTTAGTTAGTCATCACCTTTGTTAAAAGAAATATTTGTTAACATGATATTAGTTCTAAAAAATGTGTAGGTTGTAAGACATTATTTAAATTGATTAAGGTGTGAGAGATATCACAGTGACATATGAATGTATAGAAGAGATATGGATGGATGTTAACCAATTCACCTTATACCCATCTCTCACTTCTTGTATTAAGTGTTGTCTTTATTATATTCTGTAAGTCAGAAATAGGTCATTGTTTACAATCTTCTCTTTGAATGAGTTGAGATCAACTTTATCACTTCTCTCAAATCTTAGTAGGGAAAACCAATCTTCTTTTTACGCACAACAGATGTCATCATTGTAACTTCTTCGGGATCTTGGTACAGAACATCAATCTTCTCTTTAAATGATCTTTGATATCAACTTTATATCTTCTCCCTAATGTTAGTATGGATCACCACAGTTTCTTTAACTAAGTTAGAGATCACCTTTACAACTCTTTCCTAATCAAGGTATAGATTACCACTCTTCCCTCTAAGCAATGTAGAGATCATCTTTACGACTTCTTTATAATCGAGGTAGGGATCTGTTTGATACGGTTTAGAATTGTATAGATTTAATGATGAATATATATTTGATATACTAACAGTTTGTTTGATATGTAAGCAATTATAAAGACCGAAGCTTATCAAAATAATCAAGTTTATGTGAAAGCCAAAGATTCACGCGAAAGTCAATGTTTCGCGTGAAAATCAAAGTTGCGTACTGAAGATCAGGCGAAAGTTTTGTTGCGGTTCACAACTTTCCATGGAAAGTTTGAAGGGGCTTAATTGTAATTAATCATTTTCTTATATAGGCTATAAATAGATTTGTAAGGGATTAGAGTTAGAAGAGATTTTAGGGACTTCGCGTTACATCACATGCAAATCTAGGGTTTGTAATTTTCATATCAATACAAGTGGAAATTTATTTAGATCTTTGGTGTTCATATTGATTTCTACATGAACAATTCGTGTCACGTGACCTACATATATTGGTTATGTGTTATTTAATGTCACACCCCGGGTTTAACCCACCCGAGCGTGCGACCAACAGTTGGTACATGTTTTCTTATTTCATTTGTATCAGAGTTTTATTAATACAACGGAATAAATCTTTGAGTTTCATAACTCGTAATCTTTTTCAAACACGGGGAAACACCCGTTTCATTTCATTATCATAAACAGGGAAAACACCCTGATTTTTTTCACAAACGCTTATTACAAAACCAAGGTTTTTATAGAGCCATTCATTTCAAATGATGTCTAGGATGGACTTTCACTTTTCATGAAATCAAGGATCCATCGTCCTTTGTGGCTATATTCACAATCAAATTTATCCTTGGTTACATGTAAAACGTTTGAAAATATTTGATCAGTATAAACTGGTGAATACATGCATGCTTTTATTATAATCTGATAAGACAAATTAAATAGAACAATTTACCCATATTTTAATGGTCAATTTACATATCCAGCAGACTACCTAGCCTGAATGTATAACCACCAGCCACACTAAGCACTTTCTTGGATAATATTGGTTTTATGTTATTCACAACATTACGCTTATGCGATTTAGGTTTTACGTGTTATAAACAACCAAGCTATAACCCTAGCCTCGTTACCGAGTTTCATCTGTAACACATACATGATCATGCATGACTCTATGGTCTGAATGCTATAAAGTAAATCACCTTACGAGACCAATGGTTTTATTAGTTCATTCGAGTGAGACAATAATTCAAAACTGTTTATGGTTTTGAAAACATTTTATAAAAATACAAGTATTCACCTTTTGCGGAGTCTCTAGGATTGTGATTTCTAGCGGGCAGCGTCTCCACCTACTTTCCCTAGCTTGGTTTCTCCAAATGAGTGTTTCCTAGCTCCTCGGGACTTTTCTATTTCAACCGGTAACTCTGAAACTTAAACGTACGAACGGGATAGTATTAGAGGGAGTGGGAAGGTGTTTTTGACTCTGCAGATCGAGTTTGGATGGTAGAAAACGACTGAGATCAACTTTCTATTTATAGGTAAACTTCAATCACGTAACAAACCGTTATGATGGGTGACGGTCCGTCACCGCCGGGTCGTAACGGACCGTTACGTCCGGTGACGGTCCGTCACTAGATTAGGGTTTACGAGTCAGCTGACACGCGTCAGCTTCTGGTTAAATTGCGGAGTGATGGTCCGTCATGGAGATCCACGCGTCAGATCCGGACCGTTAGTGTAACACATGCCATAAAAATGTCCGAGAAATGCCAAGGTTAGAACCCAAAAAGACTTGTGAATCTAAAGTACCAAAGTCTAGGGTTAAAAATGAAAATTTAGATTTTTGGATAGATAGCGGACCACTATCATATCCTATAACAGTCCGCAATGACTAGAAAGGTCGGATAGCGGACCGACATTAATTGGATAACGGTCCGACTAGCCGCCTTCAGCCATAATTTTTGGTGCTGACACGTGTCCTATGACTCATCCCTAGGTTTTGACGCATGCATAGGCGGATAGCGGACCGCTATGCCTTTCCATGTCGGTCCGACATGAGTCCAGATTCCATCCTATAAAAAGATGGTCCAGTTCAAACGTTTTCTTCATCCCACAGTCGATCTTTACACTCTAAACTCGCCTCAGAGCTTCCTTAGAAGGTTCCCGACGATCCTTGTTCGATCCCCACTCATTCTAGTGCCCAGGTCTAAGAAGAAAACGCTCGTAGAAGTGCTAAAACGCTAAAGAAACCAAGTTAGGAAGCTGATTCTAACTTAGAGGGTCATTCATATTATCAAAGTGAATACTTTGTCTCTTTTAAAAACTTGTGTCAAAACTTTTACGTTTACGAAAATGGCCAAATAAAGGTTAAGGTAATAATGCTCAACGTTCTTCTACGAACAAAACATTCAGGCCATAGGTATACGTAAAACTTGTAAGGGATACACGGGTCTCGGGTGAAAGTCCTGGATTGCGGCTAATACTTATCTTATAACAACTTCGGAGACGTAGACCTGGCCATTGTTATAAGGCATGATACTAGTGTATACAATGGTGCATATGATCAGGAGATAAGTGTCTGCTAAATGTCTAGATTGAACACAAAGTTGTGATTATGAAATTAATACTTGTTTGTGCCAAATGATTTTATGTCAAGATAATTGTATTCACCGGAGTTCGTGCTTACGTTTCATTTTCAAAATGTGTTCAAGAAATTAATAAAATGTAAAGGAAAAAGGGATACGGGCAGACAAAGGATCTGACCCATGAAATTAGAAATGAAAATTATGATATGAATGTCGGATTCTCAGGTCTCGTGCATAAATAATCCTGAAAAGAAGAAAAAGGAGATAGGACCAACGGATTGATCAACCATTAATAGTACTATTTCCAGTGGCTTAAACTTGTCCATAAGAGACGAGAAATATATTTGATTTCAAACTCTGTTTTGTAATCAACTAAAAAGTGTATTTAAATCCCTATGTTATGAAATAAATACGAGGCTTTTGTTATCTAACTGAATCTTGATATTTACAAATACAACCCTCGAGGTTGAGAAAATAATGAAACGATCCCTGTGAAAAAGACTTCCACCGTGTTTTATAAAAACTCTGAAATCAAAACAGGTAACAATCATGATCACACCCGTCTAGGGGGTGCCTGGGACGGGGTGTGACAGTTAGTCATCCTACACGTGTCGTTCTCTTGTTGTTTTGCGGCGTGACGGACCATTACCGTGGATGACTGTCCATCATAGGGTTTCCACGCGTCAAAACCCGGTCATTAGTCACCGGACACATGACACGCCATCATTACCCCCTTGCGCCACCCGTAACGGACCGTTACCGTGTGTGACGGTCCGTTACCGTCCAAAATTTAATTTTTTACATTTTGGTCCTTGTTCTTTTTACATAGGAGAAAATAATATTATTTTATCCTAATCTCATTTTACGTTACATTACATGAACTAATTTAAATATTAGCTGTTTATTTAGTGATCAGCAATTCTATTAAAAACAAGCCTTCTAGTTGTATGTTACATTACATGACCTAATCCCCAACAACATAATCTTTGAATATTACCACATAAAAAAAGGAAATGTAGACTACAAATCATAGAACTGATAAGTTAAGTAATGTACAAATCATAGAACTGATAAGTAATGTCATTGGATAGTGTATTGTCACGTTTAAATTGACATTTTTTTTTAATACAGTTCTTTTTCTATATATATACAGGGGGAGTTTCAAATAAGAAGAGAATTTTCGCTAATAAATCTAAGAAATGAATGAATTTTTTAACTGAATTCGGGTCAAACAAACTCTGACTGAGCTCATTTCCAGCGACGTTGAAACCAACTCGTCGAGGTTTTTAGAGGTAGGGTGGGGGAGATTTAGGTTTTTGGAGGGTCGGGGTGGGGTTTAGACTTTTCGGCGGTGGGCTGGGGGGTTTAGGTTTTTGGAGGGTGGGGTGGGAGGATTTAAGTTTTTGGGGGGTGAGGGTGGGGGTGGGGTCGTTAGGTTTTTGTGTTTAGTTTTTAGGATTTAGCTTTAGGGTTTAGCTTTTAGGGTTTAGTTTTAAGGATTTAAATTTTAGGGTTTAGGGTTTATCTTTAGGTTTTATTTTGACGAGCCGGTTCCAACGCCGCTGGAATGAGTTCCATCGGAGTTCGTTTGACCCAGTTTGTTAGGTTTTTTAGCGAAAATTCACTTTTTAGCGCAATCTTCCCATATATATATATATATGTGTGTGTGTGTTTGTTTAGAATATAACCACCTAACGATTAACTTTGTTATTTTTAGTTAGTCATCACCTTTGTTAAAAGAAGTATTTGTTAACATGATATTAGTTCAAAAAAATGTGTAGGTTGTAAGACATTATTTAAATTGATTAAGGTGATCAGAGAGATATAACACTGACATACGAATGTATAGAAGAGATATGGATGGATGCTAACCGGTCAGAAATGGGTCATCGTTTACAATCTTCTCTCTGAATAAGTTAAGATCAACGTTATCACTTCTCTCAAATTTTAGTAGGGAAAACCAATCTTCTTTAACTTCTTTCAAATCTTGATAGAGAACATCAATCTTCTCTCTGAATGAGGTAGATATCAACCTTATATGTTCTCCCTAATGTTGATATAAATCACCACACATTCTTCAACTAAGTTAGAGATCACCTTTACAACTCCTTCCTAAACTGGGTATGGATTAGCACTCTTCCCTATAAGCAATGTAGAGATCATCTTTACAACTTCTTTATAATCGAGGTACATTACAAGGATTTCACGCTAAGCCGACGAAGCCTATCCAGACGACATTTGTCATCGGGATAGGCCAAACCAAAATTTTGGTAGGCTATACCCTATACCGACGACTTGTCGTCGGTACAGGGTTGAGACAGATGGAGGGAAAACATGGCGCCCAATGAATTATTAGGGAAAACCAGTACCGACGACGTGTCGTCAGTACAGGCCCATTTTCATTTTCTTTTTCCTTTTTTTTATTTTTTTAAATATTTCAAGGTAAATTTTTTTTTAAATTAAAAAAAAACTGAAAAACCCTATACCGACGACGGGATCTTTAATTTGTTGACGAGTCAACATCCTACAAAAGCCTATACCGATGACATGTCGTTGGTATAGGACACCTATGCCGACGACAAACAGGCCTATACCGACGACATGTTATCGGTATAGGTCTCAGCGGGAACAAATAGGGAAAACAGCTTCCTGCTTCCCATTTCCACGAAAAAACCCCTAAAACACTCTCATCTTCTCTCTTTGGCGATTTCCCATTTTTGGTGTGTTTTGTGAAGCAATCTTCACCAATCCCTCGGGTTTTAAGGTGAGTTAACATCTATTGTTCAGTCTTCACAAGAAAATCAACATTTTTAGGTTTTAAACTTAATTTCTTTGATTTTTCTTAGGTATTTAAAGCTTTCATCATTTTTGGGGGATTTCAAGCTATTTGAAGCTAATATGCAAACTTGGTTAGTAATTTTTCTACAAATTAGGTTTAGATGTATGTTTGTATGTATATGTTTGTGTTTATTTGTATGTATGTATATATGGTTTAGATGTATGATTTTATAAATATGTATGTAATTTTTTGATGAAATTAGGTTTATATATATATATATATTTGTTTATTTGATGAAATTAGTTTTAGATGTGAATGTTTTTTTGTATATATATATATAACTGTGTATGTATATATGTAATTGTGTGTATGTGTATGTAATTTGTGAATTTGGGCATTTCTTTATATATATATATATATATATATATATATATATATATATGTATGTGTATGTATTTGTGTGTTTGTTTGTTCTTATATATGTGTATGTATGTTTATTTATGGAACTATGTATGTAATTTGAGAATTTGAGAATTTGAACATTTATTTATGTATGTTTGTAAATAATATGTATGTATATATGTGTATGTGAGTTTGTATGTATTTGTATGTATGTTTATGTATGGAATTGTGTTTGTGTATGTAATTTGGGAATTTGGGAAATATGTATGTAATTTTTTGATGAAATTAAGTTTATATATATATATATATATTTGTTTATTTGATGAAATTAGTTTTAGATGTGAATGTTTTTTTGTATATATATATATATATATAACTGTGTATGTATATATGTAATTGTGTGTATGTGTATGTAATTTGGGCATTTCTTTATATATATATATATATATATATATATATGTATGTGTATGTATTTGTGTGTTTGTTTGTTCTTATATATGTGTATGTATGTTTATTTATGGAACTATGTATGTAATTTGAGAATTTGGGAATTTGAACATTTATTTATGTATGTTTGTAAATAATATGTATGTATATATGTGTATGTGAGTTTGTATGTATTTGTATGTATGTTTATGTATGGAATTGTGTTTGTGTATGTAATTTGGGAATTTGGGCATTTATTTATGTATGTTTGTATATAATATGTGTATGTATGTTTGTATGTATTTGTATATATGTTTATGTATTTGTATGTATATAATTGTGTATTTATTCATATGTTTATAAATGTATTTGTATGTATGTTTGTTATATATGTATATATATATATATATATATATAGTTGTGTTTGTATTTATGTAATTGTGTATGTATGTATATATGTTTGTATGTATATTTAACTTTATTTAATTTTGTTGCAAGTTCGGAACTCGTTGCGGTTGACGAGGTGGGAATACCATCATATTTGTTTTTCATTGAATTTATTTAAGATACGTATCCCAACTTTTTTACCCTTAATGTCATTTATGTACGTCTTTGTTTATGTATGCCATGTTTCAGCTTGTGTACACTAGTATGTTTATTTAGGATAACCCTTTAGAATATAAATGTTCAAAATTTATCTGATAGAGATAAATTTTGGATTGTCCCCTTTGGGACTGCTTTTTGAATATTCTATATCATTTAGGATATGTATACATTTTAACGGGTTGACATTTAAGAAAAAATTGGTATCTATTTCTCCTTACTCCTTCGAGTTTGAGGTTTATCTGCATACTTGGGGAGTTAAAGGGAAATGCGGCTGATTTTTTTCTTAAATAGTCAACTCGTTAAAATGTATACATATGAGATAGAATATTCAAAAAATGGGTTAGGATCCACCGCCTTAGAGTACCGATCATTTTTTTTTCTTAAATAGTCAACTCGTATATGTGTATGTTTATAACACAATATATATGACACTAGATATGGCGATTGATAAAAGCTGGGTTTCACTTGCTTTCTTAAGTGGTATTCGCAACTTTATAAAGACGGCCAAGAACCACGTCGACGGTCGAGGTAGAGCGTTTTGCCCATGTAGACGTTGTTGTAATGCGTGTCGACATGATTTGAAGACGATATATGGCCACTTACATGACCGTGGGTTTCTACAATCATATCAGAATTGGATTTATCATGGTGAACAACATCCTCGTGCGGCGGAGATAGCATCACTTTTTCCCCAAGAAGAACAAATAATGAGATGTTTGATGCCATAGATGATGTGATGGCAGAGCAAAATACAAATGAGGATAATATAGATGAAGATGGAACTGGTTTAGACCCGGAGTTTGATGCGTTGTTTGAGGAACTAAATAAGGAGTTATACCCCGGTTGTAGTCAAATGTCTTCCCTAAACTTCCTAGCCAAATTGATGCATATCAAAGTTATCAACATATGGACGAATAGTTCGTTTGACCAACTGTTAGAGCTTCTACAAATTACATTCCCGAAGGAAAATCACGTTCCAGCGTCACACTATGAAGCTAAGAAGAAACTGAGTAAGATTGGGTTAGGATATCAGTCTATCCATGCTTGCATTAATGATTGTGTACTTTTTGGAAGGAAAATGAATCAATGCAAAATTGTCTGGTTTGTAATAAGAGCAGATGGGTTGACAAAAACACAAAGGGGAAGAAAGTACCATAGAAAGTATTGTGCTACTTTCCTTTAACTTCACGGCTTCGACGAAAGTATAGTTCAAGATTAACGGCAATAGATATGATCTGGCATAATACTGGACGCTCAACGGATGGTATGATGCGACAACCAGTTGATGGAAGGAATGGAAAAAATTTGATGAGAGATATCCGGATTTTGCTAAAGAACCAAGGAATGTCCGCTTAGGTTTGGCTGCTGATGGTTTTAATCCGTTCAGTAACATGAGTCAGACTTACACTATGTGGGCGGTAGTGTTAACAACATATAATACACCACTGTGGTTATGTATGAAAGAGTTTTCTTTCATGTTAACCTTGCTAATTCCCGTGCCTAAATCACCTAGCAAGTACATTGATGTTTTCTTAAGGCCTTTGGTCGATGAGTTGAAAATGTTGTGGGCTGAAGGAGTCCCGGTGAAAGATGCAACAACCAAAACTGTATTTAGGATGCATGTCGCACTGTTATGGACTATCAATGATTATCCTGCTCGTAGTAGCTTGTATGGATGGAGTGGTCAAGGTAATAAAGCATGCCCTACGTGTAACATTGACACACATTCGTGCTCTATAACGAATAAGATAGCTTTTGCTGGCCATAAAAGATTCTTGCCTAGAAAGCATAAATGGAGGAACGATCTGTCGTTTATTGGCAAGAAAGAGACAAGAGATACTCTCCGACGATTGAGTAATGCTCAAATATTTGAACAACTAAAAAGTCTTCCCGATCGTGTTCCGGGGAAACATCCAAGGCATGGAGGTGTAAAAAGAAAGCGTGTCGCGTCAGAGTTGAATTGGACTAAACGAATTCTTTGAGCTGGATTATTGGTCTTCTTTGCTTTTAAAACACAATCTTGATGTTATACATGTGAAGAAAAATGCGTGTGAGAGTTTATTGGGTACTTTATTGATAAACGATAAATCAAAAGACACACAAAGCCCACAAAGACATGGAAAATATGGGTATTCGACATAACCTATGACTAACACAATAAACAACAAGTTTTACCAACCACAAGCTCCTCACTCTTTCACACCTAGTGATCGAGAACGCTTTTGTCAGTTTATTAGAGGTGTGAGACTGTCTAATGGATTTGTATCGAATTTAAAATATAAGGTACTTCCTAATGGTTCAAATATATTTGGGTTAAAGTCCCATGATTATCACACCCTCATGCAACGATTGCTTCCAATTGGGGTACGATCGGGTCTGCACAAAAATGTTTCAACAACAATTAATGACACTTGCACATTCTTTCAAAAAAAATTTGCGCGATCAGTAGATGTGAAAGACATATATGAAGCAAATGAAGAAGTGGTTAAGATATTATGCAATTTGGAAATGATATATCCTCCGGCATTGTTTGACATAATGGTTCATCTAATTCTTCATTTACCCGAATAAGCTATTCTTGGTGGCCCTGTGTATATGAGATGGATGTATCCTTTTGAAAGATACATGAAAAAGCTCAAAGCATATTGTCACACCCCAACCGACGGCGGAATACGTCGGGGGGGGGACATTTAGACTGTTCATGAGCTCAAGGTTGACTAAATTATAATATATTAAATTCATTTCAATTCAAGCAAACATAAACCAATTCCAAAGTACATAAATGTAATTCAAATTATTCTTGAATTAAAATTAACTAAGTCTAAAGCCTATGTGTAGCATGTCTTGATCGAACTCATATGTTAGCACCTGAAACATGAATAAAATAAGAAAAACTAAAAAGTTGGTGAGCATACACAGATTTGTACGTAGATAGTATATAGATGTGAATAAACAAATTCTTACATAACATGATAAAATAAGGCATTTATGGGGAGCTACTATTGTGTAACCAAAGTACAATCAAACCTTTATAACTAGCATGCAAATTGTGTTGTCGGTAACAATCACCCCAATCTGGGTGGGTTTGTCAGACTCAATAGATCTATCATTGTTAACTTGAATAGTTAATGATTGCACATAAATTGCACACAAACAGTTAACACACCTAGCACTCAAACATAAAGCTCAAATTTTGCATACATGAATGTTAAGAGGATTTGTGTTTGTGTAGTTTGTGTAAATGTAAGCAATTGTATGTATAGAGTTCATGTTTCACCCCAAAAAGTGTAAAAGAGTAAAAGGGGCTATGTAATACTCACCTTGAAATGGGTAACTGTGAATGTCTCACAAGTATGTAGTTTGTTGCACAAAAGTTCGAGCTAATCACAAGGTTAACCTAAGTTTCGATGAAATATATGAATCAATAGTCCGTACATGATCAATATATAAATAAATAAAGGGAATAAGAGTGGGACGGATGAGGCCCTAGGGTTTCGGAATGAACGAAGGAAAGGTACGAATCGTAGTATTAACTAACGTGATAATATATAGTTAGAGTTGTATAAAATAAGGTTTCAAGGATGCCATCTATAAAAGAAATTTAATGTCAACCATAAGTATTTATTTGCAAAAAGTAATATCCCAACGAGACCATCAAATTAAAGTTGTCACTATGTTGGAACACTTTAATTTGGTATACTTTGAAATAAATAAATTTATTATTTGACAAATTATTGAAAGAACCTTAAACATATAAGAAAGTAATAATAATAATAATACGATTAAAACACTTATGGTATTATTAGTACTCATTTTATTATTATAATTATGGATCATGTCACTAAACTAGATTAGATAAAATACATATGTAATCCCTTCTTTTAATAAAAGTCATGACGCGACTAAAATTTTATAAAAATAATAGAGGTTTATGAAAAACATTTGACCTTTGTCATCTTTTAGAAATATATATTAGTAACAAGACAAATCACGTGTCGAAGTAGTAATGCTCACCTATTTTTCATCATTCGTTTGTGATAATATTTAACATAGTTATAAATATTTTTTTTATATAAATAAGAAGGGAAGAAAGAAAAGAAAAAGGTTAGTTGTAAGCCTTTGTTAATAATCTTTATGTTCTTATAGGTATAGTGTAAAAAAAAAAAAAAGTGGGCAGCAGGTCTAAAACCCGCGACCTGTGCCCAAGAGTTTAAGAGTTTTAACCAATTGCTCTAGCCTGAAAACTTGTAAGGGATTTGAATCAAATGCCTTATAACATACTAGTTCTAAGAGTCCTCATCCCCAACATATAACTCAGATTGTAATGTGACCCTATCCCCAAAATATAATCCCAATCGATTAACCAGGGGAAACAAGGAATCCATGATTTGCGATTAATCAGAAAAGAATCAATACCTGAATTCGTTCTTCGAGAATAACACCGAACCGGAGTGACCTGCGTGAGGCTCGTGAGCTTGGTCCGATCGGGAAGACAGCGAGGAGAAAAGAAACGAATTTTTGTTTGCCCTTGATTGAAATCAAAGTAGGTAGGTTCATAGGATGTTAGAAACGTGTTTACGGTGGTCATTGGAAAGGTTTATGCGAGTTTGAGGCTTGACTCGTGGAATGAGATACTCGTAACCGAAAGGCATAAATGGGTCTTTAAGGGAGGTTGATTTCTCAATCAATCTGCTTGATTTTTGAGTTTCCCCACGTTCATAAATGTGTTGATAACGGTTTATGGGAATTAAATCCCGAGATTTTGGTGATTTGATGAATGATTTGGTGGGTTTGACTTTCTAGAGTCAAAATTGACTCTAACATTGTTTCAGGTTTCTAGAATTGGAAAGGGAGGGTTCTAAACTAGTTAAATTGTGAATTTATAAAATAGTTTTTTTTTAAAATTCAATATTATTAGTTTTATTAAAACATATTTTATAAAGATAACTTTTTTAAAAGGAAAGTTTCGCTTAATTTATTTTTATAAAAATTGTCATTTGTATAAATGGTTCGTTTATTATGACAAAGGAAACTACATATATATTTATAGTTTTATAAAAAATATATATATATACAAGGGATGCAAAACATCATTAAGTTCATAACATTTTACTTTTTGATTCAATTTATCATATAGTATATATATATATATATATATATATATATATATATATAAATATGAAGTAAATATGTTATATATACAATGGTGTTGAAATATTAGAATTTTGATTTGATACATGTTTAAAATAAGAGAATTTAAGGTGTCATTCTAAGATGAGCAAACTCGGACAAAAATGAGGTATCATTAGTGAAAATTTTAAAATAAAATAACGCTAGAAAATCTTGGATGTTACACTCTCCCCATGTTAAGGGAATTTCGTCCCGAAATTTAACTAGTGGAGACTACTGAATCAGGAAGGAGGTGAGAGTTTTGGATTCTCAATGTGTTACGACGGTTGGTTTAAGGAGTATAATTTGTTTGAATGGAAATTAATTTGATGATCAATGTTTGTTTAGGATGTAGTCTAATATGTTAAAGAATTGCCAGTGGACAAGAGATTTCATAAACATTGGTCAAGGTCAAAATAACATAAAACTTCACGTGACACGAACAACGCTACTTCTGATAATATGATAAGAACACTTATATATAAGAAGTATCAGCGGCGTATCCACCATGTCCTTATAATATCTCATTAGTTTCGTTACTATATATCACGATAGGTTTTATGTCATAACACACAACAAAATTTATATGTTTTTCATGCGCTGATTTTTATAATTCCGTGTGCACCTGTAATTACTCAAATCATCGCATGGTCCGTATAGATCATTCCGTTGTGTGCGGGTCAAGAGGGGCACAATTTCACTCCGTTCCTGTCTATTGTTTTCATATAAAAGTTGCTAAAAAAGTAACTATGTCCTTAAGCACGTCAATTAGCAACTAGAGAGTAATAAGGTAGTATAACTTTGAGTTTCTTAGTTTACTCGTGTTTGAACAAGAATACGTCAAACACCGAGTAGTTTCAATGTGTTATGGTTTCCAGGTTTGGTGAACAAAGTGTATGACCATTCTTTGTGTATAATGTGCTCAATCATTTGTAACAATTGTAAGTAACTTAGTTTCGCGTATAATGTAAACACACAAGTCTCATGTATGATCTAGTGTCACATAGCTTGTAATCAAATAGGTTTCATGTGTAGTGTGAACAACTTAGCATCATGTATTTTGTAAATCAATAAGCTCTCATGTGTAATGTAAATAACATAGTATCATGTGTATCGTAGGAAATGAAGTTCATGTATGGTGTTGACAACTTAGCATCATGTATTTTGTAGCTCAATAAGTTTCATGTTCAATGTAGTTAATCTAGTATTTTGTACCAAGCAAACAATTGTTATGTATCATGTATATTGCAACCAACCAAGTTCCATGTGTTCAACCCAGTAGCATGTGTATTGTAAATAAGCAAGTTTCATGTGTTATGTGATCAATCCAGTAAATTGTGTATTGCAAATAAACAAGTTTCATGTGTTATGTGATCAATCTAGTAAATTGTGACTTGCAATAAACTAGTTTCATATATCATGTGATCGTGTTGTGTATCTTGTGAACGTGCATACGTAAGTTATTGAATTTCGTGTGTGACGAACTTCGTATGTGATCGAGTGTTGTGGAGAAGCGTGTTGTTTGGTGTTCATGTAAAATGTGGTAGTTAGGTTCTAGCTCTTTAAATCTCGATGAGGTTGATGGGGATGGTTAAGGTCTATGCGGTATGGATCGTCTCTTGTAACGGCAAGTGAAAGGTAACGAGGGGTTTTGAGAACACTTAGGGAAATATGTTTACAAATAATTGATCTTTGTTTGAAAATATGAAATTGTAAATTGTTCTTGGTTGTAGATATATAAAGTAATGAAACTATTGGGTTAAATAATCTAAATAAATAAACAATTTATAGGAAAAATCTTTTAATTTAAATTTTCAATTATTAATAAGAGAATAGTTTTAAGATGAATTATTGTCTTAACAAGTAATTGTATATTAATTTAGCCAAGGTTTATAAATAAATACTTTAACGAGGGAATCATAATTATTTATTAATTTGGAATAATATATATATATATATATATATATATATATATTTTTTATAAAATAGGTTGTATTAAGTTCCCTTATAAAGTGAAAATGTTTATGGAAAAATTTATATTTCTGATGGTTTGAACAAATTAACGAGCTTGATTAAATCTAATAGGGTGATTTGTTTACGAAAGAGATTGCCGGTAGTGTACTAAATTGTGCTGAATGAAGAGGGTGATACTTGAAAATTTTTGATGAAAATATGATGGGGGTGATTCACACTCAACGGGTCGAATCAATGAATAATAACTTTAGAGTTGAAATATATAAAATTGATTAAATGTTGAAATGTTAAACATTACTCAAAACACAGGGAAATGGTTCTCAAACTGAAAATTTAAAGACAATAAATAATAGAAAAATAATTTTGTTAACGTCTCTAGTAGCTTTCTACTAGAAGGAGAATAATTCCCAAGACGAGCACCGCTATGGTCACTCGGGTAGCCGACCTGGCTTCAACTTTAGCTGTCTCCGTGCGATGCTCTAGTATTTCTTTTTCGAGGATGGAGATTAACTCCTTTTGGTACCCTAATTGGTTTGCTAGGCTATCCATTCTTTGTCCTTGCAAGTCGTGCATTACTCCCTGCTCCATCATTTGCCTCTCAAATTCTGAGGTCCTTACATATTGGTGAATGTCATTGGTTGGAATTCCCATAACACTAGTGGGTGCTGTGGTAGGCCTTACCTAAGGGTTAGGATGGTACGGGTCGGGCATTAGATATGGGTCTCTTAGTGGGGGTGGTAACTGATTGTGGAGATGTGGTGTCTGATAGGGGTTCCTGGGTGCGGGTGATCAAGATGTTCGAAGTCTTGGGCCGGTGTTCCTAATCCAATCTGCTCTTACATCAAACCTTGGTCTAGCAGCTGGGGGTGTTGATGACCGATGCACGGGTGTCCCGATGTCTTCTTCCCAATCAGACTCTTCTCCGGGACGGTATACCGGGGAGGGGGGGGGAGTAGTTGTCCATGTCTAGTAGAAAACAATGAAAAGG